>OX438803.1:9184702-9913032 GCA_949316475.1 Hypomecis punctinalis | reverse complement strand
AAATAAATTACAAACACAGAAGAATAAAGCAAACAAAAAGCAAAACATTTTCTACTACATACACATTATTTTTTCTGGCACTTTCCATAATATTTCACTCAATGAAAGCAAGATTAACAAACAGTGGCTACTCTTCCACGTCTGGCTGAAACATGGAATACAATCACGCAATGCACAGGATTCGAAAAAAGTGGATATTTTATTTCATCCTCATTTCTTTCTTTTGCTGGACTATTTTTGTTTAAAGCGGAACAATTTATCATTGTTATTTGGCAATGCTTGCTTCAAGTGATATTAATTTTCTGTCTGTTTTGCTTTTTGCACCGAAAAATTGATATATATGCTTGATATAACCTGGCTCTCGGTCTATTCAAATTAAAGTTCAGAACTTCAGAGGTTCTTAAATTATTTATTTGAAGTAGTCTTGTGTCCTTTACTGACGCATAGAGGGCTTAGTGCATCAGTACACTATTCTATTATTATCATTATAATACACTCTATTTTATCTAATCTCGCTATTTTAACCCCTGATGTTGAATTTCCCATGTCTAAAAAGTTTCGTAAATAATTATCATACTACGCCTGTATAAATCTAATAGTTAGAATAGATCTAGGATTAGTTATGATTCAAAACAGTGGGTACAGTGGTTTTACAAATCTGTGATCTCTAAAGTGGTTCTAGACAATCTTGGTTGGTTCATTGCAACTCTGCTGCTGCCATGTAGCTTATACAGGGTTATTTCTAATCAATTGTTAAAACTAAAAAAAAATCTGGTGTTCCATACATTTTGTGGCGGGTGATCAAAAAAATGTTTTGTGGTTCTATAGAACAACAAAACATTTTTTTTAGTTTTGACAAAAGTCGTAGAATAAAAGTTGTTAGTTTTGATGCACAGAATAAGCCCCTAAAAGGATGCTAATTGATTAGAAATAACACTGTATTTTAGGGATCTATTACCTGACCTTAAATATTGTATTGTTTGCATAAGCTGCTCAAGCTAGATCAATTACTAAATCTACTTCTCGATTACGCGGCCGAATCTTTGCAAATAACTTCAAAGCAACATCCGCAAAGCAAACACCAAGTCAAACTATTAATGAATTGTATAACGTTCCGAAAACATCTCGGTATCTAGAAGTGTATCTTGTACATTTAATAGACAATGCTGGGAAGGATGGAGTTTCTTGTAAACTTTAGTTGGGAGTTGGATAAGTTTCTGCAAGCCCTGTGCTTAAATTGAAATGGGCACCGAAATAGCTCCACTCGCTTTATTATTATCAATCGAACTGACTATTTGGGACGTTTGAAAGATTGCTTTGTAGTGTAAAGTTTGTACATATTTGAGATTTTATTATAATTTTGCTGATAAATGTCTGTCGAAGCAATTTTATCGCACCATAAATTTAAATTGAATCCTACTAATATTATAAACGCGAAAGTTTGTGAGGATGGATGGATGTATGGATGTTTGTTACTCTTTCATGCAAAAACTACTGAACGGATTGAGATGAAACTTTGCAATAATATAGCTTATATATCAGAATAACACATAGGCTATGAATTATTGTGATATATTGCGTATGCGGGCAAAGCCGCGGGTAAAAACTAGTGATTTACAAAGAAAATTATTGGTTATAAAATTGTTGTATTTATTATTTAACTAGTTTTTACCCGCGGCTTCGCCCGCATGTTATTTTGATTTTTGACCCAATATCATAATATTTTATAGCTTATGTGTTATTCTAATAAATAAGCTATATTATTGCAAAGTTTCATCTCAATCCGTTCAGTTGTTTTTGCGTGAAAGAGTAACAAACATCCATACATCCATCCATCCTCACAAACTTTCGCGTTTATAATATTAGTAGGATTTCGTGGTCATGTTTCAATTAAAAAAAACTACCTTTATTTGTTTCATCATTATACCTACACAGCGATAAAGACGATACTAATATAAGATGTATTGATATTTTATGATTTGTTTAACGATAATACAAACTTTACAATCAGTTTCTATACAATTCTTAATGTAACAGTAACATGACACCAGTTTGGCGATGTTTTCTGTAATTAATCACGATCCAAGAAAACATAAATCTTGACACGAGTTCATTTATTTAAATCACTTTAGTCATGCAAAGAAACGCAGGTGAAGCCATACATTCAAAGATCAAACAAAGGAACACTACCCATAACAGTTACAGGTGAAGCAAAACCATAAACAACTCAAACTTAATATTAGACCACAAAGCAAGGTATCTCCATGTCACCAGGTGTGAGTAAGAGTCACGCACAAAGATAACCTCGTAACTCTAACATAATATACCTGAAACGATATTCAGGCTAGAGATGAGCAAAATAAAATACGCCACTCGAATAATTGTTCGAATTTTGTGGCTATCGCACAAATGTGACCTAAATGTACTTATGCTTAATTAAATAAACTAAAACTCAAGATAGTTCTCTACGTTACCAGATATTAGTATGAGTCAAAACTAACTTCGTAACTTATAACATAATATAGCCGAAATGATATGCAGGCTAGGGAATAGCGAAATAAATTGCACCACTTGAATAATTCAATTTCGAATTACGGGACTGAACTTATGTTGTTGACTGGATAATACACTTAAATTGTAGCACAAATGTTATTATGATACGAGACCTTCTTTCTGATTAATTTACTAGCTGATCAAAAAAGTCGAACGACAATGACGTCATAAATTAACATATCTATCTGAAACAATATTCAGGATACGAGGAGAGTGACAGTGTTTAAAAATGACTGTCACACATAATTGGTAAATATTTTTGATATTGAAAAATTACTAACTACTGACTCCAGGGTCTAAGCCTTTGGTTAACTAAAATGTTCAATTATTTTGATAGTGTACAAAGAGAGTAAATAAATATTCAAAGGTCCATTGCAAATTAGATTGTGCTAATAATAATTTATACTTATTAGGTGTACCTACATACATTAAATTCAAGTATCAATGAATATGACCACAAATACCAGAATATACCTTTATTTGTTTATTTTTATTATTGTATCTAAGTATTTTTTTTTCTCTCTCATTACTTATATTCACTGTATTTATACACCACCGCCCGTATTTCTATTTTTCGTATCCAATTTATCCAAAGGTTGTCTGGCAGAAATCGCCAAAGGCGATAAAGCCGTCATTATACATCTTTTTATGTAATTATTGTTGTATATTATTGTAAAATTTGGTGTGCAATAAAGATATATTTTTTTATTATTTATTTTAAAGACACCTATTCAGTGGTTATTGTAACTTTCTCGTAAGCGTTCAAAAATATGATTTAACTGGACTAATTTTTCCTGACAATATACCTGACAATATGATAGTCAAAAGGGCGCCTAATTATCCGTACCAAAGATATCTATTAAAATTTATAAATAAAAATACATACCATCGAATACAAAACCTTATTCGAATAGGTACCTAATCTTATTCGAATAAATTGATGTTTGTTTTTCAGTCTCTTCTGTAACGCGTAACAGTGAAGTTTACGACTCGAAGAAGCAAAAAGCTTAGCGTTATGAATCTTTAAATATTTTTTAAAATCCATATTACGTGTTGACAGTGTTTACTGTTATCTCACGTGATATTTTAGCTTGACTTAGGAAGCTCGAGATGTGCGTTGTAACTCAAATTAGTGTGCTTAGAGGCATACTGTTTTGAATGGTGCTATTTTAATATGGCTATGCGTATTTTATGTCGGCCTTTTTCCCTTTTAGGGTTCCGTACCCAAAGAGTAAAAACAGGACCCTATTACTAAGACTCCGCTGTCCGCCTGTCTGTCTGTCACCAGGCTGTATCTCATGAACCTTTATAGCAACAACGTTGAAGTTTTAACAGATGACGTATTTCTGTTGCCGCTATAAAACCAAATACATGAAACAGGCTAAAATAAATATCAATAAATAAAATAAATTATGGGGGGCCCTCATTACGGAACCTTTCGTGCACGTGCACGAGTCCGACTCGCACTTGTTCAATTTTATCAAGATATTAATTATTACAGAACATCTAAGAAGATTAATATTTAAATATATATCTATATATATTATATTAGGGGACATCTTACACACGGACCCCAAACTAAGCAAACTTGTGATATGGCTGCCAGAGACTGATATACTACATAATTATATACATATTTTTAAATACATACTTATATAGATAATACAAATACCTAAATAACAGCCAGACACAGAGCAAACACCTATGTTCATCACATAAATATTTGCCCTGGGTGGGAGTCGAACCCACGCTTCTTTGACCTAGGAGTTAGGGTCACTAACCACTGAGCCACCGAGACAGTCAAAAAATATAGACGATTTATTTTTTGTATGAAGATAGTTGTATTGTAAAATAGATAGATATTTTGGTAATTTAGCAGTTAATTATTAACTAATAGTAATGCATTGCTTGACATAAAAATCAGGAACTGTAAAAAAGGAGTAATAGATAAATTGATACAGATATTTGCAGAAAACTATATTATTCTTGAGCCATCTAGAATACCACTGAAAAATAAAAGATTTAATTTTAATACTTTTTTTTTGTTTTTACCGTATGATTCGGTGAAAAATCTTACACAAAATTTTGTTTTGTTTTACGATATTTCTTGTATAACTTACACAAAAAAAGTTAAATTGGACATGTACACGCTTACATTCCGGTCTATACAGATTCCATAACGCTACCACCAACTTCAAGTAAGTTGGTGGTAGCAAGAATAACAAATTAACCTGCCTAACTGATATCCAAACATAAGGCGACGTGCACACGTGTGGGTTCATCTCTGCCGTCCCAATTTCCGAACTCACCAACAAGTTCCTATCAAAGGTCCGACGTCGGTATCTCAGCCAGCTTATTGATACTCTTCGCCAAATCCCCGAACTAGAATCTTCATTGATTGATTTATTAGAAAATCCGATGGTAGCTCCATCATATAGCTCTGCGTCTAAGTTGTGCATGTACCATCTTGTGATGGCCTCAAGTAATCCCAGATGGCGACTCCTCTGCGATGAATTAAAGTCACTCAGACTAGTTGAGCCGAGCACTCTGAGATATCTATTGTCTAGACTCGGCTCAGGTTGATTTTGGTATTGATTGTTTTGGAGAGTGATTGTCGGAACTGTGAATTAATTTCGTATGATTTACATTGCAGAATTGTTCAATACAACTGTATTTTTTTCTCCGTCGTACCTTCTTGAGATCGTAATACTTATTATCCTTACTAATATAAAATACCTGTACTGTACCAGCCTTTAATATTCCACTGCAGGACGTAGGGTGATTGGACCATATCCACCACGCTGGTCCAGTGAGGGTTGGTGGATAAAATCCCTACTATAGATTAAAATAAGCGTTTCTTAGTATGTAACTCTTTACGCAGAAAATTTACGGAATGACTTGATTTTTTTATTTCCAAAGCTTATAAATTGGAAAGTGTTGTAGTCTACTGTAGGTAGGTAGAATTGTGGTAAATATTCCAGGTTCTTTTTTGTTATTTTTCAGTTTTCTCATACAAATCAGATTTGAAGCAGATCGTACCACGAACACAAAATCTTTTTTCAGCTATTTTCTCCAGTTAGAAACGCGAACCAACAGTTAAAAATATCTGACTAGCTCGTACTAAGAGCTTATGATACAAACCTTACAAAAAAGGGGCAATATTGAGGGCTTCAAAATTAAGACGCACTTTGCTCAAAATTTATTACTAGTAATAATATTTCCTTCATAATACGTCTATATCCATTTGATACCCCGAACCTAGCAAGTATTAATATTGCTGCCATAAGTGATCCTACAGGCTTACCAGAACACTACGATATTATGAACGCTTTATAAAATTACACGAAAGTTAAATTATGACTTAATTGCATTGTAAAATTGTAATTAGGTATTTAAGTACCTAAACTGTAATCATACTATGGTAGGTTAGGTAGGTGTTCCGGTTGTGGTCATCTCAGTGTCATATGCCACTTCGAATTTTAATGTTTTTTTTTGCACAATTTAATGTTAAAATATTATTTTGAAAAAAATTTTAAACTTTGAGATTCACTCATACAACATTTAGGGGTTACATTGTTTTTGACCGACGAAACGGAGAAAGTACTCAACGTATTAGCATTCAAAAGGTTCAATTTATATATTTCAGAAAATACATTGCACTGTACTGTACTGTACCAGCCTTTTATTTTTTAATAGTCCACTGCAGGACGTAGGCCTACCCACGAAGGGTGATTGGGCTATATCCACCACGCTGGCCCAGTGCGGGTTGGTGGATTCACATATGCCATCGAATTTCTTCTACGGACGTATGCAGGTTGCCTCACGATGTTTTCCGTCACCGAAAAGCCAGTGGTGTGAAATTCCGCACATAAATTCCAAAGAAATTATTGGTACGGGACCGGGGATTCGAACCCACGACCTCACGATTGTAAGGCGGGGGTCACTACCTCTAGACTACCACGGCCCACATTGCACTAATATTACCTAAATTACTACAATGCTAGTAAGAACGTTTCATCTTGAAGTAATTTGATTTTGCCATTTATCTAACCGCTACGATAATAAAGGATATAAGATGTGGAATGTAAAGAAATAACTAAAGGTAAGAAACAAAACATGTAAAGATATGTAGAAATAAAATAAAAAATAAGAAGAGTTGTAAGAAGTAAGAAGTTTGTATTGTAATCCTAGAAAACAGAAACGGGGATAGGAGCCACAATTTAAAAAAAAAAACCTCTGCTATAATGACAAAAATGTAATACTTCCTCAGACCGTAGAGAGACTTCTGTGAGAAACCGCTCTATACAGAAGCCCTACTTCATTACTAATTCCACCTGTCATAAAAGACAAATGTCATAGAACATTACGAAATGAGCGCACAACCCACCTCCTATAACCCGATTCAATAAATGCACGTCGTAGCCCATTCAGCATTGTGCTGGCCAAATGAATGGACGTCACGAAATTAGCTACGTGCCCGCTGCCAGATCATATCTCATGCGGAAGACAGTTGACAATTGCATAATAGTGCGTGCTATACAGATGTGGTAGATAACTATCTGTTGATAAGGAATTCGACTCTAGATGTGTATGGATACCACTGAGTAATCAAAGGTATAATAATAAAGCGGTTGATTGAGATATCTCGAATGAGATGAGTCGACTTAAATCGGCACGAGTTAGAAAAGGACGTGCATGCTATACAGATGCGGTAGATAACTATCTAGATAATTCGACTTGAGATACGAGTATGTATGGATACTACTGAGTAATCGAAAGTATAATAATAAAGCGGTTGATTGAGATATCTCGAATGAGATGAGTCGACTTAAATCGGCACGTGTTAGAAAAGGACGTGCATGCTATACAGATGCGGTAGATAACTATCTAGATAATTCGACTTGAGATACGAGTATGTATGGATACTACTGAGTAATCGAAGGTATAATAATAAAGCGGTTGATTGAGATATCTCGAATGAGATGAGTCGACTTAAATCGGCACGTGTTAGAAAAGGACGTGTGTGCTATACAGATGCGGTAGATAACTATCTAGATAATTCGACTTGAGATATGTATGGATACTACTGAGTAATCAAAGGTATAATAATAAAGCGGTTGATTGGGATATCTCGAATGAGATGAGTCGACTTAAAATCGGCACGAGTTAGAAAAGGACGTGGTTAGTTTCTGTAATCTCCATGGGTGATGCTGTACCAAGTTTCGTCAAGATTCGTTAAATAATCGGCCAAGTGCGAGTCGGACAAGCGCACGAAGGGTTCCGTACTGTATGGAAGCCCCCCATATATTTTTAATTAAATTTAATTATTTATTTCTGAAGGGAATATAATTACAACTTAATATAGGTACTTTGAATATTTAAAGCATCTTCCTGTTGCCATTATTAATATCGAGCAAAAAAAATACGTTTCTTGTGGGAGCCCCCGTTAACTAATATTTTTTCTGTTTTTAGTATTTCTTGTTATAGATAGCGGCAACAGCAATACATCATATTCTGTGAAAATTTCAACGTATTACCTATTACGGTTCATGTGATACAGCCTGGTGACAGACAGACAGACAGACGGACGGACAGTGGAGTCTTAGTAATAGGGTACCTTTTTTACCCTTTAGGTACGGAACTCTAAAAATAATCTGTGGAGGAGTATCAACATCCGGACAGACGAAAGTAAAGTTCTCGAGTCACAACCGAGACTTTCTCACTTCGTTAGCTAGATCAACAGTAAAAAGTCAACGACCTCAATCTCCATACAATGTGAACTACATTGTATGGAGAAACGGCCCTCGTAATATATTGACCATCTGTGTATTTCAAAGCACAACGTACAACTAATATACTTTGTATAATTAAACGTACATACGTCAGTTTGTTTCTTTTTTATATAGTTTTATGTTTTCTCATCCTTTTGGCCACTTTTTAATTGTCTTCGAAATCTTGGCTTTTCAATACTGTTGTAATGCTGTATTTTCACCGACTTCCAAAAATGAGAAGGTATTATGTTCATGTTATGATTTTTTTTGTTTATGTTTATCGATATTTTAGCCAATTGTGAACTGATATAAAAAATCTTTTTTAATTCGAAAGAACATACTTTCAAGGTGCTCCCATTTAAATTTTATTAAAATAGGCTGAGCTGATTTTTGATAAATCAACAAAAATGTACATGGATATTATATTTTCAAATTCTGAACACAGCGGAAGTCGGTGAAGAGAATATTTGCTAAAAATAATTATTATTAATAACGTTTTAAACCCAAAAGCTTTTCCGAATTGACAACCATGCATCCGTTAACATATCGACAATGTTATGGAACTATCGCCCACTCAATCATTGCTGGCGACGCGCCGTCAACTGATATTGTATCGGACAGCAATTTGCATTTCGCATGCTATGTGCTTATGTAAATTGAAATAGCTACCTGTTTATTATGTTAAATAGCCACCCGAAAATTGCTAGATGCGATAATGTTGTTAAGTATGCAGTTGGTATATGCCAAGCTTTGTTTTGATCTAAAGGTGACGTCCACAAATGGTATATTATTCAGAGAAAAAGCAAACCAAGATGATAAATACATCATTTGAAAGCTTAATATATGGGCTTCTCAAAAATATTTAATTTATCCCTCCATTTTTTTGAAACGTGAAAAATTTTATGAAAAATAATAATATAGCTTTGTATTTTTTCTAGTTTAGCAATAATAAAGTGCTTCTATCGCTATTTCACTTGCATTCGTAGCTGATTTTTTCCACATTCATCTTTTAATTTGCTAAAATTAAAAATTATAACCTACTAGTGTGACCAGTTAGTAGGTACAATGTGGCAAAGAAACACTTTAAAAGTGTGTCTAATTGGTAAAAATGCTTTTATTTAACAATAATGGAGGTTACTTAACCAGGGTTGCTAGAGATAAACTACCTATAGAGCTAAATATATATATTATATTTATCCTTATAGATTCAAAATTAATTTAAAAAAAACGGAGGGCTTTTTTTGGTTTTAACTGATGTAATAGACTCAGAAAAATATAAACTTTCTCGAAATGTAACGAGTGTTGTGGTTAGAATTTTTGATTATTATTATACCAGCCTCCATACATTTTGTGGACATGTCCTTTCAATGTAAAGATGTTGGTCGTTTTTATTCGAGCTTGCTGAAATGAATCAGACTTTTTACGGGTTATGAATTGAGCCAGAAATTGTTATGGGATCCGTAGAACGACTAAAGTATCTAACTGACATAGCGCAGCGAACTGGTTAGTTGATATGACAGTGAACTGGGTGCACAGCATATAACAAGGAGTTAGTGAAATCACACACGTCATCAATTTTCTTCTGCAAACGGAGGTTGCCTTGAGTTACTGTCCTGCACCAAAAAGCTTTTGCGTAACCTTTTGATTTATTGAAGCATTTCAAACGTTCTATAACGATTTCAGTATGGTACCTACTTCACAAACCTTTTTTGCCCTCCTTAGAAGAGGGCCTAATTTCAGACACAAATTATTTTGATAAAATCATTACACTCAATTGCAGCGAATACTGGAGGACCTTTTTAAAAGTTTCATATTTTTTACCTTCCTCAGTACTAGCTTAGTCGAGCCGTCCGGTAACGTCTTCAAATATTTTTCAAATTCAAATATTTTTGTGTTTTAGTCATTTACAAACAAAGTACTCATTGTAAATTTACAAAAACTTTTTTAGCAGTCGTGACGACCTTTCGTCGATGCTGGAGACTTTGCAGCTGCGACTTAGTCAAGGTTTCGTTGTCAATCAGCCTAGTTTAGTACAAGAGTTCCTATGGCCACCTTCTGAGTCCATCATCAGATTAGCTCCATGATACCATATTATTGCATTGTCACGTGATGTACATATGCGTGCAAAATTTCAGCTCAATCGGAAACCGGGAAGTTGGTTAAATTTAACTTGCAAGATTCCACCCAAACTTTCATACACATACATGGGTAGTTACATCCAATGCAAGTTGAATAAAAGCTTATAAAAATAAGATGAAAATCAGTTGATGCACTTGTGCCTAAACTGGCACTATTTTAGATTTTCGACATGTGTATCTCGTAAACAATGAAACAATGATTTATTTGTCTGTAAAACTAGAAAAAATTACACAAAAATCTTAAATTTACTATGAACTACGTAAGCACTCCCTGGTTATGGCTGCTGAATGAGTTTTATAAACTTAAAATGAGTAGCTTTTCTATAAATGGCAAAAAAAAACACAAAAATATTTGAATTTCGCGCGCTGCGCTAGTGAATCCAGCTTAACCAAGTTTAAAGAACCCATCAATTCAAATTAACGTTATTTTCTCGATCGAAAGTAAAATTTATCATGCCTTTGTAGTGCTTCTGCTGTTGACTGAGAGATTAGTTGACAATGTCACTAAGAACAAAGTTCGTCCAAAGTTCATCCCGGGAACTTGCTCCGAGCCCCTTAAATTGAAACAGTGGTACAACATCTGCAGCGGCTGACGTTTAGGTAGGAATAGAATTAATCTTGACTTCATTGAAATATGCATACTTAGTAAGTCACGAGTTTAGTTAGTAAATGATATCTTAAAGTTAGTAAATGTTATTCGATGTTTAGTAAAATTATTACTTGTTCACTTTGAACTCATCTCATTACTTCTAATTTTAGTATCTACAAAAAATTACAAGGAAACAAGTTGTTGTGTTATGCATACATTAATTATCATTTATTATTGTGTTATGCATATAATGCAATTTTTTGTAATTAAATGCTGTTCTTGTCCAAATTTTAACTGTTTCTACTTTCTGAAGTAACAAGTCTGTATTTTCAAAAGTAAATATTAATTGACAACGAACCCCTTAAATTGAAACAGTGGTACACCATCTGCAGCGACTGACGTTTAGGTAAGAATAGAATTAATCTTGAATTCATTGAAATATGCATACTTAGTAAGTCACGAGTTTTGTTAATAAATGATATCGCAAAACTTTAGTAAAACGTTTTCTTCAATATTGATCTAGTTTACTTTGGACTCGTCAATTATACAAACAACCGTACAATATATCGTATAAATATTTAATTAAATATGCTTGAGTATGAGTAGGAGTTTGTTTCTATTAAAGCGCATTGTGTGATTATGTTAATTGTTATCTTTCAGAAAACTGTTGCTACGTTAGGCAGAAGTAACGAGTATGGGTTCAAGATTATAGACAATTAATATTTTATTTGTCACAAAAACTAAAGTATTAGAGTCTGGCTAGCGAAAGTAGATAAAGACAAAGCGCGCCAAATTTAAAAAATATCAGTATGGTAGCCCTAAACTGAGAGGTAACACTTTCTCTCACTCACACAATAGCATTGTTACCAAACTGCGATTTTTGGGGGAATCGCAAAATCTTTTTTCAAGCTTTAACTTGTCGTGTAGGAGTTTTATATTCATTACGTTAATTATTTTCTGTTTTTTGACGTTATTATTATGCTAAACTGAGGCTTTGGATTGCTCTCCAAATGACCCAAAATGATTTCAACGCGTACCTATCTACTTCATTACGATGAAGACTATAATAATATAATGAATCATTTTGTTCAGTTTAGTACATGACGTAGGTTTAAAAATGTTTTTAATACAAGGTTGTTTGGTTATATACCCCAATTTAAAGGTAACTCCGCGATGGTAGTAGCACTGTGTGTTGTCATTTTAAAAGTTTGCGAAAAATTCCAGTATCAACTTTCGTTAGCCAGACTATCAGGAACGAACATTGTGCAAATAATAAATGCTATTTCATTTATTTCAAAATATATTAGAATATCCCAATTTAAAGGTAATTCCGCAATGGTAGTAGCACCGTGTGTTGTCATTTAAAAAGTTTGCGAAAAATTCCAGTATCAACTTTCGTTAGCCAGACTATCAGGAACGAACATTGTGCAAATAATAAATGCTATTTCATTTATTTCAAAATATATTAGAATATCCCAATTTAAAGGTAATTCCGCAATGGTAGTAGCACCGTGTGTTGTCATTTAAAAAGTTTGCGAAAAATTCCAGTATCAACTATCGTTAGCCAGACTATCAGGAACGAACATTGTGCAATTAATAAATGCTATTTCGTTTATTTCAAAATTTATTAGAATCATAATATTCTAAGTATGAAGAGAAATATCAAGTTAATCAATGTTTGATATTCAATCTATATATTCGAGCGTCACAGCTGATAATAATCTAAGCTCCAAGCTCAGCAAAACAAAACAGCTAAAAATCGTAAAAAACAATATATTACGATCGTGTACATTATGGGCGAATCTGAATGTGTCAGTGCGTAATTTATCGCGGTACGTGTTTTTTGTGGAGGCTCTCACTTGACCTCATAAAATACAGGGCCGTTGCAGGAATCAGACGCGAGGGTACTCGAAGAGGCGGGCACGAGGCGCACTGTAGCTAGCTGCTCAGTATCTGAGATGCGAGTTTTACGATATATTCCTCGGTTTCTTTTGAACATAGGCGTGCGATTTTAGCTTTTTATTTTTATTATACTCGCATTTTAATTGCGTGATAGGTATCACGCAATTAAAATGTGAGTGAATACGGGCAGAGGACAGACTGATGCCATGAAGGCAACATGATATAATTCATTGTTTGATATTGACTGTGCGAATTAGTTCCGTATTATGAGAATGTTGTTCTCACACTTTCTTAAGCAATAAAAAACCTATTTTACAAAAAAACAGTCACATTATCACAAAAACAGGTTAAGTTAAGTAGTTTACGGATTTTACCAGATCATAATTTAACTTGGCAACATTATCGCAGTAGGTAGTTAGATATAGATACCAATCACAGTGAAATACATATATCTACTGTAATAGGGGTCCTTCCCAATAAAATGACCAAAAATGTACTTAGTATCCTATAGCAAGACGTGCATGGCCAAGTTTTTTTACAATTTTCTTACTCAGCAATATTAAACCCGTTGCTTGGACTAAATACCTAAATCAAACCAATTCAAATAAAAAATACCACCATAAATGTCGGTGTCATAAAAAAATACATTCAATATTTCTACAAGAAACCGTAAGGTCATAAATTAGTAATTATAAAATGAAATCGATTGAGTAGAAAGTTTTGTGGACGGCAATGATGAACGAAACCTTTGCTTTACAACAACATATTTAAAGACCAAGGTATTGTTATTGTATTTAAAATTTTACAGTAAACTGAATGACTTTTACTGATTGAATTTTACTCTGAACTGAAACTGAACCTCAATTTCTGATTCTCTGTATACCTATACTGGTCTTGATATACAGTGGACTTTATTATCATCGTAGTTTTCAATAAATAGTATAATTTTGATGCGAATTTTCATTAGTAGAAAGCTCATATGGTCGAGAAGTCATCAATATAAAATACATTCGGAGATTTTACGTGTTTTTAAAGTTTGCATTTAATTTTACCTATATGTAAAATAATAAACCTGTATTTCTGATTCTCTGTACACTGGTCGTGGTGGGAAGTGGGAAAAACAAGCGATCGCCACTCGATGGCGAACCGCCGATGCCTCTTCACACGTCGCCGTGATTTTTACAACGAACCCACTTGACAGTGTGGCGGTTTTTGCTCGTAATCACTTTGATGTACGCACTGGAGCTTTATGTCGGGAAGGGAAAATATCTGTTTATAAAATTGTTGCCATATTTATACCTATCTAGCTTTTGCTCGCTGCTTCGCCCACGTGCTAACATTAATTTTTATGTTATCCCATGGAAATATTAACTTATCGCGCTCTGTCCGAAACAATGCACACAGAAAGAAATTTACCTTTAAGGACGCAGTAGAGGTCACTAGATTCTGGTCCCAAAATATTGAATCCTTGTAAAAAAAATGAAAAAGTGAGTATTCACTTTAAAAAAGTGATAAACATTAAAAATAAAATAGTAAAAATGTGTAGCAATTACACGAGATGAATGAATGGGAACCTTTTAATTTTCTGCAGTAAAAAGTAGCCTATGTCACTTTTTATCTTTCAAAATATGTCCATGCCAAAGATCATATCATTCAGTACATAAATCGTTTGTACAATGGATGGATGTTGCAGATACATTCTATGGCGGCCACTTTATCCCCACGAATTAAAAAATAGTGGCGGAAACAAATATCAGATAAATTTAGAGATGATCAACAGGACCGTGAAGATTTAAACGGATCATACACCAAATAATCTCAGCTGCTCAAATTTTACTCCTGAAATTAAATTGTAAATATGATACATTTTATGTGATTACATGTACAATGGGCATGTTTTAAAAAGAAATAGGAATAATCTAGAAAATGTATAATAAAGAAATAGGAAGTATGATATAATTTCTACACTTTATTACACACATCACATAACACACACACACACACTTTAAACATTTTATAGATTTATTTCTCACTAAAAATCAAAACGAGTAGATACTTTGAGTTGGTACTAGAGAGGTTAGTCCAGGTTTACACGATATACATTTTTGTACAGTGCCCTTGGTGGACGAGGAAGCACTAACCAAAATGTATGGAGCCACACGTGAACGCGAAAGTTTAAGTAAACTACGCAAAACCTGGACTAAGGGCTCAGATTCGTTACCATATTAGAAATCCGAAACTACAGACTAAACGACTTGCTTACCACCAACAAAACATTCCATATCTTTATAACTCCTACCAATATAACCTTAAAATAACTTCCAACAAAACTCTCTCCTAAAACCAACAACGAAAACAAGCCACTCAAGTCAAATCTAAGTTGCATAAAATGCCACGTAACCGTTCAGACGGGCCGGGTGGTTACATGATTATTCAATATTTACGCGTCGATCGACGGCTGTAGAAGCTTTGGATCTAGGGTTACCAGATTTGTCCTGAGATGTCAGGAATTTTAAGCTCTTTTTAGGGTTACAGCTGGACTTTGGAGAACTCTGAATAAGCTAATTTACTTCTCGTACTTTAGGCTGTTTTACAGTTACTTTACAGTAACAGTAAGTAGTTATCACATAGGTACCTTGACTACGTGTAATTTGTTCAGAGACCGATCACAGACATTCGCAAAATACTCTGTCTATTTAAAATCACAACACAACTGCATAGAAACACCAATGATAAATTCACAACAGAATTACATTTATTCATAAAGTGCAAGATATCGGTTATTCATAAACCACTCACATAATACTACTTACATTCTGCAGTGTAGTACCCGTGTTTTGTAAACATGTATTTTGCATGTGCATATTAAGTATCTCACGCGTCCAGTAAACAGAAGGTGTCTCTAGTTCGCTGTGTTAGTTTTGATAAAAATGTTATTTTTTTAATGTTATGTAAAATGTGAGGTCCTCTTTCCGAGATAGGTATTATTCAGTAAATTTATTCCTATGCCAAATTTTTTCAATTAAAATCAGGACTTTTAAATGTTCTATCTGGTAACCCTAGATCTAGCTGAACGTGGCTGGCGCGCTGCCAGCGGCTGAGTGTTGACGCCAGCCGTACGGTAGATGGCAGCACAAGTAAAAAATAGAGAACTGAAGCGCAAAAAGTTATCATGTTGCGATTGATTGGATACTGTCTGTTAGGTGCTCGGAGTATTTTATTATTTTCTAGTTTTTTAGCAAAATGTTTTTGTCTCACTTCTGTGATATCTAATGATTATAATTTAAGGTTGTGTTTCAGAGGCATTATTTTAAACTTTACGTTACACAGACAATTTATTAGTAATTTCAACTATTCAGGGTGTTTCAGAACTCAACCTCAAGCTGGAAATGCTGAAACACCTTGTATATGGACTCTAAAACTGGAAAGATCGGAATCCCTGTTGGTTTTTTAGATATGGACAATTTTAGAAATGTGACCAAAAATGCCACCTTGCGGCATTCCTGTTTAAGCGTTTTCAACATGATTTAATTTTTATGATTACATTTATTTAAAATAAATGTGCTACACATCACAATCAAAAATAAAATCAGGAGTTGCACTGATTTTCTAAAAAAAAAATGTTTTTGCCAGATTTACAATGATAGGTAGCATTCTTTTATGTTACAAGTTTGAGCCGTCATACTGTAAAAAAATGTATGAAAGTAGGTAGGTACTAATGGCAAGTTATTACAAAAGTTGTCACAGTTTATGTTTATTCTGAAATGCAATCACGCTTTGTGCCTTTAATTTTAAATTAGTTCTTATTTGACCATTTCTTTAAAAATGACCGCATTTAAAAAAAAAATCAGAATCTTTTTTCACTAAAATTTCTATAAAATCACTGACTATAATACTGACTACTGCGTAATATGAAGACTCATATTGATCGATTTGTATTGTGTTGATGCACAATGTAGTAATATATTTAATATAGTCTATTGTTGCTTACAGGCCTACACTTGAAGGGAGAGGTTGCTATAAATTGATTTTGCTAGCTACAACTTTGTATCTGTAGGTTACAAAATTGTTCGTAGGTAGGTTGAAATACACACAATACATAAACTAGGCATATTCAAAAACGGGTTTTGGATCGCAGCTGGAGTGGTCAAGAATGGAAAAATATTATGGTTAAAAAGAAAATGTCTCAAACAAAATTACAATTACCAATTAATTAATTAATAACAGATCTTTTGGACCTTTTTTTGGAGCAGGCTATTATTACCTTTAGTTTTTTGAAAAATTTATGAAGTTAAATGAGCAAAACATACAAATACTTAATACCTACAACTGGCAACCTTATTTGCTTCAAGTAATAGATTAGATATATAGATAAATTCTTTATTGCCACACCAAAACTTAAATAAACTAGGAAAACTTAGACTAGGAACTTATAGCAAGTGTTACAATCGGCGGCCTTATCGCTAAAAAGCAATTTTAATTATAGTTATAGTTATAATTTAGATTACTTAAAGATTTAAACTTAAATGTCATTTAACGTCGATTGTATCCTCCAATCACTGTCTAAATCTAAAATATATGCACTAAACAAGTTTAAAATCACCACGTTTGCTTACTTAAAGATACAATAGATTACTTAAAGATTTAAGCTTAAATGTCATTTAACGTCGATTGTGTCCTCAAAGCACTGTCTAAATCTAAAATATGCACTAAACAAGTATAAAATCAGCACGTGCTTGGCTGCGAGCCAACTATGGACCAGCGAGTGATGTCGACAGGTACCTCGTTCTAGATGGCGACAGTTAAGCCTTGTTAAAACTTCTAAGTAATAAGAAAGTTGTTATTGAGATGATAAATGAAAACATTGTTGCGCATTACGTTGTGAGCAAGACGAGATACAGGTGCTACGTGCACCGACGATTTTTTATTTGTTATGAATACACTTAAACTATATAATAGCCGTGGTGGTCAAGAGGTAGTGACACCCGCCTTACAATCGTGAGGTCGTGGGTTCGAATCCCCGGTCCGGTACCAATGAGTTCTTTGGAATTTATGTACGGAATTTCACATCACTGGCTTTTCGGTGAAGGAAAACATCGTGAGGCAACCTGCGTACGTCCTTAGAAGAAATTCGATGGCGTATGTGAATCCACCAAATCTCACTGGGCCAGCGTGGTGGATGTGGCCCAATCACCCTTCGTGGGTAGGCCTACGTCCTGCAGTGGACTATTAAAAAGGCTGGTACAGTACAGTACACTTAAACTAACTATGATGGGCGTTTGGGTAGTAATAAAATATAGGTATGTAATTTTCCTGTTTTTCGAGTAATGTCCAGTCCGTTCAAAAATTACCTGGTAGAAATCGCCAAAAGCGATAAGGTCGCCCTTATACAACATGTATTGTGTATTTATGTGTTTTTGACAATTTAGGGTAAAATAAACAGGGTCACTCGTAATAGCATCCTTTTAGGGGCTTATTCTTATATCAAAACTAACAACTTTTGTTCTGCGACTTTTGTCGAAACTAAAAAAAAAACAGCTGTTCCATATATTTTGTCGAGGGTGAACCATATTTTTCTATGGAATAGCATTTATTTTTTAGATTTAATAAATACCTACCTAATTTATTACTACTACAATGTGGCCACTTTTAAAATCGCGATCGGTAATTTAATAGCAACTTAAAATTTAGCTGTCTCTTTTTGACCGACGAACCCCCGGAGGAGGTATACAATTCGAACCGTATATTATGTATAACCACGCATAACTTTATTATTATATACTACGGGACTAATCGCGCACTAAAATTACGAGATAAATAAATACCTCATCCCACCATCCCGACGTTTCGGCCGAGTTGCATCGACCGTGGTCACGGGTAGACTGTCCCGTAGTATATAATAATAATGTGTTAAAATCGCGAAAGTTTAAAAACAACACACGCATAATTTTTTTTGTAGTTGTCCGATTTCAATAATTGTTTTTTTATTGGAAAGAGTATACGTCGAAATTGGTCCCATTTAAATTTTATTGAAATCAGCTGAGCCATTTTCGATAAATCAACAATAATGTGAAAAATGCTACATCGATCCGTGCGAAATATTCGCGAATTCTGTACACGGGTGAAGTCGGTCATGCTAATTTTTGCAAAAAATAATCTTGTTACTGAATGCATTTGAAAGAAACTGCAATATTTTAAGTTGCTATTAAATTTACAATAGCGCTTTTAAAATTGGCCACATTTTTTTATAATAAAACCAAACTTAATTCATAATAACATACTAGGAAGAAAGATCTTAAACAGAAATTAAAAATATAAAAAATAACATAGGTACTAATTAACACTCACGCTATGAAATGACTTTTAATTGTTAATTTATGGAATAAAAAAAATACTTTTATTTATTGTAAATATTTCACATTTCGCAAAGATAACAATTTCATTCCATCGTAATTCGAAAACGCAAGCTAACTGATTGTGAACTAGTTAAACGTATTGTTTCCGTGCGATGTGTCAGTTCATTTCGCGTCCGGAGTCCAGTTCCAATTTTATGGTGGTTGGGCAGTCGCGCTGCGTGGCTGGTCTGCTCGCCGCGCGCCGCGGAACAAATCAGGCTCTCTGCCGAGCACGGACCACGTAAATAGCAGATATAGACGTAAATAGTAGGTATAAACCACTACTATAATAATAAAAAAAAACAAATGTTATCTAAGTCTGTCTTTCCCCTAGTGTAAAACATAAGTAGGTAACTTCAAATCCCGAGAAATAGGTCTTGGTAAGCATACTATACCGTAAAACCGCATATCTGTCTATAATCCGGCGGAATATATCCAAGATTAAAATAGCCATCTCAAAATCATAGTATAATCAAGGTCCCCTTACTATGGAGGATATTGCACTTCCTTCCATTTATCGCGTTCTGTATCCATATCCCGCCAACCGTCCCCGAAAGTGTCAAGTTCGTCACGCCAGCGTTTTTAGGCCTTCCTTGCCTTCGTCTGCCCTCCGGTACACTCTATGTGACGATTCTGGCCCATTTCTCGGGGTGCATACGAACTATATGACCCTCCTAATTCCATTTTTGCTTAGCAGCTTTTTGCCTACATCAACTACACCTATGATGGAACGCAGTGTTGTATTTTGGACTCTGTTTAAGGTACTTTGACAAAAAGTTTACGTAAAGAAGTAACTTAACTCGAGTAACGCCAAAAATATTATATTGATACCTACTCCATCTCTATCGAGAGTTACGAAGCAATCAATCAAAATGTAAACAAAAACAGTCCGCATCGCATATTTTATCTTTAACAATCCTTAGTGCGCTACCAATTAGCGAAAAACCTTCGGTGGTACACTTCCAATGTTATAAATTTGGCACTTAGCCTGACGCAAATTTCGCTGCTGTCAGCAAATAAAATGTGCCGCAGTAGTTTTACGAAGAGCACTAAATTGACAAAGTAAGGTGCGTTTTATTTTGCACGGTTTTCAATTTTTTTTTACGATTGGGAAATCTTCCAAAGATGCCCGACCGCTTTGGGGTGCAGTCGGGTTATGTGAGATTGTATCCACTAAAACCCCCTCGGCGGCCAGCCTTTGTGCTTCCTTGGGAGCTCCGGGATCTCCAAAAGGAACGCACTGGTGTTCCCAGTACTTTGTGTGTGAGTAGACACACAAAGTACTAGTACTAGTAGTACCTAGTAGTAGAACTAGGCTTGTACGGTCCTGTACGACAGGGTTGCCACAAACGCTGCCGTCCTCCTTGGGCCCGCTTGAGTTGATGGCCAGAGCCCCAACTCTGATCACCCACGAGCCCAGGGGACCCCTTTTAGTAGGCTCTTACTACAGGCAGTGGATACCAATTCCGTATTTTAATGCCCCGGCATCAGGGCAAGTAGCACACTTACCTAGTATATATATATACCTATTTACACGAGATTTGTAGACACTTATCTAGCGGAAAGACAGAATCAGACAAAGCGTTCCACATTCAGGCTATTAGAATGAGAAATGAGAATTTGAAACGCTTGGTTCTAACGCGCGGAACGTCCACCATAAAAGGTGGCGCTTTTGTTGCGTCACTCTTATAGCCGTACGATAAAAGAAAGGGGCAGGTGGAACCAGATTGTACAACTCTTGAGCGCACTCTCCGAAGTGTATCCGATAGAAAGCTGATAGATGCACCACCCTACGGTGATGCTCAAGATTTTGCAGCTGCCACTTAGTTAAGGTCTCGTTGTCTATCAGTTTTTTGTAATCTTCGGTCAAGATAGGATATTGCGCAGCTTGTCGCTAATTTCACATCCGCCAACTTGTATGATTCATATAGGCCGGCACTAGTGATTACGTGATTTCTTGTTATACACTAAGAAATATATATATACATATAATATAAGAAATATAAATATATATATTTGTGATAATTGAAGTGTATTGAACAGTAACGGGATAAATTTAATTTCCCAGGAATTACTCCAAGAAGTCAGAATAAGACTATCAATCAAAACACTGTCACCAAAAACTTCTCCAAGGCATGAATTATCACAGTTCAAAATACTATAAAAGCGATCCAGAATATAAATTAACAAAATTATTCCCTTCAGTCATCATAATTTGGCAAAATAAATTTATAAATTTCCAGTTAGAAGGTTTTGATTCGTTTCACCACCGACCACGACAAGTTTCGTACTTTCGGCGAATTCTGTACAAAAGTTAGTAGATTAAAACTGCCAATTAGAGAGCATTTGAATTCCAAGTTGTTTTAGAATTCGCATAATTACTGTTGGATGAACAATTACGGAGGGCCGAGGATGCTTATTTCATATTATTCTGTACTCGAGTGCATCGTCACGCTGTTTGTTTATTTATGAGTGCAATGAAGACGATGTTGAAAAGATTTTGTTGAAAGAACTGCGCAAACATAGAACACTACGTAAGCTTAGAATAAAATTACTACTATGTAACTTTTATGTTATATGTTGACTGTAAAATTTTCGTACCCTTCGTGGGTAGACCTACGTTCTGCAGTGGACTATTAAAAAAGCTGCAACGAGTAGTATATTAATGTCTTAATAATAAATAATTAGAATAAATATTTTTGGGATATCTTACACACGGCTTCTGACTCCAAACTAAGCAATGCTTGTGAATAATGCAATGATATGGCTGCCAGAGACTGATATACTACATAGACTTATTATTAAATACATACTTATATAGATAGTAACTAAATAACACCCAGACACAGAGCAAACACTTATGTTCATCACATAAATATTTGCCCTGGGTGGGGATCGAACCCACGCCTCTTTGATTCAGTTAGGGTCACTAATCACTGAGCGACCGAGGCAGTCTCTCAGTCTATTAGCAGACCATATTTTAACGTTTTCAGCCATGTAGGCAACTAACCTTCGCAACTGGTCTTTCCTCCTGGTTCTTAGATTTAGTAAGACACATACAGAAAAATAATTGAAGTGAAACATCTAATGCGACTTCCAACAAGGTTGCGTCAAACGTTTAACGCTACCATGGAGGGGAATGGAAGCATTGTTGCGTCGAAGTTTCACTTCTTCCGCGCGGAGACACTCCACGCACAATATTTTTATATTCTATCTCGAATTCCCTAATCTATTGATAGGGAATTCGAGAGAATTACTGGTATATACCACTAGTACCACTTCATTGTAACTCTACTGATATAATTTTTTTTAGAGAATAGGTATTCCACAATATCAATGTGTCGTTTTGGTAATTTAAAGTGTTAGTACAAAATGATTCAGTATTGTGATTCTGGTGTAAACTTACTAAAAATAAAACTATTCATATTACTTACCTGTCATTTTTATTTTTTAAGGCATTTAAGTTATTTATTTACTTTGGTTTGTTTTCTTTTGGATCCAATACATTATTTCTCATGCTTAATAGTGCAGAAATTCAATTGTACAAGATCACGAGACGAGCAGGTGATTAATCAAATGTACAAAATCTTTTCTCAAAGAGTTATTTTTGTGATGAACAATTCAAAATTATTCGCGGATGCAGGACTCGAACCTTGCGTCGTCTGTGGGATGCACTATAAATTAAAAAATAATTTAATTGATTTAGCAGTGCGCCATCTCTCGTCAATATACAGAAGTTCTTATAACTTCAATTGAGTGATAACCTGTCTAATACGGGTATCACAGGTGGCGCCGCCAACGCTATAAGTTGGTTAAATGATAAACACTTCAAAATTTGACGCGTATGCAGTATTGCGAATTAGCTCAGTTGGGCAGAGCGTCGGGCTAGTGTTCCGAAGACGCAAGGTTCGAGTCCTGCATCCGCGAATAATTTTGAATTGTTTATCACAAAAATAACTCTTTGAGATAAACCTAGTGTGGGATGCACTATAAATTAAAAAATAATTTAATTGATTTAGCAGTGCGCCATCTCTCGTCAATATACAGAAGTTCTTATAACTTCAATTGAGTGATAACCTGTCTAATACGGGTATCACAGGTGGCGCCGCCAACGCTATAAGTTGGTTAAATGATAAACACTTCAAAATTTGACGCGTATGCAGTATTGCGGATTAGCTCAGTTGGGCAGAGCGTCGGGCTAGTGTTCCGAAGACGCAAGGTTCGAGTCCTGCATCCGCGAATAATTTTGAATTGTTTATCACAAAAATAACTCTTTGAGATAAACCTAGTGTGGGATGCACTATAAATTAAAAAATAATTTAATTGATTTAGCAGTGCGTCATCTCTCGTCAATATACAGAAGTTCTTATAACTTCAATTGAGTGATAACCTGTCTAATACGGGTATCACAGGTGGCGCCGCCAACGCTATAAGTTGGTTAAATGATAAACACTTCAAAATTCGACGCGTATGCAGTATTGCGGATTAGCTCAGTTGGGCAGAGCGTCGGGCTAGTGTTCCGAAGACGCAAGGTTCGAGTCCTGCATCCGCGAATAATTTTGAATTGTTTATCACAAAAATAACTCTTTGAGATAAACCTAGTGTGGGATGCACTATAGATTAAAAAATAATTTAAAAAATCTTTTCTAGTACGATATCATTGTACATAAATGAGCTTAAGTACCGAGTCACGATAAGTAAAGTTATATACAGGGTT
This sequence comes from Hypomecis punctinalis, assembly GCA_949316475.1. Lineage (NCBI taxonomy): Eukaryota > Metazoa > Arthropoda > Insecta > Lepidoptera > Geometridae > Hypomecis > Hypomecis punctinalis. The sequence goes on along the minus strand of OX438803.1, from coordinate 9,888,967 downwards.
ATTGGTAATCAATTAGCATCCTTTTAGGGACTTATTCTGTACATCAAAACTAACAACTTTTATTGTGCGACTTTTGTCAAAATTATAAAAAAAACAGCTGTTCCATACATTTTGTCGACTTCAAGCGTAGATGTTTGCTCGAAGAGGGTGTACGTTTTTTTCTATGGAACAGCATTTATACTTGTAAAAATGCAAAAACAGCTTTGAATTGTGATTAAAACTACAAATAACAAATCTATGAGCTATCCCGGTAGGTACATAATCCATAAATGAGCTTAAGTACTGGATCACAGCGCACCGCAAGCGTAATGACGGTGTAATTCAGTAAGGTGGCAGTTCGGGAACTGAGGCAAGTTCCAATTTAATGGTGGTTGCACAACTGCTGCGTCGACTCTCCGCCACCCTCGTAATATTAATAATTTTATTGCAAGCTACACGTAATATGTACGTCATTAAACTACGCGGCATTGGACGCGGGAAAAATATTGTAAGATGTGCTTGTGATATTTCAGTTTCTTTTGAGTTTAGGATTTTTGTAAACTTATTCACGAAGCGTGATTAGTCTATATTCACTACGCTGGCCAAGTGCAGTTTAGTTGATTCTTATATGCCATCCACCAACATGCACTGGGCCAACGTGGTAAATATGGCCCAATCACCCTTCGTGCATAAGCCTACGTCCTGCAGTGAACTATTAAAAAAAATTGTGAGTGGAGTCCCTCCGCGCGGAAGAAGTGAAACTCCAGCTAATTTCACGACGCTGAGACTGTTTACTTCGCTAGCATAGCAAGAATACCACAAGCATGTGCTTGGGATCTACCGACTCACTCTCTTTCTCTCTCCTTCTTTCTACTTTTGTGTATCTTTCTTTCTCTCTCCCTCTAGCGTGGTAACATGGTAGCAATAAACGTTTAAAGTAACCTTGTTGAATGTCGCATTAGTAATTTCACTTCAAAAAAGCTGGTACAAGTATATATGCCACTGAATTTCTTCTACAGATATACCTTCTGTGTACTAAATATCGGGAATTTGTCAATAAAACAAGAAATACAAATTATTCATCTAAATTTATTTTATCGCCTTCAAAGTAGGCCCCATCGCTTGCAATACAACATCTCCAACGCTTCACCCAGTCTTCCATACATTTTTCATAGGCTATTTGCGGTATGGCCTTTAGCTCATTCAGCGAATTTTCTTTTATGGCTTCTATCGACTCAAAACGTTTTCCTCGAAGTGGTAATTTTAACTTGGGAAATAAAAAAAAGTCAGACAGAGCCATATCAGGTGAATACGGTGCTTAGTCGAGAACCGGTGAACTTGGTGATCCGTAGAAGCTCGGGAAACCATGTCTTCAGCGACATGCTTTCGCTGCGCTTTTTGAACAAAATTGAGCTCTTTTGGAACTAGTCGAGCGGCGACGCGTTTCATGCCTAAAATGTCAATGAGAATGTTGTGGACGGACTTAAAAGATATGTTTACCTCACTAGCCAACTCTCTCAGACTCATACGTCGATTTTCGAGCACTAGCTTCTTGATTCTGTCCATGTTTTCTTTGGTCGTAGCGGTTGAAGGTCTACCAGAACGAGGCAAGTCTACTACTACTTCTCGGCCTTCTTTAAAAGCCTTATACCATTCATAAGCCCTTGTTTTCGATATACATGATTCACCGTAAGTATTTCGCAACATTTTTAGTGATTCACCACATGAAATATCATTCGAAACACAAAATTTAAGGCACACTCTTTGTTCAACAATATTTTCCATTGTAAAAATCGCCGAGAACTCAAAACTATGACCAACAAAAAGTGTAGTTTAAAACAAATTAAATGACAGATCCCGCTCAAACTTTGCGCGCTAAATCAGTACAGTGCTACCAACATGCAGTAAAAAAATTAGAACGACCTCTTTTACACGGGTCTTTTTATTGAAATATTCCCGATACTTTTTACACAGAGTAGTATAACTTTTTTTTCTCCAGTCAGGGGTCAAGTTATCAGTCAAGCAAGATCAAGTCTTTATGGCCATGAGAGTCGGTTATGGGACTTATGGGAAGTCTGTAGCCAATAATGAATATCGACCCTGATTTGGTTGGTTTCAACCAAAACGAAACATGTATGGGGTCTTTCAAACAAACATCCACACACCCTTCAAATTACAGTTCCTCTTGTTTTTCCTAAACAAAACAATGTAAATCTTTTCGTTTAAAATACGTATCCTGGTTTCTCAAGAGGTGCGCTCGAATAATTCAGGTGGCTCCACAACTTGTGTTCGGATGAGAATGCTACTAGCCGGCCGAATGCTAATTTTATGGTTGTTGAGCAAGTATGCCGAATCCGGCTGTCCTTCGCAATGACCACATTGTAAGCCAGTGACTGGGCGCAAAAATGTCGACTCTGATTTACACGTGTACCCACTCGCTCATGAGTTGGTTGTATATTTACAAAGTACGAGAAAATATGTGCCGTTTACGGCATTCTCACACTAATTTGGACTTTTTCAGTCAAAAACTTACCACAACTTACAATTTGCGTTGTAGTTATCTGAACAAAAAATAGTTTTTAACTTGTTTTATTGAAAATCTACTCGAGATATATTTATGTTACACTAGCTGGGCTAAGCTAGCTACTACGAGACAGAGGTATGGCGAAATATTTATCTGTCACTTTTTCACACGTCAAAAAGAATTCTTTTCGTGGTTTTTCGTGGTCGTATGCTTGGCCTACAGCAATTGACATATTATTGCTAATATTATGATGAAGATGATGTCCACTCAAAATACTTCATAATCCGAAACGAACAAGCATTAAGATTCTTTGAAAAAGGTAGACTATTAATCAACTAATGTTAACTACGAGAACTTACAACTTTATATTTTTTTTTAAATTGCATAACGATTATGTTGTATCGGCGAGGGTCATTTTTAGGGTTCCGTACCCAAGGAGTAATAACGGGACCCTATTACTAAGACTCCCCTGTCCGTCTGTCTGTCTGTCACCAGGCTGTATCTCATAAACCGTTATAGCTAGAAAGCTAAATTTTTCACAGATGATGTATTTCTATTGCCGCTGTAATAAAAATACTAAAAACCGAATAAAATTAATATTTAAGGTATTAACCTAGGGGCAAGGTTCGAATCCTGCGTTCGCTTCATATTTTTGAAATGCTTATCACAAAGATAACTCTTTGAGGTATTAACCTATTCAACAAACCTGAATTTTAACCGTTATTCGCTCGATATTAATAATGGTAACAGGTAGAAGCTTGAAATATTCACAGAATGTTTAGTTGTATATATAATTCAATAGTAAATAATTAAATTAAAATCAATATTTAAGGGGGGGCTCCATACAGTACCGAACCCTGCGTGCGCGAGTCCTACTCGTATTTGGATGATTATTAATTATATTTTAAAGTTTCAGTTTAAATTGACTTACATAAGTGGTTTTTAGATACTACTTTTCATCGTAAAATGACTCAAGCTCCGGTACTGATAAATTCACTCACTTCGTAGCTTCGTAGGCGTCATCTAAATAAAATATACATCCGAGCCGAAAGATAACAGGGGTTGTTCCCGGGTTAACGGATTATACGATCATCGTTGTTAATTCATCTCTTTTTCATAAAGGTATTCTTTGAGTATAAATGCGCGGTTGATTACTTATTAATCATGCATGCTTGATGTAGGTGAACCTTTGTCCAGGTATGCTTTTTCAGAAAATATGGCGTACTCCAAAATTGCGGCAGAAATTCAGGAGAAAATTATAATGAGCGAACAAAAGCATGTTGAAGAAATATTTTGTAAAGATTTGAATCTATTTAAAACATAGTTGGATACCGAGATGAACATATCATATAAGGAAATTTACTCGAAAATTGGTGACACTAACTGTAAAATTCGCTCAACAATATCATCATAATTATCGTCATTTTTAGTCCGTAGTCGAATACTGCCGAGCTTGAGCCTCTCTATTTGTATGTCAAGTCATGTCCAGATTAGACCTGAATTTTTTTGCAATATTTTCTACCCCTAGCTAGTGGACGTCCCACGCCCAGTTTTGCTTTTTCATCCACGTGAAGGTAAAAAAAACCGTATTAAGAACTTCTTCTGTGTAAGTTTTTTGGAGCTTTTTTGTTTCTTAATGTCAGTGAAACAATTTGGTAAATGGTTGGTTTATTTTTGTAAAGGAGCCACTGTTGTAAACGTTGCCAGTGATTAATAGTGAAGTCGGCATGCAATCGTTACTTTTCATTACTGTTTGGAAGTGCAGAACTGAAGGCGGGCAGCGGTCAGATTAGAAAAGTTCTCGATGAAACAACTCGAAATTCGACTTTAAAAACATGGACCAACATTTGGTTTTAGAGGCACAACCGCCGCCGAATTGAAGGCAAGTTTAAATTGGAATGTATCCCGCAATAAGCCTTTCGTGATTGGCCTGTTTGTTCGTAATTAGTATTAATCGAAAACTTTCACAGGTACTTCAGCTGTTATTTGGATAGATATTTTAAAATGGCTTTGGAACCTGATAAGAAACAGCTTTTGAATACGATATTCCTTGATTCATGACGCTCCATATAATGCTGGACATTAGCCTTCGTTATTGATATGAAACAAGATACGCGATAGTCTATGGTAGCCAAGTAATAAATGCCAATATGATATAAAATTAATTTTCTATTGCCGCGTCTCCTGAAGCAGCTGAAACCTAAAACAAAAGTATTTATCTCTTTTAGGTATGTAATCCATCATTTTATTGTAAAATTCTGCCATAACCATATTATTATTTTAAAACGCGGCAATAATTAGGTACTGATTTGAACTACTTAGTTACTGGAAAAAATATCTACAGCATCGCTGTATAATTATTTTCATTATGGACTTTCTTTTTACATTTGGGAAAATCAATTGAGCACTGATGTCAGCAGGGTAGCATTCACACTTCTCAAATAAATTACCGTCTGTTATTGAAATGCATCAACTTCAAAGGCTAATAAATAACGAGTCTTCAGGTAAATTTAATGAAAGATTTTCATATCAAAGCAATTTTAGAAAATTAATCAGTTTAATGTGTCGGTTACTGACCGGAAATTATGTAAATACACCTAAAAACACGGACGAGGGAAATCAGCATATTCATTTTAGAGAGGCCTACCCGCCCTATCCATTAGTGAGCGCTGGATGCCGCAAACAAATCTCACTGCTTCTTGCATGTTCCAGTCTGACGTTTTAAGGAGCAAACCTGAGATAAGGATAACGCTACGTCTTATTAGTGTACAAAAAGAGACAGAGCTAGTGAAACATACTGAAAAGTTTCCTCTCGTATATAGTCTGCTAATTCTTGTATGTTCTGGTCTGACGTTATAAGGAACAAACTCAAGATAAGAATACCACTACATCTTATTAGTATACAAAAGAGACAAAACTAGTAAAAAATGCTAAAAAGGCCCCTCTCGTATACGTTCTGCTGTTTTTTGCATGTTCTAGGAAGTTTTAAAGAGCAAGTTTGAGATAAAGATAGCTTCTCTCTCCTTGTATTTAGTTCGCTGATTCTGGCATGTTCTAGTCTCACGTTTTAAGGAACAAGCTTGAGATAAAGACTAAGTGCTACTCTTTACCAGTAGATGAAAGAGATAGAACTAGTGAAAAGCGCTAGAAAAATCTCTCTAGTCCTCTCCAGATCCCATTGTATTTAGTTAGATTAAGTAATAAATAAATAAATGGATGTAACTGGAAAATTTGTCTCATACATTGTTATACTTATTCATACTTGTATAACAAGGTTTGGGACACATTTAATCCGGGACATATATAACCATCCATACCTTGTTATAACAGTATAACAAGGTATATTCTCGGGCTTCCTAAATTATTGAAGTGAAAACTTCTTAGGCTGCATTGTGCACTTTTTGGTATGGGGTAAAAAATGTTAAACTTGCGTCAGGACACGTGACCTGATCAGCACCCCTACCGCCTAAAGCAATAGCAATCGTAATAGCAATCGTTAAGACTTCATTTTAGTCATTTGGCATCGCCTTTGTGACGTTAGCCATAAAAGTTGTTCATTCAACGATTGCTTTCGCAATCCGCGCAAAGCAGTTCCGGCACTTCCGGAGTGCGTTCAGTTTTTTTTATTCCCTACCTATTTTATGTTTAAAAAATTAGTTCATAATTTTTAGGGGGATTTGTTATAGAAATGGTAACGAAAAATAAGGTTTCACTTACTTAGAGCAAAACGAATGAATCGAATGAAAAATATTTTTTTGCGTATGACCTTAACAAGCCAATATAAATAGAGAAACACGACACTAAATACTCGAGATTCCTGTCGAGGCAAATCTCACTTGACACGATAAACAGACGGTCGGTGCTTGTAAGTGCGCTCAAACATTTGCCTGACGACGACTCCTTTAGTCATTTGAAGGGAACGACTCTTATCGTCTTACTTTTATGGAGTGCGAATCGAAAGGCTTCGGCGCTACATAACGAGACCCTTCTATTGTGTGAGAGTGTTGAGTGAATGTGCCTTCAACGTTCTTTGTAGATGTACCAATAGGTTAAGGGAAATAGCGGCTACTCCGCCTTTAAAAATAAATCCGACGATATTTTCTTGAGCCATTTTGCGAATAGCATTTTGCCCGGACGCTATTGATTTTCTTAACAATTTAAGCTTGTTTTCTTGTTCTATAAAAGTGTTAAAACTGTTTCTTTTCATCTTTGCAGAGAGCCTTCGAGACTACTTTAACAAATTCGGCGAAATCACAGAAGTCATGGTTATGAAAGACCCAACAACTAGACGATCGAGGTATGTGTTTCTTTTTTGTTTAGATTATAAGTACATTGTTAATCTTCAGTGGTCTAGATGTAATCTAGCTATATTTGGAGAAAAAAAGAGACAATAACAGACTGAGAATCACTGTCACTGCATGGAGCACTGAAACAGTGCAATTCTTTCTTAATTAATTTGTCATTTGGTAACTCTTTCAAAGATATAATTTTTGACCGACGAACCACCGGAGGAGGTATACAATTCGACGCGTATATTTTTTTTATGTATAACCACGCATAACTTTTTTTATAGTAGTCCGATTTCAATATTTTTTGTTTTATTGGAAAGAATATACTTCGATTATACATTTAAATTGGTCCCATTTAAATTTTATCGAAATCGGCTGAGCCATTTTTGATAAATAAACAATAATGTGAAAAATGCTACATCGATCCGTGCATAATATTTGCGTTCGAGCGATGCGCCCCGGCTTCGCACAAGTGTATTATACATATAATCATATCTCTTGATATACTCTATCTATTAAAACAAACTGCATCAAAATCCGTTGCGTAGTTTGAAATATATAAGCATACATGGGGACAGACAGCGGTAAGCCACTTTGTTTTATACTATGTAAAAAATATGCAAAAAATAATTATAAACAATCTGTATTGAATATCAAGATGTTTGTATGGTAATCCAATGCAATTGGTAACATAGCTATAAACGTAGAAAACAAACACAAAGTCATCAGAGAACTTGCGCCCAAGTATGTAAATATATTGTTACAATAATGAAGCACAGAAACGCTTTGTTGCATAGTTTTGAGCAGCGTTGGTCAACTGCTGGTTGGTGGCATGAACTGACCAACTCAACCCAAAAGTTATCGGTTTGCGAATAACTTCTATAGCAGCATACTCGTTTCCAAATTTGCGGTTACCTTTGAATTGTAAGCAGTTAAATGTTGGACTTCAAATTTACGAACTTAACAATAGAACTCGAATTATTCCAACTGAATTAAGCGTTTAGATGAGTTGAATTAGGATTTCGGTATTCGCTTTACAGGTTGTGGAACTAAATTCCTGTAATGTATCAGAATAGCTCGCATATTTTGTATCCGACCCGTTGCCCTTAAAGTTTTTGATCAATTCCGCTTTCACTATTAACGGGTAACAAAGTACCGATTTAATTTTCCGCCCAACTTTGGGTAACCATGTTTCTGAATAAAATCGTTGCCCTTCTATTATAAAGCTTTGTACGCTATCTTTTTCATAAAAACTAGCTGACCCGGTGGAACTCGTTTCACCCAATATCTTTATAAATTATAGCTTATGTGTTATTCTGATATTTATGTTTCATCTGAATCCGTTTAGAAGTTTTTGCGTGAAAGAGGAACAAACATCTATACATGCAAACTTTTGCGTCTTTAATATTAGTAGGATAAAGTATATTTTCAACTCTTAAAGATGTTTACAAAATTAGTCTCATCATTATTCTATCGGCACCATTAAATAGTAAAAATAATTTGACACCTATTGAAAAAATGTTGGCTATATTTCTATTTGGCACAAATATCAGCGCCATTTGCGTGACCGATGTTATAATATTATTCCAAACGTGTCGATTGTTGTAATTTATTTACCAAATTTATTTATTTTTAATAGTGATTTCAAGCCTACAGCTTTTTTTAAACTAATTCTTATTAGCAAAACATAATTATTTTTTGCAAAAAATAGCATGACCGACTTCACCCGTGCACAGAAACATTACAAAGTATAAAACAAAGTCGCTTTCCGCTGTCTGTCCCCATGTATGCTTATATCTTTAAAACTACGCAACGGATTTTGATGCAGTTTGTTTTAATAGATAGAGTAATTCAAGAGAAATGTTTACATGTATAATACACTTGTGCGAAGCCGGGGTGCATCGCTAGAACGCAAATATTATGCACGGATCGATGTAACATTTTTCACATTATTGTTGATTTATCAAAAATTGCTCAGCCAATTTCGATAAAATTTAAATGGGACCAATTTCGAAGTATACTTTTTCCAATAAAAAAAGAATTATTGAAATCGAACTACTATAAAAAAAGTTATGCGTGGTTATACATAAAAAAATATATATACGCGTCGAATTGTATACCTGCTCCGGTGGTTCGTCGGTCAATAAAATAGGCGACAAAAGTGACTATGGGAATTATATCAGTGATAAATTTACATTACCCATTTACAAGAAATCCGGTATTAGTTTATTTTTATGTGTACGAATAACTTTATATGTAGTGGTCCGATTTCGATAATTCATAAATAAATAATTATTTTAAAATTATTAAATAAATAAATATAAGCAATATTGGAAAGAGTATACTTAGAAATTGGCCCCATTTAATTCGACTGGCCATTTTTGATAAATCAATAATAATGTGAAAAATGCTATATGGATCCGTGCGAAATATTCGCGAATTCTGTACACTGTTGAAGTCGGTCATGCCATTTTATACAAAAAATAATTATGAAAATTAAGAATAACGATTGCTGTAAAAATTTAATAACCAACAAAATAGCAGTAGTGCACAATCAAGGCTGGGTACACAAACAGGGTGGCTAAGCAACTCTGTGGACAAGAAATAAGTTGTCAAAGTGTCGGGGCAAAGTTGGTCGGTTAACAGACGCTCCTGTTAGGTAAATCGTTGGTTTCACAACTCAATATAGTAGAGTCCCGCCCTGAAATAATATACCGGGCACCGATATTGGAGCTCAGCTGAGATTCCGAATGCAGCGTCGGCTATTACGTGCCCTGCCTCAGCCAAATGTAACACAAACGTCTTTTGTTTATGCTTATTGCTTGGGGAATATCGGCTATCGGTTCGCTACGTTTTATTAATTAAAACCGATCGCGGCGTCTATTCTAATGGGCGGTTGGTGGTGATTTGGAGACGGTTCAAGTTTTGAGATTCTTGAGTTGCGTAGTTATGATACAAAAACGGGTATTTAAAATACCTAAGTGAACATAAATGTAGGGATATTTGAAATATTTTTTATATGTTTATAAAATAATTATTTTTGGCTTAAGCTTAACCGATTTTGACAAAAATTAAATGAAACTACGTCGGGAGTATACCCTTTCGAACCAAAATATATTTCTTATTTCGGTTCACAATTGGCGAAAATATCGAATAAAAAATACACACAGACGAACATAGAACCTTCGCCTTTTTGGAAGTTGGTTAAAATATAGAAATGGAAGGTGATTTTCAAATAGCCTCGTAAATTAAAGTCAAGGAGCTCTCGTGAACAAAATTTACATTGTACAGTATGCCTACATTCGAGACGTAAGCGGAGCATGTGAAATGTAGATATATATTATTTTACAATTAATAAAATATGGGCAGACAAAATATTGTTTTGTAAAACTAAATATATCAAAGTCACTCCCCATATTACGATTTACATCACTGTTTTCGATCACATCGTCACTCAAGTTATTTTAGAGTGGGTATTGACCAACTGCATATACGTCGTTAATGCTGCAGCCAATTTAATATTACTAAATCACTCAGACACTATATTTTTCCCGCCACTTAGAATTGTCAATCATCCCACGTACTTTGTACTCTCAAAGATTACATTCAATCTAACATTGAAACGCAACTCAACATCAACACTCAAACACTAAATTTTTCCCGCCACTTAGAATTGTAAATCATCCCACGTACTTTGTACTCTCAAAGATTACATTCAATCTAACATTGAAACGCAACTCAACATCAACACTCAAACACTAAATTTTTCCCGCCACTTAGAATTGTAAATCATCCCACGTACTTTGTACTCTCAAAGATTACATTCAATCTAACATTGACACGCAACTCAACATCGACAATGTTGCAAAGTGACAGTACACATTCTCCTAATTCTTGAGATGAAAGACTCTCAGTTTGTTCCTACTAGAGCTTATGCAAGCAAAGTAAATCAATATCGAAAGTCAATGAATCAAGAGTAATATATTCGGGTACATAATAAATGTGCGCTACCTGAAGGCAATATCTGAAAAATTTGCCTTCTCGATATTGCTTACAAGGGAGTTTCCTTTCTCCCCAAAATTTAATGCGTCGTTCGCATTTTTATAAAAAGAAGTAGGTAAGTGAAATAATTTGCGGCCGTAGCTTTATTTCCTTTTATTTATTTTAATGGTAGGTCTCCTTTCATTGTTTTTCTTTGAGGCTTAGAGAAACGAGATTTCTTTAGAGAAAAAAATGTGTTGAATTTACGTATTGGTGTAATATAAACGGTGCTTATGCGAAGTGTCGAGGAAAATAAATTGGCTTCATTTTGATAACTACAATGAAAATTAATTAACGTTATTTTTCTCGAGGGAAACAACGGTATCCAGCGTTTATTTATTAAAAGGAAATCAGTGTAGGCGTTTAGTGATCGTAGCCACTCGAAGTAAATTATCCTAAATATAAAATCTTTTATCATAATTTTACGGGCGAAGTTATCACGACGCCCATTTCATGTTACGGGGCCGCGCGAGATGAAATTATTATGATTTATCATTAAAAATAATTCAATGCTGAATACGCGCTTAGAAAAATTCCGGGAGTATTTTTGCGTGTGTGGGGTAACTTTACGGGAATGAATATGCGCGGGCTGAATACGAGTTTATATCATAGCGGGGGCTTACAGCGGCTTTGAGCCCGCGTCTCCATTCATGCCCGTTTCATTCGTTTCGTTTTCCACTAAAAATCTAAAATCAATAAAGGATCACGGCATAAATGCAAAGATTACTGTTCGCTTCTCTCGTAGCATGAAAAATGTACGCGCCCTTACATGAGCCGTCCAAAATAAAATCGCGAATCACTATGAGGCCGTAAGTAGCACCATAAAAGGCGGATCCTGCTTGGAATCGCTTCGGCAAACACCTACAGAGGAATGAGCAGTGTTAAATGAGAGGGATTGCGAGTCCCTCGCCCCCCTCGCCTCGCTCCCCCTTTCCCGCGCCACTACTTAAGAAGACATCGTATCTAGTAACAGTATAAACGGTTCAAATACTTTAAACGTATCATTAGGCAATGTCGCTAAAACGTGCAATGCAAATATTAAAAATTTTACTTTGAACTAGGTTTATTTTTAAGCTAAAACATTTGTGTTATATGTTTGTATTGCAGTCATTATAAATGTATCATAGATAACGTTGCTAGAATTGAACTAAAAGACCGTTCTAAGTATCATTAAGATAAATATGCAACTATACACAGTTGATTCCATAACATGAAATTTCATCACAAACTGTTGTTTTGGAAATACCGATGTTGAAATTAATGTGCATTTATTTCTTTGATCATATACATAATACTTATATTCATTACAATGGTGCCAGTCGAGCCAACTTCTATCCTATAATAATTTTCGATCTCGCTAAATCTTTCTGTTATCTTATTAAAATACCAACCATAAAAGATGCACCATCTTTGCCAGTAATAGTTAATTTCGTTTCAAAATAGAGACAATCGTACTTTTTGGCTCCTTCACCCATATACAGCACGTACAACTTATAAGCGCTGATTCGGTTTTTACCGACTGTAATTTATCTACCAATCGCGGCCCACATGATCTTACGACACATAATATTGGCGGAGTACGCATTGTCGTTTTGACATGAGAATCGATCACCTACTGATGTCTAATGGGGTCTATTTATAAATGTCGGACACTGCAAGCTAATCCTTGGCACGCTACAAAAGGCATGCCCGTTGTTGTATCCATTTCGGTTGGGATGCTTTGTTTTATACGGAAATGGTTTGGTTTATTACAAAATAGTTATCATGGTATATTGATTTGATAGTTCTTGCCAGGTTCTAGCAAAAATTCGTTGTAGTCATAGAGTTATTACAACTGGAGGGATAATGTAGTCGACCGAGAAAACCCGAAGGAGATGCATTGATATAATATGACATGAGTTAGAAACAGACATGACATGTATCGGTCTTATTGGAGCCAATATATAAGGGAGACCTATGTTCAGCAGTGGACGTCCTATGGCTGATGGATGGATGGATAGATGACAGGTATCTCGATAGGTGGTTGTTGTCGGATTTTTAGACAAGAAACGGGAAATCCCAATACTTATTTAACAGTTTTGACAGCAGTTTGAAAGATTTTCCATGCATTTTTGTGGTTGAGAACTGCCTCAAGCGATAACAGCGCTATCTCTCCGATTGTAGTAACTCTGTGATTTTAATACATCCATGAGTTCTAAATGTCATAATTTTCGTTATTTACAACGTAACTTGGCCAGATAACAGTTTCTTCTGTCTATTTACATGTAAGTAAGTTGGCAATTACAAAATTGTAGATATGCGTGTAAAACTCGACGTAATACTCTTGTAGTGACTTGTATTTTTAATTATAATTATTTGCGCAATGATAATACAATGTCAACAGTAAAAAAGTTATATTGTAGAATACCGCGTCATTTTATGAAAAATTAAAGCGTCATTAGAATAGGTATCATGCGCCTAACGCTTCTTTTTTCTTTTTAGAAGGTTACGACTAATGTCCCTAAAATTTTACCGTCTAACCACAAATTTTTTACGCACAGCTTAGACAACGTTTAATAGTACAAATTGCACGGCTAAACAGTGTTTAAAGTGTGTTTAAAACTTTTGTGGTAAGACCGTTAGTGTCTGTGTCTATAACTTTTTAAGTATCTACCTATTTTGTTTATTCGGGTATCTATCGAACAAAATCATAAAAACCTATATCAATTTATTTCTAAAAGTAGTATTTTTAAACCACCAGCAATCAACATAGAGTTAAGTAAGTGCAGCAGGGTAAGGGCTCGATATTAACTCGACCGCTTCCAAATCACAGTTATTTAAGCAAATATGAAATGGGAGCAGAATCCCAACGCGTGGTAGAAATGCAACACTGACTTGTTCGAACCGGTGCAATCTGGTTTGACCCAATCTGGTTTGAACCAATCTGGTGCGACGCAATCCACTCTAGCACGTTGCGACTATAAAGACGTGCACACACTGGCAGCTGCTACCGTTCGATATTACAGCTGTAAAGTTACAATACCTATTAAACTTGGTTCAAGCGAAATCAATAGAATTTGCATTAATTTTAGGACGTAGGCTACTTTTACGAGATATTTGTTAGTTGCATTTTATAGGTAACCATTTACTTACTTATAACACAATGTGCATTCAGACTGTTGATTTGTATATTTATAGAAAAATGTATAGGTATTTTAAGCAATGGGACAAAGCCGTGGTGCCCTAGAGGTATTGACACTCGCCTTGCAATCGTGAGGTCGTGGGTTCAAATCCTGGACCCGTACCAATAAGTTCTTTGGAATTTATGTACGGAATTTAACACCACTGGCTTTTCGGTGAAGGAAAACATCGTGAGGCAACCTGCATGCGTCCGTAGAAGAAATTCGATGGCGTAATGTGAATCCACCAACCCGCACTGAGCCAGCGTGGTGAATATGGCCCAATCAACCCCTTCGTAGGCCTACGTCCTGCAGTGGACTATTAAAAAGGCTGGTACAGTACAGACTAAATTTAGCATCGCAACAATATCAATTGTTCTATTCATAACATGCATTGCCTGTTGACAAAAAAAATTGGTGCGAGTACATGTTCCTGAAGTTAAATATTTACTCACATAATATAACTACATGTACCTACCTAAAAGAGTAATTTAGCCCAATGGTACACCATTTCTTCAAAAACAAACAATATAGTTAATTATACGTTCTAAAAGTAAAGTTTACTACTTTGTTTCCACTAATGGGATTTATTTCATTGAGAACAAGTATACCAAAACAAACCAAAATTAAAATCTTCTTAATAAACTAATTTTATTGTTATTTTTGTGTGTAGATATTTTTTTCTCTATAGCTAGGTATTTCTAAATAGATAAGCAAAAGCTTTTAAACGCTCCAGTAACAAGTTACCAAAATCATCGACTTCGTAGAAGACACTGTACCGGCTCGTAGCTCGTAGACTCATCGTAACAATATGTCGTCCTGTGTCATAAGTTTTTCAAATTGATATTTCTCAATAGATAAGTAAAAGTAAAAACTGCTAAAAACTCCAATACCGAGTAACCAAAATAATGAACTACGTAGATGACACCGTAGCGGCTCGTTTCTCGTAGACCCGTCGTAGCGATACATCAACCTACGCCATAAATCTTCTAGATAGATCAGTAAAAACTTCTAAACGCTCCAATCACAAGTTACCAAAATCATCGACTACGTAGAAGACACCGTAGCGGCTCGTAGCTCGTAGACCCGTCGTAGCGATATGTCGACCTGCGTCATATCATAACCGGCTGATAGCTTCATACGATGGCCGATTAATGAAGCCGGCGGAGTGCGCCGCAGAACGTTGCCGTAATAGCGCACTCTATAAGCAGTGCATAAGGTTTATTAAAATGTCTATTGCAGTGTTGTCGGACTACTAATCAGTTCAGAACTGTCAGTATATTCTCATTTATTTGAGTACACCAGAAATAAGAACTATTTTCTATTCATAAGTTGAATATTGTAGACAAGATTACATATTTTATAATATACAAAATGATTCATCAAGTGTAAGTAAAGATTTCACATGTACATTTCATTTTTAAGTCACCAAAAATACTATATTTGACTTTCTAGGTTGTTTATCTCTGACAACTCTGACTATGTAACTTTCAAATATTTAAAAAAAGCATTTTTATCAGTGAGACACAATTACTAATTATTTTATTGTATTTTTTTTTACTGGGCACACTAGTTTTATTAAGATTTCTGTAATTTTAGCAAAATATGAGATAGGTAACTGTGTAGGAATCAAGTAATGATGCAAGTAAAAGAACGATAGAAGCATATTATTATTGCTAAACTAGAAAAATTAGTTAGGTCTATTTTTATTTTTCATACAATTTATTGTTCACATTAAAGAAATGGAAGGAAAAAATAAGTAAATTATATATTTTTTTAAAGCACATGAAAAAGCTTTTAAATTATGTATATATGTATCATCTTGGTAAGATTTTCTTTGAATAATATACCACTTGTGGACGTTTCTTTTCCGATAGTCAAAGACCAAGTTTGCATTCCGTGAGTGAGATCAAATAGAATGCTTTTTTGATAGTTTTGAATTTTCTCAAAGCTTCACTACTGAGTAATTCATATACCGTAGTAATAGTTTTACTAAACCCCGCCCCTTCCCTTCAGCCTCCCTGGGCCGAACACTCGACTACTTGATTATGCATCCGCGGTGCTTCAAAACGATTATCGAACTAGTAATGAACGTAGTTATGCTCATGTAATTAAAGTTCAAAATTGTTGTTAAAAATATTGTGTGGGAAAAAGGTTTAGTTTGTTTTTATTCATAGAAGTAGGAATAAGCATTGTTCATCATAGTCTTCGTTCACATCATTCTTTATCACAATCTTGGGTATAACCTTTTCTCTTACTGTGCTGCCTACCACGATGTCCAGGATAATTGTGTGTGAACGTCGGCATGCCTGTGGGTGTAATTCAATGGTGTAATAAAGATTATTTTTTTTATAATTCCTATTTGACACTAGGTTTTGGGTAAAGTTTTATGGTGTTAATTTTTAAATGCATAAAAAGCGCTGATATGTGCTATATAAAAAAAACCAGACAGGTGCGAGTCAGGCTCGCAAATCGAGGGTTCCGTACAAATCCAGAAAATTTCACAAAATTGGGAAGTAAGTTGTAAAAATTTCTATACTACAACCATCGACAAAAAACTTTTTTTTTATTTTCACTTTTCTCATCGTACATCGAAAATTACACATTGTTAAAATAATTAAAAACCTATTTTAGCATGAGCTAATGGAGTTCTTTTATATGATACCTTACATGATACGATTTACTAATTTTTAATTTTGAACCCATATTTTGTGAATTTTAAGGCCCTATTTTTTGTGATTTAAATAAAAATGTACAGTTTTCAGATTTATTCCTATATGTGTACTCTGAGACAATACAATGTGAGACTATGTCAACGGGAAGTACCCTGTAAGTTAAGATTTTTGTGAGTGTCGAAATATGCCGTTTTTTACGACATAAATGGCTCTAATTTAAACAATAACTGAGAAGTTTTACTTTAACACAACTGCAAGAAACTATAGGTATAAGTATACAGTTAAAATTTCAACTCGATGTCTTTACGCGTTCTCGAGATAATGAGTCTTGACATACACACAGACGGACAGACGGACAACAAATTGATCCTATAAGGGTTTGTTTGAGCTACGAAACCCTAAAAAAACAGAAAACTTACATTACTTGACATCAAAAATAGTCAATAATAGCTTTGAGAAATATGGTCGCCAAAATAACGTATTAAAAATTGTAAATGTCATAAAATAAAATACAAATAATCGACGATACTTAAATCTAAGACCTAAATCAAAAAATAAACAATTTGTCTACAATATTAATTTGCCGTGCTGTGTGATTTTAAAGCTATCTTCTTTTACGATGTCCTTTGAATCAACAAGCCATAAACCCCACCGCGAGATTTTTCAATTGCTTTAAGCTATACCAATAAAATCAAACTACAATCTTTATGAGGTATAGTTTAACAAATAGGCAACTGTCTAGACTAGATTGAGCTATATATGTCTTGTGTGTTAAACCTATAAAATTAGCTATCTAGGTTTCCCGGGTACTTTGATATACAGGGTTATTTCTAATCAATTAGCATCCTTTTAGGGGCTTGTTCTGTACATCAAAACAAACAACTTTTGTTTTGCGACTTTTATTAAAACTCAAAAAAAAATTGTTCTTCCATAGAAAAATATCGTTCACCCACGACAAAATGTATGGAACAGTTGATTTTTTTTTGAGTTTTAAAAAAAGTCGCAGAACAAAAGTTGTTACTTTTGATGTACAGAATAAGTCCCTAAAAGGATGCTAATTGATTAGAAATAACCCTGTATACTGTTACTCGTATAAACGCTCAATGCTGACTTGTCTAAGGGTGATTTGATGGGAGAATATCATAATTGGTATAGATCTAGATTCCAGATAACACTGATATTTTTTAGAATGGTCAGAGAATTTACACTGCCTCAGTGGCTCAGTGATAGTGACCCTGACTTCTGAATCAACAAAGAATGGGTTTGATTCCTACCCAGGGCAAGCATTTATTATGTGATGAACATAGGTGTTTGATGTATGGGTGTTATTTGGCTACTATCTACATATTTAGTATGTATTTAAAATATTTATAATTATGTAGTATATCAGTCTCTGGCAGCCATATCACAGTATTTGCTTAGTTTGTGGTCAGATACAGCTAAAGGAAAAACAAAAGAGAAGCTGAACAAACTCACCATTTAATTTGACAAAAAAATTGGTATACTTTATAAAATTTAACTTGATCTCTGCGACAGTTACATATTGACATATTTAGAGTTGGGATAGTGGTTGAAAAAATCGATTTTCAAACAATGTTGAAATGAAATCGAATGAGTAGTTGAAGGTGAGAAATTGGATTTTATTTACTTACTATTATTTAAGATCAAGTATGTACACATGTAAATAATGTTATGATATTAATTAAATACTCATAATAATGTAACGATAGTATTTATCGACGTTTTTCACTATTACCGATGCTAATGTAACATATAATTGGGTTTAATTTAATTACACTTGTAAAAAAATGTTATGATATTAAAATATACAATAAAATTAATGATAAATTAAGTTTTATTTAAAATATCGTCAGTATAAACTATCGATATTTTATTTAAAACTCTATCTAAAATTCTGTGGTCACGATCATTCGTCGCCCATCACTAATCGGCATGCCCATAAAGTATGACATTGACAGGTACTGTCTGTACTATTAAGAAATTCAGGACATCAAAGGCGTAATTTTTCTGACAGCTGTCGCAGAGATCAAGTTAAATTTTATAGAGTATAGTTCTCTGGACCTATTCCATACACAAAAAAAAACATCAAATTTCATAGGCTTGTGACGAAATACAGCTGATGATTTGGTTAAGATCGTTTTGTTAGGTCAATAGTTGGTCATAAGAGAATGGTATTTGTACTCATAGTTTGATATAAATTTTAGTTCCTGTCAGAACAGTACAATGCTACGTTCCGCCCTACAGCTCGCCCTTAAAGTTTTGTTGCCACTGGAATACGGATACACACTGAACTCTATGTAGGTTCCGTTTCACAATTTTGCAGTGAACTAAACTTTTGAGTTCCTAAAGTTTCGTTCACTAGCAAGAACACAAAAGAATCATGTCATGATTTTTACAGAAATCCTACTAATATTATAAACGCGAAAGTTTGTGAGGATGGATGGATGGATGGATGGATGGATGGATGGATGGATGGATGGATGGATGGATGGATGGATGGATGGATGGATGGATGGATGGATGGATGGATGGATGGATGGATGGATGGATGGATGGATGTATGGATGTTTGTTACTCTTTCACGCAAAAACTACTGAACGGATTAAGATGAAACTTTGCAATAATATAGCTTATGTATCAGAATAACACATAGGCTATTAATTATAATGATATATTGCGTATGCGGGCGAAGCCGCGGGTAAAAACTAGTCTGACATATTGTTCATCATCATCTCAACCTTAAGACATCCACAGCTGGACATAGGCCTTCCCTATGAATTCTTAATAAGACTGGTTGGAAGATGGCTTGCATCCAGCGTTTTTCTGCGTGTTCTTTATTAGATCATAAGTCATTGAATGTCCTAGGCCACGCTTGCCGGTTCGTGATTTTCATTCAAAAACTTTATGATCCCTTGAGCCGTCTTTTCTAAGAACTATGTGCTCTGCCCACTACCATTTCAACTTCATAATTCGCTGAGATATGTCGATAATTGTGGTTAATGTTTATGAATTTCCTAATTCCTGATTTGATCTTGGCGATACTCTGAGCATAGCCCTCTCTATAGAACGTAGGGCTACTTTGAGCTTATTCATAAGGCCCACAGCGGGAGATCATGTTAGTCGAAGCTCACACTGGTTGAAATCCTTTCGACTTGAGGTATTGATGTATCTCGGACGATAAAAATACGCACTTTTTCGAAGTGTTGTTTAACGGAAGAGAAACCTATAGAGTCTGACATTTTAAAGGGAATTTTAGAATCTGGCTCCAAGTATTTAACGGCCTGAAAAAATTCTTTGATCTTTTCTTAGGGAAAAGCGCTATAATTTTCGTCTAATCGTGTCAAATTGAGTACAATTAACGTTACTTAACGTCGTATTTTTTTCATAAATCTCGGAGAAAATAATCACGTAATACCTCTTAGTAAAGTGATGCTTTTTAGTAATTATCTTTGAGAAATTGGGCAGTACTTTGTACTGTATTTGTGAAAAGACAGATAAAAAAAAATTACATCTCTCATGTTCGGTAAGTAGGTTCTTATTACCTCCAAATGGGGCTTGTAGGTGACTAATTAGCGCTCTAGGGTAATAATGTAGCTAGAAAAGCCCTTGGGCGGTAAGTAATCTACTATTAAAGGTCGATGAAACGTTATCGTCAGCATTATGTAGAGTGAGAGAACTTGTAACTTCGTAAGTGAATAAAAGGTTAGATTTGACGATGTATAAATTGATCTTGTCCTATATACCTCTCGATTTCAATAAAATGTTTTATTCTTGTAATGCCGGTTTATTTTTCTAGTTACCTCATAATCGAGATGTAAAGCAGAATAGTTAGCTCGGGTGTAAGAACCAATTGCACCTACGATCTACAGGCGCCCTCGGTGCGCTCGTGCGCCTAAATATCTCGGTGTGCAATTGATGCCTTACAGCCCTTGGCTACTAATCTACTATTTTTTTTCTTGATGCCATAATCTCTACGAATTAATTTACCTATAAGCTAATTTTTACGTCAAATATATATCCTTTTTTCATCAACTTTTAAAGAACATTACTGTGATGATTTTTAGTCGTTGCACCAAATTTAGATCTGGTTTTTAAATATAATATGTCGAATGATATTTTCTAGTACTTGTAAGGGTAACATTTGTCTGGTTTATGATTGGCCGATTTAACAACCAGCCGCATTTTATCCAATAAGAACTGCTTCCGGCGTAGTTTTAAAACAGCCAATCAGGAAACGACAAAAGAAACTGAAGAGATGTAAAAATATTAATCTTTCGGTGAGATCATTCTCGATTTGCGCCTCGTGGCGAAAGCACATATTCTTTGTCAACACGAACTGTGATAATTATTTTAAGAAACTAATGTATCATATTTTATAGTGACCAAATACACATGAAAATGGACTTATTAGTTTGATTCACCACATTACTTTCTACCTTATTTCGATACCAATCAATTGAGTAGTCGTATTGGCAATCTAAATTAGGGATTTAAATTTATTAAGTGCATGGGGATAGCTTAAACGATAAAATGAACAAACCAAAACGTCCTGTCGAGAGTATTATGTTCTACGCTGCACTTGTCAGTATGTGGTCTCCACTCGAAGACTTTCGTACCTCAAGAGGGGTTTAGAATACATTACCCAGATATAATCACTACATAGTACAAAACAAAGTCGCTTCCCTATCTATCTGTCCCTATGTATGCTTATATCTTTAAAACTACGCAACGGATTTTATTGCGGCTTTTTAAATAGATATAGTGTTCAAGAGAATGGTTTATATGTATAATACACCTGTGCAAAGCCGTGGCGGGTCGTTAGTTTTAAATAATTTTAACCTTTTAAAGTACTGCTCCAGGTGGTGTGAAATTCCGTACATAAATTCCAAAGAACTCATTGGTACCGGACCGGGATTTGAACTCACGATTATAAGGCGGGTGTCACTACCTTTAAGCCACCACGGCTTCACACCACTGGCTTTTCGGTGAAAGAAAACATCGTGAGGCAACCTGCATATGTCCGTATAAGAAATTCGATGGCGTAAGTGAATCCACCAACCCGCACCGGGCCAGCGTGGTGGATATGGCCCAATCACCCTTCGAGGGTACGCCTACGTCCTGCAGTGGACTATTAAAAAAGCTGATACAGTAAAGTAAGATAAGATAAGATAAATTTTATTGCAAAAACTTACACTAGGTACACAATTTGTGGCTCTGCCTTTTGCGTTAGTTTAAAACTGTAAAAGTACTGCTCAGTGTTTTGTATACTCTGTTAGCCAATTTGCTACACCTTATAGAGTTAAATAGCATGTCACGTTTTAAATTAGTGTCCTTTATCATCGTTCAATACTATCAAGAATGTTCAATATTTATTCAAGAGACATCGTTTCAAGTTATTTTAGTTGAAGATTCTAAGAACGGGAAGAATGCCAATAAAAGCTAGTTAATTTCACTAGTATTTCGCACAAAATGAAAGCTTGGTCTCATATTTTCTAACTCATGTATTATTAATGTTAAGAGATAACCAATCCCACCGTTGGAAGTCTAGACGCTGTGTGAATGAGATGAATTAATGGAATATATATTTTATCGACTAAGTACAAAACTAGTGTTGCGGCTGCTATTCCTGTCACTTTTCCGATTGATTCAGTGGGCTATAAAAAGGCTGTACAGTACAGTAAATGGTATAATTTCTGCAACACACTTCACGTTAAACCAGCAGGCAACGTACTCCTTTCTAAATGTATTAACATGTATTATAAACACATTTATTTGTATTTGTACATAATGTTTATAATACCAGACAATTTTACGTACTCCGTTAAGATAGCAAAATGGATTGTAATTGGGCGAAAGTTCAAAATCAACCAAGTGCCAGTTTTATTGTTGTTAATTTACGTAAGTAGGACCATTGTTTGTTTATGGTAGGACTAAATTAGGTTACGAATAAATAAACTCTGAAGTCTGATAGATATTTTAGATAAAATTATTTTACATCAAAATTTTTACATCAATTAATGCTCAAACAATCAACTGAATCAATTCAATAAATAAACAGTTGAGCAAACAGAAAACTAGGTATCGTCAAAAAACTCAATTTGATAATAATTTATGAGATATCCCGTTATATCTGTGAATACATTGTATTTATTTTAACAAGAGCAAAGATTATTGGCGTAACTCGAAAAGTTGCAGAGATAAGTTTTCCCTAGGTAAAGCACCAGTACATACGACTAAGTCGAAACGACAGTATTTCACGAGCGAGGTAAACAATGAACGAAACAAAATTAATTTTCTAGAAGATTCGCTCTGTAGACATCTCGATCGGAATATACGATTACGTGTCATAAGTTTTATGCCCCGAAAGTTTCAAAGTAAATTCGAACATCCATCGATAAATCTTTGCGACGCTCGGAACGATTTCATTTTCGAATTTCAGGACCGATTGCCTCCACTGTTAAAGTTTGCCTGAAAAATGTTCGCGGACGATTGACTCGCTATAAACGGAAATAAAAAGTTTTGTGTTGGAGCAATGGCACTCCACCTTCGTACGTTGCGCATATAAAGCAAAAAGAAAGCAAAAGGAAGATCGTAATTCCAAACGCTCCCGGTTCCCGGACTTAAAATGTGACCAACTTTTTTACACCAACCAACTGTTGTAAAACTTAGTAGAGACGCGCTTACACCTTCCCCATCTTTATATTCTTAAATTCTCTTTAAAAGTTTACTAGCTGCCCGCCTCGGCTTTGCCCGGGTACGATTGGCTAAAGAAGACAGATTTTATAAGCATTGTGCCTATATACTTACCACGTAATGTAGGTATACGTCACACACATGCTAGACATACAGGATGAACCACTATAATGAGTTATAACCTTCCCAAATCGCGGGAGTTCCCGTAGTCTTAAACTGTTCGACTATTTACGTAAAAGAAATATAGTATTGGCCTATCTAAATAAAAGTGAGTTCGTATGTGTCGGGTGGCTGTACATAATATATAGCCCTGATTTCAGAAAAAGACAATGAAGAGAATGAAAGAGACGAAATAATTAATTAAAATATTAGAGATCCATAGTTTATCTACATTCTACCTATGTAAGTTAGTTTCTTGATCTTGTCTTCACTTGAGAATTGTGCTCTACCTAAGGCGTCTTCAACTTGCTAATCCAAAGAGCCGTGATGGAAGGAATCAAAGCGCTGGCATGCAACGTGTTCCGGTGGTCTCGACCAGATCTTAGATTCACGTGAAGACCTTCGCTACACTTGCCAATACATTATCTACATTCGAGAACTTTAAGGTCCCATCGACAATTCGTTTCACAAACTATGTGTCAGGATACATACCTATAGGGGCGTAGCTACCGTATCAGCCGTATCAATTATACGGTCCCTCCGGGCCACAGGGGCATTAACGTGTGTAAGCAAAACTTAGTAAAATGTTATCCACAATGTCACTTAATCTCGTGCTTCCCGAAAATAAAAATCATCTCATTTTTCCCGGGCTAAGCGTTCGCCCAAAAGTTGTCTATAGAGGCAGAAATTTTAGATCAACTGAAATCGCCTTCAGCTATACTTACTTAGCTGATATAGGTAATTATATTTTATTGAATCAATTTGCTGAAAAAAAGTCAAGAAAAGTGTAAATTTAATTGTTTGGCAAGCTCAATTTCTAGGAGGAAGTAAAGTTAGATAATGTTTGACAGTACAAATTGCACTGTTAAACAGTGTTTAAAGCGTGTTTAAATCTTTTGTGGTGAGGCGGTATACATTTATTTCAATTGAATGCAAGTATTTTTGTTTATTTTGTGAGAAATGAGTGATTTGGGCGCTCCAACTATTTTTGATTCAGGGCTCCTCCAAGGCACGCTACGCCACTGCATACCTATATTCACTACCAATAAAACATAAATCGACACACTATTGGCGGAGATATATAGACGTGGTGGTCTAGTGGTACTAACGCCTATCCTACAATCGTGAGGTGGTGGGTTCAAATTCTGATCCCTTATCAATGAGTTTCTTTGGAACTTATGTACGGAATTTCAAATCATTGGCTTTTCGGCGAAGGAAAATATTTTGAGGCAACCTGCACCAACCCGCACTGGGCCAGCGTGGTGGATATGGCCCAATCACCCTTCGTAGGTAGAACTGTATTTTCTGCAGCAGTGGACTATTAAAAAAAAGCCTGGTATAGGTACAGGTACATTAATAGCGGAGATTTTATGTAGGTAGGTACATAATAAGAATATGATTGCCACACTCGCTACTCAATATCTAATAAATTACTACGCGATCGCGGTTTCGTCAAAATTATATGCAGTAAAAGAAAACGGCTTTTTTTAAAACACTGGAGACGATAATTTTACATTTAATGGCCTATATGAATCCGGCAACCCACGCTGGACCAGCATGGTGGATATGGCCTAATCACCCTTCGTGAGGCCTATGTCCTGCAGTAGACTATTAAAAAAGGCTGGTAGGTATATGTACATTGTACAAACTACAGAAATAGCCAGACGAGGTGAGCGGCGACCATGGAACTTTTTATAATACTTACATTTAATTTTACACTCTTATATCTTTGTAATAAAATGTCTGAATTCAATAATTTAAAAAGTTGCATAAAGCTATTGATATATTTTGAATATGAAATAATTTATTTTGATAAGGATTAATACTAAGATACAATTTAAGATCCTTTTCTTGCGACGGCATTTCAATTAATTTTTAAGAATAAAAGAACAGTTATTGTGGCTTAACTATAATAGTTAGATATATGCTGTTGAGACACTTTTTGTAAATAATGACGTGTTCTGCAAATTTGTAGTACATTACATTATTCTATCATCAATAGTTTTCGCAGCGCACGCGATGTAAAGAATATTTTAGACATTTTTTTACACCTTGGATAAAATTATTGTAGTTTTAGTAGGAATCCTTATTCTTTTTCTTGCTATTAAAATAACCTATGTTAATCAGTGATAATGTGGCATTCAAATGGTGAAAGAATTTTTAAAATCGGCCCAGTACTTTTTGATCCTATTCGTTACAAACATACATACAAATCTTTTCTCTTTATAATATATATGTATATATATATATTATAGTACAGATTATTATATTAGTATAGATAGATATAGATTATAGCATGATTACGCAATAATACAGTCGACTTTTGCCGCAGCAATAGCATAAACACAGAATCGTAGAGCTCAAGTTTAATTCAGTTAAGCTAGTAAGGCGAGAGCTGCGTTTCACATTATCATTACTAAACAGCTTTTATTATTCCACGGTATTTGGCTAGAGGGGCCTCACACGCGCGCTAATGGAATAAAAAGTAAGGTTACAAAGTACAAAGATACAGCGCACCTCCCGCGGCGGCGGTTCGCACGAATTTCGACTGAAAATTTTATACGTTCAATCTATTCGGAGCGCTTTTATGCTGTGTCTCGCGAACCCGGCGCCCCCGCGCAAAACAGTTTCGTTTTCAATTATTGCCCACTTGTGGAACGAGATTCGATGGAAAAACAAAAGATCTAGAAATGATATTTTATAGACAAGTCGCTTTATTCGATGTTTATTGCACCGCGATTTGTTCGCGAGTGAGATCTGTGATGTTCAAAGAAAATTATTGACGGAACGTGCCCGAATAGACTCGCTTTCGAGATGGAAGGATATAAGAGAGAAGCCTTTTGCCGTTACGATTCAATTGCTTTTAATGCTGTCCAAATATTTTGCTTGATTTGGTAATTTTGCTGAAGCCATAATGTTAAAATCTCTCTTTTTAGGGGAATTTCTTTTTAACGCTCGTAAAATTATATTGTTCGTCGTAACTTTAATTCACGTAAAGCGTTAAGAGAATTAAAATTCCAGCGAGAAAATGAGCTCTGACATATAAACGTATTAGCTTTTGTACAGGGGACCCTAACGTAGAGTCATGCGCAGTTTACATTTTGGAATTTTATTAAAACAAGGCTTTGTGTGTATAGTGGCAAATGAGTAAATGTTTGTGTTATTTAATGATTGTGGATAAAATATTGTATTCCTCATTTAAGATTGAAAAAACCAGTGCGAGTCAGTTATATGATACCATACATGATACGATTTACTCACTTTGAATTTTAAACCCATATTTTGTGAAATTTGAGGCGTTATTTTTTTGTGATTTGAATAAAAATGTACAGTTTTCAGATTTATTCTTATATGCGTACTCTGAGACAATACTTCTCGCTAAATTTCATAGATCTATGTCAACAGAAAGTACCCTGTAGGTTTTGATTTTTGTGAGTGTCGAAATATGCGGTTTTTTACGACATAAACGGCTCTATCTTTTTTAATCGATAACTGAGAAGTTTTTCTTTTACACATCCACAAGAGACTATAGATATACGTAAACAATTAGAATTTCAACTTGATATCTTTACGCATTACCGAGATAAAGAGTCTTGACTTACACACAGACGGACAGAAGGACAACAAAGTGATCCTATAAGGGTTCCGTTTGAGGTACGGAACCCTAAAAATCTGTTGGTTAATGAAAGTTACTAAACCATCTCATTAGAATTGACAGTTCTTTTAACAATCTCATGACAAGCAAGCACTTAGTAGTGTTTAGTGTTCTTAAATCGGAAATACAATTTCAGTATTTTAATAATTCTTAATTATTGATAAATTTGTAATATGAACTTGATGCAAAAAAATGCCGATATAGTGGGCATTTCAGTCCATGGTAACTGTAATAATCTCTTTAAACTGATATTTTAGGAACAAAAAAAGTTTCAGTAGTAAAATTTATTCATGACTGCTTAGCTTCAAAAGTAATTAAGTAATATGGATAGTTTATTTACATAAACAAATAAAATCATTCTAATTAAGTTTACCAGTGATTATACTGAAGGCACATTAAATGGTACCTTGTTCAATCCGATCGCAGCGTATTAACACAACATGCAAGCGTGTTAATATTAATTTTGAACACATAAATTATTTTTTCTCAAAATCCACATGGTAGAGCTAGCTGTGCATAAATTCAACTTATCGTATCAGAGTTTATGCTTGCTACGTACCTAATTATGTAAATGGAACATGCACGTATTTGAGGGTTATTTTTTGAGTAGATGAATTATATTAAGCGATATAGTCGGATTAGTCGAATGGTTGTAATGTGTACTACTCGTATTATATACCGTACCGGCTTTTTATAACAATTAATCCCTTAATTAACATAGACATACTGATGAAGAGTGATTGGGCAGTATCCTTCACCCTGCTCCAGCTCAAGATGGTGCATTCAGTTTTGCTTTCGTGTTGCTTCTACGGTCGTATTCAGATTGTCCCATGTTCTTTTTTCCCTCACCTCATAGCAAGGGATGTAAAAATCTGTACTCGAATCCCAAAGAAGTCATTGGTGTGGCATCGTAATTTAAGCCCACGACCTTAAGATAGGCATGATGACTAAAAAAATATACTAAGTCCGTAAGATAGACTATCAAAAAATATTAGAAACGTGTTTTTTCTTTTGTCAATTAAACAAATATTGATGAAGATATAGTCCGTCAAAGTTCCACGTGACGTCACAAGTGCCATACAAATGTATAGACTTCTGTAAGAGAAGTGACGTCACGACCCCCACTCCCAAACTTTGACACGGTTTATCTTTGTCATTTGTTGTTTGATTAACAAAGCAAAAAATATGTGTCCAATATTTTTTTGATATTCCATGTCACGGACTAATTATAATAATGATTTTTTTCACCCAGTAATCATGCCTATTGCAAAGCGAGCATAACTATTACTAAGCTACCGTAGCTTACAGATCACTTAGTCTCCAAGCTTTTTTAATCAAATTAGATTTTCCGTTTTATATTAAAACTAGCTTTTACCCGCGGCTTCGCCCGCGATATAATTTAATTTATGTTTATCTTGTCATAAAAATATGGTAACTAATACAGTAAGTGCGCCACAAAATATTAGCCCCAATTCAATGTGAAACGGTACACAAATATTGTAGCAAATAATCATTTCAAACCCAAAAAACAGCCAATCTCAACTAATTTGTTTCGTCATCGTTATCATCCGCAGCTTTCTTTGACTCACTGTTGGGTATAGGCCTCTCTCTTGCAGTGCCATCTGCCTCGGCTCTTTGCCGGTCGTGACCAGGCTCGACCGGCGGTATTGATGATATCGTCGAGATAGTCGACCCACCTTGCTGCCGCGCCGCACATAGCTGAGCGCTCTCACCTATTCAAGTACCTTAGTTGACCAGCTTGGTCACCACCGTCTTTCTTGGTCAAGAAGCGCTGGTCGAATTAGTTGCCACGCCATTGTGAACGATGTCATACGCAGGGCTTTTGCGACCGCTAATATCGCAGCCGTACTCTAACCGAATGGGTTTGCGCGTGGTGATGGCAAAAGGCCTGACGGTATGAAGCTAGTCCCATGGAAGTGTAGACGGCCCTTAGTATGGGACGCGACTTGCGTCGATACTTTGGAGCCGTCAGCGGAGCAGCACAAACGGCGCAAATATGCTAACCTCGGTAGTGGTTACATATTTGAGCCGTTTGAAATTGAGACATTGTGCGCGTGTTGGCCGGGAGCTCGTCTTGTTTTCAAAAGTCTTTCTGAGCGTCTCGTGTACCCGCCGCGTGACCAAAATGCTGGTGTTTATTTGGCTCAACGTATAAGCAGCATTGCCAAGCTGATTGGCAATGCTGCCAGCATGTTGGGCACGCTGCTAACTGGCAGTGGGCTTGAGCATTTAGAATATCTTTAGACCTTCAAGGGTCTGTGGATGATCCAATTGCTTGTTATGTAGTAGTAGTTTATGAAGTTTTACATTATGAGTCTGTATTTAGTGGTAGTTAATAAAGGCACTTGCTCTGTAAAAAAATCAAGTACCTTGCACCTTGTTGTCACTGTTCAGACCTATCCCGATATCAAAATACCTTATACTTATAAATGCTTCTGTTGATTAAGATAAGGTTAGAGTGTACCCGCCCATAGGTTTCCGCCTTGTCGTGGCAGGAGAACTTAGTAGCCGAGGCCTATGGGCGGCGCGGAATTCCCAGGTAGAGCCGCTTCTCTGGGTTTTTTCTGAGACAGCTGAGAAGGCGGCGCTCGAGGTCTCCCGATTCTTTTTGGTCTTTTCCCCCTAGGCAGTTTAGAAGTTTGCACTCGAGGTTGGGCCGATTTTCTGGGGTTTTTAAATATAGCAGCTTAGAGGCTGACCGGCAAGTTGCGTGCCTCATGAGGAGTGCCGCAACTGAGCCGGGCTGCACTTTTATCACTGTTCATTCCTAACCAACCCAACAGAAATTTAAGTTCGTGTCAAGGTCACAACTCAGAATCAAGGTTAATAACCTTAGTGTCAAGATATTCATACTCATGCCATACTACTTTTAAAAATCAAGTCGATCCGTTTCTTCGTATATTAGCATGGATTCTCTACCATAAAGGTAGAATAAAGAAATATGTTTAACCTCTAATGGTGGTATATTTAAAAATATTTTTAATGTCAGACGAAATGACGGCCCAGTATTAAACGTCATTGTAATATGTAGCATGGCAAAGGGAAAACTATTTTGTCCAATTTTAATGTCAGTTATCATTGTCAATTCATACTTTATTTCCTCTTCGAGGAGCTATAATGGTGGAAAGACAATTTGTCCCTTTGCTATGCTAAGCGAGACATTTATAAAAGTCTGCAGTCAATGTATGTCACCTGTCATCTAGTTACGTTTTGTGAATCCATGTTAGGCCCAATCAACCCAATTATGAATGCGCCATCGTAAATTTAATAGCAACGTAAAAAGTGTTCTTTCTATCGAATTCCGAAAGTGAAAAAGAAACAGAAATAGTCTAATTAACTGTTATAATTACGATGGTGTATTCAAAATTGGGCCTTTTAGCGTCGTTGTGATAGGTGACAGTTTTGCTAACGCAAGATTTTGACCTATCCAACGGGAATTATGCAATTTTCGGGATAAAATGTAGCCTATGTCCTTTCTCAGGCTCTAGACTATCTGTGTACCAAATTTCATTGAGATCGGTTCATTAGTTTTGGCGTGAAAGCGCGACAGACAGACGGACAGACAGATAGACAGACAGACAGAGTTACTTTCGCATTTATAATATTAAAATAGTAAGGATAATATATTATCAGTATGATGATATCCAAGGACTGCTCGTCGATTGATTTGACAGATATTCGATCGACAGTTGTTTATTTTGACATTCTTGCAGCGCACGCTCAGTAGCTCGCAGATGGCAGAATTTTCCTACTTACTCAACATTTATCGTTATATTTTGGACAATTCACAAAATATCTTTATAAATTGTAGCCTATGTGTTATTCTGATGTATAAGCTATATTATTACAAAGTTTCATCTCAATCCGTTCAGTAGTTTTTGCGTGAAAGAGTAACAAACATCCATACATCCATCCATCCATCCATCCATCCATCTTCACAAACTTTCGCGTTTATAATATTAGTAGGATGTTCTAAATCATCCCTTAACGAATAAAAAGAAATCTTCTCAAGTAAAAGAGGGAAAAAATAATCTTTAGCAAGGTATTGCTTTTTGGTGAAATAAGATATCGGCCACCCTCCTAAATACGTCCACTTAACGTGGGCAATATTTAAGCGTAAATTATTTTCAATGTTTGTTTGGTATTATGCAGTCCGTTTTCATTAGGTCAATGCACGCGTTACTTTACATGCATTTTTGTAAGATTACAGTTTTTTGATATCTTTGTTTTTTTTATATATGGGAGTCCGGTCTTTGGTTGCAAGCATTGCCTTCTTTCAATACTGGTAACCTTTTAGACCCAGCTGCATTTCGTCTAGCTGTCAGCTTACGCTTGGGTGCAAGGTGTTGTGAGGCCCATCGCTGTCAGTGTGGTACTGCAGTTGACCAGCTCGGACACCAAAGTCTCTCTTGTTCAAGAAGCGCTGGTCCGATTGGAGCCTTAACGATGTCATACGCAGGGATTTTGTCACCGCCAATATCGCAGCCGTACTTGAACCGAGTGGGTTGGCGCGTGGTGATGGCAAAAGGCCTGACGGCATGACGCTGGTCCCATGGAAGTGTGGACGGCCCTTAGTATGGAACGCAACTTGCGTCGATACTTTGGCACCGTCACATCTTCCTGAGACTCGGAGTAGGGCTGGAGCGGCGGCCAATTCGGCTGAGCAGCACAAGCGGCGCAAATATGCTAACCTCGGTAGTGGTTACATATTTGAGCCATTTGGAGTTGAGACTTTGGGTCCGTGGGGGCCGGGAGCTCATCTCGTTTTCAAAAGTCTTTCTGAGCGTCTGGTGGACGCGACGCGTGACCAAAATGCTGGTGTTTATTTGGCTCAACGTATAAGCATTGCCATTCAGCGTGGCAATGCTGCCAGCATGCTGGGCACGCTGCCAACTGGCAGTGGGCTTGAGCACTTGGATTATCTTTAGACCTTCAAGGGTCTGTGGATGATTCAATTGCTTTTTATGTAGTAGTAGTGTAGTATCGGCGTTTTTTTGACAACTTAGATATACTTGGAATATGTTGTTTGCAGAATACTTAATCTTGCACCAATTATGTATTTTAAACTGGAACTTGAATGATGTAGCTTAATTGGTAAATCATTCGGGAAGGTACGCAATTAGATGCAGGTTCAAATATTGCAGGCAAAACATTTTTTTTATTTAAAGAAAAAATATTATTTGAGTTTGATGTCTAGGTATTATTTTTAACACGCTTTTATTAGTTTCACCTGTATGTTTGCTTGCTTGCTTGCTTGTAACCAACCTCTTTGAGCTCAATTTTGCCCTACTTTGGAGCGATCAGATTTTCTTTAAACTTTGCACATCTATCAAAGACCGATGACAATGCATTTATTCGATTACTAAAAAGTGAAAAATAAATATAGTAATGAAAATAAAAATAATGAATGAAAAATATTAATACTACTATTGTAAAAAAAAGCGTGGGGTGTTCGATTTAGGAAATATCAGGGCACAAAGCACCCACGCTTTTTTTTACAATAGTATTAATATTTTTCGTTCATTATTATTTTCTGCCTATATTGAAAATTATTTTGACATGTTTTAGTTTGATATGCTATGAAAGCGTGATTTTTAGTTTTTTTAAACTATATTTATTTATTACGTAGAAGTTTACGTAGTTTATGATGTTATGGTATCGGCAAAAGTTACTTGTGTGGAAAGAGACCTTGAGAATGCACAACATAATTCTTTAACGGAGAGACAAAAAAGACAAAGACTTGTATAGTGCGTGCACCAAAGATGAGACTTGACGAGCGTCAGTGATACGGGATCTTGCACAGCTACAGTCGTGTACAAACTAATTAGATCAAGATACAGGCTTAGCCGAGTTTGAGGCCCCCTGGCATTGTAACTAATGTATATTCGTTGTGGTAAGAAATTATTTTGTTGTTTTTTGTATTTGTAACTATCCAGAATTTTTATATCTATTAAACGTTTTATAAACATTTTTAAGTCATAATAAGTCATTTATTGGTACAATATCAATTTACACGTCAAATAATATACATTCATTACAATGATGTAATAGATTAACAATAAAAAAATATTGAATTTCAATAATAATTTGTTTTTTAATAGTTTGTATATTTAATATCCAGAATTTGTATATTTATTACAAACCAAAGTGGTTTCTCAAGTCTCATCTTTGGTGGCACGTACCTTACCTACATCGTAGGAATAGATTAAATTGACACAAAAAACTTCCATTCCTTATTTTTCTATTATCATCAAAAACATATGTACTTAGAACTCTTTATTTATAAGTCTATTTTTAAGTGCAAAAAGTAAGTAAGTTCGTATAGGCCGGGTGGCTAGCCCTGGTGTCAGAGTTTTTAGGCCGCCTGAAGGCCTCTGACATGGCTAAACGGTTAAAACAACCGGGACCTACAATTTAACGTGTCATCCGAGCCACGGTAGCGCTCAGTTGGAAAATGCCACCCGCGGTCACCCAGCCAAATACTGACCGTGCGGAACGTTGCTTAATTTCGGTGATCGCTGACAATCACCTAATCAAACTACGCTAAGAGCGCTACAAGTGCAGTAAAGTGTATACATATGTTAAAATATGGCGTGAAAAGCTTGCTTGATATTAATTCGCTTATTACTTAGAACCTACTCAAATCTATAATTTTGAATAAAATCTACTTATGTTAATGAAACGCAGAGCTTACGTATATAAAAAGCAACCAGTCGACGCAATAGAAGTGACCTCACAAAAATGTCCCAAAAAGGAAGGAAAAGTTCAGCACTTGGACAACACTAGTCGTTATCCAATTTGTACTACCGAGTGAATAAAGAGCACTGGCAAGCTCAAAAACACTGAGCCCACAAAGCTTTGTATGAAAGCCGAGACATCGGGCTCCAATCACAGTTCCCTCTAATTTTGTACCTACTTGACGTAGCTCAGTGAAACTACCAATGGCAGTTGGAAAAATTGAGAATTTTCCGAAATAGCTAGTTGCTAAATCACCGTTTAAATGTTCAAGGTTGACGTGCAATTTCGAACAAATATTGGATTTGGTACCCTTCTATATAACATAAATATAATATAATTTTTTATCATATTTACTTTGATAAAGAGTTATTTATGTTTTTTTAATAATTATTATTAATTTGTTAATAATATTGATAGATCAAAATTGGATCAAAAATCGAATATAAAATAAATAAACGGACATTGCTTTATTTCGGTTTTACATGTTGATAGCAATAATTTAAAATTTTCGCACCTCGAGTTGAAAGTCCATCAAAAATTAGTCCTGAATTTATAATTTTTAATGTGATAACGGAATAACGAAACAGATAATGAATTTGATATTAAACCTAATTGCTCTATTGTTACAGTAAACTTTTATGTATATTGATTCCATAACGTGTTTGTTTTAACGCCAAATAATCTATAATGTGTACGGCAGCTCCATAAAAATATGCTCCCCAATTTTGACAAAAGTGACCGACGTCCGACTCATTCATTGTTATGTTTATTGCTGGACGAACATTGTGGCCTAAACGACATTGCCAATGAAATTATTTGTGATAAGAGAGGACGTTACCGAATCGAGTATCGATATAACTCGATGGCTGATGAACAGATATCGACTCGACGTCAGATTGGGCCCGTATTCGATCTCGACGTAACTATTCGCACTCGGCGATCAATGCAATACCCGGGTACCCACATTTTGCATAATTGATGTCCCATTCACGGCTAGGGAACACTTATTCATATTCATGAGTTTCACAATTTTTATCAATTTGCGCTGCCAGCAAGTATATTTACGATAGTGTCGTGTTGTATTCATATTTGCGCCAATACAATTTGTGTAAAGCGGAATTGGTTTTTGCATACTAAAATTAGATATAAGCATACGTACCCACATAAACTTATTCGATGGTTTTGATTTAGAGTTGATCGTAAGCACGGTAATGGTATCTAACAGCATTGTAACTCGGCCCTATCCTTGAAATATACAGGTTACAGGGTAAGTCGACCTATTCCCGTTAAGGGTGTGTAGTTTACTTTGTTTCTGATGACTATGAAATACACTATCCTGAATAAAAAAAAAACAGATATTTGAAAATTAGTATTTATAAAATTCCCAATTTTCGGCTATCAGCTCAGATATTTTGAAACGAGTAAGTCGTATTATTATTTTTATTTGATTTTTACTTGAAAATTAATGTTGTATGACCTCACTACCCAATATTGTCCGTAAAATTAACTTTTTATAAAAGGTATTTGAATTCAAATATTTCGAAAACTGTGAGATTTAGGATATGGTGTTTCATAGTCAAATTAGTCAGCTACGTAGTAAACTACACACGCTTAACAGGAATAGGTCGAATTAGCCTGTAACCCTGTATATATTATTATCTACAGCGCCACGTGGCCACGAAGAACCTATCACGTGCTAGGGCTGCCCGCCTTCAGTATTTTAATTTCATCTACTTACTCTTTACCTACTTGAGTTTCTTTCTAGTATCTATCTATTATGTTTTAAAATTATTATATTTATTACAAAAAAGTAATTCGTTGTGAATGAACAAGAAAACGTTGAATAAAAATACATATGTGGTAAATCAAACTAATAAGTCCATTATGATGTGTATTTGGTCACCATAAATTATTTTACATTAGTTTCTAAAATAATTATCACAACTTGGATTGACTAAGAATATGTGCTTTCGCCTCGAGGCGCAAATCTAGAATGCTCTCACCCAAAGATTAATATTTTTACATCTCTTCAGTTTGTTTTCTCGTTTTCTGATTGGCTGTTTTAAAACTACGTCGGAAGCAGTTCTTATTGGCTAAATTGCGGCCAATCACAAGCCAGAGAAATGTTAACCTTACAAATACTAGAAAACATCATTCGACATATATTTAAAAATCAGATCAAAATTTGATGCAACGATTAAAAATCATAACACATATAATGAGTTTTTTGATGTTTTAGGGTTGCGTAGTAAAACAAAGATCATTAAAACATAAATCAAACGTTTATTAGTTACATATCCACACGTTCATTCATCACTACGGCGCGCCGCGGCTGACTAGTATACCAAAAGCATACTCCGCATCGAGGCGCGTAGGTATGAATTCGCATTCCGACCGTTTATATGAAGCCGGAATACTGTTATATATCATTACCGTGTCGTACTCGTAAGTAATAAAGCAGAAGTATTTAGATTGTAAGCTAAGATTACAAAACTGTTGTATTCCAAACTGCAACGTGGATAAAAGCATGTCACAATGTAGGAAAGATTTCCGGAAAATCGTATTTGTATTCGATTTACTAATACCTCGAAAAAGGGGTAACGGTCCGAGGGAGAGTGAAGTAACATCGGTCACTACCGAAATTGATGGACCCGAACATCGTTCAAAAGGAAAAATAAGAAGAAAAAACTGTAACGAAACTGATTCCCAGTAGCGCTGGAGCCTTGGAGGTAATGGGAGATTGTAAAAGGAGGCAATAAAAGCTTAGTATTGTGTGCGAGCCGTAGGGGAGTCCGTGTATTGTGTTCGAGCCGCGGAGGCCCCTAAGAATCGTCTGACCACGGACGCGGTCAAATTGTACAGAAATGAAATTATCAAGGTACGCTGCCGATTTTCCGAACCAATGAATCAAGATCCAATCCCCTTTTGTAATAGAACATCGTCGCGAAACGCGCCCATGGAGTTACACTGCCCACTCAGTAGACGTTTAGGGTGCGCGGGAACAAACAGTAAGAGACACATTTAGTAACTAAGGATACACCAAGGATAGTTTAGTAGTTGGCTCGTGATTTACACACGTTTTGACGTGGTACATAATTCGATTAAAAGTCTAGGTAGTTAAGAAAGTCTTTACGTGAAAAACGCGAACGTTTAGACTTTTATGTTGATTGCTAACTTTGACTTCAATTTTAATTTTGTCAATTTTATTGGTTTTTGTGACCATCCTAAAATCGTTCTATAGTTACTATTACATTATTTATATAAGTAAAATAATTATTGTAGAGTAGGTTCGTATGAGAATTCAATTGGTATAAAAACATAATCGTTTTAAACGTTTAAATCGTATTATCAGTTTATGTGAAAAATTCTTGTACCTAAAAATTTTGTCATCTAATAATATATACATTAATACTACATCATCGTTTTTACAAAATTGTAGGAAAAAAAATGTTTTTTTAGCTAAACTTTTGTTTAACTCTCCATTTTTTCTTTTGTCGGTTTTTCTATACTTATTATTTCTTATGTTGTTTTTTCTCTACGGGTTGCATTTTTTAATATATTATTCATATTATATTCATATTCCTTTATTCATACAACAGTATACGTCAAAAATCGAGTACAATAGAATGATAGGAAAATACATTAATTAAAAAACAAATGTCATAAGTATTGGAAAGTCAGTAACAGTGATTAATACAACAATAAATTAAATAATAACGTAATAAGAATGAGTCAAAAACAAGTCAATGTTAAAAATAACAAATAATCTAAAAAATAAAATAAAAACAAAAGTAATAATGATAAAAAAAGAAAAAAAAATTGACGAATGAATATACGCGATACACTTGATTTTTGATTGAGCGGTATTTGGTAATGGGAAATTTGCTGTCGCGCTGTGTAAACCGAATTTGATGGTGATTAGCAAGATTGTAAGGTATCTAAATCCTTACAGTGAGTGAGTGAGTAGGAACCAAATCGGTGTAGAGTGAGTGAGTATGAACCAAATCGGTGTAGAGTGAGTGAGTAGGAACCAAATCGGTGTAGAGTGAGTCGCGATAATATACGCTTATTCAGCTCAGTTAAAGAAATGAGCCGCAAAGTTTTCTGGTCGGGGAATTGCTAGTTTTACATATATATTATTCTGCCTAGCACCCATACTGTCTAAAGCATTACATTCGATATTTAGGCACCGACCACACATGCGCCCCCTATTTGTACATCGGCGGCTTTATTTATCGCACTCGTGTACTACCCACATTCCGCTGGATTGTCGAACGGGATTATGACACGCAATAGGCGTTGTTTAATGTTTTTTGCATTTGTTAACAATTCTGGTTCTATTTGCGAACTTGAACATGTGAGACATTTTGTTTGGTTTAAACATTTGCGTTAGTGCGTTATACGTCATCCATCCATCCATCCATCCTTCCGCCGTAGGTCGTTCACTGCTGGACATAAGCCATCCCCATGGATTTCCAATAAGGCTGGTTGGAAGCGCCCTGCATCCAGCGCGTTTCTGCGATCTTTATTATATCGTCAGTCCAACTAGCTGGTGGACGTCTTACGCTGCGCTTGCTGGTCCGTGGTCTCCATTTAAGAATTTTACAGCCTCATCGGCCATCCGTTCTTCGATTTGTGTGCCCTGCCCACTGCCATTTTAATTTCCTAATCCACTGGGCTATGTCAGTAACTTTGGTTCGTCTGCGGATCTCCTCATTTCTAATTCAATCTCGCAGAGATACACAGGTTAAGTAATTGAAAATAATTGTAGTTAAAAACAGGTACCTAGAGTCTCTCTCTTGACTCCTTTTACTTTAAGTCTCAGTTAGTAAGAACAGGTTAGAATTTTTCACATAAACACCTTCGCTTGACCTACGTAACATAGTTTTAGGTGAAGTATAAACAAATGAAAAGTTGTTGTTATGGTAACTGTTGTTTTTTCTAATGCACGGTATAGCAAGATGTGAAAATAAGCGTTTCTGTGGTATAGAGCGTTATTTGTTTGGAGAATATATATATTACTATAGTATTTAGGTCATAGAATGTCAGCCCTGTTTGAAGTGCTGACAAAATCATTCCGATTATTTTTTTACGAATACACAAATTTCGTAAATAAATAGAATGGTCAAGGTCATAAATTAATGACGTCCTATGGTATTTGACTCCATCTCTACATCGTCTGATCATCATGGTCATCATTTCGTTTTTGTTAAGACGTTTGCTTGGCATGATTTCTTCCATTTAAATTTCCAATCAGTCCGGCTGAAAATTGTTAGAGTATTGTAACAGCCTTTTTAATACTAAAAACTAGAGGTACTTGAGGCCTTGCTAAAACTAGAGGTACTCACGAAAGTTCTAAATATTCACTGAGAATCCTGAGACCTTGCTAGCAAAGTCCGGATATGTAAGAGTAGTTGACAGCTATTTACGGCAATGGGACACACACTAAGCTAGTAACTTAAGTACTAAGTAATTCGGCGCCACCCATAACAGCTCGATCCTCAAATCGTATTCTGTAAACAGACACTTAACCGAGACGCACTGGGCCGATCTTGATAAATTTTACGACTCTTCATGATTCAGCCACCATAAAACGTAAGCATAAGTTCAATTTTGCCGCTATTCCATTTATTATTCATACCGAACGTGGCATCTACAAATACTCGCGTTTTAGTAAGACTCGCATTCGTCCCGTAATCTGCGTCAAATTGACTTTTCCGGGAGAGCTGACGAGCCCTCGACGGTAATACGCCATAAACGACCCAAACGTATTGAACCGATGCTCGGGGTTGATAAATTTTCTTGATATTTGAATACGTTACTCCTTTCTAGTAATAACCAACCGACGCGCCGGCGAAGCTTTCAATAACTCGCCACAGGTTTGTGTTGCCCCTTAAGCCTCTATAATGACACGTATTGGTATTCGGACTTTGAGCAAATATCTACAGAGCCACAGTCCCTAAGTGAAAATAGTTTAAAAAATGCCCGAGCGCCGTCATACATACCGACTTAGATACTTACATTAAATAATACCCAATGACCCGTTTTCTCGAATCTCGACGTTGTGTCACCTAATTAGTGCGAGCACTTTGGCATCGCGCGACGTTGTAGTCGGCTTGCAATCGCCTTACGACTTACTAAAAAGCCTGCCCACTACGTAGCTCAGGCAGGGTTTTGGCTCAGACACTTTTTTTGCACGATTGTGACTCATGTCACGTATTTGCACCAAATTTTTGATTCATAAGAATCTCTAATGCTGGTTTAGATTATTATGTTTGAGAATAGTAACTTTTCTACTCTGTGACGACTAAACTGAATGCATCTTAGATAATTATGAGGTAAAAATTTTAGCCCCTCTATTTGATTAAAAACTGTATAAAAATTTGCATTACGTATTTACATATTATGTACTACGATAGAAGTGTATGAAAGGAAGAAGTAGAGAGTGAAATAATGGACAAGGGAAATCCTTTGTTATTAATTCCATTAAACTCTTATTTCACTCTTTTTAAATGTACTTAATTTGTTTTTGCTCATAAAATATTTATTAGCAAATGCTAAGCATTTTTATTAATGGCAATTTTCAGCATACAGAACACAAATGAACCGACCGCGTCCTGCCTCTTACCTCTTAAGCAGATTTAATAACGTTTGTTGTGAAAAGTTGCCGCGTCACCAAAGGCTAATATTATTCCAATTCGGAAAAAACAATTTTCCCCGAAGTTATAAACCTACAGATTTCCATTTCTTCGTCGAGTTGGTGGAAAGTAATTCCTTCAGTTCGGAGATAAATTTTACTTCATTTCCTGTACACTTGGAACCTTTGATTATTCAGCAAGGGATTGTGGTATGGGGCACTAAATGTTGTAGATGTAAGCCTGTCAAACTTTTACTTCTAAGAAGGCGAGGCAATCGCTTTTTGGTGTTTAAAACCAGCGGATACCCACACAAAAATATGAATTAATAATGTTAGTCATTAGTTGTCTACTTTAAAAGATAATTTTAGTCCAATTGCTAATTCAGTTTACTTCAGCAAAAAGGAAACTTTCGGCATTTAATATATCTTTCAATAAATAATCAAAAGTACACTTGGAACAGGGGAAAAATTATCAGGCATCGCTTCCACTGAGACTATTTAAAATTAATTATTAATGTTATCTTATAAAGATTTTAAGAAGTTTAATTAAAGTTTCTTTTTTGAGCGTATTTCTTCACTTTTTTGATGGACTGAATATCTATTATCTTTGTTATTTTTCTGGGATAAGCGGCTTTTTAAAAGTTGGACGATGAATAAATTTTACATTGGTTCGTTTATGACAAAAAATATTTCATACAAACGTAAAAAGTAATAGCGTTTATGTAAGTAAAAAATAAATATTAAGAATACAGAAAAAAGATGTAAAGCCGACTGCGTCACTTCCTATTTGTAAAAATGTTCCACTTCTGTCATCGAAAAGTTCAGTAAAAATCATACGTTTAAAGACTTTCTATTGGAGTACTTAAAATAATTATTAATTAATTAATTTATTTATTAAGGCTTCACATTAAAAACTACATTATTACATATGTTATAAACACTTACAATATAATTTAACTGAATGTGCTATTTTTTTAAGGAAGCACAGCATGCATTTAACTTTACATAACAATAAAGACTATTAGTAAAAATAAGATTGTACTAGTATTTCATAATCTTCAGATAGTTTACTAGACTAAACTAATCTAAAAAATAAATTAAATTAACATTTTCTATTTGGCCATTTCGGCCATAATAAATGTGATGATAAATACGGCAATATGTAAAACGCCGTGTGTGCCGGATAAAAGAATGACGCTATGAAAGCAAAAAAGGGGATCGCGGTAAAGTTACTAGGACAGCTTCTTAAATATTGGGTATTATGATGTTGAAGTAAGTATAAGTACCTATGCAATTTTGAGTTTACAAAGCGCTACCAACCATAGTAACACTGGGAACAAACCTTTTCAAAATAGTTACGAGCCGTACCCCACATTTGACAGTAGAAATGAACGGTATGGCTGGTGATGGCAAATGCGGCAATACGTAAAACGCCATGTGTACTGTAAAAAATAGCGTCATGACGCAAAAGTCAAAGGGTATAGAGGGAGTCGTGGTAAATTTGTCCTAATACCTTTATAAATATTGACTAAAACCTCTAGCTTTTAAATTAACACCACTATTTTTATTAATATC
This sequence comes from Hypomecis punctinalis, assembly GCA_949316475.1. Classification (NCBI taxonomy): domain Eukaryota; kingdom Metazoa; phylum Arthropoda; class Insecta; order Lepidoptera; family Geometridae; genus Hypomecis; species Hypomecis punctinalis. The sequence continues at coordinate 9,846,802 of OX438803.1, read as the reverse complement.
ACAAATCATACCTTAATTAGCAGCTATACCGTACATTTTATAGTATAAATGTTCGGTACGGCTGGTGATAGCAAATACGGCAATACGTAATACGCCGTGTGTGCCGTAAAAAAATAGCGTCATAAACGCAGAAGTCAAGGGGTAGAGAGGGGGTCGTGGTAATTGCTGGCAATTTGTAATGGCCGTGTGATTGCCGGGCGGAACGTCGGCTCTAAACTGTGCTATTAATTTCGTACATTTGATTAACGAAACTACTTGTTATGTTAATAAAGGTGAAAAGAAAGCACGCTAATGTGTTAACGCGACGTGTCAACACGTGCTTGCAATATTTTTGCTTTGCTTTCTTTGTAATTATTGCTGATATTTTGTTGTTAACTGGTATTGTGATTATGTTTTAAATATAACCTAGGCGTTTTAAGGTTTCATGTCTTCAGTTACTTAGTGTCAGGTGCCGTGGTGGTCTAGTGGTAGTAACATCACTCCTACAATCGTGAGGTTATGGGTTGAAGTCCAGATCCCGTACTAATGATTTTCTTTGGAAGCTATTTACGGAATTTCACACCACTGGCTTTTCGGTGAAGACAAACATCGTAAGGCAACTTGCCCACGTTCGTTGAAAGAATTCGATAGTTTTGTGTGCATCCACCAATCCGCACTGGGCCAGCGTGGTGGATATGGCCCAATCACCCTTCCTGGGTAGGCCTACGTGCTGCAATGGACTATTAAAAAGGCTAGTAGAGGTACAGTTAGTGTCAACTATAGAATATGTAGTTTTAGCTCCACCCACCACCTGTGTCTGGGTTTCATGATGATGTTAAGTTTGCGACATTCTGTAAATGTAAAAAACATATAAAGATCATGAATTTAGACTCATTTTTGACCTAAGATTCTTTTTGAGTCGGTTGAAAGCGATTTTTGTGCGGGTGTTTTAGTATTCTTAATTACTTATTTCACCTATCTCTTGAGAGAAAACTGTAGATTATGACGAATGCAATATTTTGAAAATTGTAATGTTGTTGTTCTTGAAAGTACAAGCTATTGATGCAAAGTTTGGTGTCGTAACACCTCATTGATATGATTACGTAAGTAATATGTTTGCTATGTACACCACTATGTACACGTAAACTTGTACGTGTAACTTTAGTAATCCGAAACTGTATTAATATAGTTTTGGATACTTAGAATTACAAATATGACGTTCAATTGATCACCAATGTTGACGTTAAGTTGCGGACGTGTTCATTCTTTGGATGGGTGACCGCAGGTAACTTTAACAACTTATCGCTATAGGGCCTATATCTATCGATATTCTGTGTTATCGCTGTGTAATTTGTATCACAAGTTTAATGAAAATCTCCTAATTTTTTTGTGTATATACACTTGATTTTATTTTATCCCGCATATCATCATCATCATCAGCCAATAGACGTCTACTTCTGGACTTAGGCTTCTCCAATGGACCTCTAATAACACCGATATCTACAGCACATAGAGTTTTTCTGTTCTGTGGTCATCCGCACACTGGGTATCTATGTGAATCTTATGAGTATGAAGCGTTATTATCATTTTGCAAGAAACATATCTGCAAACAAACTTTTTTTTTATTGCGTGGTTAGTTCTGCCGTGGCATTTGGTATGAAATATTGTTTTTTTTTGTGTGCGATTAAACAGCATAAAGTTATCGTGACTTGTCGATACTATATCGATTCGATCTCTACGCAGACACGACTCGACAGAAAAGTTTACAACACGGAAAGGGATACAACCTTAGGGATCTAGAGAGTGGGAGTGGCTTTCTTTTTACTTGGTTCTCTTGAGTTCCATATCGATGTGTCTCGACACTTATATGTAGCAAATACTCGTAGGTACATTTTAATTAAATATAACATGTGTACTCTTTGGTGTTTTATGGCAAACAGCAAATCTGTACCTGCTGTAGTTTGGACTGCTTTTAAAATGTGACATCATAAACACACATAAAATGTGAAACCACATCCACGCTAGTTACTAACCATAATCAAATACTCATCAATCTCATCATACATCGCTAAACGCATGCTTACCAAACACACGTTGGGGAATACAGTGTGGTGTGAGCAGATTTGGATAAGTAGTGATATGATGTGGTTTGTGAGTAATAATTGTGTGAGTCCTGAAGTTACGCGTAGTTATGATTTTAATTGAGAGGTGCAAAATAAGTTTAAGGCCTTGCTAGATTGAGACAACATGTCTCATCTATGAAGATCTCTGGGTATACAACGCACGCGAGCCGCTCGCATGGAAATTAGACTATTTCAATATATTTCTCCAAATACGGCAACCATGTCTAAATTATGTCCTACATGCTTCGGTGAAATTTGATTTTACCTGTAGGAGAATTTAGGAATATTGCATGCGGCCGAAGGTGAATCTAAATAATGTCGTCGACATTTTGATGGTTTCTTAATATGTAACGTCAAATCAGTTTTTGAATGGCGACCTCATACCAACGAGTGTTTGCACATGGGATATTAAGTATGATTAACAGTGGCAATGAGTTCCCTAATGCAGACTTTAACAAAGACGTTGACATTTTGATAGCTTCTAAATAATTAATGTCAATAAGTTCTTGAATGCCTGAATAGAAACCACGTTCCAGCGAGTATTTGTATGCGAGATATTTTGATTACGAGTAATCAAATAATAATGCGTAATGACGGGCTCGAATGAAGACCACGTGAGTGTCTATAGAGTGTAGCGCAGGATGTTTTGATTAAAAGGGTAGGGACTGCCAACCAGTGTTATTATAAATTTATTACTAAATGGCTTAGCAAAGGATGCTCTTACATTAATATAGTAATAATAATTTTTATACGTACAAAAAGATAGGAATGACAACGACGTTGATATTTTTGTGCAAGATTTAATATTTTCTTTTTGCTTTGAATATAATCTGCTATTTACTTTTACACACGAAATAGTCAAACGGAAGCTAATTAAGAGTTCACAAAATACCAGCGTATACAATTAATATTTGTCTCTAACCTTCAAAGTTTTTGGACGTAAAAGATTAAAGACAATAAAAAATCCCTCAAACTCCCGATTTCTCTTGTTTATTTCATTCGACTCCACAGAAGGGCTCATCAAAGACCCTTACAGTGATTTTATGCATTAATTAAGACCACAGACCGAGATTTACAATTACACGAGCTCCTATAAACAAACTTGATTGCTTTACAAAAACTCAAATAACTAAGGCAGTGTCTCAAGTAGAGGCTCATTTGAATATCAAAGACGAAATTCAAATTACTCCGTTTACAATAAAGCCTGAGCTGGCACTGTATTACGAGCTGATGTAAATTTCCGATACTCATTTTGAGTACGGTGCTGTGATGTCTTAGTCACGATCTGGCTAGTTAAAGCTGAAGATGAGGTTTAGCCTGAGGCTACAGCTCTCTTTATAAATCAAGATTTGGTTGTCTAAAAAGGCTACTTACATTTTTATTCTACAGACGTTTGTAAATACTCATAACCACTTGTTCTAAGCGTTCCATAGACAGCTGCGGCGTAGTGTTCGAACAATCACAGAGTCTTAAATGATTAAATGAAAAGCTGTGATTGGATGATGATCAGGCAGCATCTGCGGAACGCTTTATACAGGCTTGTTGATAATATCATTTACTTTCTGACATTAACTTCAAAAAATACAATAGCTACTACACTTACACTACATGCACTTGAACGTTACCGTCTCAAACCTATTTATGCATTAAACGTCACGGCCTGGCGTCAAATTTTTCGCGCGCGGTTGCGTATTATCCGTCCCGCTAAAAACTTCTATCAAAGGAACAATAGACAAGCTACGTTCTAATAAAAAATACCATGGCATAGCCTAATTTATTGGCAAAAGTGTTTTTATAAGTCTATGATTCAAGTCTTACCTTAATTCTTAAAAAAAATGGTAAACAGCAAGACGGAGCCGCCAATAGCCGGATCGGCCATCCCTGACTTTAGAGCACAATATTTCGATCACAACACAACTAACACTGTAAATCACATACATCAGTCAATAGGAAACGTCTTTGGCAATGTTTTTATATATAACACTATATTATTTAGTTAAAGTTTACCACACATTTTAGCACAAACTCGCTACACATAATGCCGCTGGAACCGGACCGGTGCGACTGGCGCCGATTCTAAAGTGGCTGCCGGACCACTCGAAAAGGGAAATGAACTGTTATGCACTCTGAGGTCATCTACGGTTCATTCCGAATATTATATACTATTATTACGTAGTATAAATACGTTATTACAAACGTTAAAGCTTAAAGCTGATTTCTGAAAAATCGCACCGCAGGACATATATTATGTCCCGCAGTTTTGTGAAGATTAGTCATGGGATAAGGAATATCCCGTTAACGTTCAAGTAGATTGCTTAAAACTTCATAATTAAACTACTACTACATAAAAGCAATTGGATCATCCACAGACCCTTGAAAATCCAAATGCTCAATCCTACTGTCAGTTGGCACCTTGCCCACCATTCAGGCAGCATTGCCGTACTGAATGGCAATGCTTATACGTTGAGCCAAATAAACACTAGCATTTTAGTCACGCGTCGCAAGCACCACACGCTCAAAAATAATTATATTTTTTTAAAATATAACTATATTACTGGAATTATACTTGTTTTTTAATTGAAGAGATTTTAACAAATCTAATCCAGTACAAGCTATGAGAAATAAAAAGACTTTCGAAAATTAACAGCTGCCGCAACTTCACTGAACTGGAAACATGATGGTGCTTTGTTTTTCATCAACCAAATTTAAAAAAATGCAACGAGGAGTTACATTTTACAACGATCAACTCAGCTCCGCGCATCTCAGCTTGTCTCTGATTTGGTGGAATTTGGGCCTTAGCCAAGTATATTATACCTACGTATATAGTAGGTATTGGAGATAAATATTTTAAACTTTATTTACAAGAAAACTAATATCACTTTACTAAGAAGTGTATTCTATCGGTTCAAAATAAAAGAATAAAAACGCCAAGTTAGTCAATTTTCAACAAATAAGTGGAATAGAAGAAAAAACCGTCGAAACTACGCTCCTCGCTTTATCTGTCCCTTCTGACCTACAATTTATTCGATGCTTTTACGGTTGACTTAAATGCCAAAGCAAGGAAGTTAAGTTGCAAATCAAGTTCTTTTTGGTCTCTATAGACACATTTTATTCGTATGTTTTGGTTTTGTAAAATGATTAGTTTACATCTAAGAGTTTGCTCTTGTTGACTTTATTACTGTCATAAGTAGTTATAAAACCTTTATTACTGTCATAAGTAGTTATTAGTTAATTTTAATTATTGGATAAAACAAAATGATTAAATTCAGAATTAGAAATCTACCCCAGAGTTAACTCTTAGCTTTAGCTAGATCTGGCGATAGTATAACTTAGCCTTTAAAATTATCCGCAAGAGTTTGATTTCAAGTGTTTTAAGAGGTTTAGTCGAACGACAAAAAGCACGACCTCAAAAAGCATGTATATATTGTATACAAGGCATTGTACACAATGCACTGTCTTGCGTTGTGTTAGTAGCTAGATTCAATAAATACACCCTAGGTACTTAGGCTTTAGGTATGTCAAAATCATACTTTTTCAAAACATTTCACTGCAATAGGTAAATGGTACAATGCTAAAATTAAGTAAACAAACATTAGGGGACATCTTACACATGGACTCTGACCTAAACTAAGCAAAGCTTGGCATAATATATGGCTGCCAGAGACTGATATATTACATATACACATTTTTTAAGTAGGTACTTAGATAATAACTAATAACAACTAGTCATAGACGCAATGTCGATGCTTTGTAGGCTCAAATGAAAATGGGCTGATCACGGAAGATGGAGTGAACGAATTATCCACTGGCACCCGAGAGACAGCGCACGGGACAGAGGACGACCCCGGAGAAGATGGTGCGAAGACATCGTTGAGGTCGCGGGAGCGACCTGGATGCGAGTAGCACAAGACCGCGAAAAATGGCACAGCATGGAGGAGGCCTTTATCGAAAAATGCCCTGAAAATTATAAATGCCCTGAAAATTATAAATTAATTAAGTACCTGCCTACACATAAATTGAATACTTTTGAAATCTTATATGTAACTTTTTAATTTTTAATGGGAAATAAAGGCTATTTTATTTTAAGAACTAGACGCAGAGTAAACACCTATATGTTCATCACATAAAAGCTTGTCCTGGGTGGGAATCAAATTCACGCCTCTTTGACCCAGTAGTCAGAATCACTAACCACTGAGCCACCGAGGCAATTATGATGTTGAATCTTAATCTTACATTTTACACCACACTTTAAATAATATTTTGCATTGAAAAATATGACTAAAGGTGATTTTTCTAGATATAATGTAAATGAAACGCTCATGCAAAGTCACGGGCATTTAGTATATTAAATTTTATATTTAAATAATTCTCGCAAAGTAATCACGTCTCGCACAAACCCCGCGAAGAAACTTACAATTTTTAACGAAATAAAATAATTTGAATCAATTCCGAAACTCAATTTATAACAACGTTAAAGGCCAGTATTAGATTTTAACTTTGTTATCGTTCTAAACTTCTTTATTCTCATTTTCTAGATAACGTGACTCCATTAGGCGCCCATAACTGGCACGGGCCGCTTCCTTTTATTACTCTACAACGTTTCCTGTTGCTTCTTTTTTTAACTGAAATATTCTGCTAATTAAGGAAGGAGTGGAGGCTGGAGATTTCCTGCTGGTCTAGCAGATTACTCGCGGTATCTCTGAGAAAAATGTAACTCCCGAGCGGTATTCATTTTTGTGGCTTAACTTTTTTTAACGGTTAGATAGCGCGTAAATGGCGACGATATCGGATAAGAGTTTTAGTGAAATGGATGCGTTGAAATAATAAACTTGGATGTTAAAAATGTAGCTATAAAGTACCTAACTAGGTACAGTTTTTGACGCTTTTGCAACGTGATTAAGTAACGCGTGTAAGCGGTTTATTTTAAACTAGCGATCCGCCCCGGTTTCGCATAGGTGTATTATACTATAAACCTAACCCTTGAATCACTTTATATATTAAAACAACGCATCAAAATCAGTTGCGTGGTTTTAAAGATATAAGCATACATGGGGACATACAGCGGGAAGCGACTTTGTTTTATACTATGTAGTGAAAATGAAGTGATAGTGATACTGTTACGACGCACTACAATAAACGATAGAGTAAACTATATATTTTACTTTATGAAAACCTGTTAATCTTATCAAGCTTATCGGTATGATTTTAACGCTATGTTTAATTAAACAAACGACTGAATTTATCGAGTACCTATATTAAAAAATATCCATTAAGATATAACATTCAGTTATGATTGAAATAATGTCGGTTTGTATGTTTGATAGAATTGCTTCTATGATAACATCTTTGGTGAACAATGGGCCCAACGTTTGGTTGAAGTAGATCTTTGTACGTGGGAACCTAACTGGCTTATGCCGATCATGGTACCAATACAAGCATTGAACTTGCATTGAAATGTTACTCCTGGGTTTGACTTTGATTGGAACTAATGCTTTTTAGGTAGAGTACGGTTTTGGCCAATGAAACAATAGGCTGTTCTCTTTTTTATTTGTAATATATGAAATAGAGTTTTGATTAAATATCATTAACATCTCTCATGTTCGGTAAGCAGGTTCTTATTACCTCCAAATGGGGCTTGTAGGTGACTAATTAGCGCTCTAGGGTAATAATGTAGCTAGAAAAGCCCTAGGGCGGTAAATAACCTACTATTACATCTCTCATGTTCGGTAAGTAGGTTCTTATTACCTCCAAATGGGGCTTGTAGGTGACTAATTAGCGCTCTAGAGTAATAATGTAGCTAGAAAATCCCTAGGGCGGTAAGTAATCTACTATTATTCTTGTAATGCCGGTTTTTTTCTACTTACCTCACAATCGAGATGTAAAGCAGAATAATTAGCTCGGGTGTAAGCACCAATTGCACCCTCGAACTATAGGCGCCGTCGCTGCGCTCGTGCGCCTAAATATCTCGGGATGCAATTGATGCCTTACAGCCCTTCGCTACTAATCTACTATTTATTCCCATTCATCATAAAACTTACTTAATTTTAGTACCTGCTTGTTTACAAATCACACGATTTCTAAACAAGTATGTATAGAGAAAAAATACGCCATAATCATTCTTGCTCTGTAGAATGCTCTTAACTAGTACAGTTTTAATGTTTCATGACTTTTGCTAGCTAATCAGTTTTTGAAGTAGTTATTAGCAGTGGTCAATTTTCAGTTTCAGATTCGTAAAATTTTCGGTAGGTACTCGCTTTTATAAGGCTTTTATTTATGTTGTTTATCCATCTGTTGCCTACACAAGTCAAATTTCAAGTCGAAAGTTTGACGACGTGGAAATCCGCGCCACAATTTATCCATCTCAAAACATCCACATTTCTCTTATCCTTACATATTCGAGGGCATAGCTTTGTACGCACCGAATTCGGTGCATTGTTATGTAAATACCCGAGGCTCGGCTTGCCAGTGCCTGTATACAAGACAAAGCGATGTTGACTACCAACGTCGGTGTCTATCTGCCAGACATCGCATGGGCCCACTCTAGCTGCTACCACTGACGAGAACGAGCGAAAATTGAGTGAAAAAGTTACGAGTAGCAAAATTGATTATTTGTGAACGTTTCTTCGAATTTTTAATAGTCTAGTTACTTGCCGTACTTCTAAGAGAACTTACTCGTATCTTAGAATATAGATCAATTCAGCGAAAAGGTCAACAGTTACACCACTTGTGTCAGAGCTCATTGTAAATATCATGACATGGAGAGTACTGAATTTTTAATTTAAAAAAGTAATTAATTTTAATTAATATTTTTCTCGCATTTATAGATTTTGTGAAATGTCTTCGTCATGATAAGGCTACCTAAATTTTAAGTAGTTTTTAAGGCACTTTTTAAGTTTTTTGTAAAGTTTCTTTTTTGTTTTTTTTTTTTTTAAGTCTTTTGTACTTTGTTTGTAACGGGTTACAAACGCGGCCGAACGAGATTTTTACTTTTTTGAAGTTGCAAACTTATGAGTCTAATTACATATTTATCAACTTTCGACTTTGAAAAACACCTGAAAATACACCCTAGAGATTAAAAAAAATTGAATTGAATTTCATTTTGTATTCAAATAAGCGAATCAGGAATAAAATCAACCGATGTGACCGACAGATAACTATTTTGATGTAACAATAAGCATCGATAAAGTAAAGTAGTTCTATCGTAACTACAAGTTTGACTAGGCTGAAATGCGAAAACCAGCAGTAGTTCCCCAACGGATGCTGTTCTATCAGTGTTCGGCAGCTCCTGCGCCGCATGGAAGCTTCATGTCGAAGATATGACAGGCTCCCAGACTATAAATTGCACTACCCTTTATAATAAGTTTCTATTTTTAGATTTATCGTATTAAAACCTGTATCAAAATCTCTCCAAATGGAATAATTTATGTAATTAATAATAATAAATATTAATTATTATATTATTATATTAATAATTATTAATAATAATATTAATAATAATATTATTAATAATATCGCAGGGGCGACTTTGTGGCGAGTCGTCGGTGAGTGGCGACACCGCGAACCCTGATTCCCTGGGGCTAAATGAGACCCCTGACTCCTCTCTTGCCTTAACCGGCCGGTTTGGAGTGGAAACCGCAAGAGCTAAGAACCTAAGCTCCAGGGTGGAAGTGTTAAAGGGCATAACGCCGCGAGTAGCGTCTAGTGAAAGCGCAGCACACCTCTCGACACCCTAAGCCGTCCACACCAATGTTGCCCCTCCGGTGCCAACTTACGGTAGCCTTTATGGGGGGCCCATTTAGTGGACGGCAAGTCACCACCCGCTACGAAATTTTGAAATGGGGCATATTTAGCGGGTGCCGTACCTCATTCCATAGTCCAATTTTACAGAACATTTAATATTTCACCTCAATAGCCCAGTTTCAATATTTCAAGTCTTTTTATATGCCATAGTTTGTCTACAACGCTATCCTTTTTATACGTACTGCTGTTTTTTTTTTATATTTCAATTGTAAAAAGGGCCTCTCAATGTTGGCTTAGGCTCCATTGATGCCTATTAAAGGACCAGGCCAAGCCTGTGAATTCGACTGAATAAAGAGGAATATTAATAATAAATTATTAAAAATATGTCTAATACCTAACATTTTTTTATTATGATTTATAATTTCTACTAATTAAATTTTTGGCTTTTCTTCAAAATAAATATACAGTCATTAGCGACGCCTAATAGCCGTGGTGGTCAAGAGGTAGTGACACCCGCCTTACAATCGTGAGGTCGTGGATTCGAATCCCCGGTCCCGTACCAATGAGTTCTTTAGAATTTATGTACGGAATTTCACACCATTGGCTTTTCGGTGAAGGAAAACATAGTGAGGCAACCTGCGTACGTCCTTAGAAGAAATTCGATGTCGTATGTGAATCCACCAACCCGCCCTTCGCCAGCGTGGTGGATATGGCCCAATCACCCTTCGTGGGTAGGCCTACGTCCTGCAGTGGACTATTAAAAAGGCTGGTACAGTACAAGCGACGCCTCTAGCCTCTAATACTCCTCTAGCGGTATTGACTATTGATTGTCAGTGGAAAAGAGAACAAGGCTTTAAACTTAAAATTCTGATGACTGATGGGGTTGAAAAGTTCTCGTGTGGAGCCCACGTACCGGCAAACACAGCGTAGGACCCATCCGTCCCCCCGCAAGGTGGACGGATGGGTCCTACGGACGTTCTAAGGACAGATGTTCTCATTAAGACCGCAAAATCACGTTGGATTCAATCCCCTACCCACCGGTCTCATTAGATATCCAAAGAGGAGGCCGTGGTATGTCCAGCAGTGGACGATTTATCGCTGAAACGACGACGACAATCAAAATTATTTGTCACCCTGATGATTGTTGTCTCGGAGAAATTTCTATTCGCAATAAGGCCGCACGTTGTAGCAATTACTTTTAATTTTTCATAATGTATTTTTGTTTTTAACACACTGTATTGCTGTAAACAATGAAGAATTCATTTATATCATATCCTCTATAGATATTTAAATCTCTTTAAGAATAGTGCTATAATCATTGCTGTTAAGCCCAGAAGACAATAAAATGTGCACAATGCAGGTTGATGAATACACATATATTGGTAGGCCAAAAAAACCAGCGACACTATGATTCTTGTCCAAAATCTCTATCTACAAAACATCCACCAAATAGAAAAATGTGTATAAAATTTTGAATTTTTCATGTAGAATAATACTTTTCGTGGTAAAAATAGTCGAATATCTATTGTAACCAAAATTCACGCAGGTGCGCCTTTGAAACGCATAGAATTTCAAATCGCGTTTACATTTTTTCTCCAGGGGCATCCCGATATCAGTCGGATGCAAGCCTTGAGATGCAAAGCGTTGGAGCTTTAGTGATAGAGCAATTTAAATTTGCCGGATGTATATTTTTGCCTTTAAATTTTGCTAGTTTACCGTAGTTTGCACTATTGCTCTAAAGGTTTTAGGTTGGTAGTTTGGAGAGCCTATTATAGTTTTCACTATTGCATTATGGGATGGAAAAAGATAGCAAAGGTGTTGACACATGAATAGAATGATAGGTTTATAGACATAGTAGTAGTGATAGAGCTTAAACCTTAGTAACCTTAGTATATTGAGCAAGCACAGATTTTTCGAAGTTTTTGGATACAGAACTAAAGTAATAATTGGTAGTCAGTTAGCAAGCGCGAGCGTAAGGAGCGTAAAAAGTTTGAGCCATTTTGGCAATGCCTTGAGATGCAAAAGGTTGAAGCTTTAGTGATATAGCAATTTAAATTTGTCCGGATATAAATTTTTGCTTTGAAATTGAGCTAGCTTACCATAGCTTGCACTATTTTTATAAATATATTTTTGAGAAATAACAATACAAAACGTGTGTGGAATCATGAGTACGATTGGTTTTCAGGGTTTCGTATCCAAAGGGTAAGAACGGCACTCTATTACTAAGACTCCGCTGTCCGTCTGTCTGTCTGTTTGTCTGTCTCCAGGTTGTATCTTATAATTAAACCGTTATAGCTAGAAAGCTGAATTTTTCAGAGATGATGTGTTTTAGTTGCCGCTGTAACAACAAATACTAAAACTAGAATAAAAATAATATTTAAAGGGGGCTCCCATACAACAAACCTGAATTTTTAACGGTATTTCGCTTGATATTAATAATGGTAACAGGTAGATGGTTGAAATATTCACAGAATGTTGAGTTTTATATACAATTTAATTTAATAATAAATAATTCAATTAATATAAAATAAATTTTAAGGGGTCTCCCATACAGTACGGAACCCTGCGAGCGCAAGTTCTACTCGTACTTGGTCTATTATTTTTAGTTAATTTTTTGCTATAAGTTTGTATACAATTGATTACAATTTATTAGACAATATTTATAGTTTGTTTCTTCAAAAGATCCATAACAGCATTGTAAAGATAGTAATGATAGTACCTATATTTTTTATATTAAGTAGTAGTTTTAAACTATTTTCTGTATGTAATTAAGTCTAAAATAAGTAACGTATGGGTTCTGGCTGTAAAGTTACTTATTAAGAAAATAATGAAATTGAAATTGAAATAGAGGATGGAAAAAGAGAACAAGGATGTAGAAGCATGAACTAATCATAGTTTTTAGGCTTAGTAGTAGTGATAGGGCTTAAACCTTATGGAGGTAAGAACAGAGTTTTCGAGGTTTTTGGATATAGAGTAGAAGTAAAGTAAAGGAGCTTAAACCTTATGGAGATAAATATTTAGTAAGAACAGATTTTTTGAGGTTTTTGATATAGTGTAGAAATTTAATTAAGTAATTATTGGTAGTCAGTTAGCAAGCGCGAGCGTTAGGAGTGTAAAAAATTTGAGCCATATTTGGTCTGGGGTATATTTTTATAATGTGAGACGGTACATTAGATATTTTGTTTACTTAATGGAAGGTTAGAATTGGATCGATAGCGTTGGTAAACAAGATATGAACAACATTTTGCCTCTTTTCAATATAGGTTCTAAATGTAAAAACAAGGTACTACACCACGGGCATGTGTTTGAGAATATAATTTATATTCAAATGTTAACTGATCCGGCAAAAACATCGCGTCATACATCACTATAGTTTTTTATATTTGCGGGATCGACGCGTGGATTTGCATAATATTGCTTCCTTAACATTGCTCTAGAACTATGAAACAAAACGGTACACGTCTAAGGTTTGAAAGGCTTTCTTTTATGTGGATGAATATCTACATAATATCTATGGATACTGGGCATTATGTTGCAGATATAAGAATGTTTAGTTTTTTTAACTTTTACGGTTCTTGCTTTCATTTTAATAAGCACTATATAGAGTTGTTATCGCGATTAATCTATAGTTTTTGATATTTATGTTTTTTTTTAATTTATTCAACACAGGTTACAACATTATCGTTTTTTACATATTTTCTGAGCCAGTTCTGTGAAATTTGACAGACTGCATCTAAAAATATCAATATCTTTTGCGATTTTATTTAATAGTGTCAGAGTGCGTGAGCTGGGGGCGTACTTAATGAGGTTCGTCTTACAGCTAGGCACTCTAAACGTGGGGAACTCGCGCCTCCTGGAGGTGGCCTCGTGTGGTCTGCTTTAGTCTACCAACGGACTGATGGAAAAAGGCAAACCTACGATATAATTATGATTGCAGGAACGCGATGGACGCTAGCTGCTTCCAACCAACCTTATTAGAATTCCATAGAGGAGTCCTATGTTCAGCAGTAGATATCCTACGGCTGACGGATAGATAGATAGATAAATGCTTTATTGTGCACACAATCATCATTACTACAAATAAAACAGCACAATATTTTAAATTAGTGTGACAATTGACGCCCTTACCGCTTAGAGCTATTTCTTCCAGGCAACCTGATATGGGTGGTGGATGAATAAAACCACTTGCCCGACTTAAAAAAAAGTGAAGTGGTTTTAGACCACATTCAAATCAATGATATGATTTTTATCGTGCTTCACACACTAGGTTTATAGAAACTTTCTTTTTGTGATAAACATTTCAAAAATTGACGAGCTTGCAGCATTTGAACCTGGGATTAAACATCCCAGATGCAGATGCAGGTTCAAATTCTGCAAGCTCGTCAATTTTTGAAATGTTATCTCAAAAAGAAAGTTTCACATTCAAATCATTAAACAAAATCGTTGCAGCTTTACAAACAGCTTAGGTTTTCGGAGCTGAATCTGCATAATATTGCTTCCTTAATATGCCAACCGCAAGCAAAAGACTGAGACGAAATTGCTTTTTTTCTGAGTGCGAGTCAATGAAGTCGCAGAATAGTGGCTCGGGGCCTGATATGTTTGTTTAGTCAAATGCGATGGAAATGCGGAAGTAACTGAAGTAAAATGCTTTTATTTACTAGTAGCCTTTTTTTTAGTTTGTTAATTTGTTTGGAAAGGAATATTTTGAAAAATAGACCGTGTTATTAAATAACTATTGTCTTTCTGAGCGTCTGGTGGACGCGACGCGTGACCAAAATGCTGGTGTTTATTTGGATCAACGTTAAAGCATTGCCATTCAGCGTGGCAATGCTGCCAGCATGCTGGGCACGCTGCCAACTGGCAGTGGGCTTGAGCACTTGGATTATATTTAGACCTTCAAGGGTCTGTGGATGATCCAATTGCTTTCTATGTAGTAGTAGTGTAGTATTGTCATAATATTAATTTAAAAAAAAAAAAAACTATTATCTTATTATTATATTACTTAATATGTGCTGAGAAAAATAAAATAAATAAGTAGCCGAGTATTACTGTAGATTTAAAAGTTGTTTATTAAAACTCTGATATTACGATAATATTGGATTTTCAATTTTATGACTATCGGTAAAATAAAGAGTTAGTTTTCTTAGAACTATGTAAGTACATAAGAAAATATATTGTTCCTAAAATGTCAGAATAAATGTAACAATTGTTCTGCTATGAATTTATCTTTATCAACAAACTTGAAGAAGATTTTTATCTAGTAAAAAAAAAATCATTAAACATTACAGAGAATAAAATAATTATATTTTTTTCTGAACTGCCATCACAAGGCGCAGATTTATCGAATTAGAATCACTTTGAAATCGTCTTAGATGCTTTTGTAAGTAATTCAGAAGTTTTTTACGCAAAAGGCAAATTTATTCCACTGAGGCCCCACTAACGACTTTTCAGAACTTGGTTAACTACCCAATTTAATCATTAAAGTTTTCAATGAAAATAAAAATCGTAAAAATACTTTTAGCTTTCGACGGAATCTTCAATCGTAAACGTAGATTGGAATACCACCTGTCACTTTTAATGTAAACTCGTCTTTTGTAAGCCCCTTATATAAGCCTCACCAAGTTTTGTCGTTCTCTCTCGCATTGATGTTGTCAGCAAACGCAATAAAACAATCTCGAAAGTACTCGCGCACCTATTACTTTTTATAGCAATATTGAAAAGACATAAACCTTACTGTATCGACATAGAGCATTATAAATCTTACATACAAAACTTCCGGCTTGCAATAAAATTAGCAATAGGTAGGTACGGCACAATCAAGGGGCGGTCATAAATTCCGAGCTTGTCGTTAAGGCGCCCGTGATGTCCACTCCAAAGAGGCAATACAATGTCTCGTACGCAACAAAAGTCGCAGACGTTTCAGCGAAATTAACAATGACCCGACTTCCATGTCACAAATGTGTCATATAATAACAGCTGGTATATCAGATATAGAGAAGTGACAGCAGCGCACGTGGAAGGTGACGCCGGTATTTGCTCCGGGTTTATTTATTCGAAACTTGTGCCCGTTTCGGATGACCACTGTCCGCTCACAAGCTGTCACTGTATTTCCCTGACCCTTTATTTTCACTTGACAAGAATATTCCGGGCGGTGTGCTTCGATATTACATTCCGATACGACTTTTTATTCGTGATACATTTTTCCAATTGTCTGCGTTGCACGACTCCCGGCTACGAACTAACGGAATAGAATTTTCAAACAGTTTTGATTGATAAAGGTAGACAGATTTTCGTTTTCTTTGTTTGCGAAATTAGATTCGGGAGGTGGCGTGAAACTTCAGAGCTTCGCTTGATTAATGGTGAGACGAGAGATTCCAAGAAAGAAACGATTTTGGGTCACTCGATCGCAATACAGTGTAAACAATTCGGAATTCTTAAGGTGACGGTAGCTGCAATAAACAAAAAACGACGAGAAAGGGCAGCGTTTAACTACCCTCATTTTCCTGTAGAATTTTAACTAGCACTAAATGTTGGAATTCTGGCGGAACCAGTTTCATTCCTGTACAACAAATGCGTGACTCACGAACTGTTCCCGCACGGCTTTTGTTCAAGAGTCCTGAAAATAGTAAGAGCTGTTCCTGTGTAATTGTTGCTGTCTCATTGCTACAGGAGAACAAATCGGACTCATTGCTAAGCGAACTTAAAGCATGAGCATCAGTATTTTAGGGTTCCCTTTCTCGTGAGGAAAATATAAGTGATTTAGTTAGTTTTTCTGTAATGTACTGTACTGTACCAGCCTTTTTAATAGTCCACTGCAGGACGTAGGCCTACCCACGAAGGGTGATTGGGCCATATCCACCATGCTGGCCCAGTGCGGGTTGGTGGATTTACATACGCCATCGAATTTCTTCTACGGACGTATGCAGGTTGCCTCACGATGTTTTCCTTCACCGAAAAGCCAGTGGTGTAAAATTCCGTACATAAATTCCAAAGAATTCATTGGTACGGGACCGGGGATTCGAACCCACGACCTCACGATTGTAAGGCGGGTGTCACTACCTCTTGACCACCACGGCTCCGTCTCACGATTAGTTTTTCATATCAATAAATATAAATCTCGAAGGATGTAATAAATCAAGGTGCATTGAATATTTTTTAACCTACATCTTTTAGCTGTAACACAATAATGAAAAAAAGTAAAATGAACGCCAACAACTTTATCTGCCGCAACATACTATATCAAATTGAGGGAAAGTTTTTTATTTTTTATTATGTAAATACAGAACCATGACTATGAGCCCAGTTTGCTTTAGCCTTTTGAAGGTGCCCAGACAAACCAAAAGGTTTTTTGGTGCCCTTATGTGTATACTGTATATATGTGTTAGCTTCAAATAAAAAATAGAAACAGTTTCCATTGATATTTCGATAAACTAAAAACCATGAAAGCTACATCAATGTTTAGTTGTACACGAAAATAAACAAGTTTAGATTTAGATGCATGAGAGCAATATTATCCCATTTGTCGAAACAACGCTCGAGCCGAGTAAATATTTGATGTGTTCTCGACTTTTCTCGAATTTAACGCGCCGATTAAACAACGCCGGGCGAAGGATTTTATGTGAATATTTAAAATGTTATATTGGTTTTAGTTGGGCAAATAACGAGTCAGTTTTTTGTGAAACATCTTGTAACATAATTTATTTTCGACGTGATACCGTCGCATAAATCGATGAACGTTGGCTGCACGCACGAAAATGCATGACTCATTGTCACGTTTCGCCTGAGCCAAACACCTGAGAGTAAAATTATCGTCCGTAAATCGACTTTACAAACAACCAATTTTTTTGTGTAACATCTTGTAACAGTTATTGTGTTGGAGTAACACTTAGCGATATTCACATAATTTTGAAGAATATTTGGAGATTTGTGTAATGTTGTTTCAAAATATTTCAGTTATTGACAAAAAAATAACATGTAACTCGTTCAAGAAGATAATATGTACAGATTGCTTTTTAACATCACTGGTTAGATTGATAGCTCAATTGATTAAAAAAACTTATTGTTCAAACTCTATTGATGCTTGAAAATGAGTAGGTGAGTCTAACTTAGTAATTTGAAAAATTGTCAAAGAAGACTTTACTAAAGTAGTTTTAACATACAAATGCAAGCATGTAACGCTCACATGCTACTGTGAATTTTGCTTGTTTATATTAATTTACTCGTATGGTACTGGCTTCGTTTCGCGGCGTTAGCTCGTACAAAACTCTAGAAACAGTATATTTTTTATGAATTACAAGATTATTTTTTGCAAAAAATAGCATGACCGACTTCACCCGTGTAGAGAATTCGCGAATATTTTGCACGGATTCATTGTAACATTTTTCACATTACCGTTGATTTATCAAAAATGGCTCAGCCGATTTCAATAACATTTAAATGGGACCAATTTCGAAGTATGCTCTTTCCAATAATTTTTTTTTTTGAAATCGGACAACTACTATATAAGTAATGCGTGGTTATACATATTATATATATATATATATATATGTACGCGTCGAATTGTATACCTCCTCCGGTGGTTCGTCGGTCAAAAATATTTCAGGACCTTTTCAATTATTATGAAGTACTCATATACAATAGCAATAGCAAGTCATATACAATCTCCTGTTCAATAAATACACACAAAAAGTTAAGACACACTTTGAATTTTAATATTAGTTAATAAGTAAGGAAGTCAACTTAGTTCTAAAGAAATTAGATTCCTTATACCAAGATTGTAGAGCATGTAAATAAAACTTGTAGGCTATATCTACAATCATGATGGGAGAAGGGGTTTGCTCGGGAGCAAATTGGACACATTGTTGCATCCCGCAGGTTGGAGGGCCATTAAAATAGAAGGATTACTTTTATAGCCCGGTTGGCCCGCTTGAGATAATATCGGTAAATTTTATGGTAGTAATAAAGGGAATTCGATTTTAGCCAGTCATCTGTACCCGATTATGTAAGACTGGATTAAATATAAGAACCTTTATTGTTTCACAAACAATAAGAACACACCGCCAGGCCGCGTTCGGTTATTACAAATTTACATCTGTTTTGAATCGGATTTCGGCGGACCTTTCGGAAGTGATTTAATTTGCTGAACTCATAAAAGATTTCACCGAATAAAGAATAAGAACTTGCCGAAGTTTACATTCACACAATCAGAAAGTGGGTTAATGAGATTCACTCAAGAAAAACATCTCGTTAAAACATACATTATTCAAGCTTTCGCGAAGTTATTCCGCGTTCACGCGTTCATTAGGCTCCGAACAGAAACTTGCGAATCCCGTAACACTCGCCGACGCGCCCACTTATCACCCCAGACAAACTATTCATAAGTATTTCGGGCATTTTCAAGCTTCCGGGCACGCCCGCCTTGTTATTTAAATTTATCACTCAACTTTTATCCTCTAAATTCATTGTAACAGGTAATATTTCACAGGTTATTAATTACGTTACTCCGGCATCTCACGGTGTAACTCTTATTACATTATGTCAGTTGCAAATTGAAAAATTCCCGGGGCGTGTGTCCCGTCTCTCCGAAGTATTTTGCCAAAATTATTCTCATTCATTAAGTCGAGAAGTGGAGGGAGCGTTCGCGAGATTGCCGACCTACCATTCACTTGTGAGTAACGAGGTGACTTCCTGTTATTACTTATGTTGGCAAATTGTTTTTCTTACGCTTTGTGCCACTCGCTCCTATCGATTTTACATAAAAACATATAGAATTATACCTGCAATAAAACCAGCGTTACGAATAGTTTTATTTACCCTTTCAGCCAATGGCGCGTGAAACGTCCATAGTCTATACCGCCGAATAAAGTAAGACTGTTCGGCGTTCCTCTCGTCCGTGTTATTTGCACGTTCGCCCGCTGCGAACATTAAAAAATAACTTTGTTGTGATAAATGGTTGTTGTAAAATATATTAATTAAGCGTGGCCTCATCCCGCAGAGGTCGCTGGTGTCCAGTTGACGCCTCGTAATAGAATGGTGTCCCCGGCCTCTACGCGCCTCTCCAAGTGCCAATCCATTAATTAAAACTTATTTTGTAGCGGCAAACACGATTACTGAGCGTCGACATACATGTGCTCCGTGCGTCTAGTTCACAAACTTCAACTTACTAATATGGAGCACATTCGGATAATAGATTAGCTTCATTACGTCACGCTGATTAAAAGGAACTTTGATTAATTTTGGACCCCGATTAGAAGTTTTGGAAGCTTTTGCTGAGTCAGTAAAAGCTCTGGCAGTTTAAGCACAAACAAAATACTTCAAAGCCGTATTTTACAAAACTTTACATAACTAATGGCCAAACAGCGCTGCAGCAAAAGCAAACTACATATATCTAGACAAACATCTTTTCACAAAATTCGCTGCATCTTTCAATTTCGACATCCCAATACAATCCACCCCAAGCTTCCGCAAAGATGGAAAATCTCTCAAAAGAATAGCGTTTAGTGCGAGACAAAGACTGATCTAAATCTCCTCTGGCGAAGCCTTCCACCGGACCACTATTTACTTTTCTCTAGGGATCTCGCACTTCGTCAGCTCGTGGCGTTCGTACCCAATTTTACAAAGCGGAAAACCTGCGCTCTCGCTCCGCACCAAATCGAATACAGAGAATATTCCAGGTCGGTATTAGCGGCGGCTCGTATAACTCGAGCCTGCGACAATGAGCCGGGCCGGCGACGTGTCCTACGACCGCCTCGGGCTATAATCCCGAAGTGTTCGCGTACGTGCCACCGCCGCCGTTCGAAGATAATTCCTCCTTATAATTTCCCATGCTTAACTCGGCGTAATGAAGTTTATTCGTCGCTACTTCATTGCGAGTCGTTTGCAGGAGGCGGCGAGGAATGTAATCAGTTGCGAACTAATACTGTGTCGTTTTCGAGCCCCCCTCGCGTATGGAAATGCTTCGTCGGAGCGCCGTTAGTTCTTTTGATTGCTAGCTCCTCCTTGTCGCATTAAAACCGAGATCGAGCTCGGGTGACTTCGAGAAAATTAAAGGAGCGTTTCATTTTCAGCAATAGCCTCTTACGGTTAATATTAGTATGATTGCGGGTGCTACTTATGCTGTGAATTTGAGAATCTACTTATTTTGTCTTCAGTGTTTATTTTAATTAAGTGAATATCTCAAAGCGTTGATGCCTTGTTTGAAAGTACACGCACAGTACAGAACACAAATAAACGGATTCTACGCTTTAAAGTTTAAAAAATACACGAACATGATCTTTGAAGAAAGTGCAGAACTCGGGGTAAAGTCGGAAGTAAGGCAAGATATCGCATGCGATGGTGAACATGCGATACGCCCAAGTTCACGCAAGATTAAATTTAAGCCATTATAAACTTTAAATTGCTGGGATACGATCGAAAGTTTATATCAACCAGAGTCGGAATAGTATGATTAATGCATTTTAAGAAGCGTTTTAGTTGCAACAGAAAACTTTGACTCGTCGAGCGTGACGGGCGATGCGATGCTGCGGGGGCCGCGGTATGAAGTAGGTAGTCATAATGCGCATAAAATCAAATTAATTTCAAACTTTTCAAGTGGGGAACTTTTCAATTTTATTAGCCGAGGAACAACTGAAATAAATGTACCTGCATTCAAGCTGCAGTAAAATTCAGCGTTTTTAAAATGAATGGTCCAGCTTAGTCTGGGTTTTCTTTGCTTCTTTGTGATATTTTAATGAAAACATAATTTTATCTCGTAGAAGGAAATTTGACTTAATTACAGCTGTCATATTCTAATGTTAAATTGTTTTAGCGAAGTAAACATTTTTAAATAATTACCTAAATTATGCTTATTTTCCAAAGCAGAGCATCTTTTATTTATTTATTGACTCTGTTTTAGTAAGTACATTTTTTTTAAAATATCAATGAATGAAAAATAACATCTGAACGGAATATAATAATATTTTGAGAATCTATGGAATTATATTAGACACGAGACAGTAATTTTTGAAGCACAAAAATGTTACTTTTGTCTTACTTAACAATTTTCACAGATTTTTATGTCTCACGTCATTATGACAAAGTACTATTTCGCTCTCACTGCCGCTTGTGAATTAGCCCCTATGCAAATTAAATTACTGTTGAGTTTTGCTGACTGTACCGGGAGCGGTGGATGGTTCGTTCGCAGCCACATTGGTACCCACTCTATCTACTTAAGATTGTATTATCAGTAATGCATGCACAAATAAGGATGAATATTGCGTTTTTTGAAATCGAGGGAAAATAGCAAGTCTTTTGTCATATGGTTATAATCTATTTTCTTATGGTAGATTAAAAGCCGTAGCCACTCATCTTTAAAATTTTAAGCGTTAATATCTTAAATTTTTTGTGTTATTATGGTATTTGTCTCTACAAATAAGAATTCTATGAGAATGATGTTCATGTCACCAAAAGCCATCGAATTTAAAGCCCAAGCATATTAAATTAGAAGTAGTACTTATATAATAACTATTCGCAAAAAAAAAACTAAGTTTAAATCTTGCTTGTTAACTAAACTATAAAAAATATTACTAAGCAAATTTTTAATAGAATTTTCAACTATTGAAAAATAGGAACTCCACCATAATCCTAAAGAACTGCAAACTTCATAGGTACAGCGAAAATGTTCCCACAAAAGACACGAATAGGCTACACACAAAACAACAATTTGAACATCAACATTACCTCTTCCGCGGACCGTTGCAAAAAAGTCCACCAATCCTGGACACAATACCAACTTAACTATACATTTAAATTTATCGGTATGTAACATTCTATAGCATATTTTTGGCACAATAACTATTCAAGAATAAAAAAACTCCAGCCATAATCATAAAGAACTGCAAGCAAACTTTCCTAAGTACAGAGCAAATGTCCCACAAAAGACACGAAGGGGCCACACACAAAACAACAATAATCCTGCCGCATCCGCTGACCATTGCAAAAAGTGCACCAATCCTGGACACAATACCAACTTAAATTGTTCGTGAAAACGCTACGCCCTCGATGGTTTCAATTTCCCGCGAACTGGCCTCCAGATGTTGGGGTGACTCATAAATATGATTTGAAAATCGTTTTATGTATAATAAACTTTTATCTTCGCTGTCTGCTCGAGGATCTCCACGGTTCCAGTTTCACAAAAGCTGCAGACGTTTTAATAACTGACCGTCTGGTGGAACTAGAGGTCTGTAAATTTTGTCGGGAAGGTGATTAAGTGGTTAGCTGAAAATTACTATGGTCAGCTATTTTTCTGGTAAGTCATTTGAACTATTTTAAATTTGGAAAAAACTTGGAGAGTCTAGAAGATTGGCCAGTAAAATCCTGTTAAGTTTGACCTATGTTAACATGAAAACTTTTATTGAGTTCCAATGAACTGTCCAAATATCTGTTTCGAGCTATTTTGATTTATGCCTTGTAATATTTCCACTACGCTGACATGTAAATAATATCCAAAATGGTTATCGATTCAATATTTTTCAAATGCCATCTTTGAAAGTAAATACATTATTAGGCAATTTGTTATTTAAAGCAGCAACATGCTAATGAAATATTTTTTGCCGACCAAAATTGTTTCTAATAGGTAGCAGATTCGGTAGCTAAGCCTGTTGACAGCACAGCCAAAGACCCGAGAGCCAAGCTGACTCGACACTTCACCGAAGACATCCCGGACATGAGTCTGTACGAGATTAGAATGGCCCTGAATCAGCTTAAAAACAACAAGGCGCCGGGCGTCATCACCCGGCGCCTTGTTATACCAGTTTCTAATAACTTCAGAGCTTCTGAAAGCGGGTGGTAAACCGGTACTTAAAGTCCTTCAGAAGCTCTTCAACACCGTTATCCTCGAGGGCATAACGCCAGAAGCATGGAACAGAAGCGTGGTGGTGTTGTTCTTTAAAAAAGGTGACAACACCTTATTGAAGAATTACAGACCCATCTCGCTTCTGAGCCATGTTTATAAGCTGTTTTCAAGGGTCATTACGAATCGTCTCGAGCGCAGGCTTGATGACTACCAGCCTTCCGAACAAGCCGGGTTCCGAAAAGGCTTTAGCACCATAGATCACATCAATACGCTGCGGCAAGTTATACAGAAGACTGAAGAGTATAACTTGCCATTTTGCTTAGCGTTTGTGGACTATGAGAAAGCCTTTGATTCGGTCGAGACATGGGCTGTGCTCGAGTCTCTGCAACGATGCCGTATAGACTATCGGTACATCGAAGTGTTGAAGTGCTTGTATAATAACGCCACTATTTCGGTCCGAGTACAGGAGGAGAGCTCCAAGGCGATCTCTTTAAAAAGAGGGGTCAGACAGGGAGATGTGATATCTCCGAAACTGTTTACTACTACTTTGGAGAACGCCTTTAAGCTCCTGGAATGGAAAGGATTCGGCATCAACATCAATGGCGAATACATCACTCACCTTCGGTTTGCTGACGATATTGTGGTCATGGCGAAGTCAATGGAAGAACACAGCACGATGCTCGAAGGCCTCAATCGAGTTTCTCGACAGGTGGGTCTTAAAATGAACATGGATAAAACGAAAGTCATGTGTAATGCCCATGTTGTACCCACCCCAATATCACTTGAGAGCTCGGTTCTTGAAGTTGTTGACTCGTACGTCTACCTAGGACAAGTAGTCCAGCTAGGTAAGTCCAACTTTAAGAAAGAGGTCGATCGCCAAATCGGGCTCGGCTTGGCAGCGTTCGGAAAATTGCGTGACATCTTTTCATCCAGTATACCTCAGTGCCTCAAGACGAGAGTTTTCGATAGTTGTGTGTTGCCAGTGATGACATATGGAACTGAAACGTGGTCTTTTAATGTGCGCCTTATAAATAAGCTCAAGATAGCCCAACGTGCTATGGAGAGGGCTATGCTCGGTGTCTCTCTGCGGGATCGAATCAGAGATGAGGATATCCGCAGACAAACCAAAGTTACCGACATAGCCCAGCAGATTAGCAAATTAAAGTGGCAATGGGCAGGACACATTGTTCGAAGAACGCATGACCGATGGGGCCGGAAAGTTCTCGAATGGAGACCACGGACCAGCAAGCGCAGCGTAGGACGTCCACCGATTAAGTGGACTGACGATATTATAAAAATCGCAGGAACGCGCTGGATGCAGGCCGCTTCCAACCAGCCTTATTGGAAATCCATGGGGGAGGCCAATGTCCAGCAGTGGACATCTTACGGCTGATAGATAGATAGATAGCAGATTTAATGCAGACCGTTTTAAGCTCACCTCTTTCCTCGTAGCGGAACGCCGAATGGTCTAGTAGCACGCCACCTCTGGCTGGTCAAATAATACGATCCTAATGGCTAACTATAGTCTCACTTAACTATACTCTAACGTATTTCGCCGAAATGGAATAATGTCGGTAGCGGGTCCTTGCCGGAGGTTGCGATTTAGATAGTGCTTAGTGCAGTGGACTTCAGCGGAAGTACGACTCGCTATTCAATTTTGGTTTATTAAAATATGGTTAGAATGGCCTTTGGATGAAGCCAGCTAATCTGTACATTTGAATGGCTTTTACAGAAGTTGAAATTCGAAGGAAATATTTCTTGAAGTATCTTTGATGAATTTTGATAGTTTTTTCAGTTGGAATGAATTAATACACTAATAATAATAAATATTTTTCGCAAAAAATCGCAACACCGACTTTCACCGTGTATAGAATTCGAAAAATTTGCACGAATCGATGTGACATCCATGTACATTATTGATAATTCATCAAAATCGGCTCAGCCGATTTAGATAAATTTTAAATGGGACCACATCTCTTCTGAATTAAAAATGAATACAATTGGCAAAATACATGCAAACGAACATATAGTACCTCGTACTTTTGAAGCGTCGGTAAAAACAGATCTTTACTAACTACAAAAAGCTTAAAGTTTGTTGTTGTTGTTTTCCATGCTGGTATAATAAATTAATGATAGCATAATACGAGTATCTTCACAGGACCATTGGAAGACCAGGGGCCTTGTTGTGTAAGCGCTCTGGTTCGGGTTCTGTTTTTCTCCTGCTCGCGCCAGTGGCCAGCGCCCCGATAGCGAGCAGGAGGAAAAGCGAAGCCGAACGTCAGAGTGCTTACACAATAAGGCCCCAGAGCAGTGGAAGACTATTCATACAACATTAAATCTTTTCTACTTATTCTTTAATTTTTTAAGTTTTCTTTTTCACATTTTGGAGCAAATAATAATTAATACCTAATATAGATATAATTTTAATTTAATAGTCCATCCCACTCTAGGTTTATCTCAAAAAATTATATTTCAAACCATCGCACATCGAGTCCTGAATTCGCCATGAATTTTTGAAATGTTTAGCACAAAAATAACTCTTTGAATACGGTTATAAGTTCTAAAAGAGAACGGTGTGTTAAGATTAGAGCACTGCCTCCTCCCTATTTAAAACCAGTGGATTCTAAATTCAGTAGTTTCTGAATAAAGTTACCGTTACTTTAAGTTTTACTTAGGTAATGGAAGTATTTTAGAACTAAGGCAAGCTTTGTCGCCCGATCAACAAAGTGCATTTCCAATAATTGCAAACCATTAATCTAGAACAAGAGGGTTTTCCGTTAGCATGCCAGGTATTAATTGAACTGGTAAGCATTAGTAGAGTTTGTGTTGTGTTCAACTATACACAGTAAAAAGGTTGCCTTCTGGCATTTTTAGTGATATTTCAGCTAATGTAAATATTTAAACAACGCGAGCAACAAATGTTATTGAAATTACAGAAAAGATTTTAATAACTTTAATGTTGAAACTACGTCGAAATACTATGAAAATAAGTAGGTACCTAATTCAAAGTACACAAAAAGCAACTAAGTAAATTATTCACAGACCATACAAGGTCTTGACATAATCCAAATGATCCAGCTTAATGCCAGTAATCACAGCGTTTAGCCTTGTCAGAGGCCGTCTGGCGGCTTAAAAACTGACACTAGGGCTAGCTACACTGTCTTTTTAAACTTACTTTAGCGTGTCTAATAGTGCGGAATAGCAATGTTTTACGGCAAGCCAAATATAACCAGCATTTTGGTAGGGTTTGGTTTAGTTTTGGCTTCCATTAGACTTTTAGATAGATTTTTGAAAGCTTTCGTTCTAATGTCTCAACACCAAACGGCTCAAATACCTATGTCACCACTTTTGAAATAAAATAATAATAATAACGGCCACAGACACAAAAACACATATTAAACTTTCAACATCCTCATAAAAAGTGAATTAATTGAACATATTTTTAGCATATGATAAGTTTGTAATAAAATTTGTAATTAGGTTGAAATATTCATATTTTACTATATTATTCTTAACATTTTTAGTTGTTATAGTGTAAGAATAAAACAAATATCTATCTATTATTCGTATAAATTTACATTATTTGCACGGAGCGAATTGTGCAAATAATTACAAAAACCTTCATAATTAAAATAGGTAAAATTATCACGATAATCAAGTCGGCCAAGAGTAAACGAATACAGCGAAAATGATCCATAAAATAATTAAAACTGCATACTGATTTAAATATTTTACATGCACGGAAACATTTTATTGTGCGGTTAATATTAATGTTACTGAAGTTTTTCAGTACAACAAAACATAAGTACGCCATTTAAAAAACAGAATCTTATATATTATTCCGACCCCAACACAAATAACCAAAATAAAGTGTATGGTTTTTATCAATTAAGTAATTTTATTTATTCGCCTAGATTATTTTTAAATGTTTTCGTTACCAGAATTATATTTAACCACTAGTGGCACTTGTTTATAATAAGTTCAACAAACTCAGAAAAAAGTCAAAAGCCTTTCTGAGCGTCAAGTGGTCGCGACGACTGCTAGTGTTTATTTGGCTCAACGTATAAGCATTGCCATTCAGCGTGGCAATGCTGCCAGCACGCTGGGCACGCTGCCAACTGGCAGTGGGCTTGAGCACTTGGATTATCTTTAGACCTTCAAGGGTCTGTGGATGATCCAATTGCTTTCTATGTAGTAGTAGTGTAGTACAAAGTCAGAGCGGTTATATTTATTACACTCATTTAGGGGTTCTAGTATCTCTATTGTACTAGTAGTACCTATGTGACTAAGTGTTTGTTATCGATCATCGAAGTTAAGCTACGCTCAGCACGGTCAGTCTATGGATGGGTGACCATGAACATGGGTGGACTGACTTACAGCTGAGTGCTACTGTGGCTC
Organism: Hypomecis punctinalis; assembly: GCA_949316475.1. Taxonomy (NCBI): domain Eukaryota; kingdom Metazoa; phylum Arthropoda; class Insecta; order Lepidoptera; family Geometridae; genus Hypomecis; species Hypomecis punctinalis. The sequence goes on along the minus strand of OX438803.1, from coordinate 9,818,731 downwards.
GGATTACACGTTAAATTGTAGGCCCCAATTGTAACACCTATTGACCATGTCAGAGGCCTTCAGGCGGCTTTAAAAATCTGACACCAGGGCAAGCTACGCGGCCTATACGAACTTACAATTCAATACAGAGCTGTTCCAAAAAGGTGTACTACGTCAAAATAAGGTAATTCAGTCTTCACTATGAGCAACTTATACTATGGGGGCAACCTGAATTAATACGTAAAAAAATCAGCTGTCCCTTGCAAAATTAAAACACTGAATCGAAAAATATATCAAAAGCAGAATATTTTTGAACTCCGGGTTGGCACCGTAGTAAAAGTTGCTCATAAAAAAATAAACATTTGGGGACATCCTACACACAGTCAGAGACCCTAAACTAAGCAAAGCTTGTGATATGACTGCCAGAGACTGATATACTACATATACATTTTTTAAACACATACTTACATAGATAGTACCTAAATAACGGCCAGACACAGAGCAAACACCAATATGCATCATATAAATGGTTGTCTTGGGTGGAGATCGAACCCACGCCTCTTTGACCCAGGAGTCAGGGTCCACCGACGCAGTCATAATAACGGTGTGATTCACCTAAATACTTCTTTTTGGCATGACTCAATAGCAACATTATATTATATAACGTGGTAAATATCTGTATAACATGCATAAATAAAATGATAGCCACATTTTATACTATTTATAACGGGACTAAACTCACATATAGGGATAGTCGTAACAACTATAGTTTCGGTCACATTCGGCGACCTTTCTCAAGTTGGCGAGTGCTAGCACGCGGAGCCGTCTCGCAATGCACTGAGTTTACCCGTTATATATAGTATAAAATGTATGAAAACCACGTAAATTTCCATAGTAAAATGATAGCCATCTCAAATAATAATATACATTTAATATTGATGAACAGTTGTGATATAGGTACATTTAAGTAATTACTAGCACCGTTTTAACAACGACAATGCCTCGCACAAGCTTCATTGTGCTAGTTGGCAAACAGTGACCGAATGTAAACAAATATCGTTGAATAATGGCCAGAGCATTGATAGTGGCATGTCAATTTAATATCCATTTATCAATAATCATTAAATAATTGTGCTTCTCTTATTGGTACTGTTTGTCACGACTCTGTGAAATAGTACCTACTTACGTTCAGGCTTTTAAAGTCTATTGTAATGACAATGTAACTGTGACGTGACCCATATATAGTATGTCTGATTCTGCTAATTAAGGTATTAATAATTCATTACTCCGCGTTGTACATCAATTGAAAACTACTTATATAGAGGTACTAGTTTTTACCTGCGGCTTCGCCCGCATATAATTTTGAGTTTTGTGCTATCCCATGGGAACCCTTTATTTATCCGGGATAAAAAGTAGACTACCCAGGTAGCATTTATACGTTATTATGACGTCCGTTTACGGAACTGCTCGACGTTAGAGACGTCATTATCATGACGTCGGTAGTTTCTTCAGATGACGACAATTTGTCACAGCCTCATGACGTAAGTTGGAGGACGTTGGAGTGACGCCATACACTGACGTTGGAGTGACGTCATATACTGACGTTGGAGTGACGTCATATATTGACGTTGGAGTGACGTCATATGCTGACGTTGGAGTGACGCCATATACTGACGTTGGAGTGACGCCATATACTGACGTTGGAGTGAAATCATATACTGACGTTGGAGTGACGCCATATACTGACGTTGGAGTGACATCATATGCTGACGTTGAAGTGACGCCATATACTGACATTGGAGTGACGTCATATACTGACGTTGGAGTGACGTCATATGCTGACGTTGGAGTGACGCCATATACTGACGTTGGAGTGACGTCATATGCTGACGTTGGAGTGACGCCATATACTGACGTTGGAGTGAAGTCATATGCTGACGTTGTAGTGACGCCATATACTGACATTGGAATGACGTCATATACTGCATTCATAGAGACGACACTTGGACGTTTATAATAGGGCAGCCACTGACGTTGGAGCGACGTCATTCACTGTATTCATAAGGACGTCACTAGGCCGTACATATTAGAGCAGCCACTGACGTTGGAGCGACGTCATTTACTGTATTCATAAAGACGTCACTAAGCCGCACATATTAGGGCAGCCACTTACGTTGGAGAGACGTCATTTACTGTACTCATAGGGCCGTTACTGGGCTGTACATATTAAGGTAGACACTAACGTTGGAGTGACGTCATATACAGTATTCATAGTGACGTTACTGTGAATCCTGTGTATGACGACACTACTATGTCGGCGGCTGCCTTTGTATGTATGGCCCAGTCCCTGTGAACAAAGTAAATGACGAAAAGAATTTAGAATTTAGTTTGCGATAGCAGGCATCCTATATTATACACGTACCCTGAACAGACTCTTAGGACTATGGATGAAACCAAACAAAACAATGTAAGTAGCATAATCGATTTATATTCAAGAAGTATATACATACATAGACTGTTATATATAATCAATAATTGTTATGAATCCATAGTCTTAAAATTACAATGTCGATCCCATAGCAATTTTATGACCATGGCACATTTAGATTAACTATTTAATCTCTCTTGGAGAAATTACTAATGCACTGTTATCACTAATCAGGTTGGTGTTAACTTGTTTCTGCACCTGCATCGGACTTTTGCTGACACTTGAAATTATTTGATTTGTTTGTGCATTACATTACAATGACTCGATGCGCTGGTTGCGGTCGCAAAGCATTTTAAGTAGGTATCTATTGAGGTCAAATCGCACGAACATCGCCTATCTTTTATAACGGTCTTTAGTACCTGAATTTCGTCATTAGTAGCTGAACATACATTTTGAATTTGTAAAATATGTTGGTCTTGCGTATGTAATCTTTTTCTAAGTTCCCGACGAAATTCTTGGAATTCTGATAACAAACCGCCGTCATTCTCCAGCACGGAAACTTCCATTTGACTGCACTTGCTACCCCGTTGGTTATTGACATAATTAGGGCTCGCTATTGTTGGTAACTTCCTATGTTCTGGAGTGCGAACTGGCGTGTCATTCCCAGCACGTTTTCTTTTTGTGCTGTCACACATCGGGCAAATCCATTGGCGCACATAGTCCGTAGAAAAAGACTCGAAATCTCGTCTTTTAATACTGAGACACAATATATGATACACTTTTTCACAGTTTGATAGTGTACACTTCATTATAAGTTCACCGGTAACGTCTTTTTTACAAGCCCGGCAAAACGTGAACATTGCGATCGAACTAAATAGAAATAATTGCTGCGACAAAAAGTAAACACGTCCGCACCGATGCGAGCGCGCGTGCAAACAATATGGTACAATATGGTACGTCCTAATATTGACCCTAAATAGAGGTCAATAAAACGTCCCCTTTGTGGCGAATATGGTACGTCCTGATATTGACCCTAAATGGACGTCAGTAAAACGTCCACCACAGACGAATATGATACGTCTTAATAATAACCCTGAAGAGACGTCAGTAAATCTTCCACTTTGTGGCGAATTTGGTACGTCCTAATATTGACCCTAAATAGAGGTCAATAAAACGTCCCTTTTGTGGCGAATATGGTACGTTCTGATATTGACCCTAAATGGACGTCAGTAAAACGTCCACTAGAGACGAATATGATACGTCCTAATAATGACCCCAAATAGACGTCAGTAAATCATCCACTTTGTGGCGAATATGGTACGTCCTAATATTGACCCTAAATAGAGGTCAGTAAATCATCCACTTTGTGGCGAATATGGTACGTCCTGATATTGACCCTAAATGGACGTCAGTAAAACGTCCACCAGAGACGAATATGATACGTCCTAATAATGACCCTGAATAGACGTCAGTAAATCGTCCACTTTGTGGTGAATATGGTACGTCCTGACTTTGACTCTAAATTGACGTCAGTAAAACGTCCACTTTGTGACGAATATAGTACGTCCTGATATTGACCCTAGATGGACGTCAGTAAAACGTCCAGCAGAGACGAATATGATACGTCCTAATAATGACCCTGAAGAGACGTCAGTAAATCTTCCACTTTGTGGCGAATATGGTACGTCCTAATATTGACCCTAAATAGAGGTCAATAAAACGTCCCCTTTGTGGCGCATATGGCACGTCCTGATATGGACCCTAAATGGACGTCAGTAAAACGTCCACTAGAGACGAATATGATACGTCCTAATAATGACCCTAAATAGACGTCAGTAAATCATCCACTTTGTGGCGAATATGGTACGTCCTAATATTGACCCTAAATAGAGGTCAATAAAACGTCCCCTTTGTGGCGAATATGATACGTCCTGATATTGACCCTAAATGGACGTCAGTAAAACGTCCACCAGAGACGAATATGATACGTCCTAATAATGACCCTGAATAGACGTCAGTAAATCATCCACTTTGTGGGGAATATGGTACGTTCTAATATTGACCCTAAATAGAGGTCAATAAAACGTCCACTTTGTGGCGAATATGGTACGTCCTGATATTGACCCTAAATGGACGTCAGTAAAACGTCCACCAGAGACGAATATGATACGTCCTAATAATGACCCTGAATAGACGTCAGTAAATCGTCCACTTTGTGGTGAATATGGTACGTCCTGACTTTGACTCTAAATTGACGTCAGTAAAACGTCCACTTTGTGACGAATATGGTACGTCCTGATATTGACCCTAGATGGACGTCAGTAAAACGTACACTTTGTGGCGAATATGGTACGTCCTGATATTGACCCTACATGGACGTCAGTAAAACGTCTACTTTGTGGCGAATATAGTACGTCCTGATATTGACCCTAAATGGACGTCAATAAAACGTCAATTTTATGGTGAATATGAGACGTCGAAATAATGACTTTTAATTGACGTACATTATGACGTCATCGACGACGCATTAACGACCGACCCTATAATGACCTAAGAGTGACGTCGTTTATGCGTCACTGACGTCACTTTGCTACCTGGGTATGTCACTTTCCGTCTTTTAAACCTGAGGCCCTACCTTACCACACTTAATAAAGAATGTGGAAAATAAAAAAAATAAAAAAAAAACGATTTGACGGTTGTTCGATTCGACAGTTTTTTTGACATTTATTAAAGCGCACTCTAGAATAGCTCGCAGATAGCAGAATTTTTCCAACTTACTCAACACTTATCGCTATATTATGGAACATTTACGCAATATCATTATAATTTATAGCCTATGTGTTATTCTGATCTATAAGTTATATTATTGCAAACTTTCATCTCAATCCGTTCAGTTGTTTTTGCGTGAAAGAGTAACAAACATCCATCCATACATCCATCCTCACAAACTTTCGCGTTTATAATACACATATTAGTAGGATAGAGTTGTCGTTATGAATAAACTTAAAGTAACCCAAAGAGCTATCGAGTTGGCTATGATATCGAAGTATCTCAACAAGATCGAATCTGAGTCCATAGTCCAGGTTTTGCGTCGCGTTCGCGTGTTTCTCCATACATTTTGGTTAGTTCTTCCTCGTTTCCGCCAGGGGCGCTGTACAAACATGTGTAGAGCCACACCAAAACAGCTGAAGTTTCAATTTACGTGTAAACCTGGACTAAACCCTCAGGCGTGAAAAGATACGTAGACGAACCGAAGTTACCAATATAGCCCAGCGGATTATTTAGCTTAAATCGACGGTTGAAAGGCAATAATTACCAAGCGACATATTGGCAACTTTACACTAGCATTTTAAAGTTTTATTTTTTTGAAAAAAAAATCATATAAAATTTTCTATTACTCATTTCTACTCGGTTCTAATAGATTATAAATGTAATTTAAAAGCTTTATGAACTGTCATTTAAAAAATATAATTTTTCTCAATCATTTAAGAGATAGTGTCGGTTAGTAAAATTTTGATCAAAACCACAAACAGGTAAAAATTACTACCCAAAAACAAATTTTTATCATAAAACATGTAAAATTAACTAAACCCCAATATTTTATGATTATATTTGAAGCAAAATGATGCATCCAGAATAAACAAATGTTTACTGCCAGGCAATTTCATCCATAGTCCTATTTAAATAAGGTAAGTGTAGGACAAAAAGTCCTACACTTACCTTCTAAAAAGGAACAACCTAACAAAAATTCAAGTTTGTACACTACATTAGAAACTTTTGCAAAAGTTTTCAACGGATATCGTCATCACCAATTCTTAAACAGCCCTTGTAGATATCTACAATCACTCTCTACTGAGTATGAACCTCATCTGATGATGAATAAAAAAAATGCCATTAAAAAATATTGTCACAATAAAAACTACTTAAAATTAAAACTATAAAGTTGACATCGGTTTCTGGAAAACTCCTATCTAAATATTTATAATAAAAATCAACCATGTCAAATCATTACCTATTTTATTGTTAATTATTGTTTTTATTAATTTGTCGTCGTCGTTGTCTTTGCAGACATTGCACAGCTGGACCAAGGCCTCCCCTATAGATTTCCAATAAGATCGGCTGGAAACGGCTTGCTTCCAGCACGATGCTGCGGTCTTGATGAGATCTTCCGTTCATCTCGGAGGTGGACCCATAATCTTATCAAGACTACGCTGCGATTAGGCCCACAGTAAACACACGGGAACACGCAACTGTTGCAACTCTCGTCTTGAGGCAGGTTTATCGGATGAAAAGACGTCATGTGGTTTTCCGAACGTGGCCTAGCCGAGTTGGATTCAGCGATTGACCTCCTTCTTGAAGTTGGATTTACCTAGCTGGACTACTTGTCCTTCTTTTTTCCAAAGAAATATTTTAAGGATACCACCCCGCCGAGGGAGCAGGGTGGTTATGTGGGAGTTCCACTGATCGGTGTACCCACTACAAACCCCGGGGATGTTGCTGCCTATGTGCTGGAGCTGCGGGGACGCGTTCGCACTCGTTCGCGGCTCCTAGGACCTTGCCCTATTTATGGGTGGATTTTCAACCTTCTTTCCTTGAGTGGCGCGGGGAAATACCGCACGCTCTTCCTAGCGTAGCCCTCGGGCTACGCTTTTCAGGCAACGAACTCCCTCGAATTCGTTGCCCAAGCCACCTGTTACGGGGTCGAAGGAGAGCGTGGAAATCCTCCTCCGACGCCCAGTTCTTTGGCGGCGCATCGGGAGTTCTCCCTTTCGCGCTCCACCGTTTCCTTTCGACACAAGCGCAACATAATTTGTTCGCAAAAGGAAACGGCCGTCTCCCACGATCTCTCACAACCAAGCATTGACTGAATCAATGCTGGAAGCGAGAGATCAATTCCTACACTTGCGACGAGGCTTCGGCGCTCATTTGCCCATGCTGAACACTCCTCCAAAGTGTGTTGCGCCAAATCCTCGTCGCAACCGCAATGGTGGCACTCTGTTGTCGGTTCTCTTCCGGCTATGTGGCATAAGTACTTTTCAAAGCATACATGCCCAGAAAGCACCTGCGAATGTTGCACGAGCCGGAAACCAAATTGCTCGTTGGACAAGTGTGGACCAATCCTATCAAGATACTGGATGAGGCAAGCAGCTATCACGCATTCGAACAGCTTGTCCATCTCATCCAGCAGTACTATAGGGTGGTACGCGGAGGGAGAGTCCGCAGGGCGCCCGTCTTTCCTCAGAAGGACTAACCTATCCGTCTTCCGTAAATTTAGGAACTGACCTGTCTCCAAACCGGCTGGACTACTTGCGGCATCGCTGGATAGACTCGATCACAGCCCATGTCTTGACCGAATCAATGGCTATCTCAAAGTCCACATATGCTAAACATACTGAAACACACCAAATTACCAAGCTTCTATCTCGCTTCAATCTACTCGCTTTTTTCGATTTTTATGTACTTTTAACAATAGATTTAAATCAATGTAAAATATAAATTTAATAATCTAATATAAAGTCATATCTGAAAATCTATAAATATAAAGTCATAAAATCTTAATAATGCACTTACCGAGTACACAAACAAGCTACGCGATTAAGCACTTTGCACCATGCGCGCACGCATGCGTGTTTTCTAAGCGACAGTTCGGTGAAGACGTAATCGTTATTTTGTTACCAACAGCCACTTAGAATCTGATTTACAGTGCGGATAAGTGACAAAACAAAAAAGGTGCTGTATGGATAAGGTCACTTTTAGAGAAATCTCATATCAGAAATAGTTATCTAAGTAACATAAACTTTAAAAAAATCGGCGGGTAGAAAATTACTTAACGACAAAATATATCCTGTTTTAGGCAGGTAGATATTCACTACTTCACATTTTTGAATAAATTATATTTAGGTAAAAAGTACTAAATGACAAAGAATATTTATTGAAGGTGTGTTAAAAAGTCTTAAATTATGAGAGAGAAAAACAACAATCAGGTAAAAATTCTTAAGTAATGCTAATTCCTGGGTACTCGCAAGGCAGAAAGTACTTTATGTTTAGATGCATTATTTAGAGTCGAGGCAAGAATTACTTAGTGTAAATTATAAAAATCTAATCCTTACTATGTGAAAAATATTCATAAATCATTAAAATTTTAGTCGCTTGGACGCCGAAAACTGTGAAAATGTGTCTTTTTTTAAGTTACCAAACGACAACAAACTTCGTCCTAGCGCCGTGAGAGTAAGACCAATCGACGCAGTTTTTTTTTCTGATTTCAGTGATATATATAACTCAATATCGCCCAAACTGTCGCTTGGTAATTTTTGCCTTTCAAGCGTCGAAATAATTATATTTCTCGCAAAATATCGCAACACAAACGTCCACCGTGTACAGAATTCGAATAATTTGCACGAATCGATGTGACATCCATGTATATTTTTGTTGATTTATCAAAAATGGCTCAGCCCATTTCGATAAAATTTAAATGGAACCACCTGGAAGTATACTCCTTCGTATGTAGTCAAACGCAAACCAAAATATATAATATAATAGAAATAAATGTTCATAGAACGTATTGCCGAAGTGGCGTTAAGAATGGAGACTAAACACTGGTAAGTGCAGCGTAGGACTTCTACTGACAATGTAGATGAAGTTTGCTGCTTTAATAAAAACTTTTTTTGAGTGCTATGGTTGCCCATTATTGGTCTTCATTCGAGAACTACTGTTTCAACCGTTACACTTTTCTACTGCTGTATAATATGCGCACTGTACGTCTACTTGTTAGTTAAATTCAACTTATAGTAGGTACTTTATCATAATTTAGGTGGGTACTAAGCACATGTCAAAGTAATATTTCCATTGTTATACTTATCGGAACAAAAAGGGAAGTGTCAAAATATAAAGCCTATTGAAATCAACTACAAAAGAAAGCCCTTTGGCTGATTACGTTCTTTCACTGCCATTGTTGGCAACTAAATTTTCATAATGAATAGAGAAAAACATAATTTTCACGTTTCTAGGTAAAAAAGTACCAGAGAATTGTTTTAAACCGACTTCCAGTAATTATTTTTTGCAAAAAATAGCATGACCGACGTCACCCGTGTACAGAATCATTACGTAGTATAAAACAAAGTCGCTTTCCGCTGTCTGTCCCCATGTATGCTTATATCTTTAAAACTACGCAGCGGATTTTGATGCAGTTTGTTTTAATAGATAGAGTAATTCAAGAAAAATGTTTATATGTATGATACACCTGTGCGAAGCCGGGGTGCATCGCTAGAACGCAAATATTATGCATCGATCGATGTAGCATTTTTCACATTATTGTCGATTTATCAAAAATGGCTCAGCCGATTTCGATACAATTTAAATGGAACTAATTTCGAAGTATACTCTTTCCAATAAAAAAAAGAACTATTGAAATCAGACTACTACAAAAAAAGTTATGCGCTACATAAAAAAATATATATACGCGTAGAATTGTATACCTCCTCCGGTGGTTTGTCGGTCAAAAAGGAAGAGGTTCTATGTACGTTTGTATGACTGTATATTGTTTTTTTTTGCGTATGTTATCGAAAATATCGATGATATTTTCGCCAAATATGAACCGAATCAAAATAATTATATTTCGCAATAAATAGTAAAACCTTCTTCCATCGTGTACAAAATTCGAATTTCGCTCGAATAGCTAACATTATTTTTGATATATCAAAAACGGCTCAGCCGATTACTGTGAAATTTAGATGGGGCTTCAGGAGTGTATCCTTTCGAACTAAAAAATAATTTTTCGATTCGGTTCACAATTGCCGAAATTATCGATGAACATACACAAAAATACAGACGAATATAGAACCTCCTCCTTTGTGGAAGTCGGTTAAAAATATTTTGTCTTTCAAAAGAGTGTACTCCCAAGGTAGTTACCATTTAAATTTTTTCGCAATCGGCTGAAACATTTTTGAAAAATCAACAATAGTGTAAAAATTGTATACATCAAATCCAGCGAACTATTCGAATTTTGTGCACGATGGAAGTTAGTTTTACCATTTCTTGCAAGAAACAATTATTAAACTGTAGTAAGGTTTATTGTAATTTTATTTGCGATTTATTAGTTAAATCGATTAGAAACCTTTTAAGGGCTTATTCTGTACATCAAAACTGACAGCTTTTAATTCTGCGACTTTTGTTAAAACTCAAAAATAAATCAGCTGTTCTGTACATTTTGTCACGGGTGAATGGAACTATCCATAGTTCCAACTACTATTTTTTGGTTGGAACACTACACACTATTATTTAAACTAGTTTAACAAATATAATGTTGAAAAACTGTAAATTAAATTGCTCAAAAAAAATTAAACTATTTGAAATGTTTGGAATGGCTGATTTCTTTCGCGATTTTGGGGTTGATTCCATAATAAAAGTAGTTTATCATGAAGAGTATAATGTTATAGATAGAAAGATATTATGATCCTCATTCAAACCTAATAAACGACGTCAACAGTCCAAATACCGTTAACAATAGCCCGAGTCAAAACAACATCCGACATGCATTGTCATTAAACCATACCCACCCTATTCAAAACTAATCGAATTTGTATGTACTCCATTTCTGTTTACTAATTAGGTACGAAGGTAATTACACACATTGTCACTTAACTGTAGGCAAACATTCGCTATGATATGTGTGACAGCTGGCATCATACAGTTCAAACATCGCTGAACTTGTAACTAGGCGACTCTATAGCTACTACGCGAGCGATAAATAAACAAGGGTGTGTTAGAGCTGATAAGACTCAGTCGGAGCGAACACCAACGGGTTGCGACAGCCAACTCCCTCCCATTCTGTGATAGACGCTCGAACACCCGCACCTATGTGATGTCATTATACAGAACAGTGCTAAACTTATTGCCTAGGCCTAGACTCCGCTAGAACTGAGCGGAGATGTGTCGAAATGAGTAATCTGTTAATTGATTCCAGCCATCATACATCCTACTAATATTATAAACGCGAAAGTTTGTGAGGATGGATGGATGGATGGATGTTTGTTACTCTTTCACGCAAAAACTACTGAATGGATTGAGAAGAAACTTTTCAATAATATAGCTTATATATCAGAATAACACATAGGCTATAAATTATAATGATATTGCGTCAAAAATCAAAATATCATGAGGGCGATGCCGCGTTTAAAAACTAGTATATACCTAATATTATAACTCCGAAAAGTTTATTGGTTTGTACCTCTTTCACGCACCAACGGAGCGGATTAACTTGATTTTTGGCATAGAGATAGTTCAAGGGCCGGAAAGTGACATAGGCTACTTATTATCCCGAAAAAATAAGAGATTCCTGTGGAATAGCACAAAAGTCAAAATATTACGCAGGCTGAGCCACGGGCAAAAGCTAGTAATATTATAAACGCGAAAGTTTGTGAGTATGTATGGATGTTTGTTACTATTTCACGCACGAACGGCTGAATCGATTTGGATGAAATTCGGTACGAAGGTAGCTTAGACTTTGGATTAACACAGACTACTTTTTATCTCGGGCCAACGCGAACAATACCGTGGGTCGCAGCTAGTATTAAAAAAAATCGAAAACTTTTCCCGTCCACGTTAATTGTCAATTGTTTCTCATTAAGTAATAAATAAATAAATATTAAGGGACATCTTACACAAGGTCTCTAACCCCAAACTAAGAAAAACTTGCGATATGGTTGTCAGAGAATGAATAAATACTATATTTAAACATATTTTTAAATATGTATTTATAAAGATGATACCTAAAAAACTCCCAAACACCTTTGTTCAATACGCAAAATGGGAATTGAACCCACGCCTCTTTGACTCAGGAGCCACTGAGGCCACCGAGGAGTCAGGGTCACTAACCATTGAGCCACCGAGGCAGTGTAAAGTATGTTATAGTGACGGTTTCATTAAGACCGCAAGATCACGCTGGATGCAATCAGTTTGCGACCAATCTTAGAGGAGATCCAAAAGGGAAACCCATGTCTAGCAGTGGACGTCTTATGGCTAATAGAGGGGTGATTGAAAGCAAATATGTTATTTATGCAGTAGATTAATGGTCTACTATGTTTCTCTGCATCAAGTATCATAGCTTCGATCCGCTTTGCTAAACATTGGCCCCGCTTGCGACAGGTCACAAAATGCACTGAAGCAACGCAACGAGATTAGGCCGTCTAAATTCGAGCTTAAATTTTAATCGCCAGTTAAACCTCACCCGATCTCCCCGTTTCCTCGGGAAGCGCCTGTAAAGAAAATTTAGACGACGTTTTCTTGAATGTATGCCATCATACGATATTACATTTAATCAAGGTAGAATAATTATGTTAAAACTTTTGGCTTGAATTTTTGGAGGTGCGCAGGCTATGGTGGTTTATTGAACGAATTTTATCTGGTTTCTGTTTTATGTTAAATATTTTAATTGGGAGAGGAATGAGGTTGTAATATTGTGCGTATTTACCAAACCGTTAGGTACCGCGTTACTTTCTAGGTACATGGTAATTGAAATTGCTTTTATTTTAATATTATTATCACAGAAGTTTATTAATTTTATAAAAAAAATACCTAATGTCTTTAACCTCCTAGAGATGCTCTTACAAATTAACTATTTCCAGTACGTAAACTCTACAGAAAAATCCAGTGATATTGGAAACTGTGTCTAATATAAGATGCTTCTTATTTTCTATACTTTTTATTTCTTTACAATTTGCAATCTTACACAGAAAAATGCACTAGGTACTATGTGTGTAGGGGAAACAAGGGTGTTAGGTATTCTCCACATTTAGTGATTGCCTACTTTAAGAAAACGTCGTATTTTTAGATGATTTTAATGATCTTATTTCAAATTCTCTATATCGAACCCACGCCTCTTTGATCCAGAAGTCAGGTTCACTAACCACTGAGCCACCCAGGCCGTTTGTATATCTTCAAGTCAAGAGTGAATAGGTATCTTCTAGGTCTTTTATTATTTCTCACCAGATATTACTAGAACTACTTCCTTAAAATTAAAAAATATTAGTTAGTTTTATTAATCTATTACTTTTAAAAAGAATAAAAAGATTTTTTACAATTAATTTTAAAGACGATTATTAGTCTCAGATTCTGGTAGCTGATTATTACATACTATATATATACTTAATTTAACATATCAAATATGTACGCATATTTCGTGACTAAAGCAATATGGAGAAATCCACGGTGCTTGTAATTCCGTTGATTAAATCAGATTGCTTCAATCATTCACAAAATGAATCTCCAACAAGCGAAACTTATATGATCAAACGAAACTTATTTGGAAGTGAAATTCGACCTTAATTTTGTTGTATAGAAGATGTAACTGGTAGTTTTCCGACCAGTAAATCTCGCGACACATCTCTTTAACTAGTTCATCATAAGCCTATATCTCGTCTCGCTCTTGACCAATTTGGTTCATACTTGCAAATCTTGTCAGAACTTAGAAACTACACAATCTTGCCAAATATCATAATATAAATCAATAATTAAATAGCGCGACGGCGATTTCCTCCCCTTTTTACGGGAAATCCAACCCAGTCCCCCAAACATAAATAGCTAATAACAAAAAAAAAATTAATAAACAAAACTTCTGTACTTAGTGTCGTCGAGAATGGTTGAAAAATGCGACTTGTAGACGAAAACCACCATCTGGATAGACGAAAGTAAAATTGCCGGGATAAAACGAAGATCTTCTTTCATAATGCGGACCGCCAGGGATTGGAACGCCCTGCCTCTGTCATTGTTTCCTGACAATTAAATAAATAAATATTGGGGGACATCTTACACGCGGTCTCTGACCCAAACTAAGCAAAGCTTGTGATATGGCTGCCAGAGACTGATATACTACATATACATATTTTAAATACATACTTTTATAGAAAGTACCTAAATAACACTCAGACACAGAGCAAACACCTATGTTCATCACATAAAATGGTTGCCCTGGGTGGGGATCGAACCCACGCCTCTTTGATCCAGAAGTCAGGTTCACTAACCACTGAGCCACCAAGGCAGTCAATTACAATTTGTATATCTTCAAGTCAAGAGTGAATAGGTATCTTCTAGGTCTACATATTCCATCTTCGGCTACAACTTCGCTTTCCGTAGGGCGTGTTGGTGGCCAAATGTAGACCTATTCTACAAAAAAAAAGATCTTCGCTACGCTACGATCGACTGAAAACAAAAGGAAACCTCTGAATTGCCACACAACAAAATTCACGCATTCACACATTAAACACTGTACACTAAAATACCTGCATACAATACGCGTTATTTTTCACTTGGGCTTTATTTTTGTGCCTACATCGGGCAACATCGGGATTCTAATCAATTTAATTTATCAGGGATCCCGGGAGGCGGGCATTCACTTCATTTACTGCGCGTATTTTGCGGCAGAGCTGATTGTTTTGAACCATTCGCCTGTACGGTCCATTTAGATTAATTATTGGATTACTTAATTCCGCCGGAGAATATTCTGTATCGTGATTAGTTGCACGGATAACCGGGTTTGACGTGAGCTCGGGAGATAAAAATGTGCCCGGAAATTTTTCTTGCGGTCCGTAGAAAATTAACAATTTTTTTTACATTTTTTATTACATTTTTGTTTTGTAACAAAACTATAAAGATGCTATGTATTAATTGATGAATTTAAATTTCACATTTTGAGTTTTTTTACTATTATCTGAATTATGACTAGCATCTAAAATATAAACATGAAAAGTCATAATTTAAAACTTGTGATATTTGTAAATTTTTCAATAAATAATTTTTTACAAAAAACAAAAAATAAGGATCTAATTCTCTATTTGTAATTACTGAGCTACGATGTTGCATATAGATAGATATATCAAAACATTAACGGATGTAGTTTTTTTTACTTATTAGATGATCGCTTGTTTCTTTAAATACTACCTCTTCTTCTAAGAAGCCCTACTTACAGAGATATATTTTCAGAAAGTCGCAATCACACTTATCGTCACTGGTAACATTGTTTTCAGACGAAACAAAAATGTCCATAAATAAATCACAACACTTAATCCTGGCTTATAAAGAATACAATATCTAAACGATTACGACCAGCCCATTATTCTAACCACGGCGTGATCTAATCGCTAAAATCATACACTCAACATAATTTTAATACCCAAAAGCGTATTAGCGTTAATTATCCCGTGACGTCACTGGGGCCGGATAATATATGTTCCTAAAACAGCGAGTGGGTAATTTAATCTACACTATTCGGATGGCGGGCAATTTATGTAACGTAATAGAGAAGCTACAATCGATACTGTTTGCGTTACAAATTGCATAGTCGATTATATCGATTATAATTCGTGTTGCCAAAATTGCGATCGGTAGATCAACTTAATTTAGCCGCTTGTTGATGGTTATCGTCTAAGCTTCAACAACATTTGAATAAATTTATCGGTTACCAAATTCATCGAAATTATTTGCTCTGTTTAGAGTTATTTAGTTAAATTATGCTTTTACAATAATATCTTGCGCAGATTGATACGAGTAGGTATAACATACATGCCGAATAAACGCCGTAGTAATAATTGCATCGTAAAAGTGTGTGCTTTTTTATATGAACTTAACAAAAAGAAATGATTTGTTATGCACATGCATAGTAGGTATTTACTTGTACTCATGCAATAAACGACACTTATTTTACGCTAAAAGCTTCAGAAGAGAAGATAATAAGCCCGATTTCAGAGGCACCAGCGTAACTATATTAGCTAAATAGCATAATTCTGTTTCTTTTTCACTTTAGGCATTCGATAGAGAGAACACTTTTTACGTTGCTATTAAATTTACGCTGGCGCCTCTATAATCGGGCTTAGTGAATGGGTAAAACGTGAAATTTAGCTCAGGGAAAATTTTAACTACTCTGAAAACTTATGTCAGAACTATCTATTAAAAATAGGTGCAAGAGCAATGCAGATTAAAAAGATTTGAAATTTAACTTAACAATGCTACTAAGTACTACTATACTGCTTACTGCAACTGTGCAGTAAGCAGTAAGTGACTTCATGTATGCCGTGTAGCTAGCCCTGAAGCCAGTATTTAAGCTATCTGAAGCTCTTAGGTATTTATACTTAGAGCAAATCAGTATTGAAACTTCTTCATCAATGTTTCGTCCATATTTGTGCCAAACATCACTGTTGACAAAGAAACGGAATTTCCCGTAACAAGCTCGAGAATGTGAGCACGCGTCACTCCCAGAAACGCACCCCATTAATTACTGAGATTAAATAAGAAACGCCAATCGAACGGGTCTTACGACGGTCGCATTTGTCCCACCAACTAATAAAGGAGACAATATTGCACTCAATGGGAAGGAATCAACGATTAATAAAACAGTAGATACGGCGCGGGCTTCCGTGTAATCGAACGAGGTCTAGGCGTATTTGGTGAAACAGTTTTAGTGAAAGTACTCTGATGGTAATTGTTGGGTTAGAATTCATTAGTTTTGGATTATGATATCTATTACTTTTATGTTAATTACTTCTTTAGTTTTTTTATCACAATACACATATTAATAAGCTAAAACATCTGAAGCTAGGAATTGGTAATAATTATATTCTTGCATATTAGGTATATTACTTAGGTGAAAAACTTTTTAAATAATTATTGGTACATTAAAACTAGCGTGAGGATCCTTTATTAAAATTTAACTCCTTCTTCAGGGAATACGCGCGCCCCCGACAACGGACGCACGCGCGTGGGCGTCCGTTGTCGGGGGCGCGCGTAATCCCTGAAGAAGGAGTACTAACTACTCTGAAACCGGTCGGACGCATAGCGGCTCGACCGTTCAAATAATCGTGAGTTGTATCCGGTGTTCAAATACATTTTAATAATTATTGGTAGTTTAACATTTTAGGCATAAAAAAATTGCCACGAATTTTATTTTTACACTCCATTATCAAATACTTACGTTTGCTTGAGCATTTGGATTATCTTTACATCTTCAAGGTCCGCGACTGATCTTGTTGCTTTTTAAGGATCTAGTAGTTGTTTAAGTATGTAGTTTTAGCGTAAGTAAGTAGTATTGTAGGTATTTTGTTGAAACACTTGCCTTACTATGATAAAAAATACTAAGTCCAGAGCTAAATATAGACCTTCTTTATAAAAGTAAACTACAAACTCCTTAAATAAAAATGCCTCAGTTGTTTTAAGCTGTTTAAAATTTTATTTACAGGAGCATGGAATATCTTCCCTATTTGATTGTTCCAAGGCTTAGGCGGTATAAATGTGCGAGCAGCATTTGGGGCGTGTTATTAATTTCGCCAGTAATTGCTATCGGTTTCAGGCCGGGCCTGCAGCCATGAATGCGAGAGTTAACGCTATTTGTTCCTGACGTTGCGGTTTCGGGTTTCTCTTATATTTATTTTCTTGGACTCTCCATAGGTCGTAGATCATAATAATATATCCACTATATTTTTTTTTTTTATTTCGAGTACGTTCGCGTTTGACTACACACTGCCTGATGTTAAACAGATGTGCGGTCTAGGGTGTAGTACGCTTACCTAGATGATACCTATTTACTCAGGATTTGAAGACACTCACGTTGTACTTTAACGGGAAGACCGACCCAGGCAAAGCGTTCCACATTCTGGCTGTTCGTATTAGGAATGAGGATTCGAAACGCTTGGTTCTAACGCGCGGAATGTCCACCATAAAAGGGTGGCGCTTTGGTCGCGTCTGTCTAGCCGTACGATAGAAGAAAGGGGCAGGGGGGACCAGATTCTGCAACTCCTGGGCGCACTCTCCGAAGTGTATCCGGTAAAAGGCCGACAAACCCGCTACCTTGCGACGATGCTCAAGACTTTGTAGCTGCGACTTAGTCAAGGTGTCGTTGTCAATCAGCCTCCTGGCTCGCCTCTCAATCGACTCCAGAGCCTCCAGTTGATATTTAGCAGAGCCATCCCAAAGGTGAGAGCAGTATTCCATGCAAGACCTGACTTGTGCTTTATAAAAACTAAGCAGTTGCTCAGGTGTGAAATACCGTCTCACCTTAAAGAGAACACCAAGTTTTTTGGAGGCTAATTGGGCTTTAGACTCAATGTAAGAGCCAAAGTTAAGAGAAGATGAGAGTGAAACGCCTAATAATTCCAAAGTTATCAGTTACCGGAACGGAGACACCACGGAAAGCGGGAGACAATTGAAAGGGTCTCTTTTTGGCCGAAAACAGACAGCCCTGAGTCTTTGTGGCGTTAAACTTGACCAGGTTATATTAGAAGACATTTTACACTCGGTCTCTGACCTCAAACTAAGCAAAGCTTGTGATATGGCTTCAATGGCCAGAGACTAGATATGTTACAAATTATTAAAAACATACTTAGTTAGATAATAACGGCCAGACATAGAGCAAGCACCTACCTATGATCATCACAAAAATGCTTGCTATGGGTTGGAATGGAATCCACGCCTCCTTGGCCTAGGAGTCAGGATTACTTAGCCACTGGGCCATCGAAGCAGTCATGGTAGTCGATATATGTAGTTAAAAACTTACAAAAGTAAGCTGTTACCGCTTACCTACCAATGTAACTCTCTTACTCTTTGTTTTCGGGCTACTATTAAAATGTATCCTACTGCTGAGTATCACGAAACGTGTTAGTCATAGTCCAACACTGTGGCTAAGTTTTGAGTAAAAAAAAAATGCCAAGTCGATGGGCTACGTGCACATTGGCAGACTTGCCTTTTTTATCTTCTGCAACGTGAAAAAATCTCAAAAAGGTTTCTATTTGATGATGTTCAAACTCAGCATCTTATCATAAACACGTCAAAAACTTATCAGTTATCGAACTCCTTTGGAAGTAAACGTTTGGTAACTGACAGGGGCAGTTATCTTCGTAACTGATTAAAAATCTGATAAAACTGGCTTCTGTATATAACTCTTTATACAGGGTTATTTCTAATCAATTAGCATCCTTCTGGGGCTTATTCTGTACATCAAAACTAACAACTTTTGTTTTACGACTTTCGTCAAAACTCAAAAAAAATCTGCTGTTCCATACATTTTGTCGCGGTTGAACGATATTTTTCTATGGAACAACAAAAATTTTTGTTGAGTTTTGACAAAAGTCGTAGAACAAAAGTTGTTAGTTTTAATGTACAGAATAAACCCCTAATTGACTAGAAATAACCATGTATACACAAATAATAAACAAAACCTACAAGTTTTTTTTACTACAAAAATGAATTTTACTAATTTTACTACAAATTTATATGAACACCGGATACAACACACGATTATTTGAGCGGTCGAGCCGCTATGCATCCGACCGGTTTCAGAGTAGTTAGTACTCTTTCTTCAGGGAAAACGCGCGCCCGCGAAAACGGACGCCCGCGCACTGTCGCGCGTGCGATCAAATAATCTTGAGTTGTATCCGGTGTTCATATTAATTTTAATAATGAATCCTCACGCTAGTTTTAATGAAGTAATTACAAAAGTATAGTAGATTTTTCAAAGTTTAGAAGATTTCAAAGGCACTACTTTACTCTGCCAGTGCTCCACGCTATTCACAATTTTATACTACAAATATTCACACGTACAATATAGTTAACAAACTAACACCGAGGGGTTTCCGGCGATCATGTTCAAACCCAGCACTCTGCATGTAAAACATGCCAAAAAAGCTTGTCAGTTAAACACTTCCCTTCGAGTTAAACACGGTTGGTAACTGACAGGTGGGCAGTTAACTTCGCAACTGGTTAGCCACTGTTGTAGAGTTTCGGTATCAAAATCTCGTCATCCATAAATTAAGGGTGCCGGCCACGTTTGCAGCTGGCCGAGCCGTTTAAGCTACACAGCATGAATGAAGAGGAAAAGTGGAATGGCTCTGATGATGGCCTTCCAGATGTTAATAGGTCAAAAATAGCGACAAATTATTATAAATTTTAATATGCTAATAGAAAAAGAATGGTCATTTAGAATGAAACGGTATGTCGAAACATGTATTTCTCGTATTTTTTCAGAATTTAGCTGATTTGATTGCAGATAAGTAGTTAAATAAATATATATACAGGGTTATTTCTAATCAATTAGCATCCTTCTAGGGGCTTATTTTGTACATCAAAACTAACAACTTTTGTTCTACGACTTTCGTCAAAACTCAAAAAAAAAATTTGTTGTTCCATAGAAAGATATAGTTCACCCGCGACAAAATGTATGGAACTGCTGATTTTTTTTTTGAGTTTCGACGAAAGTTGTATAAGAAAAGTTGTTAGTTTTGATGTACAGAATAAGCCCCTAGAAGGATGCTAATTGACTAGAAATAACCCTGTATATGTATATAGATTTTTAGCATTACAGCTCGCAAATTATTTCAAAATATTACTTTGTTTAGCTGCTACAAAATATTTCTCGTTTCTCATTTTTCTACCTTTTTAAAGATAGTATTAGCCCAAACACAATTAGACTTCTATTCATTGAAGTTCCGCCGCGGATAGGATTATATTTTTTAAAGATTTTTCGAAAGAGTTTTCGGAAACACTACATTTAGGCTAGACACCTAAAATATTTATAGAGAGAGCTTTATATTTATCTATACCACTTTATCATTTGAAAACCTTATTAACACATCAAATAGAGAATGAAGACATCCCTCTATTGCAAGACGAAAATAAAGCGCGTCCTCTTAAAGATAAGTAGGACGTAACTCCATTCGCTAAAGGGCCTCTCCACTCGTAGCCGGCGCAGTGCTTCCAATATCATAAGAGCCCCCACGTCTCCTGTATCGGTGTGAAGATCACACGAGATAGAGGATATTGGAAGGTGTAGAAGAGGTCGATTAAAATTGGTCGGGCCGAGTGCCCCGCTTGACGCGCGGTGTGAACGGAGGCCCTCGTTATTTTCAATTTCCATACACGAGCGACTACTCTATACGTTTTCGCATACGAGTATGAGTGAGTGTATTAACCCATGAATCTTATAAAGACCTGGGCTGATTTAATACGATACCGAACGCTGTAGCAACAATTGTTTCCTCTGTAATACGACGGGAGAGATTTATCGAGGATTGTGTTAGCCTTCGATTTTATTATATTGTAAGGTTTATTACATTGTTCGCTGTAGGCGATTTGATTGGGGTTATTATGCTTTGCAAGCTTTCGTTTTGTTCGACCGATGTTCTAGTATTTATCTTTGTAAAGTCAAGAAATAAAAGCAGTGATTGGTAATAAAATTTTGTAATAGCTTCATAAAATGTTTTTGCTGAATTGGCCAGATTTAATTTGAATGCTATTAAACTTCTTTTAATTCAAAGTAAATAACATTATTTATTCTATTTAAGACAATGAACTCTATGAACATTACAAGATTGTTTTTTTGCAAAAATTAGCATGACCGACTTCACCCGTGTACAGAATTAGCGAATATTTCGTGTGGATCGATGTAGCATTTTTCACATTATTGTTGATTTATCAAAAATGGCCTAGCCGATTTCGATAAAATTTAAATGGGACTAATTTCGAAGTATATTCTTTCCAATAAAAAAGAATTGTTGAAATCGAACTACTATGAAAAAAGTTATGCGTGGTTATACATAAAAAAATATAAACGCTTCGAATTGTATACCTCCTCCGGTGGATTGTCGGTCAAAAATGCTTTACTATGAATTAAGAGTTTGAAAAGCTTGACGAAAAACGACTACGCCACGTTCAAATGTTTTGTTATATTTTGTAAAAATTACTCGTAAACTTTAACATCTAAATTCAAAGCTCTGCAAAGCATGTTCACGGAACGTTAAATTCACATAAACATACAAAAAGGGTTGACAATTACCTGAATTATGTTCTTGTCAAAATTGTTGCATAAAAGAAATAAACTTAATCCTACATTAACATACAGCTTTGTAGATAAAAGTACCGGAATTCTGTGTCAAAAGAGCTCTACATTTATCACTCAAAATGGTTTTATTATTTTGTTTGGTGTTTCTGCATACATTTTTGTTTGCTTACTCTGTAAAGGGTAATTAATTTATGCAATACAGTAGACATGAATGTGCAAAATTTTATAATTTTCTATAACAATATTCTTTCTGAATTTTACTGACAGATTTTAAGCACGTCCTCCATCTAAATAAGTAATGTTACATCCTATCCTACTATAATATTATAAACGTGAAAGTTTGTGAGGGTGGATGGATGGATGTTTGTTACTTTTTCATGCAAAAACTACTGAACGGATTGAAATGAAACTTTGCAGTAATATAACTTATATATCAGAATAACACATAGGCTATAAATTATAATGATATATTGCGTATGTGGGCGAAGCCGCGGGTAAAAACTAGTGTTACTATAAACCTACTGATCTACCACGCGATGCCTGAAAATTGTGTCATCATTTTTACCTCAGCTTGTTTTTCCTAGTGCTGGGCAAGAGCCTAATAAATAATTGTGTAACGACACATATCCATTACCACTGATTAGTGTATTTTTAACTTATAGTGATGGGCCGTCATTGTTTTTCTTGTTAGAAATGTTATGACCGACTGTAATAGATATAACGTGGTGAGCTTCATAGCAATCAAATACATAATTGTTAAATATATTTAGCAAAAAACTTATTGCAACTGACCGCTAAGGAATGAATCAGATTGCACTATAAGAGCTTTACCTAGCAGTGGCAAAATGATAGAGAAGCCTGCAGATGGTGATTGAGATGACTGCTAAACTTGCAAGGTACATAACTGAAGTACCTATCTACCACAGAGCGTTCGCATGACGTATCAAACCTGTAACATGGTCAATTATATAAACAGTAAACAAAACTGCCATGTGGCAAGTCTTCATCGCACCTGAAAGAAATGTTCAAGGAAAGATGAAAGGCGCTGTTTGTAAGCAGCACCTGTAGGAGCGAAGCCGCCTTGGTACAACGAGAAAATTGTATTTCCATTTTTACAATTTCAATTTAGTATTAATTCGAGTTGGGAGCACGCTCGGGCGCGCCGCCACATGTAAAATATGGATCGGCTAAGTGAAATTAAAATGCTCTATAAATTGTGATTTTTGCAAGTCCTAAAGTGGAGAAGGCTTTTTATTATTTATCGCTCGCCCGGTGGTGGCCAGCTCCCGCTTACTGAAAATCGCTGTGTTATTATTCAATTTACTTTTTTGAAATATTAACTTCAATATGAATAATCTTTGCATAATCTCCTGGCGGTGGGTATTTTCGTATTATTTTTTCCAATTCATTAACTTTATGACATTTGAAAATGCGAAGATTTGTTACGTTCTTATTTTGTTATGGAGCGTTTACCTTTGCTTGCAAAATAGTAAAATAAATATCACATAGGCATGTGTAATTTGTAAATTGTTACTGCGGAAAAATACGATAGATGTTTTCATGTTCTTAAATGTTAACTTACACATATAATTTGCATGTCTATATCAAATTATATAGTCTACATTTTCGGCTCTTCCGGATCAGTAAAATATCTACTATAGGTAGAATCATATAAGTCGGTGGATGTGAAGTTAGCTACAAGCTGCGAGAAATCCAATCAACGCGCAGCTTTATATGAGTTTTAGTCAGGATTGGATCTTGCGCAGATTGTAGGTAACTTCACATGCGCCGATTTGTATGATTTGACCTATACTTGAGCGGGAAGATTTTCAGGTTCATTTCTGTATCAGGATAGGTACATTTGGTTGATAAGTTTTTGGGTCGAACGTCCTGTTTATTCAATTGCATTGGAATTTATAACTAAACTAGCGACCCGCCCTCCGACCGCCTAAGCAATAGCAATCGTAATAGCAATCGTTTATGAGTTATTTTTGTGATAAACAATTCAAAATTATTCGCGGATGCAGGACTCGAACCTTGCGTCTTCGGAACACTAGCCCGACGCTCTGCCCAACTGAGCTAATCCGCAATACTGCATACGCGTCGAATTTCGTGAAGTGTTTATCATTTAACCAACTTATAGCGTTGGCGGCGGTTGGTTGGCGTAATTGATTTAGCAGTGCGCCATCTCTCGTCAATATACAGAAGTTCTTATAACTTCAATTGAGTGATAAGCTGTCTAATACGGGTATCACAGGTGGCGCTGCCAACGCTATAAGTTGGTTAAATGATAAACACTTGACGAAATTCGATGCGTATGCAATATTGCGGATTAGCTCAGTTGGGCAGAGCGTCGGGCTAGTGTTCCGAAGACGCAAGGTTCGAGTCCTGCATCCGCGAATAATTTTGAATTGTTTATCACAAAAATAACTCTTTGAGATAAACCTAGTGTGGGATGCACTATAAGATTAAAATAATTTAATCGTTTATGACTTCATTTTAGTCATTT
Organism: Hypomecis punctinalis; assembly: GCA_949316475.1. Taxonomy (NCBI): domain Eukaryota; kingdom Metazoa; phylum Arthropoda; class Insecta; order Lepidoptera; family Geometridae; genus Hypomecis; species Hypomecis punctinalis. The sequence goes on along the minus strand of OX438803.1, from coordinate 9,793,999 downwards.
GGCACCGCATATGTGACGTTAGCCATCAAATGCTTCGTGCGGATTGCGAAAGCAATCGTTGAATGAACAACTTTGATGGCTAACGTTACGTAGGCGGTGCCAAATGACTAAAATTAAGTCATAAACGATTGCTATTACGATTGCTATTGCTTAGGCGGTCGGGGGGCCGCTCCGGCTTCGCACAGGTGTATTATACCTACATAAAAAAAACTTCCGTTGCGTAGTTTCAAAGATATAAGCATACATAGAAACAGACAAACAGCGGGAAGCGACTTTGTTTTATACTATGTAGTGAAAAAAGATGATAGAGTTGTGTAAAGAATACCTCATTACCATCACATTCCAGTCTGAGGAATAAATGTCTTTAAGATAATTATGCCAAAAATATTCAGTTCTATTTTAATACCTGAATTGTTATCTGATGCACTATGTATGGTATAGTGGCTTTAGTTTTTACTGACTACCAAAAAGGAGGAGGTACTATTTTCGTCTGTATGTATTTATTTTATTCCGAGGATTCTGAGAATACTTTCCCATTAAAATTTAATGAAAATCGACTGAGCTGTTTTTGATTTGCCGGATGTCACATCGATTTTTGCAAACTATTCGAATTCTGTACACGGCGGAAGTCGGTATTGAGTTTTTTTGCGAAAAATAATTATTTATCATTTTTTTTTTGTTTTGTTCCAGGGGCTTTGGCTTCATCACATTCAACGATCCATCTAGCGTAGACAAAGTATTAGCTCAAGGAACACACGAACTAGACGGCAAAAAGGTAAGAACTTACATATAATGTGAAATAATTATCATTGATTTTATTTGTTTTTCTTTACATATTCAGAATTAAAAATAAGTTTAAAATATTCATGAAGTTACGTAAGAAAACCACATCCGTTATTTTTATGATACTAGCCAGTTATCATAGTGAAAAAAGCACAAATACGATTCCGAATTATTATGTGCCACTCAATATTTTGTTATGTGGCCTTTGTAGATCATAATTTGAGACTATACTTTTTATAATACTATGCAAGAGTCTCTGCGTATCATTAATGTCTAATGTTATTATTCTGGAAGTGTATTTGTTAGCTTCTTGATTTGTTCTTCTTTTACGCGGCAACGGATCAACGGATTGACTTCATTTTTAGCATGTATAGATACATTGTACATAGTTTGAAAGACGGAGAGTGCCATAAGCTACTTTTTATCCCAAAAAATAAAAGGGTCCTATGGGATAGCACAAAAATCATACTACCATGCAAATAAAGTCACTGGCAAAATCTAATCTCTTATACATAAGGTTTATTTGCAAATTTTAACTTATTTTGAACTTTCTTCATCCGCGGCTTTGCTGAGTTTGTGCTATCCTCGGACCAAATAAAAAAATCAAGACAAAATTATACTACTATATTAATACGGGACTTATCGCGCAACAAAACATGAGATATATTAATAAATACCTCTTTTTTTATTCTCCCGACGTTTCGACCAAGTTGCATTGGTCGTGGTCACGGGCAGACTAAATGCGACGCCGTATCACTTAAATTGAAATTGTCACCACGACACACTACACTGACAAGACAAAATGTTGAAAAACAAACAAATGAGGCCGGCAAAAGTATGCCTCACTATGTACAGAAACAATTACACACAACGAACACATACCTACAACGAAACTTCGCCTTGGCTCGTCAATCAAACTATGGCGGCGCAACACCGATGCTCTCTCTACATGTATAAAAACTGGCCGCACTTGTCTGTACACGACGTTATATCTTGATTTTTTTATTTGGTCTGTATGCTGAGTGTGAGTTTTGTCGTAAACATGACGCGCTGTTCGGCGAGCGCGTAAGCATGTGATTTGTATGAACTTGTTGTGTTTCAAAAACGCGCCGCTAGTGGCGCTGTACATTTCTTCATACAAATTACATGCTTACGCGCTCGTCGAAGAGCGCGTCATGTTTACGACAAAACTCACACTCGGCATACTGGGGTGCTATCCCATTAAAATTTTCTAGAGCTCTGTCGTTGCGTGAAAAAGTAACAAACAAACCTAGTAAAAACGAATATACCTTCAGATAAATAATATTAGCAAGAATCAAATTTTATTCAACATGTTTTTATGAAATTTGATAAAATATTTAAATGTTGTTTGATCAAGTCGTAAGTACCATAAAGGGCTTATTTTCAAATACTATTCATAGTTTATTATTCATTCACTGAAATATCTCTTAACTTCAAAGCTTTTTTAATTGGCTCCTTGAATAAAATAAAAAAGGGAACATTTTGTTAGAATCAAGACGAGAATCTAACCTCTCCATTGGTTTTGCATAATTTTCTAGGAATAATTCATTACATCGTGGTATATTCAGTTATTTCTTTTTATGCCACTGCAATGTTTCTTTTAAAATAACAATTTAACGTGAAATCAACACAATTTTAAAATATATTAATTAACAAAAACAACAGTATTTAGTTTTTAAACTTTCGCGATTTGAACACATTATAATTATATACTACGGGACTAATCACGCACTAAAATTACGAGATAAAAAAATGCCTCATCTTCCCGACATTTCGGCCGAGTTGCATCGACCGTGGTCACGGGTAGACTCCACAGGTCACGGATAGATTTATTGAGTCTACCCGTGACCACGGTCAATGTTCGGCCGAAACGTCGGGATGATGAGGTATATTTATTTATCTGGTAATTTTAGTGCGCGATTAGTCCCGTAGTATATAATAATAACAGTATTTAGATTCGGATTCACTCTTAAGTTTTTTAGTGATTATGGCTGACTCATTAAAATTGAGTTATAGGTAAAACGAATAAATATAACATAAACTAGCTTTTGTCCGCGGCTTCACCCGCGGGCCGCGTGGTATTTTGACTTTTGTTCTATCCCATAGAGTTATTTTATTTTTCTGGGATAAAAAGTAGCCTATGTCACTTTCCGTCTTTCAAACTGTGTCCATACCAAAAATCAATTCAATCCGTTGTTTCTTTACTGCGTGATAGAAGAAAAAAGCCAACAAACACACTCTCGGATTCATAAAACAAGTACGGATATCTCTAGATAATCGTAGCATGATCTTAAAGTATTTTCTTTAAACATCAAACTAAGTACCATACCGTACCAGCCTTTTTAGTAGTCCACTGCAGAACGTAAGCCTACCCACGAAGGGTGGTTGGGCCATATCCATCACATTACGCCATCGAATTTCTTCTACGGACGTATGCAGGTTGCCTCACAATGTTTTCCTTCACCGAAAAGCCAGTGGTGTTAAATTCCGTACATAAATTCCAAAGAACTAATTGGCACGGGACCGGGATTTGAACCCACGACCTCACGATTGCAAGGCGGTTGTCACTACCTCTAGGCCACCACGGCCAAACTAAGTACCACCTACTGATTATAAATACGATAGGTATAGGAAATATCCATATTTTTTATTTCAACTCATTGCTATTTTTTTATACCAGCAATGACTACAGCGCTTGACAATAATATACATAACAATAATATCAAACCTTTGCTACTCACATCAAACATCACTGAAATCTCTAAAACTAGATTGGACTAAAAAATTTCTACCCGAATAACAATAAAAAAGCTATTCATTTTATAACAATTTTGACATATAAGTTAGTACAAAAACGATCCGCACCTCACACCAGCGTTTAATACGTGAATTTTCGCAGCACCTCCGGCAAAATAGCCACCCGGCCAATGCAAGGTGTTAAATCACAGCTGACTTTAATATTTACAAACGAAATTTCCCCTACAGTCAAAATTATAACGTACAATTTTAATTTTCACAATTTACTCGTGCCGCGGTAAAGTTACAATTGTAAATTTTTAATTATTTCGCGTTGAACTTGAAGCATAACAGTTTAAACGATAATTTAATTGCCCAGTAAGAAGTTGAAGGAGCTGGGTGGTTTGTTTACCGTTTGTGTTGTATACGTTCATGAGGTTTAGGTTTCTGCTAGAGGTTTACGGTTTCTTACGTAATTACACTTTTATTGTGAACTAGCTGACCCTGTTAACTTTGTCTCACCATCTGTCGACTGCAATGGCACTCAGAAACCTTCTTAGGCTCATGCACAACAACTTTGCGAAATCACATGATCGAATGCATAGTTTACGATTCTAAAAAGGACATAGATACAGACAAACATTCATTTTTAGGGTTCCGTACCTCAAAAGGAAAAAACGGAACCCTTATAGGATCACTTTGTTGTCCGTCTGTCCGTCTGTGTGTATGTCAAGACTCTTTATCTCGGGAACTCGTAAAGATATCGAATTGAAATTAAAACTGTATACGTATTTCTATAGTGTCTTACAGTTGTATATAAGAAAAACTTCTCAGTTATCGTTTAAAAAAGTTAGAGCCGTTTATGTCGTAAAAAACCGCATATTTCGATACTTACAAAAATCATAACCTACAGGCTACTTCTAGCTCACACGCACTCTACTATTGTCTCAAAGTACACATATAGGAATAAATCTGAAAACTATACATTTTTATTTAAATCACAAAAAATAGGGCCTCAAAATTCACAAAATATGGGTTCAAAATTCATAGTGAGTAAGTCGTATCATGTAAGGTATCATATAAAAGAACTTCAATAGCGCATGCTAAAACAGGTTTTTAATTGTTTTAACATTTTCAGTAATTTTCGATGTATGACGAGAAAAGTGAAAATAATAACTTTTTGTCGATGGTATAAAATGTCTTGGTATAGAGATTTTAACAACTTACTTCCCAATTTTGTGAATTTATCTGGATTTGTACGGAACCCTCGGTGTGCGAGCCTGACTCGCACTTGTCTGGTTTTTTATTTATTTATGTAGAGAAAAGATTCAATTGCGTACAGCAGGATTGCTTTTGATGCAAGTTACTTGCAAATAGTCCTATTCGAAATCTATTGAGGTTTTTGTCCAGAAGTAAAATGTTATAGAACTCTTGCGGTTATGATGGTATACGTGTGAAAAGTAAAATGTGTGCGTTTCATATTTTACAGAAGGTGAATCTGTGGGCATTAATTTGCTAATTTAAATGTATTGGTGAATTTTTATCACATGAAAAAATCATAAAAATATTGAAACATTTTTATTATAAGGGAAATTATTAGAGGTATTTATTTTTCTTTAGAATGAATACAATTACGTATTGCTATATCTTGGTTGTATACGTAAAAACCTCGAGCATAAGTATATAAAGCATTGATACATTCTAAGGTTATAAAATAATCGTAATAAAAATCAGTTAAACATTCAACATGAAATAAGTTTCAGCATCAAACTTAACTGAAGAATGAAATTTATATTTCAGCATATAAAGTTCAGATTGAGCATAATTTACCCTGGAAATTCATTTTACGTGCTTATTTACTACTTTGATCCAATTTATCACTTACATCACGGGATTAACCGCTTTTGAAACGTATTCGAATAAATTAATGTCGGTTAATCGGATGTTACTTATATGGTCAATTTTATTTTCATCTCATTTTTACGATAAACTACGTTGTATTAAGAACAATATAAAAATTCTTTATGAGTATATTGAATAAGTATTGGGATTTATAGGAAATATTCAAAAGTAACATGCCAATAAATATTAAAACTAAAATATTGAATTCATGCCATATACCATGCTTAACATTTGCTTGCCAAACATGGAAGTGCAGCAATAAAGTAAACAAAATCAAAACGTGTGAGAGAGGAATAGAACGAAGCAAGCTGAGTATAAGTAAAACGCAAAAAATACGACACACTATAATAAGAAAAAATATTAAAGCAAATGATGCTCAAGAACAAGCACTAAGCCTAAAGTGGAAGTGGGCTGGACAAATAACACGGCTTTAGGACAATCGATGGACTAAAAGAGTCACCACATGGCAGGGCCCTGAAGGCAAAAGAAAAAAAGGGAGACCCTATACCAGATGGGTAGACGAGATACAGAAGCCAGCAGGACCAAATTGGCTCCAAGTAGCACAAAATAGGGAGGAGTGGCTATCCTCGGAGGAGGCCTTCACCTGTATAGGGAATTTCACGGACTAAATCTAACAAACAACCCGCACTGGGCCAGCGTGGTGGGTATGGCCAAACACCCTTCGTGGGTAGGCCTACGTCCTGCTAGTAGTGGACTATTAAAAAAGGCTGATAAAGTAAGTAAAGTAAAACTAACAATAATTATTTTTTGCAAAAAATAGCATGACCGACTTCACCCGTGTACAGAATCATTACATAGTACTCGTATAAAACAAAGTCGCTTTCCGCTGTCTGTCCCCATACTAAAGATTTTGATGCAGTTTGTTTTAATAGATAGAGTAATGTTTATAAGTATAATACACCTGTGCGAAGCCGGGGCGCATCGCTAGAACCTTAATATTATGCACGGATCGATGTAACATTTTTCACATTATTGTTGATTTATCAAAAATGGCTCAGCCAATTTCGATAAAATTTAAATGGGACCAATTTCGAAGTATTTATATAATTATTGTATATATACATATAAAAATATATACGCGTCGAATTGTATACCTGGTGTGGTTCGTCGGTCAAAAATAGCATTATATAAATTTAAATTCACAAAAAAATATATATTAATAGAACATTAATGTTCACTATTATTTTGTAAGAATAAAAGGCTTTTTTATTTTATTTTACTATATATTATTATTATAATAACAATATGCTCAGTCTAAAACATAATCGGATAAGTTAATATCGGTTAATCGTGCATGTTTTTATTTCATTTTATTTCAACCAGATTGTTACAATAAACGCACGTTTCCCTTAGAGAAATATAAAAGAGATATTTATTTTGCAAGTTGCCATTTATGTAGATAATAATCATCTTTGTATCTTGGGAATCGAGACACATTACGAGTTCCCATTTCGTTCTGCGTGTAGGGATGCAGCAATAAATCGGATATGTTATCGAATAACGCAAAAACATCGATGTTTTTTCGTTTATTTGTTGATCAGATAAGATAACAATATTGAGAAAATATTATATCGCAAATATGGAATGATACTTAAATTATCATAATAACGGATAAAACTCGTGTTGTCGGAATATCTTTATGATGGGACCTAATTGCAAAAAGCAGCTTGTAAGTACAAGTTTTGGGAATTGTTTTTATTTTTAATTATCATAAATTCATATGCACTCTAGATGAATTAACAGTTCGACTTTTATTGTAAAAATATGTTTTAGGTATTTGAACTGTTTATTATCAGTAAATAGCAGTTATTTCAGTAGGTGCTGTGATGTTATTTATGTACCTAATGTGATGTTAGAAGTGGTTAGGTAGTATTGTTCACAATATTGGCTTAGATAAGTAACTAAAATGAGAGAAATTAATTCATCGAACTCATAGAAAAGCAAAATACAATTACAGTTACTACAGTTACTAAAAACATTTTTACAGTAAAAGTAAGTAATGCTACCCGCGATCACCCATCCATTTTTTAAAATAGGTACCCTATAGATACGGATTTAAATTTCTACTATTACACCGGTTGAAACCGGATTGCTACTAGTGCGTCTCTGCGTCCGTGCCTACGTGGACATCCTACGTTGCGCAGGTACCAAGAATGGTGTAATACATGGTCATCTTTTGTGAATTTTACGGCCCTATCTGCTATCACTATTGAACGTTCTGTGACTGATACGATGATGAAAACCTGAACTAAACTGATATGATAACTAAATTGACCTCTATCAAGTCCGCTAGTTCGATAAAAACGCTCGCATTGTTTATCGATATTCAGCACTGACTTCCAGCACTATAAACAGGGAATAGATGGAGAAAAAAGCGATTACTATCGTTCGCCGCGAAATAATCCAGATAAATTACGGGCATCGTTGTTTACTTTGATTAAATTGTAGCCGACTGGCGGTAGATTAGCCCGAGCCTCGCAAATCGAGCGAGAGGAGGGCATTTTCTGAATTTACATAGAATGGACGAGGAAGTGGTTTTGTTCAGAAGTGTTCAATCAATACCAGTTGAATAGCTTTCTTTTTTGAGGATCTTTGGAACCTTATTTTGCTGCGAGCGGTGAACGTTGACGAAAATGTTGAATGTGAATACTGAATGAGTAAAACGATGTTTTTTTAGGGATCTAGGAAATAGCAAAACAAAATGTGTTTAAGTTATTTTTTAAACTAATTCATAATGTTGTACGTACCTATAGGCTTGTGGCTATCCCTAGTGTCAAAGATTTTTAAGCCGCCTGAAAGCCTCTGACATGGTACAACGGTTAATTTAACCGATGCCTACAATTTAACATTTTAAATATTGTATTGTATAAATGTTTCCTTTTCAAACAAAAATATGACAACTTAAATAGCAATCGTATTGTTATAATAATGCAAAGATCTTGTTGTATAAAATCTAGTTGATCTATTGTCAGAACCTATTATATCATATTTCTTATGTGTATCGGTATTATGACAGTTTTATAAGATTGATTAACTTTAACAAATGGCTCAACTAGTAATAAACTAACTTTAAAAAAAATCAAATCGATCCGTCAACTAGTTACCTATAAAAATATACAGAATCTTGGTGGTTTAAAAAAGCTCCATTTTATCACAACGATACTTTCAAACATAGATTTTTTAATAGAAACTTAGCGAAATTTAACTGGGCTCTAAAGAAAATTAAACTGTCAAAGAAGATTTTTAAAGCTCCAGATAATCGAGTTATTTTTGAACCCTTCAGTTAATATACCTTCCAGGGAAAAGGAAAAAATCCTCCAGGATTTCGGTGAAAGAGACCGGGGATTAATTTGTTATTATAATTCCACCAGAAATATGAATTGGAGTTGGCAGAATTGTTAAATGTAAAAATACAGAGTCAAATAAAATTAAGGTATCGTGTTGACTGTGACGGTGTGGGACATAATAAAAATGTTTAACTCGGTATAAAGACTAAAGTAATAGAAACCTTGCAAAATTTTACTCAAATAAAAACTACGTTACAGCTGTCTTATTCTTATCTGGTTATACAGCATACGCGAGAGTGAGTAGAAAAAAACAAACGCATTGTCTATCGTTATACATCAAAATCACAAGTTGGGATGTCATAATGGTTAATGGGTACTTTTTCTTTTCCGATATGATCGGAAATTTGAACCCTCTAGTTCCATCAGAAGGTTCAAATCTCTGATCATTTTACCTTCCTACTTTCTACCTTTTTGAATTTGGACAGGAATTTAGATATCTCAATGCTAGTTTGTGACACCTTTCGAAATTACGTTAGTTCGGGTGTATGTGCATCTTTTTTAACACCTTTTAAATTTCTTATTTATAATGGGATAAAGGTTTCTATAACTTTATTAGGCTTATTCTAAGGGTAATACGTACCTGATTGAATATTTACAAACACAAAAACTGAATTATTAATAAGATATAGGTTCGCGTATATTTGGCTTTTTGGTGAAAGGAAATATCGAGAGGAAACTTGTATTGTATGCTTGTAGAGAAATTTCGATGGCGCAAGTGAATTCACTTATCGCGCTGAAAAATCGTGGTGAGTACAGCCCAATAGCTCTTAGTGAGGACAAAATTTTCTACTAAAGATTCGATATTGTAACTTAAGTACAAGGAATAATAACTCGTGCTCCACAACCTTGCTGTTCAGAGTACCTAATGATAAATATTGACTGGTGATACTAAAATTGAATCAGGAATGAGGAGATCCGTAGAAGAACCAAGGTTACCGACATAGCCCAACGGATTAGCAAGTTGAAATGGCAAGGGGCAGGGCACATAGCGCGGAGGACTGATGACCGGTGGAGTCGAAAAGTTCTCGAGTGGAGACCGGCAAGCGCAGCGTAGGACGTCCACCCACAAGGTGGACGGATGACCTCATTAAGACCGCAGGATCGCGCTGGATGCAAGCCGCTTCCAACCGGTCTTATTGGAGATCTATAGGGGAGGCCTATGTCCAGCAGTGGACGTCCTTTGGCTGATGGATGGATTATGATGATACTAAAACCCTTTACCTGTGAATCTGACTTGGATTTATCTAGTCAGTTAGTAGCTTAATCTCTATTATGTAGGTTGAGTCACAGTACGAAAAGCCAGCCTGTCACAAAATCTGCGCTATCACAGTTAATCGACAGAAAAAAGTAAAAAATATAGCCTTATTTATGCAACAGTCATACTCGTAACATGCATCGAACTTGTTCGACTTTTTGTTACCGGAAAAAAACTCGCATGTCTTTCCGTCGTAAATTTTGTGCACATTTTTCGGGAGCTCTGCCTGAACATAACAGCTTTCTGCGTCATCAATATTTATTGTGATGTTTATGGTTTAACCACTAAACATTGCGTACATGCCGTCGTTTCTTTTGTGTCGAATCAAAGGTCATTCGCTACTTCTTGAATAATGGCCTTTGGACGGAGGCTCTTAGGACGGCAGCTAACTTGACTTTATCGTGGAGTGATAATTATTTTGTAGCTGGACTTTTTGGTACCTAGTTAATTTTTAATCTAAAGTAAAACAAAAAGTAACTTTTGTTTTTAACCCTCTAAGCAAAAACCACGTGGTGATGTAAGTTTGACTTGTGTCTGTGTGTGTGCGTCTGTGGCATCATAGCTCCAAAACGCATGAACGTTGTTCAAACTTGTTTTATCTGGCATGTGCCATTATTAACTACACCAAATACAACACTACTACTTATGCTAAAATTTCATAATTAAACTAGAAAATCTAAAGATAATCCAAATGCTCATGTCAAATCATGATGGCGGCATTGCCACGCTGAATGAAAATACTGCTATTGGTTTTATTTTTGTTTGAATGGTAAATTAGCTGATAATGTTATTAGATAATTGTTTCATCAAAATAAGTTCAGCTGTTTCAAAGTATCAGCTCTTTTGTTGACTGCGGTAGGAAATCTTATTGCATTGGGAGTTTTTAAAATTTTTAATTTTTCTGTTAGGTATTTGTTTTTTAAAAACATTAATTGCACTAATCTTACTACGCATCAATCTGTCTATATGGCGATTTCTTTATATATATATATATATAGAAATCGCCATGGGTGATAAGGCCGCCACTTTATAATCATATTTTTATTATTTATTTTTCATATTGTAGAATAAATAAAGAGTTATGTCTGTCTGCCCGTCTGTCTATATTCCCCAAAGTACGGCGGGTAATTTTTGAGTTATGTTGTATAAAACACAAAAAATAAAAATCAAAAAAGAAATGAATCCTTGGAAAAAATGCTCAAAGCTGTAAGGTAGCCAATTGTGGCACTAATTTAAAATATTGTACAATTTTTTTAAATATTGTTAATTATGTGAACAATAAAGCGTTTATCTATTTATGCATCAAAACATTTTTAAAAAAGAAATCTTCTATCGTTTACTAATAAATATTGTTATTGTATACTACGGGAATAATCGCACACTAAAATTACGAGATAAATAAATACCTCAACATCCCAACGTTTCGACCGAGTTGCATCGGCCGTGATCACGGGTAGACGGGTAGAGATTAGTCCCGTAGTATATAATAATAATGTGTTCAAATCGCGAAAGTTTAAAAACTAATAAATATCACCTAATATTTTGCCTAGATCAGGATCTTAACAGATTAAGATTTAATATTTTATTTTATGTACCTACGACAACAAATATCAACGTCACTGGTAAACTTTAATAACAGACTATCAAATTGCCATCGGCGTATCCTGGATGTGACACAAATGTCTCTTCTCATCTCGACAAAATGGCATAAATGGCGTTTACGGTTTCACATTAATAAATCATGTCAACTTTTAAAATATAGCGGCAGAAGTTTACCGAAAATTAAATATTTCACTTCCGGAGGATATGTCGATGTTTTATTTGCTTTCGCGTTGGATGCTCTTAAATAAGTAGGTTGTTAATAGGAACAAGAGTTATTGGATGTTTCAACGGTGTACGTGGGAAAGTATAAACGTATAAGTGTTCCCAAAAATAGATATTTAACCCTAGAAGCCCAATGTACGTCGTTTTGACGTACACGCCGACAAAAAATCGCTATATCTTTTGCAAACTTTGCTGGATCGTCACAACCTTCCAAACCAACCTAGTGCCCGTCGAAACCTAACAGGAGAAGGCTGTGTCGCTTCGGTAAGTTCCTCCAATTAATTGTAATCACAATGATGCACGTCAATCTGACGTATGATTGGGCTTTGTGTAAGTTTTGCGATTATTATAAGTTTTCGGTATTGTTGTTTTTTTTGCTTGTCGTATGCAACGGCATTTGATGTTATTACTAAATATGTTATTTTTAGGAAATAAAATACTAATGGCGTCTTCTAGATACGTTAATCCAGACGAAATTGTGTCACTTGGAACATGAAGATGATTTTTCTCCCGCTGATGTGACGCTCAAGATTTTGTTCCTCAAGATGATATCAGGAGTGGTAGTGAAGAAAAAATGGTAGATTTTATTGGAAATACAAGTTTGACAACTAGAAATGAGGATCTTGAAAGCCCTGTCCCGTCTCCAGAGTCAGCAAATCTTGAAAAAACACCATCGACTTCACTTCACAGTATCATCACGTTGCATCAGGCTTCTATTCGATTAGGCGGTTTTGTAAGGGATGCTAAACATGGTTTATGTAAATGCATAAGTCACTGCTACAATATGTTGACCTTGAGCCGTAAGGAGTGCAATAATTGAGCACAGAATCGACTCTGATGCAACAACTTCTGGAAACACCAACTTTGAGAAAACTTTACGTGAAAACATAGCAAATATGTTGAAAATCGTGCCAGAAACATCAGCAGCAATTACATGTAATGATCCAGAATAAAAATAATGACGCTACTGTGGGTGTTGTACCTGTAAAAAAGGTGGATGGCAAAAACACTGTGCTTCAAATGTAAAAAAAGCAATATGCGGAGAACACGATATTGACATATGTCAAAACTGTATATAATTACTAAATCATTGTTTTTAACTGTTTTTATATCGAAGAGAGTTGATTTGTTTTCTGAAATATTTAAGTAAGATTGATTTTTGCATTATTTTTTTTAGTATCAAGAAATAACTAAGACGATAACATTTTTTGTGTAATTTTAGTATAGTTCCTAATATTTGATTATAAAAATATCAATAAATAACTATTTGATTTAAATTTACGTTTTTATATTTTTATATTTAAGCTGAATAATTTAAAAAATTGATATATACGATATAAAACAAACAAATAAAATGAATTTGAATATTACACGTCAATTTGACGTATGATTGGGCTTTATGGCTTTAAAAATATGATTGGGCTTCTAGGTTAAGAATGCAAAAATTATGTTCTTTAATTAATTAGTCCTGATGTGAAACGATTCCAAATACTTATTCAATTTTAAGTCCTTAATTCGACTAAAAAATTCTAAACTTAAACCGAACTCTTTATAGAAACAATATTAATATGTAACGCTATAAATAATGTAAACATATTTAAAACAAAAATACCTATTTGCAGATTTGTTTAACTTGTTATTACTAGAAGAAAAAAATATTTCACCCTCATTTCACATTTTATTTCAGAACCGTAGACACAAAATGACTTTAGCTATAAAATTTAACTTGATCTCTGTGACAGCTGTCAGAAAAATCACGCCTATGATGAATGAATTGAAATGAATTTCTTAATAGTACAGACAGTACCTGTCAATGTCATACTTTATGGACATGCCGATTAGTGATGGGCGACGAATGATCGTGACCACAGAGTTGTACATAGAGTTTTATTTAAAATATCGATAATTTATACTAACGATATTTTAAATAAAACTTAATTTATCATTAATTTTATTGTATATTTTAATATCATAACATTTTTACATGTGTAATTAAATTAACCCCAATTATATGTTACATTAGCATCGATAATAGTGAAAAACGTCAATAAATACTATTATTACATTATTATGAGTATTTAATTAATATCATAACATTATTTACATATTGTGTACATACTTGATCTTAAATAATAGTAAGTAAATAAAATCCAATTTCTCACCTTCAACTAATCATTCGATTTCATTACAACATTGTTTGAAAATCGATTTTTTCCACCACTATCTCAACTCTAAAAATGTCAATGTCACTGTCGCAGAGATCAAGTTAAATTTTATAGAGTATAGCTATAAAATTGAATTTTGTTCTATCAAACAAACAGTCATTTACTAATCAGTCAACATTTCTTAGAAAACTGGGCAGTTTGCATAATGTTTAAAACTCAACACCAACTGGTCTAATTGTTTAAAGCTTCCAAAATATGAAAGTAAAATGTCTGTTACACTAACAACTTTGTATAATGAATAAAGTTTAAAATGGAACACACTTTTCATTTTAACTGCCCGTTAGGGCCTATCAAGCCGTTACGACTATGGGAGAGATCCATATTTTTTTCTCCTTTGCCAACTGTTTGCCTTATCTGGCATCTGTTCTTGAGAAAATACGATACAATATCCCAGCTGCGTGAGTGTCAATTAAAAGAAAATAACGCTACTTTTTGCTACATTTTAGAGTAATAGTTGAAGCCAAGGCCCGTAACGAATTGCGCTGTGAAAAAAGCTTTTTTGGGTAGGTATATGGGCTTTTATTTCAAGGCCAATTAAAAATTCCTTTCTCGCTGTACCTACTGGGTCTCCGGGGCTCTCTTTTATCGTGGCCGGATCTGCGTGTAGCTTCACTTCAGAGAGATGACTCTTAAATTTCATCTGGTGAACCTTAACGAGACACAAAAACTTACTGGAATTATTCCGAGCCCACTCAAGGAAAAATACAGGGCAGTAACTTTTATACCTAACGTGCTTATACGAGTATAGGGTCTTTTCGTGTTTAGTTGAATAAATGTAACGTTTATAACCTGTAGGTACGCTGTTATGCGTAAGTTATGAAATGCGCATAACTGTGGAAAATAAAATCTACCCGCAAAAGCAACATGGCCGCCGCGACATAGCCAAGCGCAAGTAACCGTCGCGCGGCAAAATCCGCGCCGGCCAGTCAAGTGTAAAAAGTGCTTAATTAAATTCCTATGTGTATTCCGCTGAATCGCGTTCGGTTTTAAAAGCATTTAATTCGCCATGATCATAAATTCATATTGCTACCTAACACGTTCGCCGTCCTCTGATCTGAATTCGAAAATACGACGGCTATACTAGCCACCGCCGTCCATGGAAATAAAATGCTATCCAATGCAGCCATTGAAGTATGTTACCGTGGTGCAGCATAAATTTGCTGTAGTACGTTATTTGAATTATTGCATAACTTGTAAACACGTTTAGACCAGGCGCGCTCGCGACGCGAATGCTCTCCTTTTTTCCCTTATCGACAGATTTTAAAATATGGGGCGTACGCGTTTTCAGATAAATCGTGGGAAAAATATGGTTTTATGGGAGAAGTTTACTGTATGACTATATGAAGTGTTGTCATCATCATTTTAGTCATTGAACTTTAAGTGGCAAACATCTAGACCTTCCAAATAGACTTACAGAATAACCTAGCATGCATTAAGCGTTTACTAATATGTATAATAAAATATCAGTTTGGCTGGTTTTTTAATTCATCTATAAAATTACTGTATATAACAATTTTGTATGGAAATGAAACAGCGCTGCATAGTGTCAGCGCTGTTTCATTTCCTACAGGTGGCACTGTAGAAATCCCATAGAAATTTTACTTACGGTAACAAAGGGTGAATAAAAACTTGAAAGGAGACTCATAATAAGCATGGCTACAGGACTATTAATAGGTATTTTATGTTATGTCAAACATCCTAACAAACAACAACAAACAAATAACTCTTTATTGTACACAAAAAATAAACTAACAATAAATACATTAGTGAAATTCTTAAGATAGTGCAACACTAGGCGGCCTTATCGCTGGAAGCGATCTCTTCCAGTGATCCTACGTACTAATGAGCAAATAAATAGCCTAAATTAGTTTTAGTTTTTAAGCGCAATACATTTTCTTGCTTAACAACAAAAAGTGTGCTGCTACGATTATACAATAACATTTTTTGGTTCCATAATGGGAAAATGAGGACTGTTATGGGTAGTTTTGGAGATTTTCTGCCCTCACTGTTTTGTGCTATTAAAATATTAGCCACATGAAATCTGGCCGGTGCCAAATTTCTTGTTGCTAGCTTTTATATTCCCTGACAGTGTGCAAAGTTAGCCAAAATGTTATATATTTCATATTTCAGCAAAATAATTAACATTTTTTTTCTTTTCTGGTCGATATTAAAAACGAGCCGATGAGTTGTTTTTAGGGTTCCGTACCTCAAAAGGAAAAAACGGAACCCTTATAGGAACACTTTGTTGTCCGTCTGTTCGTCTGTGTGTATGTCAAGACTCTTTATCTCGGGAACGCGTAAACATATCAAGTTGAAATTTAAACTGTATACGTACATCTATAGTTTTTTGCAGTTGTTTAAAAGAAAAACTTCTCAGTTATCATTTAAAAAAGTTAGAGCGGTTTACGTTGTAAAAAAACCGCATATTTCGACACTCACAAAAATCAAAACCTACAGGGTACTTTCCATTGACATAGAACTATAAAATTTGGCGAGAAGCATTATCTTAAAGTACACATATAGGAATAAATCTGAAAATTGTACATTTTTATTTAAATCACAAAAAACAGGGCCTCAAAATTCAAAAATATGGGTTCAAAATTCAAAGTGAGTAAATCGTATCATGTAAGGTATCATATAAAATAACTTCATTAGCACATGCTAAAACAGGTTTTTAATTATTTTAAAAATGTGTAATTTTCGATGTACGAGAAAGGTGAAAAAAAAAACTTTTATATCGATGATTATAGTATAGAGATTTTAACAACTTACCTCCCTCAAACCCTCAATGTGCGAACCTTGACTCGCACTTATCCGGTTTTTTTATAATGTGAAATTGCTAATAAAAATACTAATACTTTAATAACTCAGAAAACACATCGCGAACGCAAAATGTAGGTCGTTTATTTCGATCGCTTTTAATCTGACAGACACATACCCCATTTCTGAAGTAATTTTAGAAGTTTGCAGCTAAAAAATAAAGCTTTTCCTTCGAAACTTAATACTGAAGTAGTTAAACTAAAAGCAAACTACGTTCTATAATGAGCCCTAGACGGAACTAAGTAAACATCTTTTCTAAAAAATAACTACAAACCTCTTCAGCCCGCAGTAGAGTACTCCCGACTAAGCGTTGCATAATACCACGAGTGAAAGTTAATTTTCAAATATTACAAGTCTCGTTCTACGTGAACGGTATTGTTATTTTATACTAGGGATTGAATGCGGTTAAGGTAAGTACTCAAATAAAGTTATGGTGCCGGTATGAAAAAACGTTATGTGTTAATCAATGTAGTGATATCGGTTAAGGAATACGGTAACGCAACCAATGTTTTAAAAAAGAAGACTACGTACAAGGTTGCCTGGAAAAAATCGCCATGGGTGATAAGGCCGCCACTTTATAATCATATTTTTTGTCGTATATGTGTAAAAAATAAAGAGTTTTGTCTGTCTGTCTGTCTACGTACCAGCAAGCGTAGAGTAGGATATCCACAGACAAGGGTGGGTAGTTGATCTGATTGCCGGAACGCGCTGGAAACAAACTGCTTCCAAACGTTTTTGTTGGAAATATATAGGGGAAGAGAAGGACAGATAGATAGATGGAACTATTATATTTATTGGTACTGCAATTGGCTATTTCATAAGCAAAATAAGAAATAATTTGGTATTAAAAAATGCTAGCAGCTAGATGCCCGTAACGGAGAGAGATATAAATGTGTATAAAGAACACAATTTTGATAGTAGTATTTTTAGGTACAGTAATTTTCTTATACTGAAATTAAAGAGACGTCATACCGTTAACCGTTATAACCTTTGCCTTTTCGGTTATTCATTCTCCGTTTCGTACCTCACGTAGTTAGTGGTTAGAACCTTCTAGAGCCACTCAGTACGCTAAGTGATTTTTATCGTCGGACGATTATGTACCGACAACATTGGGAACACACATTTGCGTTCCACCACTACATTATGTGGACTGGGCCATGTTTTTGCACCGGATTACCCGTTTAAACAAACAGCGGGCAAAACACCAAATAAAGGAAAGTACTAACCGAGCGTTATTCTTACAGAATTAACTCATAACCAAGTGTTTGATACTTTTTTCGGTTTGTAATCTGGTTTAATGGGCACGGGGCCAGTCGCTTTAGTAAATCGGTTGCATGCGACCACTGTGAAATGGGTAGCTTTTTACTTTACGTTTTTTTGATGTTGCTTTAATGTTACATCCAGTACAATTCTGGCAGCTATTAGTGTTATAACCAGTACACTAAGGGCACATGTGAAATGTTTTATGAAATAAATGCGAACATTTAATGTTTGCTTCATATGCCGTAGACTGTTTTAAGGCCGTTTAAGCCTAAACTGTTTCATTTTGAAAATGCCAAGTAAAATATGTAGAACTTAAATTATAATTATTTTTCGCAAAAAATGGCACAACTGACTTCCAACCACAAGAGACACAGGAAAGCTGTCTTTGTTTTT
This sequence comes from Hypomecis punctinalis, assembly GCA_949316475.1. Classification (NCBI taxonomy): domain Eukaryota; kingdom Metazoa; phylum Arthropoda; class Insecta; order Lepidoptera; family Geometridae; genus Hypomecis; species Hypomecis punctinalis. The sequence continues at coordinate 9,775,409 of OX438803.1, read as the reverse complement.
TAGTACGTAGTAATTTTTAATGAAAACTATTTACCATAATAAAAAAATTCGAACTAAATTGCTATAATGATAAGTTCATCTAATTCAAATTTTCGAACGGCTGATACAGGTAGATTGCTGAAATAAAAATTATTACGAAAATTTATTAAAATGTCAAAATTGGAATAGTTCGCTTGAATTGATGTATACAATTTTTACATTATTGGTGATTTTTCAAACACAGCTCAGTCGTTTTCGATAAAATTTATATACCTTTTCGAACTAAAAAAGAGTTTATTGATTTTGTTTACAGTTTGAGAAAATATCGATGAACATATATTATAGAAAAAAATACATAAAGACAAACATGGAACTTCTTATTTTTTGGAAGTCAGTTAAAAATGAGTACTCCACTGGAGGCCGTAGGCCTATCCACAAAAGGTGATTGGGCCATATCCACCACGCTGGCCCAGTGCGGATTGGTGGATTCACATACGCCATCGATTTTTTTCTACGGACGTATGCAGGTTGCCTCACGATGTTTTCCTTCACCAAAAAGCCAGTGGTGTGAAATTCGGTACATAAATTCCAAAGAACTCATTGGTACGGGACCGGGGATTTGAACCCACGACCTCACGATTGTAAGGCGGGTGTCACTACCTCTTGACTACCACGACTATAAATAAAAATGAGTAACTTTACATAACTTTACTTTAATTACTTTAACTTAACTTTTCATTACTTTACTTTAATATGTGAACTAACTTCATTAATTTAGTTATTAACGTTAAATGCTCTTTAAATGCATTAATTAACGTTAAATGCTTTAAAAATATACTTTTTACTGGACACGAGTTATTTATACAAAATCCCGTTTTTGCTACTAAACACTTTATCGAAAATACCTCTATATTCGGAGCAGAAATATATCGGCTGAATTTAATAAAAGGATTAAGGCATATAATATGTATGTAAATGTAGGTGTAGGAGAAAAACACACGCATCGCATGCGGCCCCGAAATAATAAGTTGAAGTAGAGTTCATGTCCCGCCCACCTGAAGAGATTGGGGGGACAGGAATGCTTAATATAGAGTCCTTTACTTGCACCCGGGGTCGGCGAATAACATTGCCGAGTTTGCCGACGCTGCCTAAACTCTACATACTACGGAGGGATTGATAAAATACGCAGTGGATATTGCACGCCGCTCGTGCAGTGACAAAATAAATGTCAAATGTTATTACAGTAAACGATGGGTAGACGATGTGCGAAAGCATGCAGGATTTGGGTCGCAAAAGCAGGGGATCGTAAATCATGGCGTGAATTGGGAGAGGCCTAAGTGCAGAAATAGAAAACAAAAGGCTAACAAAGAAGAAGAAGAAGTTATTACAATAACACTAAATTTAGTTATCAAGTAGTTATGAAACATCAAACGTGACTCACGTGAGTAATAGGTACATGATATAATATGTTTATTAAAAAACTTGTTACAATTTGACTAGTTACAAGTTTGTTTTAATCACATTCGGTTTTATTGATGAATCAACGCTGCCCTTTCCAGCTTTGCCCGGCTATGAAAAATATAGCTTACGATTGCTGAATAAATAAGCTAAAATATAGTGAAACAGCATTGCATTTTGTTATGTAAGTACTTTATAAGATGTAAGAGGAAACACAAACAGAGACACAGGAAAGCTGTCTTTGTTTTTAGTACGTAGTAATTTTTGATAAAAACTATTTACCATTATAAAAAAAATTGAACTAAATTTCTATGATTATAAGTTCATCTAATTCAAATTTTCAAACGGCTGATACGGGTAGATTGCTGAAATAAAAATTAGTACGAAAATTTATTAATTTGTCAAAAAATACTTACCAATTTGGAGTTTTCATTATCTAAAGTCACAAATTCAGTTACTATATTAATTTGCGATGATGATTTATTAAGGTTAATTAGCAATTATTAAACTGGTATCTTCATAACATATGTTGCAGTGTTAGGTAGGCTCCGGTGGGTGGATGGTGCGATATCTTTTTGGGTTCTTTATCAAAGTACAGGCGTCATTCCCGTGCTTGGTAAGCAATGGCAATAAAGGTTATATTTGATGCAATTTCTACTGGAATGATTGTACTGAAGGGCACAATATCGGTTTGTGGTTGATTTTCTTAATGCGCGACGCGCAGCGTGTGTTTTATTTTCCTTTACAAAGAAAAGTGATTTGTACAAATGGAACTTTTGTTTGGATATTTTATCGAGTATTTTTATTTTCGTTTATAATCGGTGAGTGCCCTTTATTTATATTTTAGGACTTTAGTTTGTTTAGGAACGTGAGGAGTTTGTTTAGTAAAGAAATAATGAAATGTGAAACTTATCATCTGTTTTGAAAGTAATTTTTTGTTTTCTCCAGTTAAGTTATATTTTTCAAAAAATTGTAAGTCATTGCGCTGCAACAATGTTATTACAATTAGTACTTCAACTTCAAAAGCATATAGTAATTTTTCGCAAAAATTGGCAAAACCGCATTTCATCGTGTTCTTGTACAAAATTCGAATATTTCGCTCGAATTGTTTACATTATTGTTGATTTTTCAAAAACGGCTCAGCCGATTTCTTTAAAATTTAAATGGTACCACCGTGGGAGCATATCCTTTTAAACTACAAAATAATATTTCGATTCAGCTCACAACTACCGAAATTATCGATGATCATACACACGAAAAAATACATACAGACGAACATAGAACCTCATCTCCTGGAAGTCGGTTAAAAAATAACGGTAGTACTGAATTAGTTTGTCCCAAGTAAAAGTCTATCTGCCAAAATCCAGTAACTAAATAACAAGCCAAGTACGAGTATTTTGCTAGCATGTTTACATTTCGCTGACAGACGCTCGTTCTATGCACGAAAAGTTCTAGTCCATGTCAGCTTGGAAGTTCCAACGTCCAGGAACCGCGGGACAGCCCACAATGGAATGAAGTAACATCGGAAACTCGGAGTTAATAAATAATAATGGAGGATGATACGCGCAGAGAACCGTAGTTTAGTGCGAAAACGCTCGCCTTTTTACGTGTGGTGTAGGTTCAAATCTTAAACCTAGGTCGTAACCGGTAGTAACATTGAGTTCTTAGGAATTTATCTACGAATATCTTTACCGGCAAAAGCGATTCGTCTTGATAACCATCAAGACAAAACTTACTTTTTTTATGAAAGCGAGAAACTTTTTCAAAGATTTTGATAATATTTTTTTTATTGGTAAGAGAAAAATCTAAACAATAATATAATAATAAATATAGTTAATAAACACGCTTTATACTTCTTAAATTTTTGACAGATGAACCACCGGAGGAGGTATACAATTCTACGCGTATTTTTTTTTATGTATAACCACGCATAACTTTTTTCATAGTAGTCCGATTTCAATAATTCTTTTTTATTGGAAAGAATATACTTCGAAATTAGTGCCATTTAAATTTTATCGAAATTGGCTCAGCCATTTTTGATAAATCAACAATAATGTGAAAAATGCTACATCGATCCGTGCATAATATTTGCGTTCTAGCGATGCGCCCCGGCTTCGCACAAGTGTATTATACATATTTCTTGAATTACTCTATCTACTAAAACAAACTGCATTAAAATCCGTTGCGTAGTTTCAAAGATATAAGCATACATGGGGACAGACAGCGGAAAGCGACTTTGTTTTATACTATGTAATGATTCTGAACACGGGTGAAGTCGGTCATTCTATTTTTTGCAAAAAATAATTATCATACTGAAAATTATTATACACTTTTAGTTTTATATGCTATAAAAGCGTGTTATTTAGTTTTTTTTTAACTATATTAATTTTTCACTTTTTAGTAATCGAATAAAATGCATTGTCATCGGTGTGCAAAATTTTAAGAAAAATTTGATCGCTTGAAGTAGGGTAAAATCAGAGCTCAAAGGGGTCGGTTACAAGCAAACATACAGGTGAAACTAATAAAAACGTGTTAAAAAAGGCACACATTGATTCGAATAAACTATTCAAATTTCGTACGTTAATTGCAATGGTTGAAGTTGCTTCTGCTATTTTTGCAACACTATATACTATACTCTTATATGGATCACTATACAAAACATGTTAACTAAGAACCGCATGTAAATTTGTTGCAATAAATGATTTGACTTTGACTTTGCGTAAAACAGTTATTTAGTAGTGTGGGTTTAAAACCGGGCCAATGCTGATGTTTGTCTGTGCAACGTATGGATTTACATATCGCTGGCTTTTTTGAAGGAAAACATGATACACAGGAAATGTAACCTGAATACGTCCGTAAAAAATGAGCTTATCTGAATCCACCAACCCGTACTTGACCAGTTAGTAAATTACTTTTCGTGGGTAGGACAATGGATAGCAGTAGACTCAAAAAGGATGGTACAGTATATACTGAGTGACTGGTAACATTTAGCATCTTTTTAAAGGCTTATTCTGTACATCAAAACTAACAACTTTTGTTCAGCGACTATTGTCAAAACTAAAAAAAAAAACCGGCAAGTGCAAGTCAGGCTCGCACACCGAGGGTTCCGTACAAATCCAGAATATTTCACAAAATTGGGAAGTACGTTGTTAAAATCTGTATACTCAACATCATCATCGACAAAAGTTTTTTTTTTTACTTTTCTCGTCATTCATCGAAAATTGTTAAAATAAATAAAAAACTGTTTTGAAAAAATGAAGCTCTTTTATATGATACCTTACATGATACGATTTACGCACTTTGAATTTTAAACCCATATTATGTGAATTTTGAAGCCCTATTTTTTGTGATTTAAATAAAAATATTCAGTTTTCAGATTTATTCCTATATGTGTACTCTGAGACAATGCTTCTCGCCAAATTTCATAGTTCTATATCAACGGGAAGTACCCTGTGGGTTTTGATTTTTGTGAGTGTTGAAATATGCGATTTTTTGCGACATAAACGGCTCTAACTTCTTTATATGATAACAGAGAAGTTTTTCCTTTACACAACTGTAAGAGATCATAGATATATACGTAAACAATTTAAATTTCAGCTCGATATCTTTACGCGTTCTCGAGATAAAGAATCTTGACATACACACAGACGGACAGACGGACAACAAAGTGATCCTATAAGGGTTCCGTTTTTTCCTTTTGAGGTACGTAACCCTAAAAATCAGCTGTTCCATACATTTGTTCGCGGGTGCACGATATTTTTATATGGAACACCGTTTTTTTTTTTTAGTTTTGACAAAAGTCGCAGAACAAATTTGTTAGTTTTGATGTACAAAATAAGTCCATAAAAGGTTGCTAAATGTTTACCAGTCACCCTGTCACGCGTTTTTATAGTACATACTTGTACTATACAGTTACACATTCTACTGAATAATATTGAGACATAAGTTACTGGCAGTAACGAATCAGAGCCACAATGGAACGAAGTAGCATCGGAAACTCAGAGTTAATAAATAATACTGGAGAATGACATGCGCAGAATGCGGGATCTGCTCTGGACGTCTCTGCTGCAGGCATTGATTGTGGGGATGATACATTGATTACAATTTGAATACGGGGAAGGCACAATGTGGACGGAGTAGTTGCCATGGATGATAGAAAATACGGATAGATGAAAAAAATACGAGAAAAGGGAAGACCACGGAGGGCAATCTTGGATCAAATTAAAGAGAAGATAGATGTCAAGTCGTAAAGGGACGTAAAGACGTTCGCGGAGGATCGCGCGACGTGAAAGTTGCTCCACCGACAAGACCTTTTCTCTTAAATTTTAAATAAATGAATGGAGAAGATCTAGGTTACTTTATTTTTTAGTTCTCATATTTTTTGGTTGAGTATAGCCAAAACCAATGAGAAAATAGTCTGTATCTGCCATATTTGTCAACAACACATTTAGAGGCACAGATATAGGGTAGGCTTTAAGATCTCCCAGGCGCCAGACCTGTAAGCTACTCTTCCCAATTTCAATATTTCAAGTTGCTAAATTACAGAAAAATACTGATTACTTTAATTCTTCTACGGTTCCCCTAATTTCTTACAAATCTAGCAAAAACTCTACTCTTTATAATGTCTATGCTTTTAAGTTAATCTGTTAAAAGATTTATTTTTAAATTCAAGAAAAAAAGAAATAACTAACCAATGAACTGAAACGAGTTACGTTATCGTTTAACGTGAAACAATCTAGTCCTGAAAAATCAGTTCTTTAACAAAGCTAAAGAAACTCAACAATAGTTTACAATTGACAGAGTAGAATAAAGGTAGAAAGTTAACGCTTATCTGGCGGTTCGGGTCAACACAAAAGCTCGTGGTCGGTGGCTTAACTCTAGACTAAGAACTATGCTTAGCCTAAATTAAGGTGCTCTGTGAAATTGCGAAATTTGAGTAATTTTAATTTAGAAGTCAACCTTTCCTTCAATATGAATGGTCGCCTTGTACCTATGTGAAAAAAAATTAAGTATTTTTTTTACGTATCCAATACGATTTTTTTTTATATTTTGCGTCTTGAGAAAAAATGAAGGTACTTAATAATTTAACATTTTCCTCTATTGTCACGTAAAATGTACAGATTAGACATACCTACATCGACTTAGATTTTTTCTTTCATTCCATATTGATGTATATCTATTATTATTATAAAATACGGGACTAATCGCGTACTAAAATTACGAGATAAATAAATACCTCCTTATCCCGACGTTTCGGCCGAGTTGCATCCAACGTGATCACGGGTAGACTCAAGTATGTATATATCTAGTTGAGATTTTTTATTAGAGTTGGCGTTTATGGCCCGTGGTAACTATCTGAAAATATGTTTATATAACTATATTTTCTTCGTAGAATTTCTCATTGTTTAGCCATATAAGAGACCTTTTAAGCTTTCGTCAATAGTCAACAAACCTACCAAACCTAATTTAATAAAATCAGTACGTTGACCTCCAGCTCCTTGTCTATAAAACGTTAGCACAATGCGGGCGGTGGTCTCGTGAGACAAAGATTAGTACACGCACTAGCCGACGTCCGAGCGCACTCGCCTAAAACGTTGATAACACTGACTCACAGGCCACTGCGCGACACATTCTAACAGATTGCCAGTACTTGAACTTGTGACTATTTCATACATTACTGTAGTGAATTTACATTTTAAATCGTACATGGTTAGACAATGTTTAACAGTACAAATCACATGGTCAGACAATGGTTAACAGTACAAATCACATGGTTAGACAGTGTTTAAGACTTTAACTTTTGTGGTAAGGAGGATAGTGTTTCTATGTAGAGACGCCTATGTCCCTGTCAGACCAAATTCCATGAGACCTGTTGATTTTGACCAAGTCATTAGTCAACCTTGTTTATAAAAGTTCCATGTTGCGCTTGACGGTAACTCTGTGGTCCAAATTTTAGAATCTTGCTGTCACCTTACTCATTATTTCTACGTGATGATAACTATGTGCCGTGCTTACTATCACTTTCACTATCTAATCCCGGTTATATTGGTAACTTTAGTTTTTAATTTTGAACCAATAAAAAGGGATGACATGCTTCGCTATCCCGTTCCCACTAATACAGATCTTCACTGCTCGTTCCTGCTCGGACTCGTGAGCATTAACGCATACGTATAAGTTAAAAATTGGGGCTTCAGACTTCAAGCAAATATCTACAGAGCCACAGTCTCTAAGTGAAAGTAGTAAAAAATGTCCGAGCGCTGTCATACATTCCTACTTATATATTTACATTAAATAATTCAAATTGACCAGTTTTCTCGACTCTGGACGGTATGTCACCTAATTAGTGCTTGTAATCGAGCACTTTGGCATCGCGAAGCGTTGTAGTCGGTTTGCAATCGCCTTGCGACTAACTAAAAAGTCTGCCCACTACGTAGCTTGGGCAGAGTTTTGGCTCGGACCTCAGAGCAAATAAAAAAATCAAGAGAGAATGTTGTGAACAAACAAGTGAGCCCGGCTCAAACTACGCCTCGCCGTGTAAAGACAGTTACACACACATCAACGTACAAGGAAACTACGCCTTGGCTTGTCAGTCGAATTATGGCGCGCGGTAGTGACGCACTCACACATGTATAAAAACCGGCTTCACTTGACTGTTCAACGACGTTCCCTCTTGCTTTTTTATTTGCTCTGAGGTTCGAACACATTTTTTGCACGGTAGTGACTCTTTAGATATTTTCGCTCGAAGACTTCAGATCATCTACTGCATCCCAGTGCAGGTCGCTGGACGTGTTTACGGCTGCACAACAAAAGCCGGCTAAGTTTTACGTCGCTAAGAGCTTGTATAGCTTGTTTTCTGAATTTCACCGTTGAATTAAGTTTACAACGTGGTGGATAAATGAAACGATGCTGCAACATAATGCGACATGTTTTGTGTGAGCTTAGCGTTGTTTTGGGCTACTTTCTACGTGTTTTATGGAGGTAACTGAGGCTTTAGTTGTGAAAATGAAATGGTATCATTGATTTTAATTTAGCCATTTTTTTATCAAGTCTGCCATACTTACTTACTATTTGAACTTATCAAGGTTCCAAAGCAAACTGTTGGAGAATGATTATTACCCTCAGAGCAAATAAAACAATCAAGAGGGAACGTCGTTGAACAGTCAAGTGAGGCAGGTTTTTATACATGTGTGAGTGCGTCAGTGTTGCGCCGCCATAGTTAGACTGACAGGCCAAGGCGTAGTTTCGTTGTAACGTGTATGTGTGTGTAATTGTCTGTACACGGCGAGGCGTAGTGTTAGTTGGTTTCACTTGTTTGTTCACAACATTCTCTCTTGATTTTTTTATTTGCTCTAAGATTATTACCTAAATCAAAATATTATATTTTCAGATAGACATTAGTTGATGCCACTCTCCAGCTATACATTATTATATTTTAATTTACTGTTTCGCAAATTTCTTGATATCGCATTAGTAACAGCTATCCTACTAATATTATAAACGCGAAAGTTTGTGAGGATGGATGTTTGTTACTCTTTCACGCAAAAACTACTGAACGGATTGAGATGAAACTTTGCAATAATATAGCATATATATCAGTATAACACAGGCTATAAATTATAATGACATTGCGTCAAAAATCAAAATATCATGCGGGCGAAGCCGCGGGTAAAAACTAGTATACCATATAGTTGTTCATGAGCATATCAATTATACACTTATACACGTTCTAAATTCCTTGCACTTTGTGTAGCAACACGAGTAAATAGGAATATCGTCTCAAGAGAAAGTAACATACAAACGTACTCGTAACCCTCGAACAAATGTAAACAAAATTAACAAAGGCATTAAGAAAAGAGAACTATGTCGTTAGGGTTCCGGGCAATTGTAGCGGACGTGTTACACGAAGATGGGCGATGAATAAAACACACGTTAAATAGGTGCCTCAAACGATACAAAGCACCCACATTAGCGCCTAACGAATAACGCTCCTTGATGGATAGCATTACCGTCGCTTTTGCTGCTTTAGCCTCTACTCATCGAGCAGTGTTGCTAGTCTGGTATTTCAACAATATTATAAAATGAAATAGTTGAAACAAATGTAGTCGTTTTACCTATTTAACCATTGAAATTGTTCTGTCCATACTTAATTTATAATCAATATATTTATTTATTTAAATTAAAAATATATATATATTGCAAGGTAGTTATTTCAAGTCATTTTAACTGACTGAAGGCTAAATGGCTGGAACTATTAAGTACCTATGGTTTTTACAGTGAATTTAAATTAATTATTTAAGTTTAGTTTTACTTATATTTTTCTAAATGTTTTTTATATAGTGAAACATAAAATTGGTATATTTTTAATATTAGATACAAACTGAAATGCTAATTCAATTTTCATATTTTAGATACGTTTTATACAGATTACATTACATATTACTCTGTTCTTTGAATGCGTATTTTGAAAAGTGATTAAAAATATAGATGCAATAATTACAAATAACACATTATCTAAAAAAAAATACGCGACTAGGTAAATTATTTAATTTTGTGATTTACAAAATTTAAAATTAGAAAAAAATCATAACTCAGGAGTTCCCTTTAATACCGTTAGATCTGGCAACACGGCCGGGCATTTAACAGAAAGTAATATCTAGAGGATAAAATACATTCCCACTGCACTTAGGTGCGAAACGCCCAAAGAGGCGGCCTGTCTGTTCCCACGCGACCGCCTATCTCGTGTTACAGCGAAAAGAAACCCATTTTTTTCTCTCACAGAATTAAACGAGCGATAAAATTCTTGCGACGTCGCATGAAAATGTGCGTTACCTGCCTTGCATATTTATGCGTGCCCTAGTAATGACGTTTGTCGAGCGTCGCCCGGGTTTCATTACTTCTCGTCTCGAGCTAGAGCAACTCCATTTTACAAACAATTCATGTCAAGTGTTTTCCAATCGCGTCGCGACTCGTTTGCATTTTTCACTGCACAATGAGTAAGCTGTATCAATTAAAATATCGTAACAATGTTGTAGTTCGTCTAAGGTGGCTCGTTAAGACTTTCAGGTTGTCTCTCTGTCTATTCGCAAACTGTCGCATTCACTCGGTTTTTGCTAAGGTTGTTTTCACACTATGTCATCTAAAAATTTTGCGTTGCTTGCATGACTGCTACTGAAATAATTTTTGGCAAAATATTATGATCGACTTCAACCGTGTACAGAATTTGAATACAGCTCATAGATTTTTTAGTAATTTTCACATTATTGTTGATTTATCAAAAATGGTTCTGTTGATTTTGACAAAATTTAAACTTAACCATTTTTGAAGTACGAGTGTGATCTGCCAAACAAAAATAATTATCGAAATCGGACTACTCCGTAAAAAGTTATGAGTTATACAGGGTTATTTCTAATCAATTAGTATCCTTTTAGGGGCTTATTCTGTATATCACAAGTAACAACTTTTGATCTACGACTTTCGTCAAAACTCAGAAAAAAAAAATCAGCTGTTCTATACATTTTGTCGCGGGTGAACTATATTTTTCTAAGGAATAACACATTTTTTTTGAGTTATGACTAAAGTCGTAGAACAAAAGTTGTTAGTTTTGATGTACAGAATAAGCCCCTAGATGGATGCTAATTGATTAGAAATAACCCTGTATAGATAAAAAATACGCGTCGAATTGAGAAATTCCTCCGTTGTTTCGTCGACTAAAAATGAGCGTTTGTGGATTGTTAAAATAAAAGTGAGATTTTAGAGTCTTCAATTGTCTCAGTTTTACTTTAGTTAAGATTTAACATTGTTTTCAAATTTTATAACTAATCAGAAGACCCAATAATAATTAATTTCTGCTCATTGTTTTCCTGACAAAATAATTATGAAGCGCAAACAGAAAAAATGCCAAGTTGATGTGTGCAAACTAAGTCAATTTATACCTACGCATGGGACTTGGTTTTAATACAGATATTAAAACCAAGTTCTTCAATAAATTGAGCTATTTATTTTAAATAAGTTACTATTAATACAATGATAGGCATGTGAGAGTCTTGAGCATCGTCGCAAGGTGGTGTGTTTCTCGGCCTTTTACCGGATACACTTCGGAGAGTGCGCCCAGGGGTTGCACAATCTGGTCCCCCCTACCCCTTTCTTCTATCGTACGGCTAGACAAACGCGACCAAAGCGCCACCCTTTTATGGTGGACATTCTGCGCGTTAGAACCAAGCGTTTCAAATCCTCATTCCTCATACGAACAGCCAGAATGTGGAACGCTCTGCCTGGGTCTGTCTTCCCGTTAAAGTACAACGTGGGTGTCTTCAAATCCCGAGTAAATAGGTATCTTCTAGGTAAGCGTGCTACACTCTAGACCGCACATCTGCTCAACATCAGGCAGTGTGTAGTCAAACGCGAACCTAAACGAAATAAAAAAATAATGTGAAGTATTTTAATTTTAATAAATGCTAACAGGAACCAACAGCTTACGCTTTCAAGACGCGAGTCGCGGATATAAGTAGCATGGTGTGATTAAGGCCTAAGAATATGGCTACATAAGTCGTCACTAAACATTAAGTCTGGCTTAAGTGTGCAATATCATTTATCTCGGCTGCGAGGGTAAATATTGTTCTTAATTTAATTCAAGTTAGCGCGCGTGGATGACGGGGCGTGTGCGGGCCGCAAGTTGGTTGCACTCGGAATATTTCAGAGCAAACGGCGCACAATACAGTAGCAATAGCTCGCCCCTAATCTTGAGCCAAGTCGAGTGCTGCACCTGCAGCCAAATTCGTTCCAATTAGGAGGAGTTAGAGTGCGCGTTGACTGAACAGCAAATGATGCGGTCCCCACTTAACGCCCGGGCGACACTTATGTGTCCTCACGTAAATAAATTTAGTTACCGCTTGCACTGAGTGCACGTCATTAAACTTTCTTGTCTTTAACTTCGTAGACGTGTCAGCTGGTAATTATTGGGATTTTGCGATTTGATGATATTTCAAATTGGATATAGTTGCGCTTAGAATTTAGAACGTGATCTTGTTGTTATTCGGTAGACAGATAGTTTGTTGAAAGAACATTGCATGAATTACATTGAATGAACTACAATTGAACTTAAAATTGATTGATATTTTTACCTTTGTGTTTTTTTGTATTTCATTACAAACGGTTATTTTCTACGTATCAAATACGGCTTGTAGCAGTGCTACACGCCGTAGCGCATGCTACTATACAGCTACATTAAATTTTTTACGTCTCGATTTTACACTAACACATTTTTATGTAATAGAGTGACAAGCAAGATGAGCCGTCATCTTGCTTATCATTTCATTATCTTCTAGTTCCTTTTGATAGGAGGTTACCATCCACTGTGGACAGCTGCAACACCGGAGGCCATTTCTAAGTTGGTTTTCATTTGACTACGTCATTAAGTCGTCAATTGTTCATAGTTTCTACATAGATACAAAAAAGTCCACAAAAAGCTAGATTGAGTAAAATTGACAGTTGCAATGCGAAATCTATTATAAAAGTAATTATAATAACTTATTTGTCGCTAAGTTTTGTACAAAATGTCTTAAAAATGACTTAAAACTTAGTTTAGAGTAGGTAAACAACTGCTTATACAGATAGGTATGTAGCAAGCTAATCTTAAAATACGGGTTATACGTCGATATCAAAAAGTACATAAACCTCCTACGAGTAGTGATATCCTACTAATGCGCTCCGTCTACAATCTTTTCTTGCCATGACTTGTTAAAATCTGTCACATGCTTGAAACAAAAATGCGTCTTAAAGCTGTAGAACTAAGGAGCACTTTAGTTTGTTTCACTTGTTTATGTTAGAATAATTCGTATGTTAGAGCTTTACCACAGTAAATTCAGAACAGTACACAACGTTGCCAAATAATTAAAGTGAAAATTATTCTTATCCTGAGACTATTTTTTTAATACATTTTTTTATTTCCATTATTTTTGTCTTTGAAATAAATAAATAATAAATCTAAAAATTTTGTGCAAATTATAAATATTGCGGTAGTCAAGATTTAAAATTCATCATTTTTTTTAAATTTCATCAATAAATAATAAATCTAAAAATTTTGTGCAAATTATAAATATTGCGGTAGTCAAGATTTAAAATTCATCATTTGAATTGCGTTATTTCGACGTCTGCGTCAGAGTCACTAGAATAATTTGAAAACAAAGGTATTGTAAAACTTATAAACAATAAAATTCAAATCTTTTATTTAGAAAACAAAACATGGTTAGTAATATTTAGCAAAATTTATCCATGAAATTTTAATTTTATAGTGCTTCTCACTCTAGGTTTATCTCAAAGAGTTATTTCAAAAATTCGTCACGAATGCAGGACTCGAACCTGCCTCTCTCTGATCACTAGCCCGACGCTCTCCCAACTGAGCTAATTCGCAGTCCTGCCCCCCTACCGCCTAAGCAATAGCAATCGTAATAGCAATCGTTTATGACTTCATTTTAGTCATTTGGCACCGCCTATGTGACGTTAACCATCAATTGCTTTGCGCGGATTGCGAAAGCAATCGTTGAATGAACAAATTTGATGGTTAACGTCACATAGGCGGTGCCAAATGACTAAAATGAAGTCATAGACGATTGCTATTACGATTGCTATTGCTTTAGGCGGTAGGGGGGCAGATTGTTGTTCATTCATGATGCGGGCTGTATTCAATTTGCCCCGACCGCAAACCGGAACACACGGAAATTTAATGGTTTATATGAAGTTTCATCCATTTTTGTTTAATTGACGAAAGAAATAATACGTGTCTAATATTTTTTGATAATCTATCTGACATGACGTGACGGGAAGCGTAATCCCGGTAGACCCATACAACGGTGGCGTGATTACATCCAATAGTTTTGCAGCAACACTTGTATGAGACTGGCACAGGACAGAGATAATTGGCGTAAAGGAGAGGAGAGTTATGCCTTACAGTGCGCCGAAATAAGCTGACGCTGATAAGCTGATGATGAATCTATCTGATGGACAAATTTGCACTTTGCAAAGAAACATTTTGTAGCTGTATTCTAAAAAAGTTGTGATTCTGCAGTTGACTGTGGCTATGATGTCAATCTTTATCGCAAGGGAAGTTAGGGGAGGCTAGGGTGCGCCAATGCGTCGATTGTAATCACGCAAATGGCTCCCTATCAAAAATGTCACATTCGTATCGATATTTTTGCTGTCACTCTGCCTAGAAATTCTAAACTTTACTTTTTTATCAAACCACAATGGATTGGATACAAAATGCTTTCATAGAAATATTTTCAATCGTTTTCGTAGATTAAAAAATATGGGTAAAAATTGTAAGAACATATGCAACAATTTACCCAGTCTTTACAACATGCTTTGTTAAGGACCTGGCGTAGAACGTCAACCCACGAGCATAGACTTAATAAGACTGCAGAAATGCATTGGGTACAAGCCAACTGTTTCTTTAGTTATCGTCCTGTCTCTGACAAGATGGTGAAGATGATAAAGAACTGGACTAAAATTGGTAACATGTTCTTATTTTGTCTTACTTCACAGGTCTTCACGCTGAAAATCATACGATACAACGGAATACAATACGTCAAATTCAGGAGTTTGTAAAATATAAAAAGCTCTTTATATTCGTTGAAGTGTTAAGAAGGTATACGTCATTACGTATTGGCGTGTAAATATTTATCAGGGCCTATCCTTATTGTTAAAGTTTTTGTCAATGCAACATCATAAGCCATGAAATTGAAACGCATCATAACTTACACCGCAACTCGTAACTGTAAAGCTTTACAATAAAAATCAAAGTCGCGTATTAAACAGTCTTTAAAAGTTTGGTTTTATTTTTCTATCGACGCAAGCTGCCGGGTAGCCACTGACTGCGATCGCCTCCATTAAAATAACTCGTTAAAATTTATCATCGACCCGCTTAATCGCTTTAGCGCCACCATCTGCGATTTTATGATTTTTCTGCTTGCTCTGTGTACATTTGTGGTCATTTTACAACATTTAGCAAATTACTTGCGTGAACCGGTTAAAAGCTCCCACCAACGCCTCGCGTCTCGGCTTAGAACTTCTGGTCGCGTACGAGAGTTCATTATCGTAATTATAATTTCATTATTTTTAATACGCATTTTCTCCTGTTGGAAATCCAATTTAATCAAATTATGCCGGATTTTCTGCAGCCACCAGTATTCCGTGGCGCACTCAAAAGATAATTAAATAATTAAGAATGTATGAATGACGCTGTAAAGCCGTTTTCCCTGATATTGTAATAATGCAGTCCTCTTGGGCAAAATCTTTTAAATTATTCTCTAGCGCTTTGGCTACGTAATTACGTGGCTATACTTAGATACCTATGGGGCAGAGTTTTCAATCTATAAATTAATTAAAAGGATTGCGAAAAAAATCTCACTCCTTTTAGAATTTTTTTTTTAATGTTTTCGTAACTGAGAATAATCATGGCATTAAAATTTTATACATCACTTAGATGGATCCAGAAATATATCCCTACGATAACAGATTTTATCTGCACTAAGCATCAATAAAGAGAACCATATAATAACATGAGAATCGCAATAATTCTAATATTTTTATGGCCATATAATGCGATATAGTCATAACGTTTAGTTTTCCATGATGCTCGTATATTCCTTCAAGTTTCGATTTTATGTGAGCTTCGCACTAAAAATCCTGAAGCGCCAACGCCGAATGCGAGAACCGTTCAACAAAACGGTCACCACGAGTGGAAATGGAACGTTTTACCTCTAAAATGTCAAAGGTAGCTTCTTTGGGTTTATATTTTGCGTTTATAGCGGTCAGCGGCGCGTCGCAGATACGAGCAAAAAGACAGAGAGCGACCGCTCGCTGCCGGGAGAAAATCTGAGGGCTTAAACAGTGCCACGTATGAAATAGTGGAGCTCGGTTACATGAAAAAGACGAGAGGCAAAATCGAGTGACAGGACCGCGGCGTAGGATTTTCAGTCGGATGGTTTTTTGCAGGCAGGATTTTAGGGCTGGACACTGCAGCCTGGGTTGCGAATTTATCGTGGTCGCTTCTCCCCCGGACGTGCGGTCTGTGATTAGTCGGGCTCGAGGCGTCTGAGTGATTTTTTGCATCGGATCTCGCGAACTACGAATGTGTCACACTTTCATTGACACTTATGCAAGCAAGACACTACACTCTGCACACTCAGTACTGTTTAAAGATGCATCATATTTTTTGATAATTTGTTTTGATGAGTGACTTTTTTCACAATATAATTTATCTTAATAAGCAACAGCTATCGGTTCCGAGGTAAGAATTATATTGGTGATAAAACTTTTAAATTCGTGATGCATTGAACAAATTAAATTCCTGAATTAAGAAGTTACTTACTTTAGTGGCAAGTTAAAATGTTGATTGGTACAAAAAAATACAATTTCAATGGCATCTTCACATGTGATGATCACATTTATCATTACCGTTTGTAACTACAAACATTTTCCTAATACACATACCTAATCAAAATAAAACATTATTAAAATTACAATCAGTGATAATTGTGAAACCAAGTTTAACATCTTAATCTTTTTGTTGCAGATTGACCCCAAAGTGGCCTTCCCCAGAAGAACACATCCAAAGGTAAGTTCTTTCAACCGCGCTGAAAATTATAGCTCTAGAATCCTATTCATACATTTCTCTACCGCAAACGGCCCTACAAGTTACGGTGCGAAGCTACTGTAAAGCATATCGGTCCGACGCCGCCCCGTTTGTTTATTTTCAAACATTTACTCAAAATATTATTTTAGGCTGGACATAAGTCTTGCTCGCTATTAAGATGTTGGCTTGACGCATAAATAACTAAGGGCTGTGATAATTTAGTATGCGCGACGTGATTTCGGGCTCGTCCTTACAAGATAGTACTGTGATTGAATCCCATAACGGGTTATTTAGTTCATTTCCCTTTTTCCTTCCTCGTTGCTTTTATTTAATGGAAGACTGGGATTTAAGGACAAAATTGTTGACTTACAAAAATTTAAGTCGTTTGGTGAAATATTGATTGCTAGTGCTAAGATAATAAACATACGTCCACACTACGTATTATGTTTATTATTTATGTATCTATGAAATAGTAAAAACTGTACGGGTTGCAGCGTAAAAAAAGAGCATAAGTTTAGATTTTCGTGGAAATTACAAAACGCCGTAAGGTTTTCATTTAAACACGTGTTCCAGTACAAAGTAGGAAATAACCATGTAAAAAAATCTATTTGAGTAATATAATTTGTAGTAAGAAATACCCAAAATGATAACATTTTAATAATGAAAACAGTAAAAACGTTCCATCTCTTTCGATGTTTTATACCCCAATTTTCGTACAATCTGCAATTCAGTTCTTACTAAACTGAAAATATAAAGCTCTCTACACACTGGCTCTGTGGCTCTGTGAAATGTAAGATATCATTCGAGGGTGCCTGCCGCATTTAATGCAAATTGACATCAACCTCCTTGCCTAGCGCCCATCCAGGCCGTTTTCAACATTTTACTTTCAAGTAGCCGATACTTGAGGTTTATTTAACCTCGCTCAGACTAGCTCTTGCTTTTATATTTGCACTGCTGAATACAAGAGTGTACACAATTGATAATTTCAACCCGAGCTAAACGGACGCCGGAGAATTTCGTGAGGTGAAAATGAGAAAGTCGATGAGGTCGCTATTTAGCTAGATACTAACATCCTATAAACTTGAGAATAGAGTACCTCGCAACAAGTGGATCTCCTTTGTTCCTACATAACCGGATTAAATATAGAAACTTTGAGTCTGCGATACACGTATAACTTTGGTTCCGCGTTACCTATACCCGGTGCAGAATTATGAAATGAATTTTCAAAATGGAGCGTCCGAAAAATCACAAAAATCCGCGGATGGAGTCGGCACGCTACCTCCTTCTTTTTATATGGACATTAAACGTGATGGATGGTTTTAAAACATCACGTTATATTACTCTATCCGGGCTGGCGGCGTTGCGTGGCCGGTCAAAGGGGATGCCGGCTACGCGAATTACATGAATACATTAAGGGAGTACTGCCTCGTACCTACACGTTACACTGTAATGCTCACGAATAAATTTAGACCATGTACCTTCATCACAATGCCACAGAACAGCAACTATGTATGTATGTAAATTTTGACGTACCGCATAGATTCCCCGATACAACGACTGCCGCGATCGGCGAGCGATAGCGTTCAGTTCGCGGCAAAAATAAACCGAAAGGTAAAATTAGAAAAGTTTATACAAGTCGCACGAACCTGTTCGCTGACATAAACAATTTCTGAAGGGTCCAGATAATGTTTTTTGTTCGCCTTATTAATTGCGATGATAAACGGCGCACGAAATCGGATGATTTTGTCAATGCCCGCTTGTGGGGGCGAAATTCAAATTTGTGATTATCGTTTGCCACCGTTTCTGCTTTCCCTCCTTACGCAAACAATAGGAAAGGGGGCATCGCGTTTCCAGGCGTGGGCTAAGAACAAAACAAACGAATTTTTAATATCGCCCTCATCGATAATTGAGATTCTCTCGAAAACCTCTTATTTTGGAAACTTTTAGACTGCAAAAGAGGAATGGTGAAAGAAAATGGGGATCGAAAGAAAAGTTTTTTCATCTTCTTTGTTTGACATTGACAGTCACTAAAGTTTTTATTTTCACTGAATCTACTTAATTCTAAATTGATTTGGGGGTTGATTTACGGTTGAACATCTGGCTGGACAGATGACTCTCGCAGATATTAACTGCTGAATTTGAGCCGTTTACAAATAAAAATTAGGACACAAACGTTTCTCTACAACAAAATTGAACCAATATTACAATTGATCAACATGAATATGAATCAACCAAATTATACGTATACTGATTCATATTAAAGGCAGTATAAATTCCATAAGCAGCACAGATTCAACCCCAAAAACATTATTAATCTCCCGCGCGACGTTCGCAAACATAACCGGAATTGCATAGAGAAGACATATCTCTACACGCATTGAGTTTCTTGCAAGTAAATACCGGAGCACGAGACAAAGGCCAATATGTCATCGTGGCCAAGGTAATTGACGCGGTTTCCGCAGCGTCGCGGTCGGAACGCAGACGTCAGAGTTTCCTTAGCTTACATATTTATACGGAACCACTAGCTGCACTGACTCTCTCCCACCATTTAATAATACCTAGCGAATGTATGACGGTGAATTTTATCCGTAATTGGATATTGCATTTTCCTGTGGTGGGTCTTGGTGGATGTTATTATTTTTGCGTTTGCGAGTCGTGGTTTTGAGCTTGGGTATGAGTTTTGATTACTATTCTGTTTTTATAGTTAATACCATCATCATTAGCTGCAATTTTTAGAAGAAAAACTGTTAAGAAAGATCATAGACCTGAGTACGGAAATGGAAATATCTTATAAATTGGTGAGCTCCATGATCAAAATCAAGCTTGATTAAATACAGTCCAAAACACATTGCGGTCAACAAAAGGGAAACTTACAGATTTAAAGTATTGATAGATTACAGTTGTTTTTAAGATCTTCATTAAGTAGTACTTAAAGCGATTGTAATGAAAACCTCTGCTCTTTCCAAAGTTTCATCGCCTGAAAGTAGTCGTCTAACATCGTTTTTTGCGACCAAATGGCGCCTCAAACTTAACCCAGATAAGTAATTTCAATTAAAATAACCTTAATCGACGCCATAACGAGCACCTAAATCGGCGGCATTCGTAATCACTGCTCCCTGAGTTTATACACTTTAATGGACTTTGCAGAAGTACTTCCAACTCTCCTTACGGGTAAGATATTTGAAGAAAAACTACGTACTACCTACCCGCAGTAAGTGGGGAAGTTACCGAACTATGGCAGACGCCAAGGCGCGACTTTGCAAACGCGATCCGCGCCGCGGTATGGCGTGGCGTGGCGGGCCCACTTGGCGCGATTTAACGTGTTTCATTAAAACGTTTTGTCGGTGTAATCGCAAGTAATTTAAGTGAAGAGAGCCGAGCTTCCGACTTTGTAAGTATTTTGTGTTTTCTTTTTTAATTACTTCGTTTTAACTTTGTTGTCGGGCTTTTAAAGCTGACTGACAGCCGAATAACAAAGTTCCTTATAACTATTTGGGGTGGTTTAATGAAATTGTAGTCGATTTCGGCGCGATAACACTTCGCGGAATCGGCTGTATCCGTGAAACGTAAACACGTGTTGTTAGTGGCTTGATTTAAAATGTACGGGGTAAAAGAAAATTGAGTCTTTGTTACCCGTATACCTACTGATGCATACTAATACTAACTTATCAGTTCAGTAAACTTTACAAGATGTTTATTTCATGAATGGTACGAGTGAATGGGGCTGAATTTATCAATTTACCTGGAAAAAATGTACATTACTATTATTTTTATCATTAAATAGTCATCGTGTGACTAATTATAATGCTATTTATATCCGCCATATATCTAAAAAGCGCCATCAAAAAGTGTGCATACTTTACTGACCGTGAGGTCAATATAATAATATTTAAGTGGATATAATTGATAAATAATGATTATTTTCCTTATTAACCACTTCATTAACTTTGAATTCCATAGGTATTTACTATTCTTATTCCCAAATATATATCTAAAGTAGTTATTATATTTTTCAACAAACTGTCTTCTGCCAAAACAGAAGAGGTTTATTGGGCTCTATTACTACGAGAAAAAGTCATATTCTAGACATATTTTTGACCACAACATTATTCCTGATGTCTGAATAACAAACCAAACGGAGTTATGCAGAGAAATTTAAAACATTCCCGGCCAGTAATTCAGCGTCTAAAATGTACCGCTCATCCAACAGATGTCGAGTTATTACTAATTCAAGGCGGAATATCCACGTTAAATACAACGCCGTAAATGATGTAAGCGAGACCGGGTGCAGCCGTGTGGTCTAGTGTTGCCAGAGAGAAATTTGACGGAAAATTAGGAAGTAAATTGGTAAAAATCCTAATGTATAAAAAATAATCGCACCTTCGCACTTATCTAAAATCCTATGCATTGCCTCGTTACATAGCAACATTGATAGATTAGTGAGCCCGCGTGCGGCCGTGTAGTTTAGTGTTGCAAGATAGGAGAGAGGAAACATTCGCAAAAAAATAAAATTAGTACCTAATAAAAAGAAGGCAATGGCATTTTTTTACATATTGGCAACCACTCTTAAAACATTTAATATTAGATACACTTTCGTTTAATATATTTCCCTGAAGAAAGTAATTTTTATTAGAATTTTGACTTAAGCGTAAACGCAAAACATAATGATAATTATTTTTAGTCCATTTTGATAATTTTAGTCATACGATTTTAAATTTGGTTAGATTATTTTTTGTAATGACATGACATGCCAGAGACAGTACAGTGTATAAAAAATGAGGAGATTTTGTCTAGCAGTCTGATCAAACATGGTAATTTCCTAGTTATTGAATCTATTCGCCTTACTACGTCATATTTACAAGAAAAAGTGATCTTCCGTTTTAATAAATAATACTAATTTTATCAACCCCATGGATTTATCATATAAACAGGATAAAGTACTGGCAATAAAAAAGGTGCCGACAAGGATACCACATCAGATGATTGTGTCTCTTTTCCAAGTAGGATGACCAAAACATCTCGATCATCTTGGGATATAATTTTACTTTGGAATGTTACTACACGCAGGAATCGCAGTTATCTTATCCCTAACTCGCGTCCTTCGTCATCGTCGTCGCTTTAGCAATAGGACGCCTACTGTCGGGCATAGGCCTTCCTTGAAGATCTCTATAAAACCAATCCCCATAAAAACAATGGTCTAGAATTAATATATACGGAGATAATTCAGTTTCAAGTTTGACAGCTGTTATCGGAAATGTAGATCTTGAAAAGTTCTTTCACCTTTGTTAAGATAGCAATGGTCAAGAATTGATAATGACGGAGATGAACCACTTTTAAGTTTGAAAGCTGTCATCGGAAATGTAGATCTCGATGAGTTCCTTCACTTTTGTGACGACTGGTCTGGAATCCATATCTACGGTGTTAAACAACGTTTAAGTTTCATAGATGTAATCTTGACACATATCACGCAACCCGTGTCAGTACTTAACCAAAAAAACTTTTTCACAAAAACTTTTCACGAACGACTTTTTCACGGAAAACTTTGTCACAAATAGACTTTATCACAAAAAGACCTTATCACGAAAAATGTTAATCACGAAAACTTGTCCACGAATAGACTTCCGTAGTTAACAGAATTTTAAGGCTTCCGTAGTAAACAAGGCATCCAATTTGAAATAAAAAATGGTGGACTCACTTTTTTGAAAAAGTCGTCATGGGTGTAGTTTTCGAGGTTTTTGGGGGTGTATATTTCAAAATTGGCATCTATTTTGGAATTAAACATGGCGGACGTCACTTTTTTGAAAAGGCCGTCATGGGTGTCGTGTTTAATTTTTTTTATTGTAGATTTCAAAAATGGCATCTATTTTGGAATTAAAGATGGCAGACGTCAGTTTTCCAAAAAGTCGTCATGGGTGTCGTTTTCTAGGTTTTTGGGAGTGTAAATTTCAAAAGTGGCATCCATTTTGAAGTAATGTTCGCTATCTTCAATTCCAAAATTTTGAAATTTTGAAATATAAATATAAATTTTGAAATTTTGAAATATAAAATCCCGAATTCTCAAAAAATAACACTTATGACGACTTTTTAAAAAAAGCAACATCTGCTATCTCTAATTCCAAATAGATGCCATTTTTGAAATCTACACCCCCAAAAACCTCGAAAACTACACACATGACGACTTTTTCAAAAAAGTGATGCTCGACATCTTTAATTCCAAAATGGATGCCAATTTTGAAATCTACACCCCCAAAAACCTCGAAAACTACACCCATGATTTTTTAAAAAAAGTAACGTCTGCCGTTTTTAATTCCAAAATGGATGCCAATTTTGAAATCTACACCCCCAAAAACCTCGAAAACTACACCCATGATTTTTTCAAAAAAGTGACGTCTGCCGTTTTTAATTCCAAAATGGATGCCAATTTTGAAATGTACAACCCAAAAAAATTAAAAATGACACCCACGACTATACACCAATTGTACACCCAGCATGTTTAAGAAATATGTCCAGCATAGTCACCCTACTACACTTCTTTGTATACACCACAGTACGCCATTTGCAATCGACGGTGATACTCTAGTCAAAAATAAAAAATAACCGTTAATTATAAAGACGTAGGTATATTCATACAATATAAATATCAAACTCTGTTTTATTGGCATCTATTCGCAATTTTAACTAAAATCTTATTAACTACGTTATAAAAACTAAGAAATGGTTAAGACAGTCGCGGCTTTACAGGTAATAATTCTACCATATATAAGTGTCGTTTCGAAATGGCAATAGTGCGAGCGGGACACCTTCATCACTTTGGGAAGTCTCACTCGGCACAGCGTCTCTCTTATGCCATTTCAAAGGAATATATGTTTTGTGCCAACGCATTAAGGTTGAATTTTCCTAAACTAACTTTGAGCCAAAGGTGACGTCCACAAGTGGTATATTATTCAGAGAAAAATCGAACCAAGATGATATATACATCATTTGAAAGCTTGTTATATGGGCTTCCCAAAAATATTTAATTTAGATTTTTTCACCCCTCCAATTTTTTTTAAATGCGAAAAATTAATTGTATGAAAAATAACAACACACCTTATTATGTTTTCTAGTTTAGCAGTAATAAAGTGCTTCTATCGTTATTTTACTTGCATTCGTAGCTGATTCTTCCACACTCATCTCTTAATTTGCTAAAATTAAAAATTATAACCTACCAGTGTGACCAGGTAGTAGGTACAATGTGACAAAAAATCACTTAAAATGAATGTCTAATTAGTAAAAATCGTTTTATTTAACAATTTGGAGGTTACTTAATCAGGGCTGCTAGAGATAACCTACCTATTGAGCGAAATATATTTATTATTTCGAAAAATTTTCAAAATTAATTTTTTAAAAATCGGAGGGCTCTTTTTTGTTTTTAACTGTTGTAATAGACTCAGAAAAATATGAACTTTCTCGAAATGTAACAAGTGTTGTGGTTCGAATTTTTGATTATTATTATACCAGCCTCCATACATTTTGTGGACATGTCCTTTCGTCTGTGCGCAGTCCAGATAGTATACTAAGTCCTTGATCAACCCTTATCAAAGAAATGTATTGGGCTGCTGCGTGTCATATTTTTACGTATTATTAAGAAAATTCTCAGTGGAAAGGTAAAAACTTTTCTGATTCCGATACAATGTATTTCACCTCCACGTCCCTCAAATTCATCCGTAAACGAACAGTATCTCACCGAGCAACTTTCGATTTGCACGCATCTATCGCAATGAATTCGGTCGAGCGGGGTCGTAAAACGGATGAAAATGGGGAAGTCCCTTATAAATCGGGACACCTGGCAACACTGCTGCGGTCGCGGGACTTATGCCCTGCCGGGCGGTAGTTATGACCAGCGTCATGGGCATAGATATCTAAAGAGAAAGGGCTTCTCTTTACTCTTACGTGGTAGGTTTATAGATGTTAACCGACATAGCCCAGTGGATTGGCAAGTTGGAATGGCAGTGGGCAGGGCATATTGCGCGGAGAACTGATGACCGAGGCGGTCGAAAAGTTATTGAGTGGAGACCACGTACCGCCAAGCGCAGCGGAGGACGTCCACTCCACCCACAAAGTGGACGGGTGACCTCATTAAGACCGCAGGATCGTGCTGGATACAAGCTGCTTCCAACTGGTCTTATATAGGGGAGGCCTATGTCTAGCAGTAGACTACCTATGGCTGATGGATAGGCGATGGATGGAAGCGTAGTCGTGATTCAAAGTATACTTTAGTAAGTACGAAATTACCGCTGGATCAAGCTGACATGCCCCATCTAGAGAGATCTGTGGTCACGGGTATAAGTCACCCGCTACATCTGTTCCATCACCAGTCCACTCGCCTTAATCATGATGTAGCCTGTAATAATTTAAAGGATTTTACTTAATATCGTGCTTTAATATTTGCACATTAAAAATTGACTTTATTCGAGTTTCTTTATGTATTTTTATGAAAGATGTCTATTTTTGTGTAAGATGTTTACGTGAAGATTTGACGCGCAGAAAGTCAACCTTCTAAAGGTGATGTCGAAAATAATCTAGGTGTCTTATAAAAAAAAAGAGAACAGGAAGATTTCTTTTCGATAGAATAATAAAAAAATAATATGATAAGTTTCTTATATTGAACAGCAGTTACATGCTCGTTTGTGAAATTGGTAAATCAAATACATCGCTTTCGAAAAATTCACCAAAAATCAATTTCGCCGCAAAATGTTCGCGTAAAGCATTTTGTTCGCCTACTATCGCGATAACAAAATAAGCACCTATCTAGTTTACCAGCTATTACCGATCCGGCGAATTTGCAAAGAAAACAACATCACGCTACGCCTCAGGCAAGTTTGGCAATAGCGTGACGTCCTGACTTGCGGCACGGTAATGATATCTAACAGTATTCCGTCTTCATCCAAACAGTCGGAACGCGAATTATACTACGCGCCTCGAAGCGAGGTATGCTCTTGGTATGCTAGTCAGCCGCGGCGCGCCGTAGTGATGAACGAACGTGTGAGTTTGCAATTAGTAAGCGATTTACGCAAAAACGCAATACTATGTATATTTATTGAACACTTCCTTGTTATTTTATACTATATATAACGGGTCTAAACTCACGTGTAAGGATAGTCGTAACGAGACTATAGTTTACGCTCAGCGTGCCAACTCGAGAAAGGTCGCCGAATGCGACCGAAACTATAGTCGTTACGACTATCCGTACACGTGAGTTTAGTCCCGTTAAATTTAGTATAATATAAAATGTGTGAAAACCACGTTAATTTCCATAGCAAAAAACTTCCTTGACAACGAATTTCTTTTTTCTTAATAAATATTAAAATTTTACATCATAATAGGTATAATATGATTGAAAACTAGAAATAAATTCAATGTGTAAAGAGTACTGTAACAGCCTTTTAATAGTCCACTGCAGAACGTAGGCCTACCCACGAAGGGTGATTGGGACATATCCACCACGCTGGCCCAGTGCGGGTTGGTGGATTCACATACGCCATCGGATTTCTTCGATGGACTTATGCAGGTTTCCTCACGATGTTTTCCTTCACCGAAAAGGCAATGGTGTTAAATTCCGTACTTAAATTCCGAAGAACTCATTGGTACGGGACCAGGATTTGAACCCACGACCTTACGATTGTAAAGCGGGTGTCACTACCACTAGACCACCACGGCTACATAGATAGCTAAACCATATAGATAGATGTAGGTAAAGAGTAAATAGATGAAATTAAAATACTGAAGGGGCAGCCCTAGCGCGTGAGACGTTCTGCGAGGCGCTGTAGGTATATATTTTAAGGACAGGGACGAGTTACAATACTGTTAGATATCATGACCGGGCCGACGCCACTGTAACTCGTCCTACTTCTACATGACAAAAAAATCTGTTGTCTGTAAAGTCGGTTTACGGACGATACTATATTACGTGATAACGTCATAAGAAAACATTTTTGAATCAGCAACAGAAACAAACCAAACGCTTAGGGCGATGATCGCCTTTCTCATGTTCCGCGCTCTCCCTTGCACGCTCGGCTCAGGCGGAACGTGACACTTTTTCGTGCGTGTTGCTGGCGTACAACGATTTCTAAGACGTTATCATCAAAAAACTGCCTTAAGATCTACATAATATATCGTTGTTATCTTTCTGCCGTCAGGCATTCATTGTTGAACATACGCCTATATAGATTCTGAATTGGTTCAATAGTATGCGGGTTGTATCCAGAGCGATCCAGACGTTTATCAAGCCATCAGTCCACCTTGTGAGTGTATGATTTATATTAGAACGGGCCGAGTACGGGACGGGCCCGGACGGAACCTATACAGATACGGACGGAGCATGGACGCGCGGACAGCGCATGTTCTAGGTAATCATTTAGTTTGGTGTGCGGAATGTAGGTTTCAAGTTTACTGGTGTTGTGTTGGTCGTGTTTTAGATCCTAACACAATTTTGAAAATAAACATATTATTGTTGTAAAAACATAACTCAGTATACCGGTCACTCGTCTCAGTAATCATTTTTAAAAGCTTGCTACATATAGCGTGTATTTTTTTAGGGTTCCGTACCTCAAAAGGAAAAAACGGAACCCTTATAGGAACACCTGGTTGTCCTTCTGTCCGTCTGTGTGTATGTCAAGACTCTTTATCTCGAGAACGCGTAAAGATATCGAGTTGAAATTTAAATTGTATACGTATATCGATAAATTCTTGCTGTTGTGGAAAAGACAAACTTCTCAGTTGTCGTTTAAAAAAGTTGGAGTCGTTTACGTCGTAAAAAACCGCATATTTTGACACTCACAAAAATCAAAACCTACAGGGTACTTTCCGTTGACATAGAACTATGAAATTTGGCGAGAAGCATTGTCTCAGAGTCAGAGTACATATAGTAATAAATCTGAAAACTGTACATTTTTATTTAAATCACATAAAAATAGGGCCTCAAAATTCACAAAATATGGGTTCAGAATTCAAAGTGAGTAAATCGTATCATGTAAGCATATAAAAGAACTTCATTAGGACATGCTAAAACAGGTTTTTAATTATTTTAACAATGTGTTTGTATGGAACCCTCGATGTGCGAGCCTGACTCGCACTTGTCCGGTTTTTTTAAAACATTTAAGAAAATTTCTAAACTATTTTAGCATGATTTTATCCCATACAATACATACCATTTTTACTAAATTACTCTATCGTTTTGGATATTATTTGCAACATTTACTAGAAATTCCGCGAGGGAGTCGAACGACTCCAGGATAAGCGCCTCCAAAAGCAAAAGTTCTCTTCACAACGAGCATACTTTGTAAAGAAATTGCATTTAATCATGTTCAGACCTCTCTCATACTTCGACTTACACGGTATATTTTATGAATTTCAAACATATTTCATGTCAACAATTACTTTAATACTTTCATCATTATTTTAAGAGTTTCCTTTATGACAAATACTTGCGGAAAGTTAAAGTTCTCTCTGTAGAGAGCTCGTTTAGAACTCCTTGGTGTGTGTGAGCGTGTTTACTACGCAACGCGAGAAATTTTCATCATGAGTTTGTAAAGAAAACTTTTTTTTTAATATCAGTTGTTGGCTTATATTTTATTAGAAAGGAAAACTTTGTAAGCAGAACCAATTTGGACGTAAGATAGTGATTTAGTACTAACAACGGTTTTTTTACTTCATTTAAAATTGTCATAAACGTTAAACACATTTGACTCAATATTTTACAAGTAACACGTACTAGGTAATAGGCATGATGATGATGACTAAAAAAAAATAATTAGTCCGTCAGATAGACTAATAAAAAATATTAGAATATTAGATTTTTTCGTTTGTCGATTAAATAAAAATTAATGAAGATATAGTCCGTCAAAGATCCGCGTGACGTCACAAGTGCCATAAAAATATATAGACTTCTGTAAGAGAGATGACGTGACGACCCCCACTCCCAAACTTTGACAAGGTTTACTTTGTCATTTGTTGTTTAATTAATGTAGTTAAATTTTTTGATAATCTAAATTAACTAACTAATTATAATAATGATTTTTTTACCCAGTCTTCTTGCCTATTTTAGTAAAAGTTCTCAATATTCTTTAGCCCTAAATTACTTATTATAATTAGGTCATTTAGTATATTTCAAATCTTTTAATTAACTATGAAAAGTATTATAGTTGAAAGTAAGTTACAAACCTCGAGACTTTCTGTACCTGCAGATAAAAGTTCGGAAACTTTCCAAGTGTGGTTGTTTATTTCTCTCAAATCCTCTTATAGTATCTTCCTTTCACAGCAGAGTAAGTTATTTAAGCTTGCCGGTAGTGAGGCTTGATACAAATTCCATTAAATAATAACAATATTAATTAATAACTTGTAAGTCAACACCCTTCGTCCTGTCATTAGTTTGAACAGAGACGTGCGAGCAAGTATATCAATCATTAGCCGCCTTATCGCTCCCGCACACGACGTGCCTTCGACGAACTTCGTCATCTCTCATTTGGATTATTCAGTGGAAAATTTCGGAAACTCCAGATTTCATTAATTTTCCCTCTCACTGTTGCGAAATTTTCACCGCGTCCGGCTCGCCTCCGCAGTTATTTTCAAGTTGATAAAAAATTACACACCTTTGTTTTAGTCCGAATTTAACGTTGTAAACTGGATTTCGGAACGGTCAGGGATCAGTGCGGCTTTGCGCATGCCCGCTACCGTTACTTTTCAACCCGAAATTCCTAACCGCGAATTTAATATTTAATCTAACCCTTGTCTAGAACATTTACCGGGGCGAGCGTGTCCCGAAATATCGCTCTACATGAGTGGGATAGGCGTACATTGGTAAGGTACTGTTTTTTAATCGGACGACCAGCACTTGACGGGTGGTCGTGATGGATGACGGCCGCTGGTCTGGGTCACGTTTTGTCATTTTATTAATACTTAAATTGGTTGCCCGTGACGCGGTCGAAATGTGGACAAAGTTTTCTACAACACTGATATTTTGTTGCCTTTTCAAGTTTATGGGACGATGTCTGAGACAATGTTTGGTGAAGACAATTTTGCTAGTCATAAAAAATATTCTATCATTTCAAAATTTCTAGCCGTGTAATACATAGAGGTAAATATTTGGAGAAGGAAACCTATGTTATTAAGTGTTCGAATTTGCAACTAATGCAAGTTGATGCTATCATCTTATTTGACCCGTATAATTTTATGTTACGTATCAAAAAAAAACGCACCACTTTAGAATAAGCGTTTTACTTGCAATTTTAATAACGTTTATTAGTACCACTAACTTCTCTATAACAAACATAAATTAAATAAATTAATATTTTGGGACATCTTACACGCGGCCCCTGACCCCAAACTAAGCAAAGCTTGTGATATGGCTGCCAGAGACTGATATACTACATATACTTATTTTTTTAAATACATACGGACTGCCTCAGTGGCTCAGTGGTTAGTGAACCTGACTTCTGGATCAAAGAGGCGTGGGTTCGATGGCAGTCGATTAAATCATTTTAAGGTATATTTAGTCATACAGCTACATAGCTAGTTATAATCATGGTTTGTTTTCTGAATAAATACTGAAATAAATTTACAAACATGTCTCATCGGCCCAATTCATTCAATCAAAAATTACTTCGTAAACATAACATCTCACCTACATTAACCAGAATCCACACTAAAAGTCAATTTTAAACCAATATCCCGAAATAACGCCACTATTTCGTCCCGCTTTAATATTCTAATAACTCAACCCTTCATTTACAAGTCCCAAGCATCATGTCCGGTAAACTACATGTAGGTATGCATGTGTGGGTATGTCTCGAAACATATTAGTGAAGTAAGTTAGCAAGCGCAGTCCGCCTTGGGTTAATGGGGTGTCATAGCACATGATGGGTGGTCGTATTCAGTGATGGAACACAGGGGTGAGGTGAGCGCGAGCGTAAACTCAAGTATTGGCGCGCTTAGTAAGTGACGAAAGTAACTTGTAGACGAGAATACTTGCAGCAAATACATAAAACAAAAAGTTTTATAAAATTTTTTAGACGAAAACATTTGTATTTGAGTCGCCTCGCAAAATGCTGAATTATTATGTTATTAACCATTTTTACATGTAGGAAATTTATAATGAAGATAATTATGAACGATTAAAAGTTCTCTGATTAAGATTACAGTAATGACAATTTGAACTAAATTCAAAGCTTAGTATCTGTTTTAGTGTTTTCAGTCTGCCCCTAATCATCATGATTTTACGTCCACTAATAGCTATAATCCTAAACAACTACACTATTCCAAAAATACAAGTCGAAATTCTGTATCCAGCGCGTTCCTTTAGTCTTAATCACGTCGTCAATCCAGCGCTAGTCAGTCTACCTAGAATGTCTATAACATTGCTTTACAATTGAATTTCCATTTGATTAAACCTTTTTTACTCCTTCTAAATGACCTTTCCAGAAAATATTGAAATCAATAATAGAATATTTCAACCTGTAACGGTATTAAAACATCGCATTAGGCTCCAAACTATACTCTAAAGGTATGTGTAATCAACGATTTATATTACCTGTTTTGGGTCTAATGCGATCCTAACGGCTGTTTCGAAAGGTACCTATACCCTGAATATTGGATGTGATAAAAATGTAAGTATTTTCTAGATAGTCACATCAAAAGCTGATATCGACCAGGATCGTGCATGTCTGAAAAGAGCTGGCGTGTTAGGATTGATTAAATACCTATACCTACTGATACAGATTATGTAAAGATATATTTGGTTTTAGGTATATAAGATTTTATTAAGTTTTAATGAGCGCTCATGGTTTTCAAAATTTGACGTCATTTCTTGCTAGAGATTGGGTCAATTTAGAGGCAAATTCTATTTTTTTTTCGGATGTGGCCACTAATGTTTTGCCAATTGTTTGCTTTTATTTTTAATTCAGTCTAGCAATACTATTTTTTTATTACCATGCTCTTAGACCTATTTTGTTTACTTTATTGCCTAAAATATTTAAAGTAAGTACTTAGGTACTGCGAATTGTTTCTATTCGGTTTTTTTTTTTTATTTAGTACACCTTGGTAGTTAGTTACCTATATTTAAGCCGTCTGTTATTGAGACCGTAGGAACGTGTGACCGGGAGCTTATCATGTTTTAAAAAATATCTGAAAATGTGATAGGTACAATACTTAAGCGCCACGCGTTACTACCTACCAAACATAATGCTGTTCAATTGCCATTATGCTTGTTTATTGTAAGTTTACAGTCCTGCCACAAATGTTTTAAGCACTCTTTAGACACTGTGTAACGGAAATAGCACGGTTAAACAGTGTTTAAAGCGTGTTTAAATCTTTTGTGGTAATTAAGATAATTTTTATCCTTTTATAATAACAAAAATGATTTTACTCAATATTGCAGCTTTTAAACAACATCGTATAGAAAAGAGGAGTCTTGTCATTTGTCGAACCCGCCCGCTCGCTCCGACGATCATTGGACACTTCGCCAGTAATAAGTTTATCGACTATCTCGGGAATTGAGATTTTCTCCTCTACGCTAGGTGCCAGTGCAGTAATGTTTTATTCTTTATTTAGTCCATTCCTTAATTAAACACAATGTGATATTTACTATAAGGAATCGTACAGTAAAGAACATGCATGAATGGAAATCTTTTAGGAGGGTTTTTGTTGTACAGCTTGCTTTTTCACACAGCGTGGGAGTGAAATGTTAAATTGTATCTTTTTTTTAAACTTAATGTAAGGTGAAAAAAAAACAAATGCCTACTACTACGCTCTTGGGCGATTCGCCCCGCGGGCCGAACCGCTTGCGGGACGATACGCCGCAATACCCGAGAAATCGGCTGTTGATGCGAGTTCTTAAGAATAAAATAAATCTGAATGGGTGTTTGCTAGAC
The DNA here is from genome assembly GCA_949316475.1 of Hypomecis punctinalis. Taxonomy (NCBI): domain Eukaryota; kingdom Metazoa; phylum Arthropoda; class Insecta; order Lepidoptera; family Geometridae; genus Hypomecis; species Hypomecis punctinalis. The sequence goes on along the minus strand of OX438803.1, from coordinate 9,742,436 downwards.
TTACAGGGACGGCGCGACTCAATTTTTTGCATCAGTTTAAATTTAAATATGAAAATGGCATATTATTGGCATTGCTAGTGCCTCTAAATTGATAAATATTATGTGATCAACCTCGTTTAATAATTACCTTAATTGACGAGCTTATAATATTTTGAACTCTATTATATTATGAACATGATTTGTGTGTGTCATTTTGTAATTTAGATTATGAGCAAAAGATTAGTTAATGGATACTATCCCGTTTTTGATCTTAGTAAAAATAAACAAAACATCAAAAGTCTCTTGAAAGTTAAGGGGCTTAGTGTGCTGCTACTATAAATTAGTTTTAATCCGAAAAATATGAGCTGGAAATATTTAGTCCCGCTGTGAGTTAGCGAGCTGAGGTCGCAGCCTTACTAGCTTCATTCATCATTGAAGACACGGAGTCCGCCTGACGCATTTTGTCAAGCTTATCTATTATGTATCTTTCTAGAAAACCTTGAAACCATTTTCTTTAAGTAATACGTACCATTAGTACCAGGCATCGTATTAGTTTAAAAAATCCATCCAAAATAATCTCCGATCCGGCTTTAAGTTCTTACAACAACATTTTCGCAAATTGAAACTTTAGCTTTCGAATCGAAATTAAAACGACTTCGAAAAGCTTGCCAACAAGATAATACAATCTCCAACTCATCTCTAGTACAATATAAAACTCTCAACCTGAAAGTAAACGCTCCAAAAAGCGGAGAGTTGCGAACTGGGGAAATAATTTTTCGTAGCGATTGCGATGCGATGTTTTGGCGCATCGTTCGACAAATAGCCGCCGTCGCAGTCCGCAGGGCGGTTGCTGACGGTACAATTTCTGCCCGCTTTGCTCACCTGCCGGTACTCCACGAAAAAATACCTCGAGATTGGCGTAGAAAGCGCAGCCTTGGGTGTCTCCCGACGATTCGCCACGTTGCAACACGGAGATTGTTCCGACTGTTTTGTTTGCCTCTTACCGTCTTATTTCCGCTCGAGAAATTGTGTGAGGACACATCCGACTCCAAATTGTTATTTCACAAGCTGCTCCCCCAAAATTGTCGCCTCGAAAAAACTTAAAACATTTCCGGGGAATGCAAAATGAAGGCAGCAAAGATTGCATAAGAAAAAATTAAACTACAACGATCTATTTAGTAGTTAAATAGCTCATTCTCATTCTTGGAAACGTTCCCTAACGTAATAAACGACAAGAGTAGGAAGCTTTGCGCGAAAGTTGAGAGCGTATGCTATCTCATGCAAATTACGGCAGATTTATCATAAGACGTCTCCGTAATTGCGACGTGAGGAGATACGGCGCGAGCGCTTAAAGCCAGTCTCCAGAAAAAAGGCAATTAAAGGGATAAACTAGAGCAGTTAAGTCGAGCATCACGCCTGCGATATCTCTGGAGAGTCGCGGCGCGAGCCGAGGCAAGGCGAGAGGCCGCGAGCGCGAGTGCGTGCCGCCACGGCTTCAGACGCTGCGAACATGTAAAGGGCGTGGAGCAATATCATAGACTACAGACTAAGGCGGGGGAGGAACATCCGCCACTGACGCTATTGCACTTGAAGCTTTACAAAGCTAAAAGCAATACAGTTATTTGATTTAAGCCGGGTGTGTACCGCCGCCTTCCACTGGATTGTGTTTGTTCTGGTTTGGCAGATGTCAAAGTTGTATGTTTTGAAACAAGGCCTTCTATTTGCGATGTTTGTTTCAAGATAGATATTTCTTATACATTTCAGAACAATAGCCATATGCTATACCAACCAGAAGCTAAAATATATGAACTTAAAGCACACACAATTATCACTTATCTTCACTTTTCAAACAGCAACCCAATGTTCTTACCTTATACTGCACCAGCAGCCATGTTAATAGTCAACTGCCGGACGTAGCCTACGCACAAAAAATCTTTGGGTTATATCCACCATGCTGGCCCAGTGTGTCCACCGGGTTGGTGTATTCACATACGGCATCCAATTTCTTCTACGGACATAATAAAATTATGCAGGTTTTTCTTTGATGTTTCCCTTCACCGAAGAGCCAGTGGTGTGAAAATCTATACAATAACTCCAATGAACTCATTGGTATGGGACCGGAATTTAAACCCATAACCTCAAGGTGGGTGTCACTACCACTAGATTACCGCGATATTTTTCTGGTCTTATTGGGTTCTCTCATTGCGCGGACTAATGCTATGATTTTAAGTCATGTTTTCTTCTTCACACACTGCCTACAAATCATACTCTAAACTATATCTCATGAGCACGAAGCCTAAGTATCTGTTAAAAATAGTACGAATCACTCTAAAAACAAACCCAAACCGCAGCTAAGCACCCCACAGGCAAGTCGAAGTTCGCCGAATGCCCGGAGCCCTACTCAGCAAACAGCAGTAGCCGATTGCATAATACGAGTACGTATACGTCAGCGATATGGTTTCGCGCAGCTCATTAGCGTAATTGATCCGCTTTAGCTTTCCACCATAGCAGAATCAATCGCACGTTCGACCATTGATTTGCATTAATTACTGAGTCACATGTCACAGCCGTCTGTCCGAATCATTATTTTGATGGACTGCGTTTTGGTATCGAGTCTAGTTGGATTGTAGGCGGGACGGGTTGTGGATTACAATAATTCTACTTGTCATAAAATACGCAACATGTTTTCTTGACATGAATTGTATTTGAAGCATTATTTTGGTGGCCTGATATGTTGTATGAAGAAATACAATGTTATATTTACTACTACTACTTTCAAGTCCTGAGTCTCCGTAATGCATCTTACTCAATAATATTCAATACATAACAGATAAATATATTTATTTACTATGTATATCATTTATATTCATAAAAAATACGTATAAATCGAGCTTCTGTACTTCCAATAAATACATTTACGAATATTATTGTTATCCAAAAATGCGAGTACCATGCAAAACCACACACACACGTATACAAATACAAACACACTCACACACATACACCAGTGCCTTATATACCTAATATAAATACTATATACAAGTGAAAGAGACTATACTCTATAAAATTTAACTTGATCTCTGCGACAGCTGTCAGAAAAATCACGACTGTGAAGTCCTAAATTTCTTAATAGTACAGACAGTACCTGTCAATGTCATACTTTATGGGCATGCCGATTAGTAATGGGCAACGAATGATCGTGACCACAGAGTTTTAGATAGAGTTTTAATTAAAATAATGATAGTTTATACTGACGATATTTTAAATAAAACTTAATTTATTATTAATTTTATTGTATATTTTAATATCATAACATTATTTACAGGTGTAATTAAATTAAACCCAATTATATGTTACATGTGTACATACTTGATCTTAAATAATAGTAAGTAAATAAAATCCAATTTCTCACCTTCAACTACACATTCGATTTCATTACAACGTTGTTTGAAAATCGATTTTTACCACCACTATCTCAACTCTAAAAATGTCAATCTTCTATGTCAATGTCATTGTCGCAGAAATCAAGTTAAATTTTATAAAGTATAGATCCTGCAACACATTCGGAGCCTGACGCAGGATATAGGGTACCTTTAAAATCCTAGCAATAACATAATATATATAAGATACTCGTATGGTTAAGCAATGAAAGTCTTGATTTAAATGTAATAAATGAAAGACACTAAATCCTGCAACACAGGCACAGCCTAGTGCAGGGTGTAGGACATAACTGCTACTTATATAACTACTACTGCTATTATGATCTTAAGTTTTAGATGAAATGTTTAAGATGAAGATGCTGAATAAAGTCATTCATTTAATTTTTATGCTCCAGGAAGTTTTCATATTTATCAAAGAATTTTGTATTTATTAATGAGTCACATATCACAGCCGCCTGTCCGAATCATTATTTTGATTCCTGGCGGAATAGGTTGCGAATTACAGGACAATAATTCCAGGAATGCATAATCTGTACTAAATTTTTTTAATCTTAATTAATGCGGTTATTTACGTTTTAAAAGTTTGTGTTTGATTTGGTTTATTTGAATTACTGAATCGAATCAGTTGGCCAAATTATTCTCATTATGGATTTTTGGTAACTGGTCTAAGTTGATTATAAGCGGGACTTGAATTGCCCCAAAAATATATTGCTTGTTCCCAATGTATGTTTTTCATTCTACTATTATGTTTTCGATAAAAATCTTATTTGTTCAAATTATGTACCTATGGCTTGTTTTTGTTTTTATTGGTAGGTAGATAATTGACTGTTTTACAAGAGATATTTTCCAAAATGTTAACTTTATTGATTTCGTATCAAAAAACGATCCATAATTTCGTACCTCAACTTTCTAGCATCTATTGCTACGAAAGCTTTAAAAGTAAATTGCTACCTACTGAATGCATAAATTGATACTCCGGTTCGTGTATCCAATCGGTTAATGAGCTCTAGTGTATCGCCGTTTGGATATTATGCAAATACTATCGGCCAGCCTGAGTGCCGCTTAGTGGTAACTGAACCTTCACTAGAATGCACTGTACGGATAGGATAACGGATAGATACCAAGTTGGTCAAGCTGTTTTTGGTCCACTAAAAGAAGTAAGCATATTATTAGATGTATGCAAGTATGTTTTAGAATACAAAGTTGCGGATTGTTATCGTGCTCTTTTAAGACGATTGTGAACCGACCAAGGTTTTCTGTAGAACATCGAGAAAAATCGCGGTACATCCTATACAAATAAATAAAATTGGAGTGTCTGTTTGTAATATTAAAATAACCGTTTCTTACTACATGCATATGAATATACATAATTATGTATGGCACATACACCAAAATAACATTTTTTTATAATTTTTGTGTCTGTCTGTTTGTTCCGGCTAAACTCTGAAATGGCTGGACCGATTTTGACGGGACTTTTATTGGCAGGTAGCTGATGTAATAAGAAGTAACTTAGGCTATGTTAATCGACTGTTAGGCGGAACGAAGTTCGCCGGGTCAGCTAGTTTTTAATAAAATTTACGTTTCGGGAGAAAACTCTTATAACCCTTAAATTGTTATGTTATTAGTGTCAATCGCTTGAGTAAGAAATATTGCACGCTCGTACCTGTCTTATTGTTTTTAGTTTATCTATACTTTGTAGCCAATGTTTTGCGTAAAAAATTGAGTAGGCTTATAACTTTAAGGTCATTTGAAAAACTGTAAAATCTAAGACGTATAAACCTAGCAATTGAAGTGCTGCTGACATGAAAAAAAAAAACCACTTAAATCGGATAGTGTGTCCAGGTTGATGCCTTAACACTAAACAAATAAATGTATTTTCACACTAATCATTTTGATTTAAGCTAAAGTTTAAATATATAGAGCCTACAACCTTGTGTTTCATTTCGTATGAATGGATGTTGATGGAAAAGCCAATAAAATCACTCTACGGTGAAAAACGATATGGTCAAGAATAGTAGATTATGTAACAAGAGAATAAAGTGGTGTCTTACGTCACGGCCGACAATGGACCCTGAGCGTAGCGAAGAACTATAGTTAACTCCCGAGCTCGGCGAGGGTGTTTGAGTTAATTATTTAGAGTCCTGAGTGAAGCGAGGGGTTCGAGCCGCCCATGACCAAGACAAACTTGGTACTAGTGGTGCATACTCTACTTTTCATACATCCTGCGAGAAAATAAAACCCCAAGAATATGAGTTATACTTACGTCATAAACTCACTAAGTGTAGGCAATTCGGTATTGTTCACAATAAAATAAAACAAATTAGAATGTACCTACGAATTTGCATAAAAAAGCACACAAACCCTAAATAAAACAGAATATAAATATTACGTGAAAAACATAAGACAATGGTCAGCTCAATTAAAATGGCCTAACACAGGCATTGCAAAGAGGTTTTATTATTCTATAAAATTGAACTCATCCGGGCACCAAAGAGGTTATTATATTTTATAAAATCGAATAAATACTCCTTACAATGCCAGTACAATATCTTTAATTGTTCTAAGTTAAGAAATTTTCATACGAATTAGATGATACAAATTTAAATCACTTTACTCCCTAGGGAGTTTCATACAACATTATTGACCTGCCAAACTCTGACACCAGGGCTAGCCACCCGGCCTATACGAACTTACTTACTTATTGACCTGCCATAGCCCTCGAGATTGTGAGAGAAGATAATAATGACTTATTAAATTTAACGTTGACATTGGACGATATATAATGAGTGATTTTCGAGCAAGTGGTATGAAAAGTAATTTATTAAGTGGACACTGATCTTAATTCAAATTTATTTTAAACTAAATTTGGTGTAATAAGTATGTAAAACTGTGTATGCTATTGTCTTATACCGTGAACATTCTGTTCTGTTACTCATTTATGAAAAGATCGTCGGATCACCTGATATGGTGGGTTAGTCTTGGTTATTTTGGCTTATTAGAAGGATGATTAACACCCTTCGAGCAAATACCTATCTACAGAGCCACATTCCCTAAGTGAAAGTAGTAAAAAAATGTCCGAGCGCTGTATCTACCGACTTAGATTTTTACAGTAAATAATTCACAATGACCTGTTTTCTCGAATCTCGACGTTATGTCACCTAATTAGTACTTGAAACCGAGCATTTTGGCATCGCGCGGCGTTGTCGTCGGCTTGTAATCGCCTTACGACTAAATAAAAGCCTGCTCACTACGTAGCTTGGGCAGGGTTTCGGCTCGGACACTTTTTTGCACGATTATGACTCTATAGATATTTGCTCGAAGTTAACACCCTGTCTCTAAACCAGAACTTATCAGGTTCCTCTATCAGTTTTGCCAGGAAGATACTAGGTAGATACCGTTTATTGTCCACAGCAACAACCCGTAGTTCAAAACAATAATGATATTGTTATCTATGCCTTTGGCGCCAGACTTGAATATACTCGTACATCATAAATATGATAAACAATGAAAGGATCAAACCAGAGAGAAGCACTAAAACGATTAGCCGAACAACTACAAGACACAATTACGCTAAAATCAACGCCACATAAACCAGCAAAATAAATCCCTAGAGATTTATACGGGAACGAGATACGTCAAAACTGACGATCGCTTGCAAACCTAACAATATTCCACTAACGCGCAATAAACTCTATGAAACGAATAAAGGACTACCTTAAGCACTCTTGTTGGTTGTAATATCCAGTTAGTAGTCGTAAAAACTACGCGGATTGAGTGTAAACAAGGGTAGGGCTGGGATGTAACCGCAATGCACCAAAGTAGGTGACGTGGCTCCTTATAGGGCGACACTCCGCTGCTCGTTTATCAAAGTCAATATCGACTGTCGACATTATACCTACCTTTTACTTACATGCGTGATATCGCGAACGTTTTTGATATTTTCGGGGATCACGCGATGTTGTAAATATATCGAGATTATGCCTGGCTTCGATCGCGCTTGTTATGTTGCATCCATGCTGTCAGCTGACAGGGCGCGTATTGAAACCTCTTGTTTATGAAGGTAGTTTGTGTAAACTTCGTTAGCGAGATTTAGGATTCCCGCAAGGCTTGGAAATCTATTAACTGTCGGGGATATCGGGTAAGCGACAGTTGGTGGTACTAGCGTTTGAGCTAGGTTCTGGGTTATATTTATTGTTTTAAGTGGTTGGGTTCTTAACATTGATACAACTGCTGTTTCAGCTGGCTTGTCACACGCTTTGGGATAGATATAGTGTGACTATAGAGCTATCTTGATGCTTGATGCTTTATGGCTTCTTACGGTTTAATGAAATAAAATAAATGAACAGAACATAATGCTATACTAGAGACAACATTGAAACGCAGTAGGTTTAGTAGTATAGTACTTAATGCATTACGTATTACTACTATTAAAACTGAAAAAAGGGACACAATATTTAAAAAAAACTTAAAACAATTCCTTATAACTACGAGTAAATCCTATTATACATTAGACGAATTTTTAAATGAAAAACATTGACATTAATTAAAGTATTTTTGACATTTATTATAAATGAAAAACATCAACATTAAGCATTGTATTTTTGACATTATTAATTTTTTGACATTATAATGATTTCACTGACATTATATTTGTAACTTTTAGTGGACATTTAAGCATTTACTAACAATTTCGTGTTTTTTTATTTTCATTAAAGATAAATTAATATGACCTAATTATGGTGCCTTCCTCTTTTCTGTTGTTGCTGCGCCCGACGGGGTCCATATGCCACTTTGTACCATTTATATTTTTTACCGTCATGAACTTTATGGAAGCAGAATAAATGTATTATGAATTATTAAGGATACAATTCATCAGATCTTGAAATCAGTACATGTAATCAATAAGGCTTATTCATTAAAATCTTGAGAGGGGCATTCATTGCCCGTCGCGAGAGTTCTTGTTCGTAAGTTTGATAAAATGCATGTTTACCAAACAATACAATGTTCTATGAGCGCATATGAATAAGAAACTTGTTGTATGTATGACTTTGAGATTAGACTTTACATGGATAGTTATTTTTGGCAAAAAATCGCAACTCCGACTTCCACCGTGTACAGAATTCGAATAATTTTAATGAGACCACTTCGGAAATATAATATTTCGAACTCAAAAAGTTTTTTTTTTTTTTAAATTGGAAAATATTGATGAACATACACAAAAAAATAAATACATACGGACGAACATAGTAGGTAGGTACCTCCTCCTTTTTGGAAAAATAAGGTTTTCGTTAGATCAAGACGCGTATACGTGTGATTCATAAGAGTATTTATACGATTGATAAAATCTAATAGTCAAATTAGGAGTTACATTTTATTGTTATGGCATTGTAGGTACAAAAAGCGCAATTTTAAAGGCGCCATCGTAAATTTAATAGCTACATAAAATAGTGTTCTCTCGATCAAATGCATATAGTGTAAAAGAGGGTTACTCTAAATTGTTATTATAATTACGATGACGCCTTTTAAATTGGGCCTTATATGAAATGTCATAAAATTTAAATAAAATATATTCCATAGGCCTTGGATATCTAGAGACGTCGATACATAGGTACGTACAAAGTGTAGTATTTGTTGCGTTCCGTTACACGAACACAGTCCGATCGTAACTCGGACTCAGTATGTTTACGCATTATAAACACGTACTGGATACGCGTGCTGTTGTGCTTCGGCTGCTGCGAATACTGTACCGTACTGGCCAGTAATGGCACAGATCTCCGTAATACAAGCTATGCTTAGTTTAGAGATCTGAAGCTCATTGTCATCAAATTTTATTTGTTTGATGACACAATAAATGAATTTTGATAACAAAATAAATCGATCAGGTGCGAGTTGGACTCGCGCGCGAAGTGTTTCGTACCGTATGGAAGTCCCCCCTTAATATACCTATTTTATTTTGATATAACCATTATTTTTTAAAAGATTTTACAATTTAATATTCTGTGAATATTTTAAGCATCTTCCTATAGCCATTATTAATATCGAGCAAAAATCACGGTTTTTTTGTAAGGGGAGCCCCCTTAAATATTTTGTTTTATTTTAACTATTTATTTTTAAAGTGAACATACAATTAAATATTCTGTGAATATTTGAAGCGTATACTTGTTACCGTTATTAATTTTGAGCGAAAAACGGCTCAAAATTCAAGTTTGTTGTATGGGAGTTATATTTGACCAATTTCTTAGTTTCCGATTGAGCTGAAATTTTGCACGCAAATGTATATCGCGGGACAATGCAATACTATGGTACCATGGAGCTGATTTTATGATGGAGTTGGAAGGTGGCCATAGGAACTCTTGTACTAACCAAGATAGACCCGTCGTGTTTGGGCTCGTATTACTTGTCTTGGCTAGCACTCTGCTGCTACATGATATCCAGGATCTCAATAACTTATACATTAAAAAAAAAAATATTTAAAATGCATAGAATCGATTCTTTATACATTTATTTATTTTTCGACTCGTGGTAAGCTCTCGAGGCATAAGATGAAGAAACAACTAGTAATCAGTTTTAAAGGAATCCTGATGAAGACGCCAATGTTCCACAAGTGTACCTTTTTACGAGGTGGAAATCTTCGAAAGATTGAAGGGTCATGTGGGATTGTACCCACTAAAACCCCCTCGGTAGCCAGCCTTTGTGCCTTCTTGGGAGCTCCGGGATCTCCAAGGGCACGCACCGGTGCTCCCAGCACTTTGTACGACTACTCGAATAGTACTAGTACTAGCTTGCCACACACGCTGTCGTCCTCTCCGGCTCCGTTTGTGTGAATGGCCAGAGCCCCATCTCTGACCATTCACGAGTCCAGAGGTCCCCTATAGTAGGCTCTTACTACAGGTAGGGGGTACTGCCCCCTGATGCCGTATTCTAGTGCTCCGGCAACAGGGCAAGTATACCTACTCGAGTAAAACTATTTTTTTTTGTTATTTATCTATGTTGATAAAAAAAGAAATACCTATTTGCGTAGGTATTTTTTTTGTTATCAATGTTAAATTTCATTAATTTAGATCTGAAATCCAAATATAAGATTCATATAAAATTAACTTAGTAAAATCTATTTTCCATACACGTTCACTTTAAAATCTTGATCCGATATACTCACAAAGCTGCAACTGGATGTAAAGAGACAATGCTTTTATACGTTCACAATACAGCGCAAAGTTCAGTATGGACTAAAAATTCAAAATATATTAAATACAGAACACTATTGTCACGTGGTTGTTTATTTTATAAAATTTACTAATACGTTTTGTCCAATACCAATTAAACGTACCTATTTTAGTACACTTCTTCTCTACTACTACAAATTTTATTATATATTACTCGTCAATTCCAATCTTGAAAGTAATAAATTACGAGTATTATAAAATATAACTTTTTGGTGGATTCTCATACGCCATCGAATTTCTTCTACTGACATATGCAGGTTGCCTCATGATGTTTTCCTTCACCGAAAAGCCAGCGGTGTTAAATTCCGTAAATAAATTCCAAATAACTCATTCGTACGAGACCGGGATTTGATCCCACGACCTCACGATTGTAAGGCGGGTGTCATTACCACTAGACTACCACGACTTCTTAGACCACCATGGCTGGGCTAGCGTGGTGGATATGGCCCAAACATCCTTCGTGAGTAGGCCTACGTCCTGCAGTGGACTATTAAAAAGGCTGATAAAGTACAGTACAGTATAAGTTTTTAAATATAAGCTTTTGTGATCCTGGATATCTTAAGCAGAAAAGTGCCAACCAAGACAAGTAAAACGAGCTCAAACACGATGGGTCTATCTTGTTTAGTACAGGAGTTCCTATAGCCACCTTCCGACTCCATCATCAGATCAGCTCCAGGGCACCATAATATTGGATTAACACGCAATATACATATGCGAGCACAATTTCAGCTTAATCCAAAACCGGGAAGTTGGTCAAGTTTAACTTGCGAGATTCCACCCGAACTTACATACTTAAATACATTGCAAGTTAAAGGAAAGCTGGTAAAAATCATAGATAGCCATTCTCTTTCTCATTACGTCATAATTTTCCGTGACACGAAAAAAAGTAACGATAAAAATTTACTCATTATTCTTTTCCACTTAGGTAGGTATCGATTTTATCTAATCGCGCCTTCAAAATTATCATATTCTTATTTTCTAAGGAACTGCACCGTTCAATCGTAAAACATCCACTACTCGAAAAAATTCTTCCCCAAATTATTATCAACAGAATTGGAGCAAAACACTTTCTCCGTAGGATTGAATGCATTACATTTAGAGCTATTCTAGCAACTGCCCTTACTGTGTAGATTATAAGATGTTCTAGTGGAGCTTACGAGTATAATACACAGTGACAAAGCGACGGCAGCGCCAGATCTCATCCGTACTCAAACTTATTTGTAACGTACTGCTGAATACAAGAATGTATTACACAAATCAGCATAATCTGAAGACGCAGCCGAGCGAGGCAACTTTGAAACGCGGTTTGCTTTAAACGCTTTTGAGGCGTTGAAAGTGTGATAATCAAGTAGGAGAGTGTTAAAATTCATAATTTTGTTGTAAGTTGATATTTTAATTCGCCGTTTCATGGTAGCGGTTTGAATAATATTTGGGAAATATATTGAGGTGTTTTTGGGGGTTAAGTGGTGCTATAATTACATGATGAGGACACGTTATCACCTGTGTTTATCATCGTCGTCGTTGTCTCATTAAGTACAGCTACATTTCAATAACGAAACACATAATTCTTTACCAACGTCATTTTACTACTATTCTTTTTTGTATCTATGTAAATTTTATTTGCTCTGAGCTATATAATATGTTTATTTTTAGGGTTCCGTACCTCAAACGGAAAAAACGGAACCCTTATAGGATCACTTTGTTGTCCGTCTGTCCATCTGTGTGTATGTCAAGACTCTTTATCTCGGGAACGCGTCAAGATATCGAGTTAAATTTAAACTGTATTATGTATATCTATAGTCTCTTGCAGTTGCGTAAAAAAAAATCTCAGCTATCGTTTAAAAAAGTTAGAGCTGTTTATGTCGTAAAAAACCGCATATTTCGCACTCACAAAAATCAAAACCTACAGGGTACTTCTCGTTGACATAAAACTATGATATTTGGCGAGAAGCATTGTCTCTGAGTATATATATGGGAATTAATCTGAAAACTGTACATTTTTAATTAAATCACAAAAAAATAGGGCCTCAAAATTCACAAAATATGGGTTCAAAATTCAAAGTGAGTAAATCGTATCATGTAAGGTAATCATATAAAGGAACTTCATTAGCACCTGCTAAAACAGGTTTTTAATTATTTTAACAACGTGTTTGTACAGAACCCTCGATGTGCTAGCCTGACTCGCACTTGTCCGGTTTTTTGTATTTGCGCACCTACCAAAATCGAAAAGAATCCAACATTTTGACAATATCCCGATTACAAAAAAATTAACTTCGTAAAAATGTAAGTAGTTAGATATAAGATTTGTCAAATGTATGTATGCTTGTGACTTTTTCACCTCTTACAACACAAAGAATTTTTCAGATTTTTCACTCCAAAACTCCCCAAAATTCAGTCAGCTAGCAACAAATATAACACAAGTTTATATTGCATTTTAGTATTTTGCATTGCGTAGTCAGTTGTGCATAAAATAATAAAAACTTATTCTCGATAAAATTAAAAGCGGCCAAAACCTTAGTACCCAATAACCCATTCAGATTGCAATTATCTTTGCCAGATTTTAAACGAAAACAGCAAACCAGAGTCCGGCGAAGTGAGTAATTAAAACAGCAATCGAGTTAACGAGTAGAAATATAGTCTGTGGGAACAGGTGTAGTTCTGGTAGGGATGAGACGATGACATCCGGCAAAAGCTCCAAAGAAACTTTAAAGAGTCTCCAAAGAAATTTCAGGCTTAAACAAACTATGCTTGAGAAAGGTTCTGCCAAGATAAACTCAATTAAAATTCGAGATATTCGATATATCTGTTTGGGAGTTTTAGACAAATATCAAAGAATCTACACCATGCACATAAAACACCCTACTAACGCATAACACGCATTGAATACAAAACCTGTGGCAGTGTATTTTGTATCACCCTAAACTTCAATAGTCTGTTTATAATTAATAAATAGGAGGGCCTGATAAATTCTATCACATACCTAGTTCTATAAAGTTAAACAATTATATGTATAGAAGAATCTAAATTCTAGACGTCTAAAAACCAGAGTAACCATTATTAATAGGTACGTATGAAAGTAACATATTAGATTAAACAAAGTTACAAAAAAATTCCATTAACTTTATGGTATTATAATAACGTATTGATAAAAATTTTGTTAACAAACAGTCTGATTTAGTACCTACTCTAATATAGCGCATCTACCGAAAAAAAAGCCGGATATGAAGTTTCGTTTTCCGGCCAAACCCCATACAGTAACATCTCAATTTTCTGTATCACTAAAATCTTATTTAATTGAATGATAACAGCCGCAAGACAGAGCACTGTTTATGTAAATTTTACTCCGTTATTAGACCCTTCTCAGGCGATTAGCTCGACTCGAGAGTCGGGCTCGAATGAAAGCTTTGTTTTGATCACTGTTTCATTTCTGCTATAGCAGAATAGTGTTTTGGAACAGGTAGATTTTCAACTTTTCCTAAGTGACAGTATGAAAATTGCAGGTCATGTAACAGAAGACTAAATATTTTTCTTGACTACTTTTGCAATGTTTAATGATAAGTAGGTACATAGGTCATACAAAACGTATATTTTATTATATGTAAGACAAGTATTTGGTGTTTGGAAGAAAGAAAGGAGAACTTTGTTTAGCAGTGAGACAATGCAGGTTAAAAATAAATAAGTAAGTTAGAAAGAGAAAAAAAAAACAGAATAATAATTAATTGAATCTTTTCATAGCGTTGTCTTTGCAATAAAATGATATTTGAAGATTCTGATGGACCTGTGAACACTTAATTATTGTATACTACGGGACTAATCGCGCACTAAAATTACGAGATAAATAAATACCTCTGAGAGTTGAGTCTACCCGTGACCACGGACGATGCAACTCGGCCGAAACGTCGGGATGAGGAGGTATTTATTTATCTCGTAATTTTAGTGCGCGATTAGTCCCGTAGTATAAAATAATTATGTGTTCAAATCGCGAAAGCTTAAAAACAACTTCTGTGAACACTTTTCTTAAACTATACTTTAGTTAAAATATTTAGCATACTTTTGAACGTAGACATTCAATATATTATTCTATAATGAAACATTTACAAGCTTATCGTAAATCACCAAGCCAAAATTGTTTCTTAAATCACCCAATTTTTATCATCAGATTGAGCCTAGCGTCTTCATATAAAAACACATTTAAAAACAATTTCAAGAACACAATAGGAGTTAAGTGGGTATTTTTATCAGGCACCCGATGGAACGACTGGAGAAAATTTGCATTAAATCCATTTACGGTGAAGATTATAGGCTCTCAGAATAGTCTGCTCGGCGCCGAGGTGGTATTCTGTATCTTGAACTATTAAAATACCTGCAATTTTTATAGCTTTTCATACGAAAGAAATTTTGCGAACGAATTTAGTTAAGCACAAAATCTGCAAGTGTGTTTTTACCCGACTTTTTTTTTTTTTTTTTTTTTTTATTATTCGAATAGGTTTGCGTTTGACTACACACTGCCTGATGTTAAGCAGATGTGCGGTCTAGGGTGTAGCACGCTTACCTAGAAGATACCTATTTACTCGGGATTTGAAGACACTCACGTTGTACTTTAACGGAAAGACAGACCCAGGCAAAGCATTCCACATCCGGCTGTTCGTATGAGGAATGAGGATTCGAAACGCTTGGTTCTAACGCGCGGAATGCCCACCATAAAAGGGTGACGCTTTGGTCGCATCTGTCTAGCCGTACGATAGAAGAAAGGGGCAGGGGGGACCAGATTGTGCAACTCCTGGGCGCACTCTCCGAAGTGTATCCGGTAAAAGACTGACAATCACGCTACCTTGCGACGATGCTCAAGACTTTGCAGCTGCGTCTTAAAAAAGACTTCCAAAAAAGAGGAGGTTCTATGTTTACCTGTATGTTTTTTTTTTGTAAAATTGTTTTTGTTATAGATATTTTCGCCAATTGTGAACCGAATCAAAAAAATATTTAATGTTTTATTAAAAAAAAAAGGAAAAACAGAAAAAAATACCTATCGTGTGAAGCACGATAAAATCATTCCAAAAATCTTTAAGTTTGAAAGGGTATACTCCCAAGGTGATCATTTAAATTTTATAGAAATCGGCTGAGCCGTTTTAGAAAAATCGACAATAATGTAAACAATTCGAGCGAACTATTTGAATTTTGTACACGATGGAAGTCAATTTTGCCATTTTTGATAATTATTTAATGTTTGCATTATTGCCACTTTGTTAGCACAGAATACGTTGTAATGCCATTAAATGGGTAAATATTTTGCCAGATCGTATTTACTCAAAAATACTTAACTTAATCGACACGTCAAAATGAGACGACGACAATTTTATACGAAAATAAAACTGTGCCAACTTGATATCATTTGAAGGCGAACAAATCCCACGAAAAAAAAATATACTGACTCTACGGAGCGCGTAAGAAATTGACAAACTCATGCTAAGACATATCGTTGAAACATTTAGCAGTATTATTTATAGTCATAAATTATCACAAAAAAGCTTCACCTGCGGTTTTATATGGTAGCCTGAAATTTTTAAAATAACTTGATGAAAATAAACTCATGGCTCTTTCAGACCTTTTCGGCAAAAAATCAAGTCGATCAGTAGCTTTGTTGCTGCGCACAAAAGTAACAAACAAACCAATAAACACACTTTTGGTTTCTAATATTATTAAGAATTAGGGTTTGTATCCAAAACGTTCATATTAAGTTTTTTTTACAAAATGGCAGCTCTATATTAGCTTCATAGAATAGTCAGCTGAGCTCTAAGCAACCGGTATCACTACGCACAATACACGTTGGCAGAATCACGTTATCGGCCTCTGGTAGGTGGCTCTGTACTCTGGAACTGACATTTACAGAGCTGCAGCTTTGGTTATCTCGGCTCACCACTTATTGTTTAAGGACGGCGATGACGTGGTTATGTATTTAAGGTAAAGGGAATCATCTAGCTAGAGTATGCCCAGCGATTTATAACAGAATACCCGGTCAAGTGCGTGAGACACCTTCCGCCGCGTCATTTAAAACTAAACTAAGAAATTGGCTCCAAAATGAATTATTCTACGACGTCAAAGATTTTCTAAAATTACCAGAAATTGTATCAGATTAACTTTTCAATAGATGTAATATCTAATTTGTATGTTTTTTGTAATTAGTAATTTGACATGGTATCTATGGCGGTGCCAATAAAATATTTGTATTTGTATGCTTTTTAGTAGTTGTAATTTTAAATTAATTGATTTTTTATGCATTTGTTGATTGTTAGGTATTTTAATAGCTTTTTAAGGTATTTAGTATCAGACCTTAAAATCCAACAATCCATTTAATTTTATTATTAGTAAGTAACCATAATAATTATTGTTTTTTTTTTTAATTTTCTTGCTGATTGAATGACTGCCTAATGACTGCCTCGGTGGCTCAGTGGTTAGTGACCCTAACTACTGGATCAAAGAGGCGTGGGTTCGATCCCCACCCAGGGCAAATATTTATGTGATGAACATTAGTGTTTGCTCTGTGTCTGTTATTTAGTTACTATGTATATAAGTATGTATTTAAAAATAAGTATATGTAGTATATCAGTCTCTGGCAGCCATATCACAAGCTTTGCTTAGTTTGGGGTCAGAGGCCGTGTGTAAGATGTCCCAAAATATTTATTTATTTTATTTTATTTATTGATTTAACTAGATAAAACTGAATAGCTGGTCTTTAAAATAATATGGCAGATATGTTTGCCTTCTTCTAGAGCAATTTAAGTGGGCGTGACATCTAGAATATAAAACCATAAAATAAAACCATTCCCATTTATTTCCTTCTAAACACACGAAATGATGGCACCAGCTCCATCTCGAACAATCAAGCGACCCTTTTCTGAAAGAGCTCGCACTAACATAAGCGGAACCCGTAGCTGTTACCATCAAATTCTATGCACATTGTCGGAAAGCAATTTTCACTCAATACCCTCCTCTCAACAAGTACAAACTTACGCGGGGCACGTGCGTTCGTATCAATAGTATAACAAATAGGCTGATATTTCGTCAGAAATAACCCGAATCAAGTTTCAGTGCGAAAGCTTTTGTGTGTGGCAGGTGAAAAAGTGTGCGACTTGATTTATGCGAACTAGCGCTGCCTATCGGGCTATGATTGAACGGGGAACGTGTTTATACACCATTGACATGGCCAGATTGTGAAATATGACAGCTGGGATGTGGTACTTGAGTTTTTCTATTTGCCTATTTGGGGGGTTGAGTTCGAGTTCTTCGCCAATGTGACGCGAAATAGGTAATCATTATGAATGTGAGAAATTCATTCTCTTCCTTCAACTCTTTTTATGTTTTCAACGATTTTAGAAGCAATACGTAACGGTTTTTTTTAAAGTGAAAACATCTTTACCGGTTTTGTGTTTTTTTTGGGATGGGTAAAAACTGTTAAAATCACTTCCGGACACGTGACCTGATCGAAAATTTGTAAGACGGCGCAGGGGGCTTGTGCGAGTGTGATATTGTATTTTACCACATAAATGATAGTACTTTATATGTTCAGGTTATTACTTCTGCCGGCACTCCCGGAGTGTAACTCGTTGTTTTTCTGTCAATAATTCCTTAGTGGACCAGCATACTACAAGATTATTTTTTGCAAAAATCAGCATGACCGACTTCACCCGTGTACAGAATTCGCGAATATTTCGCACGGATCGATGCAGCATTTTTCACATTATTGTTGATTTATCAAAAACGGCTCAGTCGATTTCGATAAAATTCAAATGGGACCAATAACAAAGTATATTCTTTCCAATAAAAAAAGAATTATTGAAATCGGACTTATACAAAAAATACATAAAAAAATATATATACGCGTCGAACTGTATACTCGTACCTCCTCCGGTGGTTCGTCGGTCAAAAATAGAAATACTTACTTAATTAAAAGTAAGTTTTTGACTACGGTTCAAGAACATACTGTTATTTTGAGCTACAGTGGCTAGTACCGAAATATGAGGCGACCAGGTTGAGATAATTACTTGAAAAGGCAAGTCGTGTGATGGGTTACATATATAAAAGTTTTCCAATCATTTTATTATTTGCTAAACAAAATACCTACCCTGTGCTGTGTTGCATCCTGAGAAGCCTTGTGATGTATTTTTGAAGTCTTTTTTAAAGGTGTTCCTTATTTCGCAGTTTTTTTCTAAAGTAATAAGTACGCATGGTGTTCAGTCACGTCTGTTATCAGTCTGAACTCATCTTTGTACAGTGGGATATTTAGATTTCACAAGTTTGTATAAATAATGGTCCAGAAAACGCCACTTGTCTGTTTCTGTTATTTGACGGCTACTTTTAATAATTCTTGTCAACACAGCTGGCGATCGCAGGACGCGCAATCCACGGACCTATGTTTCAATATATAGGAAGAAAAGTATTTGATAAATCAAAAGCGAGGATGTGCTATTCGAAATGGAATGAAAAAACATCTCAAATTTTAATTTCTTTTTTTATTCAAATAACACATATTAAGGGACATTTTCACACCACTGGCTTTTCGGTGAAGGAAAACATCCTGCGATGCAACCTGCATACGTCCGTAGAAGAAATTAGATGGCGTATGTGAATCCACCAACCCGCACTGGGCCAGCGTGGTGGATATGGCCCAATCACTCTTCGTGGGTAGGCCTACGTCCTGCAGTAGACTATTAAAAAGGCTGGTACAGGGGACATCTTACATACGGTCTCTGACTACATACTAAGCAAAGCTTGTAAAAATACGCTGTTTTTATTTTTTATTTAAAAACAATTAACAAGTCCAAAGAAAATGTAAATACTGTAACGTAAATAAAATAAATTACTACTACTACATAGACTGTTTCCATTCGATGGAAATTGACGTATCAATGATAGACTTTTATCAATACTGATTTAATTATCTTGAAATAAGAGCAAATTCAGTAATAAAAATACAGATATCCATATAAGTATCTTTTTTCAGGCATTTTATACTTATTTAGGCTTTAATATAAGTTCTTAGAACGAAAACTATGATATCTTTTGTGAGACTCAATATATTTTCGGTAGTTCTTCTTCTTGATTTCCGGTAAAGGCTCTTTAATAGTTATCGTTGTCATTATAATATTTTAACCGACTTTTCGGAGGTTCTCAATACGACTGAGTTTTATTTCCGACCGATTCTGATGACTATTTTTTTTTGTTTGTTAACCGTTTAAACCAAACCGTTTTTGGTGAAAAAAACAAGCATCGTAAAATGGTATACATCGATGACTCAATGATTGGACATACTATTTCAATTTTGTACACGATTGGAATCGGTTGTGCCAATTTTATCAAAAAATAGTCATACATTGATAATTCATAATTCATAAACGTTTATTTGCGCATATGGGTACAGAAAATAGGATGGAAAAAACAATACAACAAAAATGAACGCCATATTCGACCTTTCGGTATGCAAATATGAGAGAAAACAAGGTAATATAAGTACATGTGATAGTAGCTTTTGCAGTATATGAGCTCTTAACGCTAAAATGAAATGAGATCTGAAATGACAACAAAAAAAAATAAAACACACAAGAGTAATTACAATTATGTCTGAATAAATATTTACCATTATTACAAAATATATTAATTAGTTATCATATAGTTATCAAAAAGCATTAATTAAAAAATGTAATGATAGTCATAATGTCTTAAATTCAATGTCAAGATTATCAAGTCAAGATTAGATTACTATGTCAATGATAATGTTAATAATAAATGTCAAAATACAATTAAGTCAAAAATAAATAATACTGCAAATTAAATTAAAATTTTTCATTCAGATATTCTTGTATGTCATAGTACGCCTTTTCCTGAAGAAAACATTTAAATTTACTCTTGAAAATGTGTTCTGATTCTATGTCAATTAAATATTTAGGTAAATAGTTATAAATCATAGGTAACATACATATTACACTTTTATTTAGCAATGATGACTGATTCATAGGCATAGCCAATTTATGTTTGTGCCGCTTTGATTGCAAGTTGTTGTACAAATTTAAATTGAATACTAAGTGTACCTACTTAAATGTAACGAAGGGAAATACGTAACGTAATACGTCTTTGTTTCAATATTTACTTATCACAGGAAAATGTGAATAGAAAAGTTTGATTTACGTCAAAACCTTGCGCTGTATTTGTTGCGATACTAACGCGGGTTATTCTGTTCCTGTCAAACGCCTCCGCTGTGTTATGCAACACTTGACGCTTTGTTCAAATAACTTTTGTGACAAAAATGTAAAGTTATGGACTGGATATACTTTAAGTAAAATGATTATAAAAAAAATGATAATGATAACATCATTGTCATAATTTGGTCAAAATTTATATGTTTGTAATGCCTCCGCTATAAATCCTTACCAATGTAAACAGAGCGAAAATAATATGTTTGTGCATAAATTGATATACTAAATCGTAAAGACTAATAGCTTTAACCGTTTAACTATGTCAGAAGCTTTTAATTGGGTTAAGAACTCTAAAAGGACTGTCTCACCACCCGACTCGGGAGAACATATACATTATATTAGAACAAGTACATTTTTTTTGACCCAGGAAAATTCTTTATGGATACCACCAGCTTGGGGAAGCCGGTTATTATGTGGGAGTCCCCGCCGATCTTAATCGGCGGTATACCCTAAAAACCTGGGATGTTTCCACCTCTGCGCTATGTCGGGGCTACGGGCACGCTTCCGCACTCCTCCGTGCATGGCGTGTCATAGATACCAAGATCTACGTTAGCCAATGAAACCATGCCACGCCAACTCTACAACGGACTTAATTACTTTTAAGGTCCACAGGCTTGAAAACTCTAACACCATTACTTATTCTAACTTACTTTTTAGCTCGAATAGCATAAAAAACCCAGTCCAGTTTCAGTACGGGGAAGCTAATATCCTTATTTATTTGCACCGGGCGTTCGTCCACTAATTGCGATTCTCTGGCCGGTGATTTTCCGCGATCTCGCTTCTTATTGTAATTTCTCGTGATATTTATGCACGGCTCCCGCTCTGTATTAATAGCGCGGTTCTTTATGTTGAGAGTTTATTATTCAGCGATTAAAATGGACGTTTTGGTTCCGTTCTTTATAAATAGCAACGAGACTAGATATATTGAAATTGAGAAGTACGTCGTGTGTATGTACGAGTATGTCTGTTGTAGGTCTAAAAATATTGATTGTGCATAGTTCAAAATATAATTAAATTTTTAATCGACTTTCAAAACAGAAAGAGGTTCTAAGTTCGTCTTTTAAATAAGTATATAATATTATTTTTGTGTATGTCCATCGATATTTTCGCCAATTGTGAACCGATTTAAAAATCTTTTTTTTTTTGGTTGGTAGATTATATTTTGAATTTTATCGAAATCGGCTAAACTAATTAAAAAAAAAACAAGATAATATAAAAAATACTACACCGATTCGTGCGAACTAATCAAATTCTGTACTTACACGGTTGAAGTTGGTTGTGTTAGTTTTGGCAAAAAATCAGGTAAGTATATATTTCAATGAGTACTTAAATAAACTAACGTGAATCTATCAGAAATACATATACTCGTTTGTGACGACATTCGACTGTTACATCACAAGATTCAAACCTAATCTATCGCAGAGCACTTAAAATAAAACCAACATCGTATTGTCTCAGCTAATCTGATAACAGGGTCGAACTGAGTCTCATAGTGGGCGATCAAAGGGGCGGTCAGGCGGGCAGTCGCGGGACTTGACATGATTACTTCTGGGACTGCGATCGACGCAGCTTGAGTCTTTTGGAAACAGAAATATTATTACGTACTAGTTTTATCTGGGCAAGTACAAAATTTAACATGAAGAGAGCAATTTATACGTAGTTTTCTGAACAGTCGATCTTGCTATACATCTTTAACAGAATTTTCATAAGCCTATATATATCTCGAATCGCTCTAGAACGATTTGGTTCATACTTGGAAACCTTGTTAAGATAACTAATTAAACAACTTTGGCTGGTAAAAAACGGAAAGCTATATTTCCCCCTTTTTAAAAGAAATTGAAAATTGCCAACGACAAAAAAAACTATTTATATACAAAACCTGTGTACCAAGTTTTGTCCAGATTGGTCAAAAAATGCGACCGATTTTTTAATTACCTATGTTCATCGATAATTTCGCCAATTGTGAACCGAAT
Organism: Hypomecis punctinalis; assembly: GCA_949316475.1. Taxonomy (NCBI): domain Eukaryota; kingdom Metazoa; phylum Arthropoda; class Insecta; order Lepidoptera; family Geometridae; genus Hypomecis; species Hypomecis punctinalis. Next base: position 9,719,574 of record OX438803.1, on the reverse strand, counting down.
CCAAAAAAATATTCTTTGGTTTGAAAGGGTATGCTGCCATTTAAATTTTAAAGAAATCGATTGAGCCGTTTTTGAGCCATCAACAATAATGTAAACAATTCGAGCGAAATATTCGAATTTTGTAAACGATGGCGGTTTTGCCATTTTTAATTTTTTTTTTTAAATAATTATTAGAAGTACTTCCAATCTTTAATTACAAAAAACTCAAATGCCAGTTTCAATACGGAGCTCTATTCTGCTTCGAAGGTGAGTGTTATGACTGCTTTAGTGCGAATAGACTCGTTTTATTCAACAGCTCCGGTCCCTACGCTTCTCCGCGCTAAAACCGATTCCTTGTTACTTGATTTCTGCATTTCGAAAAAGCGTAAATATTTTCCTCTTGGGTGCTTTTGCAACGATGAAGAATTCAATGGCTGCTCGAACTGTTCGAATTATTAAATTTCAATGTTACGCTCGCGTTTTGAATGCGTGCGAATATTTTTGGGGGTATTTCTATCTTTTCTTTATTTTTCGTAGTTAATTGAAAATGTTTGGGGTTTTTGTGTGTTGATTTTGGATTTGGCAATAACACTATTGTATTTGGTAATAGTCTGTCAGATAGATAAAATATTTTTTTTTGTTTAAGTTTTATGTTTCTAGTTAGTTTTAATTTATGAAAGTCCCTTTTTTAGGGTTCCGTACCTCAAACGGAAAAAACGGAACTTTTATAGGATTACTTTGTTGACCGTCTGTGTGTATGTCAAGGCTCTTTATCTCGGAAACGCGTAAAGATATCGAGTTGAAATTTAAACTGTATACGTATGTCTATGGTTTTCTGCAGTTGTGTAAAAGAAAAACTTCTCAGTTATCGTTTAAAAAAGTTAGAGCCGTTTATGTCGTAAAAAACTGCAAATTTTGTCACTCACAAAAATCAAAACCTACAGGGTACTTTCCGTTGACATAGAACCATGAAATTTGGCGAGAAGCATTGTCTCAGAGTGCACATCTAGGAATATATCTGAAAATTGTACATTTTAATTTAAAACACAAAAAAAATAGGGTCTCAAAATTCACAAAATATGGGTTCAAAATTCAAAGTGAGTAAATCGTATCATGTAAGGTATCATATAAAAGAACTTCATTAGCACATGCTTAAATAGATTGTTAATTATTTTATTAATGTGTAATTTTCGATGTATGACGAGAAAAGTGAAAAAAAAAACTAACTTAATTAACTTAATCTGCTAAGTTTATTTTGATTAATTAAATACTTGTAGGTACTTACGCAAACCTCGCGACAAGCTTTTATGATCATATAAATTGTGCATAATGAGGTTATAAGTTGATAAGTAAAAATTTAAAGGAAAATCTTGTTATCTTCTTTTTAGAGCAATTCAATAAAAGCTTTTTATCAAAAATATTTTTTGCTTGTAATTTTTTATTGATGTGAAAGAGTAACAAAAATCCATCCATACAAAATTTTGCGTTGATTTAACCATAAACACGGCTATCTCACTTTATGAAGTTCTTTACAAAATGTACGAGTTCAAATGAGAAACAAAACCCGATCAATCATTCCATCTATCAAAAAAGACTCATTGAAAAGCTATAAATCCAACTCGCGATATTCAGTAAAATTGAAACATATTTCGGCTTCTGGTAAAAGCTAGGTACATTTGGCTCTCCTGTGTTTTTTTCTTTTGTAAGAGATTGCGCTAAGTGATCACATTTCGATATTAAACCATTTGCCGAAGCCGACTACGTATTTCATTTTACTGAGTGTCTGATGTGAGGTTTTGGAGACTTACGTTTTGTCGAAATTATTTTCCAATCTTTTTATTACGTCCAATGTCAGTTTATCTATCTTTTATGACCTGCGTAAGTATTTTTAGTATAACGTGGTAATTTTAGCCGGAACCAATAAACAAGTGTAATACGTCACGTGATTCTACTAGGTAAATTACATTTAGCAAAACGTGGATATTTTCTTAACCCGCCGTTTGTGACCTATATGTCTCAGAGACCGGGTGGACAGAAAAAGTCGAATAACTTTTTAATCCTTGATTAATTTGAGCTGAAATTTCGATTAGCTGCCTAATTTTACGATTCTCGTCACTGGAAAAACTTGCAATAATAAAGAGATAGTGGAAGTTAATGGACTTTTGGCGTCCACCCGGTGCCTGAGACCGGGGTCACAAACTACGTAAGTCAAATGAACATAGCATTATTTTTAATTTTCAATGTGTTTCAAAATGTAATCTATAAGATTACTTTAATGCTTTTATTACTATAATAAATTGTTTTATTGTATAATTATACGATCCAAAAGGTTTTTATTTGGTTTTATCAATATTTTTTTCAAAATATCTACTGAAATACATTCGTTATGAAAAATTAACATTTGATGATCTTCTGTGATTGCAGGTTCATTCAAACTTAGTTTAATGTACTGAAGAAACTTAAAACTAATTATTATCATCATCTTCATCATCATCAACTTTGTTTTAAAAGATTCTTTGGTGAAGTAAGTCCAATAAACAGAACAACGCGCAGTAGGACCAGATGCGAACATAGGTCTACGTGTTCTCGCATTATTATTATTTTTCTACACTGAAAGTGAACATCTTACGCTATGTTTTCGAGCGTGAGGTCTCTATTTAAAATTTATAAGCTATTGGTTTCCAAAAGAACCATTAGTTTGAAGCAGTTTACAAATATCGTATTTTTAGGCACTATCTCATCCTCTGTGCTGGTCTTTGGGTGGATTTCCTTATGCTATGCTTACCAGTCGGCACTTTTTAATCAAGATTAAAATATTTCTTGAAATGTTTTATTACTTAAAATGTAAATTTGCAGCATCTGTTTGTATTTTGGGCGTGTAACTACATCTTCGAAAAGAAATCGACCGTTGAAAAATACTGTACAATTGTGGAATGATTAAAAAAAACGGACAAGTGCGAGTCAGGCTCGCGTATCGAAGGTTCCGTACAAACACGTTATTAAAATAATTAAAAACCTGTTTTAGCATGTGCCAATGAATTTCTTTTATATGATACCTTACATGATACGATTTACTCACTTTGAATATTGAAGCCATATTTTGTGAATTTAAAAGCCCTATTTTTTGTGATTTAAATAAAAATATTCAGTTTTCAGATTTATTTCTATATGTGTAGTACTCTGAGACAATGCTTCTCGCCAAATTTCACAGTTCTATGTCAACGGAAAGTGCCCTGTAGGTTTTGATTTGTGTGAGTGCGAAATACGAGTATGCGGTTTTTTACGACATAAACGGCTCCAACTTTTTTAAACGATAACTGAGAAGTTTTTCTTTTACACAACTGCAAGAGACCATAGATATACGTATACAGTTTAAATTTCAACTCGATATCTTTACGTGTTCCTGAGATAAAGAGTCTTGACATACACACAGACGGACAGACTGACAACAAAGTGATCCTATAAGGGTTCCGTTTTTACCATTTGAGGTACGGAATCCTAAAAAATATGACAAGGATACTGTATTTGTTAATTATTTTGAGTATACTTCATAACAAAAAAAAAATAAAAAAAAAATATTAGGGGACATCTTACACACGGTCTCTGACCCCAAACTAAGCAAAGCTTGTGATATGGCTGCCAGAGACTACATATACGTATTTTTAAATACATACTTATATAGATAGTAACTAAATACTACATAATATCTCTGATTAAGTTAAAAAGACTCAAAAATTACATAGTTTTTTTTTATTACCGGGGTCACAAACGATGTCAGTCAAATTGATGTCACAAATGGCGGGTTAAAATTGTAAAACCTATGCATTTGTAGTAGTTGTTTTTAACTCTATATTGCAGTTAAACGTGCTGTAAGCTCCAATTGCATGTAAACATCTTTGATATCATTACTTTTATCAATGAAATGATACTAATTAACAGTTAATGAATTTATTTTTAAAACAAAAATATTAATAATTATGATCTAAATAATCACATTTAGCCTAAAACGTCAACTAAGACATGGTTATTTAATTCCAATACCAAGTATTTGCAAAATCTGTATTTCTTTTTCGAAAACACTAAATAAATAGAAGCAGTGGTGGCCTAGAGGTAGTGACACCCGCCTTACAATCGTGAGGTCGTGGGTTCAAATCCCGGTCCCGTACCAATGAGTTCTTTGGAATTTATGTACGGAATTTCACACCACTGGCTTTTCGGTGAAGGAAAACATCGTGAGGCAACCTGCATATGTCCGTAGATAAAATTCGACGGCATATGTGAATCCACCAACCCGCACTGGGCCAGTGTGGTGGATATGGCCCAATCACCCTTCGTAGGTAGGCCTATGTCCTGCAGTGGACTATTCAAAGGCTGATACAGTACAGTACAGTACAGTAAATAAATAGATTAGTAAGTACTAGAAAATATCACGCTGCCGCGATAGTTTCATGACACAGTGGCCTTACTTGTTACCTGGAGATACAACTGATCTATAACTACTATAATCCTCGTACTTTAGGGCGAAACTTTACACCAACAGCTTCATAATCTAATTAACTTTTAACAACAACTAAACTTTGAATAACGACAATGTTATCACCGACCTCATTCAATATAAATATCAAACAAAATTGTTTCATCTAACCTTTGAAATATCTAATTATAAATTTAATTAAACAAGGTTTAGTGGACCACTTCAGTTTAGTTTTCGCATTATAAAATTTGGAATTACTCCTGTTGGCGGTCGGGTCGTGGATTTACCACGTTTTACACAGATCTTCCCATTACTATAGACCCGAAACCTTAATCCGTGCAAAAACGAGCTATACGCATTTGCATAACTGTAGCGTCGGTATAGAATAACAAGAATTTGATGTTCTGTGTGGGATGAGTGAATCATGAATAGGATTATAAGAATTTTGGTGATTTTAGAGGCATTGCTTCAATTTAATTTCGTAATGTTTAAACATGGAAATCAATTATTGTATTTTAAGCTAAATTTCACAGATTAAATATTATTTTTAAGGGTTCCGTACCTCAAACGGAAAAAACAAAACCATTATAGGATCATCACTTTGTTGTCCGTGTGTCCGTCTGTGTTTATGTCAAGACTCTTTATCTCGGGAACGCGTAAAGATATCGAGTTGAAATTTAAACTGTATACGTATATCTATGGTCTCTTGCAGTTGTGTAAAAGAAAAACTTTTCAGTTATCGTTTAAAAAAGCTAGAGAAGTTTATGTCGTAACAAGCGCATCTTTTGGCACTTTCAAAAATCAAAACCTACAGGGTACTTCCCCTTGACATAGAACTATGAAATTTGGCGAGAAGCAAAATTTCTCAGAAGGCCTCAAAATTCACAAAATATGGGTTCAAAATTCAAAGTGAGTAAAACGTATCATGTAAGATATCATATAAAATAACTTCATTGGCACATGCCAAAACAGGTTTTTAATTATTTTAACAATGTGTGTGTAATTATCGATGTATGACAAGAAAAGTGGAAAAACTTCTTAGTCGATGGTGTAGAGATTTTAAAAACTTACTTCCCAATTTTGGGTAATTTTCTGGATTTGTACGGAACCGTCGGTGTGCGAGCCTCACTCGCACTTGTCCGGTTTTTTTTAATTAGCAACTCGGTTTAACAAATAATAGCAATATAACTAATTGTATTAACAGAGTTTCTAAAGTATTATAATTATTTATTTGTAAAAAAAATCACTACATATAACAAAGTCGCTTCCCTTTCTGTCTGTCCTTTTGTATGCTTATATCTTTAAAACTACGCAACGGATATTGATACGGTTTTTTAATAGAAAAAGAGATTTAATAGAAAGGTTCATATGTATGATACATCTGTATGAAGCCGGGGCAGGTCACTAGTAAATACTGACCTGTAGAACGCCACTAATTATTTTAATAGAAAAAGAGATTTAATAGAAAGGTTCATATGTATGATACATCTGTATGAAGCCGGGGCAGGTCACTAGTAAATACTGACCTGTAGAACGCCACTAATTATTTTAATAGAAAAAGAGATTTAATAGAAAGGTTCATATGTATGATACATCTGTATGAAGCCGGGGCAGGTCACTAGTAAATACTGACCTGTAGAACGCCACTAATTATTTTAATAGAAAAAGAGATTTAATAGAAAGGTTCATATGTATGATACATCTGTATGAAGCCGGGGCAGGTCACTAGTAAATACTGACCTGTAGAACGCCACTAATTATTTTAATAGAAAAAGAGATTTAATAGAAAGGTTCATATGTATGATACATCTGTATGAAGCCGGGGCAGGTCACTAGTAAATACTGACCTGTAGAACGCCACTAATTATCCTACTTAATATTATAAACGCGAAAGTTTGTGAGGATGGATGGATGGATGGATGTTTGTTACTCTTTTACACAAAAACTACTAAACGGATTGAGATGAAACTTTGGAATAATATCTTAATATATATAAATCTCGTGTCACAATGTTTGTCCTCAATGGACTCCTAAACCACTTAACCGATTATAATAAAATTCGCACACCATGTGCAGTTCGATCCAACTTGAGAGATAGGATAGTTTAAATCTCAAATTATAGTCGCAATTTTAATTTATTTAGCCACAGCAACGCGTGGCCGGGTCAGCTAGTAGCTTATATATCAGAATAACACATAGGCTTTAAATTATAATGATATTGCGTCAAAAATCAAAATATCATCCGGGCGAATCCGGCGGGTAAAAACTAGTATCGAAATATAGAAATTTGTTTTTTTTTTGGGTAAAAATAAGTTGAGAAGTGTCGACAACTTTAAATTGAACGTAACCATTGCTTAATCTCCAAACTCAAAATGCTTAATGCAATAATCACGAATGAATGCTCGCATTATAAATGCTCGTTAACGAATGCCCGTGAACGCAGCTATATTCACTTTGTGTTGCCAGACGTCTGTGTAAGCGAAAATATTCAAGAAACGCTTTGAATGTCGATGTTTTATGTTTGAGGTAAATAATTTAAGCACTTGTGAAAACTTCGTGCTCTTGATTAACGGGGCTCAATTATGTACTTTAGTTAAACATTTTCAGCAGCGCTTTTGTTTTAATGTTAAGCGCTCATTGTTAAGTTACGAGAAATTTGTATCTTTAAAGAGGTATATCATGAGGATTTTCTGTTTGTGATGAGATTAAGGTCTATTAGAAATTTTATATCGATTAATTTAGTCAAAAGTAATGTACTGCGTAAATTAGGCTTAATTCATAGAACTCGATGAAAATTATCATAAAACAGTTTGTCGCAATTTGATCCGTTAATTGTTACATTTATAATTTTAATTGTTTTTCGCATAAAATCGCGACACCGACTTCCACGTTGTACAGAATTTGAATAATATGCACGAACCGATGTGACATCCATGTGTATTTTTGTTGATTTATCAAAAACAGCTCATTATTATTATATGCTACGGGACTAATCGCGCACTAAAATTACGAGATAAATAAAATATACCTCCTCATCCCGACGTTTCAGCCGAGTTGCATCGACCGTGGTCACGGGTAGACTCAAATCATCAGTGGATCAGTCCCGTAGTAAATAATAATAATGTGTTCAAATCGCGAAAGTTAAAAAACAACAAAAACAGCTCAGCTGATTTCCATAAAATTTAAATGGGACTACCTCGGAAGTATATTCTTTCAAACTAAAAAAGCTTTTAATAAATCAGTTTACAATTGGTCACAAAATATCGATGAATATACACAATAAAAATACATACAGACGAACATAGTACTTCCTTCTTTTTGGAATTCAGTAAAAATTAAGTTCTTTTGTAGGTACATATATGTACCTACATATATTTTGTAAATGGGCATATTAAGTGTTTTTTTTTTGAGCTGTGGTGGCCTAGAGGTAGTTACACCCGCCTTACGATCGTGAGGTCGTGGATTCAAATCCCGGTCCCGTACCAATGAGTTCTTTGGAATTTATGTACGGAATTGAACACAACTGGCTTTTCGGTGAAGGAAAACATCGTGAGGCAACCTGCATGCGTCCGTAGAAGAAATTCGATGGCGTATATGAATCCACCAACCCGCACTTGGGCCAGCGTGGTGGATATGGCCTAATCATCCTTCGTGGGTAGGCCCACGTCCTGCAGTGGACTATTAAAAAGGCTGGTACAGTACAGTACAGTAAGTGATTATTCAAATAAGATCGTTACCGAACATTGGCCAGCATGAATTTAAAAAATGAATTAGAGCAAAGCACAAAGCGAATAATGGAAACCGCTAACATTTTTTCACCTTTTGCGTACTCGGTGAGTTTACGAGCAAATCCTCCACAATTTAAACAATATCCTGCAATTCCAATTTTGAAAAGTGCATAATTTAAAGAAACCACGGAAGCAAACGCAAAAACTCTTCAAAATCTTAAACACGTAATACAATGCCCGGACTTAGACTCAAATTTCGAGATTTTAAATATTACAATGTACTTCGTCGAACTGCAGTGCGGGCTCTGTAAATTCCATTTAGCTAAATAGCTTTTGAGAGAGATAAGAATCTACCCATACAATGCTTTCCTCCGAGCTGGAAACTAAGAAAATTGAAAAGAGAGTCGCCAAGCAAGACTGCAACGTCGATGGTCCGATTTCAGGGAACCTGAGATTTCGAATTACTACGTCGTAAAAATTGAACGTCTAACAGTTAGAGTTTCGATGCGAGTAAAGTTTTTGCGTGAGACAATCCCCCGGTCGGGCAATCTTGGTTTTAATAAGTATATAACGTTCCCAAGATGTACCTGTGAGTTGGGGATTTACATAATCATTACCATATCTGGCGCAGTGGCGCGCGTATTATGCCCGGGAGGTTAATAATGCTATTTTCTCGCCACGTTTTCACGTTGCTATTTCACGTTATCGACCCCCTTTATCTACGTCATCATTGTTACTAGCCAGTGTTACACCTTCGCCTTTAGCCTGTTTAGTGAACCTAGCTTAGCTGAACGTACTACACTCGGCTTACTCAGCTTTTTGTTTTGTCTACCCTCATTTCCCTTCTTAGTATATACAGATTCTTGTAACATTACGGTTAGCAGTTTGCGTAATTTCATTCCACTAGAGCTACATTTTATTTTAATCTTCTTCATAAATATTTTAGGTCGGTAATAGAAAATTAATTTGGACGTGGAATTAAAATATTCCCTTCCGAAATATTCTGTCTTGCGTACCTACAAAGTCGTTCAAGTTTCTCTGTACAGAATAAATTGTTGGCTGTTTTCTTGAGCACAAATACGACAAGACGAGTGAGACGGTGCGTGCCGCTCGCACACATGCGCGGAAGTGTGCTTCACTCACTTTAAGTAGAGAGTAGGCGTACGTTACAGAATCAAAGATTACACATACATTTTTTTTTCAAAACTAAGATTAATAGTTTTATTTCATTTTCCTGCATAGGCGTATTTATAAAACAATATCTCTAATTATATTTATAAGTAAGTAAGTTCGTATAGGCCGGGTGGCTAGCCCTGGTGTCAGAGTTTTGAAGCCGCCTGACAGCCTTTTTATTATTTATTTATTTATTTATAAATCACGTTTTTTGATTATAAAAAAAACTTTACATCATAGTAAATTATTTTTTTATTTTTTGCAAAAAATAGCATCACCGACTTCACCCGTGTACAGAATTCGCGAATATTTCGCACGTACCGATGTAGCATTTTTCACATTATCGTTGATTTATCAAGAACGGCTCAGCCAATTTCGATAAAATTTAAATAGAACCAATTTCGAATTATACTCTTTCCAATAAAATGAATTATTGAAATCGGATTACTATGAAAAAAGTTATGCGTGATTATACATAAAAAAAATATACACGCCGAATTGAGTACCTCCTCCAGTTCGTCGGTCAATGAGACATCATTTTAATTTCTATATTATTGAGGTTATTTATGTAGACAGTAAACATTTTTGAAACTAAAAGGCATAAGAGGTTTTTGTAAGATCCGAGAATATTCCAAAACAGCGCAATACTTAGAGTCTAACTGACATCGATTATTATTTTAATAATACCCAAATTGCTTTATTTTTAACTTCACGATGGCTTCAAGTAGCCAAAAAGCGGTATCATATCTAATATGATTGTAATGTTATTGTTGTTGGTTTTAGTAATTTATTTGAGAAATGGTCAATACTGCACTGCCATCTATTCCCAGCTTAGAGATCTCGTACGATAGGCAGAATACCTAGTGTTATCGTTGTAAACCAAGTGCGAGGACGCATGTTTATCCTACCCAAAGATCAACGTCACCCAACCTTCAGTATTCAAAAGCCAGTTGGCCGACAATTCGCAGCTAAGAAGCATCTCTACATTCTGCTTTAAGTCTATTTAACGGATCGTGGATTGCGTTCTTTCAAAAATAGATAAGTACGCGCTCATGCGTCACAGTACTTCAAATTACTTTTTGCATGGAAGCATGAATGGAAGAATTGAACCGGTAAAATTGTCCCCGCTGCTGGTAACGAATGTGTCATTTCCAGCTGAAATGTGAACACGGATCTTAATTCGTATTGTGCCTATTCATCATATTGTAATGGCGTGATGTAACTGTTTGCTGTAATAATTATTTTTTCTGATAATAAGATGCGATTTGGCGGAAATCTAATTTTGTTTAGTATGAGTTTTTAATTTAAGTAGGTCTAAATAGTGGTCGTGGTGGTCAAGAGGTAGTGACCCGCCTTACCATCGTGAGGTCGTGGGTTCGAATCCCCGGTCCCGTACCAATGAGTTCTTTGGAATTTAGGAATTTATATACGGAATTTCACACCACAGGCTTTTCGGTGAAGGAAAACATCGTGAGGCAACCTGCATACGTCCGTAGAAGAAATTCGATGGCGTATGTGAATCCTCCAACCCGCACTAGGCCCGCGTCGTGGATATGGCCCAATCACCCTTCGTGGGTAGGCCTACGTCCTGCAGTGGACTACTAAAAAGGCTGGTACAGGTCTAAATAGTTATAGTTATTTGAAATGTTTTTTTAGTTATGACAAATACATTCACTTTGTTTACATATTTACGATTAATGACAAAAAGCATCGAATCTTTTAAATACTTTAAAGTATAATCGAAAAAAACTACGGAGTTTTAACTTTGTAAAATTATTAGCTTTTACCCGCGGCTATGCCCGCATGATATTTTGATTTTGGTGGTATCCCATGGGAACCCTTTATTTATCCGGGATAAAAAGTAGACCATGTCACTTTCCGTCTTTCAAACCCGAGGCCTTACCTTACCACTCTCAATAAAGAAGGAGAAAAAAAAAAACGATTTGACGGTTGTTCAATTCGACAGTTGTTTTTTTTAGACATTTCTTGATGCGCACTCTAGGATGGCTCGCAGATAGCAGAATTTTTCCTACTTACATAACACTTATCGTTATATATGGAAAAATTACGCAATATTATTATAATTTATAGCCTACGTGTTATTCTGATATGTAAGATTATTGCAAATTTTTATCTCAATCCGTTCAGTAGTTTTTACGTGAAAGAGTAACAAACATCCATCCTTACAAACTTTCGCGTTTATAACATTAGTAGAAAGTACGCTTCAAATAAATTACCAGCAACACAATACCGATTATTTTTAAATTGAAAAGATAAACATAACATGTTATATTAACATTTCATTATACTTATCTAAGCGATGTTTACTATGAGACACAACAAAAGTCAATGCAAAAATTTGTCGAGTTCAGGCCATAACTTTGTACAGTATTCAGTTATTTGCTTTATTTGTTTTGGAAAATGATTTTCCTATTATTATCTTTTAAATGTAGATACGTAAAGTCGTGTAAAGGAATTTCATATTTTCGGATCTAATTATCTTTGGAATTGCTTGTAAAATACTGCGGCAAAATGATGGCGACCTCAAACAAACATTAAATTATAAAATAAGAAATTCTATTCAAATAAGCATTCAATGCGGATTTTTTACTCTGAGCTTTCATTTACCATATTTTAATGGATTTTTTGAGCTACTGTACACAGTCTGGTTCCACTTTGCAAGATCTTTGTACATATACGACACCTAATTACCTCTGACCCTCAAAGTTTTGAATGATGTATTAAAAATATACCATCCATAAATTGACATGGCACAAACATAACAAACGTTGTAAAATACACAAAGGTATCAGTTTTACCTTATGTTAGAATGTAACTTTAACGATTCACCTTCGATATATTTTCTGAACGTCAGCAATCCGTAATCGTAGATATGATTTACTGTTAAGAACAAGTAAAGCTGCCGAACAAACTTACGCAATCGCCGATAAATCTAAAGTTTGAAAGAAAGTAATTCTGTTTCTATGCTTATGTGATAGTACTTACAGATGGTCTACAGTAACACAACTTTTGACTTGTGTTTACTCCTGTAACAAAAGCTTTTGAAAATAATTTACATACAGTTATTAGTACCTGCTTACGTCTCTTATTTTAGAGTTTAACACTAGAAGCGCGGGCGTCCCAAATTTGACCCTTTTCGATGTTTTTCCTGCCATATTTAATGTTTTATTATGCATAGAATCCTAATTTTTTATGACTTTTTATTAAATGTGATCATTATTGTTTATACGAGACTTCAACCACGTAATTGCAATAAATATATTTTTTTAATCAAATTTACCTCAAAGCGCGGTTGGGTCAATTATGACCCAGTCATGGATGTTAGCTTGTAAAAAAACTGTTTGCAAGAAATGCACATCGAAAGAGTTTTCAATTTGCTCATTATGTGATTCGGAAGAGTAATTGCACTGCCTTTTTTATAATTTTATCTAATTTTTAACCTTAATTATTTGTCATCAATAGCCCATTTACGTCCCCAGTGCTGGGGCACGATCCTCCTTCTAACATAAAAGGGAAATGCCGGAATTATTTGTAATTGTGATTTATTATTATTCTATTTTAAGCCAAAGTATACCAAAAATATGTGTAATCTATAATAAAAGCATTTTATTATAATTACGAGTTTTATTTGTATACAAATCTTCGCATTACTCTAGCAAAATAAAATTGACACATCCGCGCTTCTAGGGGTATCAGGATGTTCCGCGCTTCTAGTGTTAAAGCTTTTGACGGTTTAAAAACGTTGACACCAGAGCTAGCCATCTGATTGGCTAGCCCAGAGCTGTAACAATCTTAGGGATATATCAAGTATGTATAGGTCGTATCACACAAGTTAGCGGATATGAAGTTAGCTACAATTTGCGTAATATCCAATCAACGCGCGGCTTTGTGTGAACTTCAGTCAGGATTGGATATTGCGCAGCTTGTAGCTAACTTCATTTTCGCCAACTTGTGTGGCGCGGCCCATAACCTTCATATAGGCCAAATCGAATTTCTTCGTATCTGTAACGTTAGCTTGAAGTTTCCCAGTAGATCCCCTTTCCTTGCGCAGCTGGCATACAAATTGGCTACTGCGCAATGACTCGCTTCGTATTTACAGACCCAAGAAGTGTGATTATGCCTATGCAAAGCTGGAGCTTACGCCATGTTTTATTAGGAAGTTAAATGAAATATCACAGATTAATGATACCTACTAAACTAACAAATAAATTATAATACAAATGCCTCAAGCTAGCAGGGATAAAAAGAAAATTAAAATCATTTTGGTATTTTTGTATACAAGAAAATGTCCTTATTTTTTGTCATCGCAAAATCTCTTACTGCATATTTTCTGTACTGTAAAGTCCTCTATCTCCAGAGATAACTATTTGTAATCTGCTGAATGTGCGACTCGACGTAATCGTACTTTATTTCGAGCTTTATTTTATTCTTTGACGTGATGGGGAAATAATGGACAGGCGTAAAATGGGCTCTTGGCTGTTTTTATTTTGTGGAATATATCTACTAAGAATTGGTGCTGGTTTTAATTTAAAATTATCCGATTATTTTATGTACGCAGCCTTTAATATAACGCTGTATGACGTTCATGTATAAACATTTTAAAAAGATTGAATAAATCATATGTCGTGAAAAATACTTAGGTGTTGTACAAAACTGATATTCCATTAGAACAAAATGTAGTGAAAATAGTTTAAAGTGTCTAGTCCAGTTTCTAGTTATAAGTGGCATTTTCCAACTGAGCGCTACCGTGGCTCGGATGACACGTTAAATTGTAGGTCCCGGTTGTTTTAACCGCTTAGCCATGTCAGAGGCCTTCAGGCGGCTTCAAAAACTCTGACACCAGAGCTAGCCACCCGGCCTATACGAACTTACTTACTTAGTTATAAGTTAGACGAACTTAAAATGCACTAGATCTAAAACACGCACTGGGCCAGCGCGGTGGATATAGACCTATTACATTTCATTGAAAGGCTTATAAATATAAAATGTAATTTAAATATTAGGGGACATCTAACATACGGTTGCTCACACCGAACTAAGCAAAGCTAGTCACATGGTTGCCACAGAATTATATACTACATTTTTTATTGAATATTAATCTTAATCAACAGAGTCAATGTTACAATTTATAAAATTAAATGAATAATTAATTGTCATTAAAGTATAAATAATTACAAAAACAAATATAAAATGTCAAAAACATACGCAAACAATATGTTAAACAATCATAATCGTCATAATAAACCTAATCGAACAGCCCTCCCCTGATAGTGCCCTGGCCGAAAGTGCCCATTATACTAGCTGCGTTGCCGCGCTGACATACATACTACATAATATATATATATATATATTTTTAAATACATACTTAATAAGTAACACCCAGACAAAGAGCAAACCTATGTTCATCACATAAATACTTGCCCTGCGTGGGAATCGATCCCACGCCTCTTTGATCCCGTACTCAGGGTCACTAATTACTGAGTTTTCGAGGCAGTCAGTTATGTTCAACAGACTCAGGACTATTCAGAGGCTTTTTATTAAGAACCTGATGCCTCACGCCAATAAAAAAAAATCAAGACAGAGTGTTGAAAAACAATCAAGTGAGGCCGGCAAAACTATTCCTCGCCGTGTACAGATACAATCACACACACAAAAACACGAAACTACGCCTTGGCTCGTCAGTCGAACTATGACGGCAATCGACTTGGCATGTTTTCTTTATTGATGACTAGTTTTTACCCGCGGCTTCGCCCGCATGATATTTTAATGTTTTCTTTATTGATGACTAGTTTTTACCCGCGGCTTCGCCCGCATGATATTTTAATTTTTGACCCAATATAATTGTAATTTATAGCCTATGTGTCATTCTGATATATAAGCTATATTATTGCAAAGTTTCATCTCAATCCGTTCAGTAGTTTTTGCGTGAAAGAGTAACAAACATCCATACATCCATCCATCCATCCTCACAAACTTTCGCGTTTATAACATTAGTAGGACTAGTTTTTACCCGCGGCTTCGCCCGCATGATATTTTAATTTTTGACGCAATATAATCATAATTTATAGCCTATGTGTTATTCTGATATATAAGCTATATTATTGCAAAGTTTCATCTCAATCCGTTCAGTAGTTTTTGCGTGAAAGAGTAACAAACATCCATACATCCATCCTCACAAACATTCGAGTTTATAATATTAGTAGGATAACAGCGCAACAGCGAAGTACTTAAAGAACTTAAAGAACTTACCACATGTATAAAAACTGGCTTCACTTGACTGTTCACAACGTTTTTACTTAATTTTTTTTATTTGATCTGAGCCTGATGCAACAATAATCCTATGGCTGAATATGACGATGCCAAAACTCACCTATAGAAAACAACAACAGCGTCAGCTTATTAAAATCGCGACACAAAATCTCTGAATCGTCACATCTACAGCTAACAGCACACTTTGTCACAGAAATAGGAGTTTTTCAGCGTTACTGTTACCTTTATAAGGACTTAACGTCGCAGGAAACTGCCGCCTAAGTATACGAGCGCAGGGGCGACCTCTCTCCGCTGATAACAGAATTATCCGAATGACACCATCTGTCTTATAAATGTGCACCTTATATTGCGGCCTTGGGCTTTTCTTATCAAAATTTACCTCGAAATGACTAGTAGTTAATTTATTTGTATGTTCTTGTTACATTTTCCATGTTAAGTGCCACGCGTTACTTTCAATTTGAAACGTTGGCCGTATTTCAATCAAAATATCGTATCATAATGTTTTTTTAATATTCAAATAATTCGAGTAATTTGCACGAACCAATGTATCAACGATGTAGTAAGTAGTAGTTATTAAAACTCTAATATAAATTCTTTAAAAAAAAGAACTGTTCATAATTGTCGGAGTAATTGCGTAACATACAAAAAACGTGCAGATGAATTGAGAATTTCCTTTTTTGAAGTTGGTTAAAAATATCAGATTGTTGTGTCAATCAATTATAATCAATACAACTTTAATTTATTTCAAAATCGATTATAATTTTTACCCACTTCCAAAAAGGAGGAGGTACCTACTATGTTCATCTGTATGCATTTATTTTTTGTGTATGTTCATCCATGTTTTCGCCACTTGTGCACCGATTTAAAAAAAAACTTTTTCATTTCAAAAGAGTATGTTTCCAAGGTAGTCCCATTTTAATTTTATCAAAATCGGCTGAGGCATAATGTAAATCGATTCTTGTGAACTATTCGAATTATGTACACGACGGAAGGTGGTGGTTCCATTGTTTGCGGAAAATAATTATTTCATCATCATCATCACCAGTCTGTGATAACTCACAGTGATACATAGGCTTCCCTTTGTTTATGCTACTCACCCAAGTCCTTTGCCCACTACATTTATTGACTTGACGGTATTCTGTTCGATTTCTCTTTACAGTAAAGTTATACATTTATTGTAAACTTATCGAATCAAATATAAATAAATAAATAAATATTGGGGGACATCTCACACACGGCCTCTGACCCTAAACTAAGCAAAGCTTGTGATATGGCTGCCAGAGACTGATATACTACATATAGATATTTTAAATACATATTTATATAGATAGTACCTAAATAACACCCAGACACAAAGCAAACACCTGTGTTCATCACAATAATGCTTGCCCTGGTGGGGATCAAACCCACACCTCCTTGATCCAGAAGTCAGGTTCACTAACCATTGAGCCACCGAGGCAGTCCCTAGATATGAAATTTTAATTTTATTTTTTGTTTAAAATAATAATCAAATAACTTTACTTCTGCTTTGATTAACTTAGTAACTTAACTTAATAGCACCATAACAAACAGATCTATATCCAAAAGTGGGTTAAAAGCCTTCCTAAGATGATGATTTGCCTAACAAAAACAATTAGGTATTTCGTCCAAGACCTCGGCCAATAACTTCAACTCAGTTTCGGCAGATAGCACCGTTGATTTAACCGCTTACCGTTAGTTATGTTAATTATGTTTAGTTTACAGTATTATTCGCCATAATCCCATCCATATTGAGGAGCTATCTAATTACTATTCCGACATCTTTCACACCTGATTTCAAGATTATGCATATTGACAGATTGGTTGTCATTGTTTGATAATGTTATGATAGATGTGATTAGGTTGATCTACGCAATGTATTATGGATATTAACAGCAAGAAATTAAAAATAAAGGAAACTAAGTGTACCGCAAATATACTGTACAGTATGTATATGTATAATCTAGTAGTTTTAGTATCTCACGACTGAGGAATCGGCTCCTGTCGTACTCACACATTTGACTTTCTACCTGTGAAACGTACATAAACACGACCACAATCTTTGAGTAATCGTTGCCTACACACTTCTACACGATTTTACCTTTCGACAAGCATACACAAATACATTAATATACATTTATGTATACAGATATATAAGTATAGTACCGGTATACATATTATTACTATAGCTTATTACATTATTCATTTGCATTATCTATAAATTTTCGTTTATATGCACACATGTAATTTTATTTATAGTTCGCAATTATTACTAGACTCAGCCTGGGATCATTTTATAATTGACTACAATATTATATATCTTGCCTACACTCGATGTATACTAAGCGCCACACAAATTGAAAGATGGGAAGTTAGCCGCAGATGACACTTCGCCGTGATTCGCTAATTATTTCCCATGTATGCATAATGCCTATACAAATAGCGAAGGAGTGAGCTCGGGCGTAGAAAGCGCGCGGGAGGCACGAGGTTGGCGGGCGAGTGTGCGCCGGCGTCTCGTCTCTCTGGCACCCGCTAACGTCTATATTTTGGCGTTTGCGCTGCTCTCTGCGGTTAACTTCCCATCTTTCAATTTGAGTGGTGCTCAGTTTAAGTAATATTAATACGGAAGGCACTAAACTCCACGACTCAGGAATTCTTCTAGTGAGGGATCTAGGGTTCACCTTCAAGTATGTACAGTCCACGGACTCATTGTATGTTGCATGATAATTTTAACTATTAGTTATATGTATACTATAAAACTGTACCTATTTCTGTACTAAGCCTTTGGAAAGTATGGTTGGAAACATAGCTAAGAACCAGATTGGTTTCATACATTGAAACATCAGCCGTAGGACGTCCACTACTTGACGTAGATGAATTTCAAATCAACCAGGAACCTTATAGAGTAAGAACTCTGACGTCCGGCTTCGCTTTTCCTCCCGCTCGCTCTCGTAGCGCGAGTAACTGGCAAAGCCGAACGTCAGAACTCAGAGCACTTACAAAATAAGGCCCCAGGTGGAAAGCGGCTTGTATTCAGCGCGTCCCTTCGATCTTAATTAAAATCGTTGATCCACCTAAATGGTGCATATCCTACGCCATGGTTGCCGGTACGTGGTGACCGATAAAAACGAGTAACTTACTTACATTACAAATCCGTTAATACCTACATGTTTTCTGGTTTATTACTCTTTCACGCAGGAGCAAAACAACAGATTGACTTGGTTTTGACATAGATAAAGTTCAATAGTGGCATAGGCTACTTTTTATCCATGAAAAATGGAAGTGTACTATACTGTACTGTATAGGCCTTATAATAGTCCACTGCAGGACGTAGGCCTACCCACGAAGGGTGATTGGGCCATATCCACCTCTCTGGCCCAGTGCGGGTTGATGGATTCAATACCATTGAAATTCTTCTCCGGACATATGCAGGTTGCCTCACGATGTTTTCCTTCACCGAAAAGCCAGTGATAAAAAAATCCCAAAGAACTCATTAGTACGGGACCGGGATTTGAACCCACGACCTTACGATTGTAAGGCGGGTGTCATTACCTCTAGACCACCATGGTTAAAATATGAAAAATGGAAGGTTCCTATAGAATAGTATTAAAGTCCAAATTATTCTACAAATCTTCAAAATTAAAATTTACTTACAAAAATATACACAATTACATAAATTGCAACTACAGTCTAAGCTCGTGTTTCTCTTCCTAAGATGTTGCTCGCATTTACGGTCAACCCCGTTGCTAATATCCAACATATTCTACAGCACCCTTCATTAAGCTAAATTGCAGCTAAACTTCCGGTGCCTCGGCTTAATTTGTCCCAATATTTGCAGCGCATACAGTCTTACATCCTTGTAGTTGAACTGCATAATGCATTAACTGATTACCGTCACGATCCATCTTCCGATGCGTCCGCGGTGCTACCCTCGACGTCTTCTGGGCTTCCTTTGAGCTTTTCCAGTTATGAATTACCTAGTTACTTGCCCATAAAAAAAAATATTCGAAACTGTTATTGTATAGATTGGCGCATGGCGCTTAATGTCTAATATCTATGTAATTGGGTTAAATGTGGCATGTAATCTGGTTGATTTTTTTTAAATTTATAGATTATTTCAGTGCGCTTAATGTCTAATATCTTTGTTACCTACTGGGTTAAATGTGGCATGTAATCTTATATGCTTACAGTTGAAGTGCGAAATGCATAGGATCACTGCCTAAGATTATAATATATTCTTTTAAACACTTTAAACTTGCCTTGATATTGGATTTCAATTTTTAATTTTGAGGGCAGAACGCCCAAAATATCTATTTTTATATTTTTAAACCGTCTAATCTCCTTTTAGTTGGACAGTATAATAGAAGTAAAGTTTTCAGGATGATTTCATTATCTTTTGATGACAATATTTTTATTAACACAACCATAGGAAAAAATTACACACACGCTACATTTAATAAAAACATTATTACCTATGCTTATGACAGTTTAATACAAACAAAACGTAGTACCGTGATTCCGCACTAGGCTAAGCCTGAATGAATTCTTGTACAGTTTTTAATTAAAATATATCTGTAATAATACCCTACATATAATCATGCATTTACATAAATAGGAACATAGTTAATGACTGGATCGAAATGTAACGTTCCAGTAACTGGCGTGTTTTAAACAACCTCAATACGTACAGTGTATGCGATGACGATGGTTATTTTGCTTCAAAATAGGAGTTCCGAAGCTGTTCAAACACTAAGTGATAAACGTCAAGAAAGTAATAAAAAAATCGATTTGAATACTCAGTATAGACATTACACAGTTTCGTAATGATTTTGGAAACTGAAACACGAAATGAATTGTTTATAATGAGTTACAAAGTTTTTAACAGCCATTTGACCACGGCCACCAATGTGCTATGTACAGTTAAGTAACATGCGTGACTATTGCTTTATAACTTTGTTTTATACAGATAAAAATGCATGTGCAATTTGATGTCACGTTCAAATTTGTCTATATTCGTAACATTGTACTTTATTTGAGCTTCTGTGAATGTTACAACCCTGTAAACTTTAGACGTCTTTCCGAGTACCCATTACATGCCGCCTAGTGCACGAACGAAGCGTTGCTATAATTTGAACTACGCTCCAGTGGTTCATTAGCGACAGTGTTGATGTATCGCTTCGCTTGCCACTACTTGCCTGCCTAACACCTAATGTGGGTGTTTACGCTGTAAATGGCGAAATATTGACTCATTTGACGAGCAAATAGTTCCTTGACATTTAGTTAAGCCGTTTAATGCTAACCTTTACGTATTGTGAATTTCTGAAATAATTAAATTATACTTATTTTGTTGAACGCGAGTTTCGAACATCTTAACCTCAATATGAAAAGTCAGGAATACTCGTATCTATAAATAATTTTCTCTCTTGAGGGTTTTTGACGAGCAAAAATGTCAACCTAGGCATTTCAAATATAGGTATATTTTTGGTGAAGCCTAAAATATTACTTCGGTCGTCTATGCCTTTCTGGTATTAGTAAGTCGATAGGAAAATATTAAAGTGACTTCATGACATTTTTTAATGTTACATCTAATTGTATATTACCTAATAGTTAATTACTATTACTTGAATTTACATTTAAGTGTGCAATCGCCACTAGCTTCAAACCTTGAACGAAACATTGCGAGTCAATTCGCAAATCAGGTAAAAGTACAGGTCGTTTAGCTTGGTAGACTTTGACTTAACCTATGAAGGGTTATATACATTGCATTATAAGAAGACCCCTTCAGCAGTCTTTTTTTTGTCTGAATATAGTAAAGTGGTAAACCAACTGACAGGCCTCCGGAGGATAAGTTAAGTACCGCCACTTATGGAAACCTACAACACTGGAAGTACATCTTTATGCTTAGAATGAATATTCTGGTCACATATATAATTTTTTTTTTAAATTTTAATCAACTTTTACTATGGAACCCACTGCGAAATTGCGAAAAATAATTAGTTGCTTTGTCATACATTTTGTCAAAAATCTTTGCTGATTTTTTCGTGATGTTTCAGTATAATTCTTTGCTATGCAAAATAACTTATACATAATTATTTCCTTAAAGCGAATTCAGTGTATCTGTATTTGAAAAGCCTTATAGTTCAACACAGGGTCCTTTAACGTACGATGCGTTCGTAGAATTTCTTGTATGCTTTTTACTGCTTACTTTCAAAACCTCAAAATACCTACCTGTTCCGATAATTTGATGAGTAACAGTTTTCTATTTACCTGATGAGGTAGTAAAGATGTCCAGTTTTTGTTTATAGAATTGAAGAAAAGTAATGTACGCAGTAATATTGTTAACTTCAAATTATTTGGGTTCCGTAGCGTTGCCTCCCCCATACGCCAAGCACACATCTGCAACACCATTATTTATCTTCTTAAGATGCTACATGAAAGCCAGTAAATATTGCGTTCTGTTTAAAGGAATATGTTAAACATGCGCGAAGCGGCTTTTGTTGTTGAAAGACGTATCTGGGACGATGATTTCGTTTCGCACCAATGAACACATTTTTCTCATTTTGAAGGAAATCAAGAATAAGAGCATTAAAAATCTCTTGCCATTTCGCTTTACCTTTATACCGAAGACGTTTAGGCCCGATAGGAATATTTCGTTGATGTTTTCTGATAAAATGTTTTTCTCATCTTTTACTCTAATGAGAACGAGCCGTGGAGGCGATAAATTGAAATTTATTTTCTACCTTGAACGCGTACTTATACGCACACACCCATATAAATATTTATTACTTATTAGAGGCAATTCATTAGAACAGGTTTTGCAACTTATTTAAATAAGATTTATAGCAGTAGAGCTTCATTCGTAACATAACTACTGTATTCGCAAGACTTATCACATGATTACAGTCATCTTAGTCGTACAAAACTAATAGAATAACAAGCAATCCCGGAGCGCACTACAAAAGTTTGGGAGAAGTTTTCTTATATTTTATAGAATGACTTGTGTTTGTCGAACTTTTCCAGCGCACAAATTATAAGTAGAGAACACAAATAATAGTTGACGTAGGGCTCGGGGCGGTGAAGATGCGGGCGAAGGGCGTGGGGTACGAAGGGGGAGGTGGTAATCAGGCCGGACAGTAATTCGGGAGCCTTAAGGGTGTGATCGGTTAGCGCAGACGAGGGTACCACCACTACCATCCTCGGAGAGAAGAAATACTTTAGTTCAACATTTCCGATGTGGTTTTGTTTTGTAGCTCTTCGAGATTAGGCAATTTCTGGATAAACATGCGATCGGCGGGCAGCTGCTTCTTAGTTCGAATCTCCCGAGAAATTAATGTAATGTGGAATATAAGTTAGGGTATCGTAATAAGATTGGCTTCGATGTTTCTGTTTTATTTGCGTGACTGGTGTTATGGGCAACAACCAATCGGCACTAATTAGTTGATTGTTTCTAGTTTTATGGGGCAATACTAGTACACTTTTACGACTACAAGACTTGCTTGATTGATTACGAGACATAAATTTAGCTTTGTTGTTGATTTACATGAGTCGTTGTAATGTAACAAGAACACTTTATTAGTACCTTGTGATGCATCAAACGTAAAGTTTTTTGTACTGTCTTCATACTTTGTTTTGTGTATCTGATAAAATTGTATTGCTATACATAATACTACTATTAATATACATAGAACATGCTGTATTAGCAATCGATTAGCCCTGACTTGTTATTGCTTATTGTATTTTTATAACAGTATAATAATTATTTTTTGTAAAAAAAACTGTAGACCAACTTCAACCGTGTACAGAATTCGCAAATATTTCGCACGGATCGATGTAGCATTCTTCACGTTATTGTTAATTTATTAAAAATAGCTCAGCCAATTTCGATTAAATGGGACAAACTCCGAAGTATATTCTTTCCAATAAAAAAAGAATTATCAAAATCGGGCCACTACGTAAAAAGTTATTTTATTTTATTATTATTGGGAACCTTACAGCTATGGTACAAAAACAGATTTAAAAAAAAATATTGACGGCCAATTACAGGGTTCCACGAGTTAATTTAAATGAGGTTGATGAATGTTTATGCGTGGTTATACATAAACAAGTATACGCGTCAAATTGACGTTTCGACGGTCAAAAAAGCACACGTCAATAGTCGCTATTACAAAGCGATAAAAATAATAACTATACAAGTATACACAATAAAAAAAAACTTTAAACTTATTCCTAATAGAATCTTTGACCTCAAAGCGAATCAAAAAATCTTCTACTGGCAACATGAAAACCAACTCCAACCCAATTAAGATCGCTTTGAATCTTTTGAACGCACCATAGATACTCGTATAATCATCTACGCAGCACTCATCGGCTATGAGTACACGGCCGACCATCGAGGGCACTTGAACCTCTCCCAGACTTCGGGTATCTTTGCACCTTAATTACACCCGGGTAAGGTATGAATGATCTTTGCTACCAAGTCGTATATATCGATATCGATAAGTTGTAATTGATGTTGATACTTTGCTTTCGATATAATTAAATACTTATCTATTAAGTAATTAAAAAAGGTTTTTTTTTCACTAATTGAATATACTCGGCACTCATCGGTTGTCAGTACACGACCGATTACCGAGGGGCACTTGAACCTCTCCCAGACTTCGGGTATTTTGCACCTTAATTACACCCGGGTATGGTATGAATTATCTTTGCTACCAAGTCGTATATATCGAAATCGTTAAGTCGTTATTGATGCTGATACTTTGTTGCCAAAATAAATACTTAATTCTTATTAACAAGTTCTGTTCTCGATGTTATGATCGGCTAATACTTTATTAATACCTATATTTTAAATATCAATTTAAACATTTAAGCATTCATGGGTTATGAGTAGGTACACGGCCAACCACCGAGGGGCACTTGAACCTCTCCCAGACTTCGGGTATCTTTTCACCTCAATTACTCGTACACCCGGGATCTTTGGTCTTCGTATATGTCAATATTTTTATCGATATAAATATTGTTATCGATGTTGACATTTATTTTTCTTTGAGTAATATTAAATTTACTAGGTATGTATTCATATTAAATTTATTATTTACTAACGACCTGCCCCGGTTTCGCACAGGTGTATTATACATTTAAATCTTCTACTTGAATAATTAATCTATCTATTAATAAAAACTGCACCAAAACCTTTGCTAAGTTTTAAATATATAAGCTTACATAGGGACAGCGGGAAAAGACTTTGTTTTTTACCATGTAGTGATGTTTTAATTTCCTTTTTTTATTTTATAAGTAATACTACCTACACTTCTACTACATAGAAAGTAATTGGATCATCCACAGACCCTTGAAGGTCTAAAGCTAATCCAAGTACTCAAGCTTACTGCCAGTTGGCAGCGTACCCAGCCTGCTGGTAGCATTGCGACGCTGAATAGCAATGCTTATACGTTGAGCCAAATAAACACCAGCATTTTGGTCACGCGTCACGCCCACCAGACGCTCAGAAAGACTTTTGAAAACAAGATGAGCTCCCGGCCCCCAACTCAACCCAAGATCAACTCCAAATGGCTCAAATATGTAACCACTACCGAGGTTAGCATATTTACGCCGCTTGTGCTGCTCCGCCGAATTAATTTCTTTAACAACAATGTTTTTGCTCCTTACAGCGTTTATTTTGTTTATTTTTTTCTTTTAGTGTTTTTAGAAGTTTCCTTGACAAACACCACATAATCGTTTATACCGCTTATTATTTATTCCTTACGCACGTACCTAATAGTTTTTAGTGCGTATTATTTTGATTTTCACGTCATAATTTCATTCAATCGTACTAAAAATTACTCACTTATCAATCTCATACCCATCGTACATAACCAAAATTACTCCGGTATCGATGAAAGTACTGTGTTTCCTTATCGATTCCTCAAGTCTACTACAATACCAACAAAACTTTTCTATCGATACTTTATGCCTACTCTATATATCAGAGTTCGATGTAAGTAGACACGTTTCTCTATCGGAGGGAAAAAGAAGGAAAATTCAGAAATCTTTCAGCAGCGGCAATAGCGTCTCCGACAAAGGATTTTTTTAACATTTTTCAAACATTAAAACGCTGTTCTCGAGTCGAGATTGATAACTTTGGTGTGATATTTTTAGATATTCTGATCATTTCACGGTACGTGATTTTCACACGTTTGATGGTACTTCAATTTGGCCGACATTGGTTGCTTGACAAACCCGAATACAATGTAAAAATGTTGCGAAAAAATCTAGCAGCACTTATCCAAACCAAAGTATTTGAATTGACAGATTCGGTAGGTAACATACATATTACTATTTTTGTAGTTAGTACTGTACTCTCAGTACTTCAACTAATTGAAATAACTAACTGGCCAATTATTATTTCTGTAGATAGGTATTAGGTGATTTAATTGACTTTTGAATTTCGTTTGTTCGTTTATTCAGCCCCTGGACGTCCACTGCTGGACATAGGCCTCATCTATAGATCACCAATAAGACCGAATACAAGCGGCTCGCATCCAGCGCAAAACTGCGGTCTTAATCGTCCGTCCACCTTGAGAGTGGACGTCCTACGCTGTGCTTGCCTTTGAATTTTTGAATTTAGTAGGACAAATTTAATCACTACACCATATGTGTGTCAACCCACATTAATAATTTGATTAAATTGCTTCTGGATAAGTTTCAATTTATCATTAAGAATATTTATTTTGCAAAGCAGCTATTAGAAGATAGCGTGGGAAAAAATATTGCTTAGATTTACCATTGACTCACCATACAGACAAAAAAGTCTTACCCAAATGTTCCTTCTAAATGCATACTTCTTTTTATGAGTGCCTAGTAGGTAACTAGTGCCGCCCGAATTTATGTTATATTCATTTCCAGAATACCAAAGCCGTGTAATTATGGTAATAAATAGGTAATATGAAAGTAGTAGGTATACAATTATTAAATAGTAAAGTATAATAAACCTCGTTTCTTCAAGAAAAATTGACGTCTGTCCCGCGAGAGATAGCAAGCCTTATTAACTTAGTAATTAAATAATTATGGAGGAAATTCTCATTACCCAAGAGTTGTGGTTAAAAACGAAATTGCTATCTAGAATAATGACCTTTAATATTAACTTGATAAACTGCTTCTAAAATCATTGGGTTAGCTAAAATTTATGAAATACTGGCCTTAAGAGTAGACTGCCTCATTCATGCCTTGCCTTATCATGTGCTTTTTTGGTATTTAGATATAGTAGGTATGTTATGATTTTATTTTGAGTGCATTCCACACTAGATTTTATCTCAAAGAGTTATCTTGAGTTAACTTGTATCTCAGTTGGTTAGAGCGTCGGGCTAGTGATCCGAAGGGGTAGGTTCAAATCCTGCGTTTGCTTCAGATTTTTGAAATGCTTATCACAAAGATAACTCTTTGAGATAGTAGGTATGTTTAATAATTGAGTAAACTTTTTTGGGCAATACTGTATCATATTCTGGTTAGTAAAGGAAAACTTTACTAACCAGAATATGATACAATGGTACTACGATACCAAATAAAAACAATTTGATTATTCACAGACTACTGAAGGTCTATAATCTAAATGATTTGCCTTAATCTTAGGATACATAATATATTATTTTTACTAGCTACCCTCCCCGGCTTCGCACAGGTGTATTATAAATATAAACCTTTCTCTTGAATTACTCTATCTATTAAAATAAATCACACCAAAATCCTTTGCGTAGTTTTAAAGATATAAGCATACATTGGGACTGACAGATAGCGGGAAGTGACTTTGTTTAAAACTATGTAGTGTAGAAAGGTAATGAAAATAGAGCTAAAGTTTTATCCGTCTACGTTTAAGTAAAATTATTTTATGTTTCACTCTTTTTGATATTTTTGAATCTAGATAGAAAGAGGGAAGGGAGGCCTTTGCCCTGCAGTGGGACAATAACGGCTAAAAATAAATAAATAAATATTGAATATAGATGTTATTCAAAGGTTGAGTGATTAATGAAAAATAAAGTAACCTTTTTATATTATTGTATTATTATTCTATGAATATATTAGTCTCAACATTATCGGCTTAGTACGTTTTCCCATTTAACTCTACAGTGCAATATTCTACAATCCGTTCTCTAAGGAGAGAAAAATTGTCTGAAGCACAGCACGAGTACATTTTTATGCAAGGTAATAACACTATAACAGAACCTGGTCGAAGTCTCCCAAGCTCAGTAATATTCGGATTTACTCCGCGAACGAAGAAGCCTAGCAAAGCCTGTCTTATCTACCAACTTTTACATTATCTTCCGAACTCTTCCATAAATTCGAGCTCCGAACTCTACTTACGCTTATCAAGTCAAAACTACCTAAGCGTGTATTTATTTGTTTCTATTTTCTGGCTGATTGGGTCTGCAACTTGGTAGGAAGAGACGCGGTGGGTTGGCCTACCTCGCGAAACTTCTGCAGACTCTACATTCACAGTATGGAATGTTAATAGATATTTATGAAACTTTAAATATTGAAGTCGCGTGCATTTGTTTAAAAAATCCCTTCGATAGTTACTAAGTTTATAAAATTGAGGGTCATATAAACCACGGAAGTTTAAAATTGAAAAATAATATAAATAATATAATTCAACAGCAAACTAATCATTAACCGCCTTCCAAATAGAGGAGATTCTATGTTAGTGTGTATGTATTTTTTTTGTGTATCGATAATTTTGCCAATAAAAGTAAGTAAGTTCGTATAGGCCGGGTGGCTAGCCCTGGTGTCAGAGTTTTGAAGCCGCCTGAGAGCCTCTGACATGGCTAAGCGGTTAAAACAACCGGGACCTACAATTTAACGTGTCATCCGAGCCACGGTAGCGCTCAGTTGGAAAATGCCACCCGCGGTCACCCATCCAAATACTGACCGTGCGGAACGTTGCTTAATTTCGGTGATCGCTGACAATCACCTAGTCAAACTACGCTACGAGCGCTACTTTGCCAATTGTGAACCAAATCGAAATAATATTTTTTAGTTTAAAAGGGTATACTCGTACCTTCGAAATGGTTCCATTTAAATTCTACATAAATCGGCTGAGCTGTTTTTTGAAAAATCAATAATGTAAACAATTAGAGCGAAATATTCGAATTTTGTACACGATAGAAGGTGTTTTTTCCATATTTTGCGAAAAATAGTTATACGACTAATACTATTAAAGTATAACAGTTAATACGTAGTATGTAGTTTAATACTTCTCTAATATCAGTAGTTCATAATATTAGTCAAAAAAAACTATTCAACAAATAAGTTTTTATTTTAATTTTAGAGACATGATGCCACATACACAACAGACACAACACCGATATACAAACACGTATTCATGACGATATACAACTTATGATAAAATTCATATCGCGACATTGTGTTATTTTAGTATCATGGAATCAATATTGCTTTTAATTCAGATTCATACAATGCATCAAATGATTTGTTTGCAAATATTCTAAAAAGCAACTCGCAAGTAAGTATAGCAAGATAAGCTACATCCCAGGTAAATCACTTACTAGTGTGAGTGTGAGAAACTGTATTCGTGTCTAGCCACTCCTACACCCACATAACCCACGTACTGCGCCCCTGATTCGAAATCAGTTAATGCAAAAGTTTATTTTTATAAGTAAGATTACACGGGAGTTTGGATAGAAGTTTGTAGGAGCAGCTTTCTCCCAGAAATCCCACAAAGTATGGAAGAAACGATGCTCGAGACCCGGGGAGGGGATTAATACTGAATTTAAAATGATTTCGGGACTTTTTCCTGTTTTGTAGGTGTCCGCCAAGTTTGTTAACGTTATATATCAATGGGTAACTTTAACTCGCCGCTGAGTTTAACAAGTTTTTGTTGCTCTTTTATTCGGGGGCTTTATTATCTGGTTTGTTACCGTTTGCCTTTGAAACTTTTATATTCTTTGCGTAAATTGGGTGATAAGTAATAGGATATCGTGGTAATTAATCTTTGACAAAGAAAAAAAGAGAAAATTGTGGCAATAGGAGATAGTAACATTAGTAACGTAGTTCAAATGGAATTTTAGATAGGTATTGTACATTTTTTGTATCTTATGAGAATTTAATAATGTACAAAAATTAATAAAATGTGAATTCTATTCACTAAATTAGTTTTATTAGTTTTTTTAATCCAATTTCATGAAACTAGATTAAGATGAGGCATCGGGCCGAGAAACACGAAAACGAGTACTTTTGAATGCGCGATGTGAGAGGACGAATGATATTGATTCAAATTTAAAAAAATATCACAGATAAGGGAAAATCTTGAAAAATTTAATGAACCGGACAAAATTTTGAAACGTTGACCGGCTTTATTAAAAAAACTTATAAATTTCTCACCAAAAAAAATTGTAATAAATGAAAAAAAATATTTAAAGCGGTTTTTTTTTCGTTTCTCCCAGAATAGTATAACGTGTCTTGAATACATTTAGAATGGTTACATATTATAATGATTGTAAATAATTACCATTTTTGTTTAACTTCATTTCAAAATTGTATAAACACTACGTTTCTTTCTCTCTCTCTTCCTGCCCCGGTAGCACGGCAAGGGGAGAAAACCATTTTATCCACTTTTAATGTCGGCTGTCATTGTCAATCCATATTTTATTTCCTCTTCGAGGGAATAAATCGGTGGAAAGACTATTTGTCCCATTGCCATGCTTCCCGTGCTGACTATATATCCCACATGGTGATGGGCTCAGCTTTCCTCACTTTCCTCCCCCACTTTGCTCAATCTTCGACATCGACATTAACACTCTTCCTCTGAAATCCAAATAATGTTTCCAAATGTACCCAAAAGTAAATCCTCTTTTGTAAATAATTACCGCGTTTAGCGCAGTTTAAAGCCAGTTTAACCGGGGATGCGTTATCACGTACACGTCCGAACGTCGGAATTTACGGGCACTTCCCGATGCCTCTCATAAACATCGCAAAGCATCCGGCAGATGGCGGCGCGGACGATTACGTTACTACTAGATGATGGTGTAATTTGTGGGTACTAATACTATCAAATGTACCTTCATATTTACCTTTTTAGGATTCCGTTGTAAAACGAGGAACCCTTATAACTTCTCCGTCCGTCAGTCCGAACGTCCCACTAATACAAAGCCCTATAACTTCCACATTTATCAACCAAACAGCATGATTTTTTTTATTATGTTAGTATAAGTATAGACAAAGTTGAAAAATGAGTGTCCTGCCTTAATTTCTTAAGTATGCAAGCTAGAAAGATTAAGCTTACTAAGTTTATGGACCACATCAAAAACTTTCCTTGATAATTATGTTGAGCCCTGAAGGATCATAACTTTTTGAGTTGTAAAGATAAATTGAAATTATTATACACACGCAAGTAGCTGAAAGGTCACCTGACAAACATATTTCGTACTCAATTACGCTTTTCTTGTAGTCACCCATCTTTTGACATCGTAAAAATTGGTTTTTATCATAATCATAATCATCGTCGCCATCTACGGAAGCCTATCAAACGCGTGTCTCGACACACACTTGACAACTTATTACTTTTTTAGTATCTTATTTTTCGACCGACGAACCACCGACATATATATATATACGCGTCGAATTATCCGGTGGTTCGTCGGTGGTGATGTATATACATATATATTTTATTTATAACCACGCATAACTTTTATCATAGTAGTCCGATTTCAATAATTATTTTTTTATTGGAAATAGTATACTTCGAAATTGGTTTCATTTAAATTTTATCGAAATTGGCTGAGCCATTATTGATAAATCAACAATAATGTGAAAAATACTACATCGATCTGTGCGAAATATTCTCGAATTCTGTACACGAGTGAAGTCGGTCATTCCATTTTTTGCAAAAAAAAAAAAATTTATTTATGCAAGATATAATATATGCAAGATATAATATATGCCAGACAGTGTATTAAATTTAACAAAAAAATTATGATTATTTTCAGCAATATTCTAGTTTGAAATAGGTACATTAGCATAGCAGTATAGTCATAATTATAGTCATTTATTCATAACACCATTTGTTACAAGTCAATAAGTAAACATTACATTAGGGCACTATACAATATAGCACAAAATAAAAAATAAAAGAACTTGACAATTACCCAATTAGTCATAAAATCTTAGTACCTAATGATGTATTAAATTTAACATTACATTATACCACTAAACTCATTAATAATCTATCTAATTACATTTTCATTTACATTGCACATCAAACATTTCGCATGTTTATAATAACATAATACATAGCCAAATATTTGAACATAAATGGATTTTTATTACCTAGGTACATAATGTAAACCTACTTCTGTGAAATTTAAGGATATCAATAGGAAATAAATATTGTTTTTAAACTTTCGCGATTTGAACACATTATTATTATATACTACGGGACTAATCGCGCACTAAAATTTCGAGATTCCGAATCGCATCGACCGTGGTCACGGGTAGTTGAGTCTACCCGTGACCACGGTCGATGCAACTCGGCCGAAACGTCGGGATGATGAGATATTTATTTATCTCGTAATTTTAGTGTGCGATTAGTCCCTTAGTATATAATAATAAAACAAATAAATACTTAGGTCATTGGGCCACGGGTAGGAAGCTGACATGTTCATTATTCATACAATGCTGTTATAAATTATATCAAACATCTGAAAATTCCCATATATGGGCAACAGTACTTTTAGTAAGCAATATTTTCTTGTTTTTAGTGTTTTTTTTATACAAATATGTCGGTACCTACAAAGTAGCAATCGATTGCAAAAAGCACAGACTTACTTACACAAAATAAAACATTAGGTTACTCGACAAATAGCCACCCAACATTACTAGGGCTTGTAAAATTACTGTTAAAAGTACTTAGCAGTTTTCAACCAGCATTACAAAAGATTTATGTTTCACTATAAGTGTAAATTTAATCCACTTCTAAGCAAAAAGGCCTCCACAAAAGATAATAGCCCATCTAGTCCTATAAAAGCTACAAATCCAATCTGAGAAGCGATGACTCCCAGAAAATCACAAAATAGCCTCCATTTTCTCGCGAAGAATTTCATATCGAATCAACTTGTCACTTTTAATTTCCAGCCCATCAAATAAAACTAAAATTCCTTGATGTAAAGGCGACATAATTTTTGCTCACTCCGTCATAATATGCCATTAACGCTTCAGAAAACGGCTCTAATTCGCGTTTAAAAGCTTGCACTCGACTCAAAGTCGGGCATAATTTAGTCTTAGTCAGCAATACTCACTAAAATCTAATTTGTCAACTGGTACAATGTGGCTATGGCCACTTTAAGTGGTCTTAGAATTTTATAGCTCAGAAGTTGACGATTGAAGCACGAGCTAGGCACAAATGGATGGATATAAGCGAAAATGTTTTTAGAGATCTAATTTTTGTACTCATATAATAATAGGCACCTATAAGTGTGAGTTAGTGACATTATATTCCTTGTCCACTACTGAAGCTTAACCCAAAAAAAAATGCAGACCCATTTTTAACCAATTCCTAACATGTAGATATGCTAAGATCTTCATTTTCAATTTGTTGTTGTCACTCTAATATAACTAAGTATTTTTTATAAACTGATCTTTTTGAGTTTCTTATATATTATACACTTATAAGTATATTTATATTACTTTGTGTATGATGAAACCCTGTTATTTATTGTTTTTGAAATTGTACTTTGAATATAGGTACGCCTAGCAAAGTGAGTTTTTTCGTGATTTTTGTTTTGTGACGTGGTATGTAGTTACAAAAAATGTAAGCAATGTTTCAATATAGTAAAAATCATTTTTATCTATATGTTCGCCAAGTATGTAGCTAAGACAGACACGTTTTCTCATTACAATTTACACTCTATGATAAATTATTATAACGTGTTGTGCGTATCTAAATTTATATTTATGTTACCTAAAAGCATATTTACTAGACCGTCTATAATAGACACTTTAACTTCTCAAAATTGTGCCAGAAATTTTAGTGATATCAAATGTACAGGTCACATTTTCAATCTTATAACCCATGTACCTCACAGGACCAGTATTTTGCGAAACTGTTTATGAACTTGAACTTAAACTTGTAGGCATTAAGGTGTATTTTACTTTGACATTTTAAGCTTGTCCATCTACTCAGCCGTAGCCATTGACCGAGCGTCATAAATGACTGTGATGATCGTTAAATATTACAAAGTTACATGAAGTTAAAATGAAACATTTTTCGGTAATGTCGTCGTGAACGTAAATGAGTTTTTTTACACTTTGCGGACATTTATGGAGGTTGTTATTTAATTTAATTTTAACGATATAAAATACAGTTTATACCTTGAATAAATAATGTCCTCAAAATGTCAACCATTAAGCCTACGCCTTTCTTTAAATAAAACTTTCATAACTTGGTCGCTAACGTCTTTTATAAAATACGATCTGGAATATTCTGAGTATCGGTAATCGTTTTAAACCAATGAGGAAAAAATATAGAGAGGCCCTCATCTATAGGTACGAGTATTGTGTAATCCCAGATAGCATTTTGGTAGCCGTTACGAAACTAGTCTATTTAGTGTCGACTAGATTCGTAACGGCTACCAAAATGCTATCTGGGATACTAGTTCACGCGCTATTTTTTTCCAGTTATTATTTTTCACAAAAAAAAGAACCAACTTCCATCGTGTACAAAATTCGACTAGAGCACTCAAATTGATGTATATAATTTTTACATCATCGTTGATTTTTCAAAAACGGCTCAGATGATTTCGCAAAAATGTATGTAGGACCTTTTCGAAGTAAAAATAATTTTTAATTGGGTTCACAATTAGCGACAATATCAATGAACATACACAAAAAAAATACATGCAGACGAACATAAAACCTCCTCCTCTTTGAAAGTCGCTTAAAAATAGAGAAGTCAATGTCAATTTCAGCCCTGTATCCGGAGTAAATGGCATAGGTTAACCTTAAAAGTAAATTCGTTCAAAAGTTAAAGGTTTTTTTATCGTAGAAAGTGCAGATTTTTTTTGTCCTCCATAAGTGCACTATTCGTGTCAATAATTGTTACGTTAATGTAATACTGAATGGCAGCCATTTTGAGAGACATTAGACCTGTTGTACTTGTGCATCCGAGATTGTGGGTATTTCAATTCTCTGTATATATTTCTATGTTTTAAGCCTTTCCCTGAGCCACAAGTAATGGGTATACTGTACGTATTACTGGAAGTATCCATTAGCTGTCAAGAGCAGACTCTGCCTCGATCCTAAAGTTATTCCTAACTTTCTGAATGCACCGTCATTTAATGTAAGCGAAACGATAACACACAGCTTCCCCAGCTTGGCTGAAATAATAAGCTAGTGGCATATTACACTTATGTTGTATTCCTTTTGTGAATTTTATAAAATTAATGGATATTTTTGCAGCATGACAAGTAGTCATAAAGTTTTAGGAATGTTGATTTAAAGATGGTATATAATTTGTTTTTGTATTGTAGGTAGATAATATTTGTAAGACATACCTACTGGGTTTTTTATCTTCTCTATGGCACATCTTAACACTAGAGCAAGTCATGTGATACTGATTGACAATGGTGTGCAGTATTCCTATCATTCAGAACACCATAAAATTTATCGTTTTGTTGTGTCTGTTTATTTCACTTTATTTATGTATTCTATAAGATATTTTTGTTCAAACTCTAGATTGTCTTAATTATAACAGTGAAACCATAAAAAATGAGCAAATGGTGTTTAAGTATGTCTATCTTTAGTTAAACACAGATGAGCAAAACCTTCTTTGAACTACCGAGTTAAAAATACGCTGACCCGTTCAATTCCTGTTATCGTCGAAGCCTTTCCTTATATTTGTAGTTATAGGTATTACTAACGATTTGTTTTCATGGGCTGTCAGTAGCACGCAGGTCGGCCCGTCTTGGGCCCTTACGCACCGCTGCACCGGACCTTAGGGCATTCTCGAAGGGCAGCGGGAGCGATTAGCGGACCTCCGGGAATGTAATTTATAGAGCTTAGTAAGGATTTTTGTGGTAAAGGGTTTTTAAGGGATTGGCTGTTTGACCCGATTGGTGTGTTGATGGAAATGATGGAAGGGGTTTTCTTATTGTCTTCCAAAAAGTAATTACTTAATGTAAATGCTTTGAAACGTAAAAACAAGTCATACGTTTTATTAATATGGACCGATTCATACATATCGGTGGAATGTGAAGTTAACTACAAGCTGCGCGAAATTCAATCAACGGGCAACTTTATGTGAGCTTCAAGCAGTCAGGATTAGATTTTGCGCATCCTGTTGTAGCTAACTTCACATCCGCCGACTGGTATGATCCGTCATGTAGCAAACACTGTTAACTTCTAATCGGTCTTATTGAAGACCAATAGGGAAACCTATATCTAGCAGTACACATTCTATGACTGATAAAAACTGTTAGAATTGGAGAGAATACATCTACTGAATATTTTCTAGAGCATAGAATAAATCGTCCATATTTATTTTTATCGCTATGAAATTTACATTATTATGTGATTATAATTATATTACTTTTATCATTATTTGTATTGTGTGATTCATGCGTACAATTGCCAGGTATATGTTTGTATAAAATTAACCTACTTATAATAAAAACTAATACTAAACACTAAAACTTAAAATTAAACTAATCTAAAAGATCCGGGGCAGAAAGTAACGTGGCCAGAATTCCTATACAAATTTTTTTGCCAAAGTAGATGCCAGCATTTTGGTCACGTGTCACCTCTACCAGTCGCCTAGCCAGATCTTTGTACAAAAGGTGAGCGTCCGGCCCCCACGGACCTAAAGTCTCAACCCCAAACGGCACAAAATGGTACATTCTGTCCAACGACTCATATTTGTGCCGTTTGTTTATATTAATATTTAAAACTGAATAGTTTCCAAAATTCAGTTTTATAATTATAAAACTGAATGGTTATATAATATTGATAATTGCCTATATTGAGTTATTTTTAAAATTCACTGGTACTATTAACAAACATTGCTGCGTTTTGAAATATTTAACTCTACTGAAAATTGTATGTAGAGGTCATACATATAATATTAATAGAGGTATTTATTTGTTATTTAAGATTCACTAAATGACAAAATAAATCAAACTGAAATTGTGATAGGTAAAACTTTCTTATAGCAGAATATTTTTTTTTATTTATGTAGTTTCTACAACTTCTATTTATGTACATGTAAATGTTAAGAGTAACTCAAAATAATAACTAATTAATACGACCTTTTTTCGTAATACGTCTCAATACGAGTATATCCACACCTAAAAACATGTTGCTGTATTAAACTTACCGCGACGAATTTCATGTTAAAGCATTATAACAATTTAACACAAGAACAAAATTGTAAACTAAAATCATAACAAACATTTTCCCCTTCAACAAACCGGTGTTAACCAACGGTTAGCACAAAAATTATCACGGCAAAGAAAAATTAACACTACAAAGTAAAATAGGGCAGTTATAACAATTAGCAACACCTATTTAAGCACTTAAGACATGCCCTAAGCAAGAGTTAATGGGCTGAAAGGCTAAGTATACTACCTCCTTTGATATTTTAGATGCTCGAAACGGGAGTTTAGTAATTATAAATAGTTTCTTTGATACAATTTTATAAATAGATGGCGGTAAAATCACTTGGGATAAATGTAAATGTAGGTCAAAACCTGGCAATGATAAAACAAAAATTAAAAAATATAATCGTGAATTAGCTATTAAATTTTTACGTCAGGATTTATACCATTTCGATTTCTAGAGCATAGTTGTATTTTAATGCATTTTATCTAATTTTTTGTGTTCTTTTGTTTCAGGTAAGATTTATACGGTAACAGAAGTATTTTCTGGATATACTACCTATCGTAACGCTCAATAGCAAGTTGTCAGTAACATTTACGTAGTCTGTTGCTGGTGAGTCACTTTGTAAGTATTACTTATCATAAAATTAAGTACTAGTTCTGCCCACGGCTTCGCCCACGTCATATTTTATTTTAGAACTATCCCATAGGAACTTTTTAATTTTCCAAAATACGTAGTAAAAAGTAGCTTACGTCCCTTTTTAAAAGCTTTTATTTAACTTGCAATGTATGTGTATAATGTAAGTATGTCTGTTCGGGTGCAATCTTTGAACTCAATTTCGAAGTAGATATCTTCAACCGATTGAGCTGAAATTTCGTATACACGTTTAGTTTGGATGACAATGCACAATATGGTGTGTGACATCATTCTAAATCTAAAATGGCGGGCTATCCAAGATGGCGGGATTTACTTGTGTAAATAAACTAGTACCCATTTAATTAAGTAACTTTATATGCTAAGTTTGATTTTTCAATTTTAATTAAATACTTATAGGTATTTACGCAAACCTAGCGCCAAGCTTTTATGATCATATAAATTGTGTATAATGAGGTAATAAGTTGATAGGTAAAATTTTATAGGAAAATCTTATTTTCTTCTTTTTAGACTAATTAAATAAAAGCTTTCTATCAAAAAAATTTTTTTTGCTCTTAATTTATTAACCTTTGAATTATAATTATACAAAAATCAGATCTATTCGTAGATTTTATGTTGCTGCGTGAAAGGAAAGAGTAATAAACCACCGAACACACTTTCGTCTTTGTTATATTAAAAAGTAAGGTAGTAAGGATAATATGAATGAAATTACGTCTTAATTTTGGCTTTTGGCGACTACATTTTTGATATACGGGTTTTTTTCACACAAATTTACTACTAGGTAATCTCTTAAATTATTTTATGATATAATTACTTCTATCATCATATCTGTATAATGTCAAAGTTTCTGATCTTCGGATACATATTTAAGTAAATCCATTATATAATTTACCTCCCTGAAATTAAACAACGTTCCGAACGGTCAGTATTTGGATGGGTGGCCGCGGGTGGCAATGGTTGCTTTAACCGTTAAGATATGTCAAAGACCTTCAGGCGGCTTAAAAACTGACACCAGGGTTAAACAGAGCCGGTCTTTACGAACTTACTTTACCTCACAGATATACTAGAACAAAAGATAATAAGAAAACCGTTCCCATAAAACCAACCACTATTACAATAATTTTGCAGCATAATCCAATGCTTTCAAAATAAAGTAGAGCACTAAACGTACATTAATAACCAAATTCGATAGTGTAACTAAACAATACCTCGCTGAATGGAACAATAGCGGAGGCCTAACATTGTTAAACAACTTACCGACTTTAACAAAACTATTGAATGGTTAAATTACCTTTACACTAGTTTACGATAGCCAAAGCGAGATAAGCCCGGAGTTAGTGTAATAACCAATTTAATTCAAAATATACGTAGGCATTATTGCCCGCTAAAATACAATGTAACTTCATCGAGTTTTCGGAGTCCTGGCAATTTTATATCGTAAAATTATGAAGCTTAAAATCTCATTGTGACCATTATTACGCTGGGTAAAAATATTTTATTGCGTGCACCCAAAAATGGGTTTGAGCCACGATAAAATTAATAAGCGTATAAAATTATAGCTTGAATGTGCTGTAAATGTACTAATATTACTAAGGCAACATAACGTGGATATACTATATAGGTTGACTTGTTGAATTCTTTCAATACCAACTTGAGATAGATATTGTAGTCGTAACCAGCTATTAATTATGACAGTGAACCAGAAAACCGTAAAAAAATACGGAAAGATATTCCATCGTGACTTTAAGGTTTATTCATTTTGAGAATTGTTTGTAATCATGAGTACATCATATGTAGGTATACCTATTTCAAATGTTCAACCATATATTGCATACTGTAGAGTATACATAGGCGATTTTTATTGTATACTAGGTTTTACCCGCGGCTTCGCCCGCATGATATGATTTAGGTATTTATTTATTTACCTTACCACCCTTAATAAAGGAGGTGGAAAAAAAACGATTTGTCGGTTGTTCGATTCGACGAAAGTTTTTTTTTGACATTTCTTGAAGCGCACACTAGAATAGCTCTCAATTTTACTTACTTACTTAACACTTATCGTTATATTATGGAAAATTTACGCAATATCATTATAATTTATAACCTGTGTGTTATTCCGATACATACAATATATTATTGCAAAGTTTCATCTCAATCCGTTCAGTAGTTTTTGCGTGAAAGAGTAACAAACATCCATCCATCCATCCTCACAAACTCACAAACTTTCGTGTTTATAATATTAGTAGGATCTACACTTATTGCTACGTCAGAAAATTATAATATATACCAATATACCTACGAATTTCGCAATTTACCTACTTTTGCATTACATTTGAAACTGTGTTATTTTTTTTTTCAATAGATAAAGCGCGTTTTTACTAACATGAAATTTGAATAGCGAATGAAAATACTGACGTCACCACTAATAGATTTACAAGTATTGTATCCTCCGTTAATCATTACGAAATTGAAAAACTTAAAATAAATAATTGGGGAATCATTGATAGTCGAAATTCAGGTATGTTCAGGCAAGTCTGACAGTTCATAGGGTCATCAATTACATACTAACTTATAGAAAAAATGGTAACTTTTACGTACTTGATCAACTACAGACTAGGTACGTTATCTTTCCTACATTTAAACCTTTACACAATGCTGCACTAAAACACTCGAAACGTCTTAAAGGCTATAAAACCAAACGCCAAGAATAAACCTCACCTTCCTTCCACGTAGCCTTTTAAATTCACATAAACGCATTCGCCGCTTGACAAAGTCTTTACTCGTAAGAATTATAACGTTCATCCTTAAAATGGATTCCAAAGAAGGGAAGCAATTTCATTTGTGAGAACCTGCTTCTGCTTATAATCCGTCCGAGGTAATAACATTTCATATTCGTAATAGAATCATTCCGCGTCTCCTGGAAACTTTATAGTCTCATTTTCATTGAAAGCGTTTAGTAGGTAAGAATTTGTAGAATATTTGATGCATAGCAGTGAAAAGGGCCAATCTCCGGGATTCTGCAGGATAATCTGTACGACTGCTTGAGACAATGTTGTACTGCTTTTTGTTTACATTATTGTTAGGTAAGTAAAGAGAGAGACCAAGGTACACGCGTCAACCTATGTAGTAGGATCTGTCTGTAAAAAATCTTGTAGAGTTTTTAGATCATGTGCATATTACCTTGTAAAGTGAAACAAAAAGATACCAAAAGTTGAGTAAGCCTAATATAACCTTCAAGTAGAAGGACTAAAAGTAAGTTCATATAAGCCGGGTGGCTAGCCCTGGTGTCAGTGTTTTTAGGCCGCCTGAGGGCCTCTGACATAGCTAAACGGTTAAAACAATCAGGATCTACAATTTGACGTGTCATCCAAGTCACGTTAATAGCCACTCAGTTGGAAATTGCCACCCGAGGTCACCCATCCAAATACTGACCGTGCGGAACGTTGCTTAATTTCGGTGATCGCTGACAAACACCTAGTCAAACTACGCTACGAGCGCTAGGACTAAGTACAAGTAGAAGTTGGTTGTACGATACAAAAATAAGTACATTTTTCTAAGGTAAATCGAAGTCGTCTAAATTTAACAAAAGACTAAAACCGGATTAGCAGTACGTAGTACTGTATACAGAGTACGATTAATCAACATGTTACGCCGCTTATTCTTATTAAACTCTGTCTTAACAAAACCAATTAGCCATCGTTCGTGTTTCACTCGTAAGCACCTGACAAGGTATTCCAGGAAATCGTTAATTAAATCCAAAGCCTTAAGCAAAGGTGGTATTGTCATCATAAAAGTTCCCCTGCGAATTTGTAGTATAACATACTAACTCCTACACAAGCAATACTACGCTTTCAGCTTTCAGGATTAGGGTCAGATTTGCTTGTATTTGACTACTTAAGTCTGTTATGTAGGGCCCAATAGAGATCGTATATGATTATTTGCTTTGATTAGATATCTCCCGTGTTGTTATCTCGTGTGCACTCTCTCATTAAATTATTTGACTATTGAGTTGAAAACGAGGATTTACATTGAAAATGTGTGGTGTGAATTATAAACAAGTAGGTACCTATTGAAGAAACACAGTTAAATTTGACATATTTGCACACCTGATAAAAGTAGGCTGCACAGGACAATAACTTTGGTACTTTTTATGTGGTTAATAGTATAAACAAAAGGAAGGCTACGCCCATCATGCTGTGAATGCTTGATTTAATCAATACCTTACCTTCTTACAGTAGTTATAGTCTTTAAACTCAGAAATACCAGAGGTGTAATGTAACATTGAGAAAATCAATGCATTGATTTAATTTGGCATTAGAAAGAAACATGAAAAATATCTCGATTCGGTGTCGATTGCCGGATATTTCTGTATGGAATGTTAAATTCTTATCAAATTCCAATACATTTATTTTATAGTGACAACCTCTGGGAGAGATTGTCCGTAGATTTTAGCGGTTGACAATTACCTCAAGTGATAACAGTGTTATCAATCTGTTATATTTGGATATCTGTATTATACATTGCTAAGTCGCGACTGACAGCCGCGACTTAGCAATGTGCACAGTCTTAAAACATCCAGTGTGCCAAATCGCTCTTGGACGTACGAACGCACAAGGTCGTCCGAAGGTGACGTCCGCTACTTATGTCCGATAGTGTGCACGGCTCCGTGTACTTTCATAGTCAAGGTACCTATCAGTCGCGGCTGTCAGTCGCGTCCGTAAGCCGCGTCCGATATATAGTATGTTTCGAGCTATATTTAAAATGACCACTACAATTATTATGACAAATATGACAACTATTATGACAATAGCTTGGAATTTCTTTCTTCGCAAGTTTTTTTTTAAAATTTGCACTAATTAAATACAGTATTTCATTATACACCATATAAATTCTCTACGTTTGATGACAGTACTACACAAGACATTGGCGAAATTGTGAAACACTCTCACAGAAGCCACAAACGAGAATTGAATTGAATTAGTTATTGTCTTAAAAATTAATACAATGTGTATGTATACTCGTAGCTAGAATATCAATTGAAAAAAGACCCTATATGTATACTAAAATCATTACTAACACTGTAATAGGCATGCCTATCTAGTGAGTAATATGTAGCCAGTACGTAACTTACCTAAAATTCTGGGGAAAGAAATTCTAATTTGTTGTGTTATCGAATACACCGTAGGGTGTGCGTAGTTACGAAGGTGAGTTGGCGCCACCATCTCGAGCGAGAGATTTATGTGAGGAGTCGAGGACTTTTGTGCTTGTGCGAGTAGTTAAGCGCGGAGGGGCGACGGCTCATCTGCATTTCGACTTCAGTGAGGAGAAGCGGCCTAACTCTGGTTGTGGAGAATCTTTGATTTTTAGTTATAGAAAGTAAAAATAAACTGTTGTTTACATAGGCGGGATCAAAGGTTTTTTTTTTCACATGCCGATTCGATTTTGAGATTTTGATAGGATGCGTAACAGATACGTACTTATCTTCGGTATGAGTTACAGTAATGTAGCATTTTAATAGATATTTAACTCAGAGTCTAACTATAAGTGACACTTTAGTTAAAGTTTCAGATTGTTAGTTAAATATTTGATTGTACAGTGACAATAGGCTATTTGACAACATAGAAAATATACTATTGATTGTGGTAATCCTTAAAGATAACGGCCTGAAAAAGACATATTTTACTTTATTTAAACTAAAATATGTCCAATTTTCGCAAATGCACGAAATGAAATGCGATATTTTTTTGATAATTTATCTGTGACGTGAACGCTCTAAGAAGCCCGCGGCAACTCTGGCGACGTCACATGATAGTAAACAAGAATTTCT
This sequence comes from Hypomecis punctinalis, assembly GCA_949316475.1. Classification (NCBI taxonomy): domain Eukaryota; kingdom Metazoa; phylum Arthropoda; class Insecta; order Lepidoptera; family Geometridae; genus Hypomecis; species Hypomecis punctinalis. The sequence continues at coordinate 9,676,055 of OX438803.1, read as the reverse complement.
TGATTGACTGTTGTTTGTGTAATTTGTATTTTGTGATTTCGGAGTGATATTATTGGATCTGTAAGTTACTTTTAAAATATTTTTTGTCAAGTTTTAGATGTGAACTAGCGTATTAACTAGCATCAACTAACGTTATTTACTAGTGTGTAACGTCAAAGACCAGCGCCATTACAGAATGTCGTTTTTGGCGGGGTCTTGAATATCTATTCTTTAACACTGATTGTCATTGTTAATACAGTATATCTTTCGGAAATATACATGTAGTGTGCTTATTATGTACTAACGAATAACTTAAAACAATTCCCAAAAACTAGTCAAATAGCCGTAATGGGCTATTTGACTAGGCATGTCATACTCGTATCTCGATACCCATACATACACTATGTTATACGAGTAGAGTACATTATCAGTCATAAAATTAAGCAATCAACGAAACATCTTTGTAACTAAAAATAAATATCCCTTATTTTTAGTCACAAAGCTTTCACATAAAAAAGTTGCAACTAATCAGTTACAATGTGTTGTCTTGCAGCTGTCGAATTTTGCTTTTACTCGTGCCAGATACCTAACAATGTATAGAAACCTTTTGTCTATCCTCGCGCATCCGCTATGGTTTTCTCGAAGAAAATACGGCCCGTTTTAAAAACTCCACGCGTGCGACGGAGTAACTTTTTTTTGTAATTTCTCGCCATAGACATATCATCTGGCGTGGATGACTTTTGTTGGGAGGAAGTGCTTTTGTCTCCGCTACGAAAGTCAGACTCGTAAGGAATATCCATCCCGGAGTGCCTGAGTATTGTTCTCTCAAAAATCTAAGTTTAGACTTTTGTTTCGCGAGTGTACCGCGCAACACGTGGTCTAAAGTCTTAAGTAATGAAATACTCAACTTTAATTAAAAACTCGTTACGACATAACTGTACTGTTAACCAATAAACTAAAATAGCTTTTCTCGTAAACGGCTTTAGCGCTGTAGTTTAGTGATTTTATAGTACGTAATCTTAGTCCGAACGAACAAAGGTAGGGTTAAACATAAAACGTTATGAATCACGGTCTCCTGACATCAAATATGTGTTTTGAAAGCAACGAGAGCATAGATTACGGACTCTGAACCTTTTGCCTTTATTAAAACTAGAATAGCATTGTAATCTTCGATATAAAAGTGGGGCAGCTCGTCATAAAGACTTTTACATAGTCATAAATCACTCGTTCTCAATAGATGAGGCGTAACTTTGCAGGTAAGTTTCCTATCGTTAGAAATAAGTGGTTTGTCTAAGTTTGCTATAGGCTCTTTGTCTTGAGGGTTTTAGCGCTGACAATGTGGCCATAGAGGTGATGGCATTGGTGCAATTAATCATAAGTTTGTGTGGAATTTCTCTGGTAGGTAGAACGTGGACCAGTGGTGCATGAGATCACGCGGGCATGAAATTGGATAGCGAAACCTTAATGTTCCCCGCTCTAGCAACTAGGGCAGCGCTGATTTTGGAATTTTGATAAAGTGCTGATACTTTACATTTGAATTTTCGTCTAATTGGACTATTTTCGTGTAATTTAAATCATTGCGAGGAAAGACAAAATTTTGAATTTACAGTAATGAGGAAGTAAATGTGTAATACTTAATGTTAAATTTACAGAAACAATTTTCACAATAGGTACACGTATTTACGTACACGTTCACGTACGTATATTGAAAATAAAACTATTATTATAGTAAATAACTGATTGCTTTGTATTAAGGACATACCATTTTATTAGTCTAAACATACTCACTTATCTAGTCATTTTCAAAATATATTTCTGGTTATAAAATCTTAAACAGACCTTAATTGATCTTATAACTCATAAAATTAAAAACTGGCTTAAAACTTTTCACCATATTTCACGACCAACTTGTTCTAAGTGCAATATTTTAAGATCCAAATGAGTCATTTGAAATTCTCCGATTGTACACTTACAGGTTGGAAACGAATCCTTAAACTATTAAAAGTTTGATAAAGTGCTATCTCGTAACAGAAATTAATTATACGGAAAGGATGCTGCGAATTGCTGCAAGCTAGGGTCAACTTGTGCTATGACAAAGTGCCGCACAGAATTATGATAATAGTTTTAAGAAGTTTAGAAAGCAAAGATGAGTTAACACCAGCAATTACTCTATATCTTTAATACTTGCGCGTGGAGCCAAATTTAAGCCAACAATTGCTGTTAAATTAATTAAATGTAAATATAAAACGTGCTACGAAGACCGGCGTCGGCGGCGTAGCAACTGCTACGACGCCAACGTTACGCTTCGTAGACGTCTTTCTTCTTCTTTGTTAGCCTTTTGTTTTCCATTTCTGGACGTAGGCCTCTCCCAATTCACGCCATGATTTACGGTCCCCTGCTTTTGCGACCCAGTCTCGTCCTGCATGCTTTCGCACATCGTCTACCCATCGCTTTGGTGGGCGGCCTGGTGGTCTGGTATTTGCCCATGGTCTCCACTCAATCATGCGTCTAGTCCATCGATGGCTGTCCATCCGAGCTATATGCCCCGCCCAACTCCATTTCTTTCCAGCGATCACTTCGACCACATCTCTCAATCCCGTTTTTCGCCTAATCCACTCATTCCTTTTACGGTCACGCAAGGTAATTCCGAGCATAGCTCTCTCCATTGCCCTCTGCGCCACTCTGAATTTTTCGGCTGATCGTTCAGTGAGGGACATGGTTTCCGCACCGTACGTGAAGATCGGCTCAATGCTCTCCTGGAATACTTTCGCCTTCAGCTTCATGGGTAACTTGCTACGCAATATTTGCTTATTTGCCCCAAATGCTGCCCAGGCTTGGGATATTCTTCGCTCAACCTCTACCGTCTGATTTCCAGAACCCAGTGTGAGTTTATGCCCAAGGTATATATAGTCAGTGACTACTTCCACAGGTAGCTGCTGTAGCTTCGTAGACGTAGCATATCTATAATGATAAATTGTACAAATAGTTGTTATGATGTATTCTTAAGTTCATTTTTAGATTTCCATACCCAAAGGTTAAAACGGGACCCTATTACTGAGACTCCGCTGTCCGTCCGTCTGTCCGTCTGTCTGTTACCGGGTTGTATCTCATGAACCGTGATAGCTTGAGAGCTGAAAATTTCACGGATGATGCATTTATGTTGTCGCTATTTAACGGAATTACTAAAAATGGAATAAAATGAATGTTTGAGAGGTACTTTCTATACAACAAACATGAAGTTTTAGCCGTTTTTCGCTCCATATTAATAACAGGCAGATTGCTTGAAATATTCAACAGAATATTTAGTTAAATATTCACTTCAGAAATATATACTCAAAATAAAATTATTATTTTTAAGGAAACAATTCTTTGTTATTATTTATCATTTTTGTTTCTCGGATGACCTTATTAGGACCGCAGAATCGCGCTGGTTGCAAGCCGCTATCAACCGGTCTTATTGGAAATCATTAGGGAAGGCCTTTGTCCAGCAGTGGACGTCCTATGGCTGAAATGATGATGATGATTTCTTATACAAGAAATGTGTTTTATTGCTCGATATTAATAACGTCATCAGATCCAGAACTGTTGTCCTAAACCGAAAAGAGATGCTTTTAACCATAAGTATAAGTACATGTACAATATTTGTACATGTAATTGTTCCTATAACGCCAACCCGAAATTGGAGAAAAAATTTGCTGTTTCATATATTTTGTCGATTCCAAGTTGCATGGAACAGCTTATTATTTCCCTCGAATTCCGGGTTTTCCCCATTGTAAAAGTGGTTTCTAATTATGATTTTAGTCACCCCTTTTTGGCTTGGTATATGACAAGCAGACAGCCCTGTATTGACTACAATGGCCACCGTAGTAAAAACTGCATAATAGCAATCAAAAAATAATTGTAGCGAGGGGTCTATAATGCCGTCATCAGAACATGGCAAAATTACCATCTCAAAAGATGAGGTTTACTACATAAACACTGAAAAAAATACCATAGTCGAGGGGGTAAACTATACTGTAGTGGCACATGACATAATCATATAACTCAGATAGGTAATAAGGTTTACCGCAAAAATACAAATCCAAAGTTGCACTTGGACGCAATCTTTACTCTTTTATTGTTGATCTTGCATTCAAGTCCGATTTACAGGTCCAGTTTACCAGTCCGGTCCACGGGACCCGCGTCGCCTTTCCGTTATTGAATTAAAGTTGATAAGTGTATTAGCCAGTGTTGTTGCTCCATTCTGCTGATTAATGGTCCACCGTTGCTTTTTCTCTCATTTATATGATAATGAGTCGTTCGCGACCGTACACAATTATTGTGTGTAAATGGACGTAGTTCGAGTTGAAATATTTTTTGAAAGTGTGCGGTTCATTGTGAAAGAGGGTTTGTTACCACGATGTCTCTTTCATATAAAGATGTTAAATTTAATAAGTAGTTTAGTCGAAACTCGTCTATTTTATATATTCAAACAATCGTGAACCGATTACGAGTTTAAACTTTAATGGCCTTACCACAAAATATTTAAACACACTCTAAACACTCTTTGACCGTAGTACTATTTGTACTGTTAAACTTTGTCTAGAGCGTGCGTAAAACTTTTGTTGTAAGACGGTTAAGTTTTTTGATGTTTAGGACTGCTGCAATATTGATAATAAATTTGTCGGATAAATGATTTATACTTCAACATTTTTCGTTAATAGATTCATAATATTTGTTAATTTTTAGGGTTCCGTATCTCAAAAGGAAAAAACGGAACCATTATAGGATCACTTTGTTGTCCGTCTGTCCGTCTGTCCGTCTGTCCGTCTGTCCGTCTGTCCGTCTGTCCGTCTGTCCGTCTGTCCATCTGTCCGTCTGTCCGTATGTCCGTCTGTCCGTCTGTCCGTCTGTCCGTCTGTCCGTCTGTCCGTCTGTCCGTCTGTCCGTCTGTCCGTCTGTCCGTCAGTCCGTCTGTCCGTCTGTCTGTATGTCAAGACTCTTTATCTCGGGAACACGTAAAAAAATCGAGTTGAAATTTAAACTATATACCTATATCTATAGTCTCTTGCTGTTGTGTAAAAGAAAAACTTCTCAGTTATCGTATAAAAAGTCAGAGCAGTTTATGTCAAAAAAAAACCACATATTTCGACACTCACAAAAATCAAAACCTACAGGGTACTTCCCATTGACATAAAACTATGAAATTTGCATATGAAAATTTGCAAGAAGCATTATCTCAGAGTACACATATCGGAATGAATCTGAAAATTGTATATTTTTATTTAAATCACAAAAAACAGGGCCTAGATTCACAAAATATGGTTTCAAAATTCAAAGTGAGCAATTTCACATTATTGTTGATGTATCAAAAATTGCTCAGCCTATTTCAATAAAATTTAAATGGGACCAATTTCGAAGTATACTCTTTCCAATAAAAAAAGAATTATTGAAATCGGACTACTACGTAAAAAGGTTTGCGTGGTTACACATAAAAATAAAAATATAAGCGTCGAATTGAGTAACTCCTCCGCTTCGTCAGTCAAAAATAAAAATTGAAGAGCGTGATGTTAGCGTGACTACGTGCACATTTTAGTACTGGGGTGGTATGAAAGTGGCTATGGAATGCAGTAATACAAGTACGGACAAAGCATAGGTGTATATAATTGTCTTTGTTTTTAAAAGGCTTAAACCGATATCAATATTTTGCTGTTAATAAGTTAAGAGCCTTGACAGTTAAACTCGTATCAGCAGTAGCACTGTTACAAATTTACAATTATTATAATTTGCCCAATTTTATAACAATTAACTGTCCACAATAACTACTAAGCCTACAGTATTAACTCGACGAACTTTAAAGCAAATAAATAACATTGTTGTCTCTAGACATTACCAACTCACAAACAAAATATATTTCCATAGAAGCTACTTTTTTTAAAAGGCTTTTATTTAACTTGCAATGTATGTATGTATGTATATATGTAGGTATGTCTATTCGGGTGGAATCTTTGAACTCATTTTGTAATAACACGCTTTTATTAGGTCGACTTGTAACCTATGTAATGGAATCTAAGGTACCTAACTAATTTAACCAAATAAAATTTAATGGGACCATTTCAGAAATATATTCTCTTTTGAACTAAATAAAGATTTTTTTAATCGGCTCACAATTGGCGAAAATACATACTGACGAACATAGTACTCCTCCTTTTTGGAAGATAATTTATGTTCATAATTGGTGGAGTAATCGCTTAAAAACATGCATTCAAATTGAGAACCTCATTTTTGAAGTAGGTTAAAATACCATGTTAGCCAGAATACTGTCTAGACCGACACTCTATGATGAAGTGGTTCGCAGGCAGGTTGGTCGCGAGTCGGTACGCCGCGCTGTCTGCTATTTAATTCCCCTTTGTTTAATACAATCTACGGAGAACACCACCGGGTAACGTTATGATGACATTCGGATTTGCTATACGTCATATAGTGCGCTGGAGGGGATGAAATCCGGAAATATGAGTGCATCTCTGGCAGCCATGAAAGCGCGTTTCATTCTCCATTCGGGTTCCTTGGATATTAATGATGTCAAACGTGGTGTCTTTGTGTGTGAATTGATGAGTTTCTGCGTACTTAGAAGCTCGTTTGCTAAGGCGGCGGTGTCGGTCAAAGTCGTTTCTTTCGAGAAGTGTCTAAATTTTGAAGGTCTAAAAAGGTATAATGTTTATAACCAGACAGTTCTTAGTATAATTTTAGAATCTTGACATTCTATTCAATGTTTATACTATAGCACTGAAATTAAAAAAAATATGTTTAAAAAAAAATATATTATATTCGGTTTTGAAAAACTGATTTCCATCGTGTACAAAATGTGCATAGTGCGCTCGAATCAAAGTATACGATTTTTACATTATTGCTGATTAATCAAAAACGGCTCAGCCGATTTCGATAAAATTTAAATTAAACCACCTCGGGATTATACCTTTTTGAACTAAGATCTAACTAAGTAAGATTTTTTTAAATCGGTTTATGATTGGCGATAATATCGATGACATGCACAAAAAAATACATACAGACGAACCTATGTACGTCTGTATATAGAACCTCCTCCTTTTTGAGAGTCAATGAATGCAGCAAAATTGGCAATGCAGCAGCATTGTTAATTTTTATACTTTTTATTATAATTAAAATATTTGACATATTACATTTGAATTTAATTGATTTCGTGTGTAATGCGATATTATTAATTACAAGCTTCGTAATTTAATGTATAATGTATGACCTGTAATTTAAGACATATTACCAATAAAAATGATTATGATTGGTTTTAAAATTTCTGGCAAGGCTCACTGTCAATCTTCTGCGTTATTCAGATTTTTGATATAATTAAACAGATTTTCACCTCATAGACTACATACTCTTCACATAAAAGTATACAATATACCTACATAATTATTTACCACGGCAGAAAATGTTAATTTACCGTATTTTGATCACAACTTTGCACTGCGGTTTCATTATTCGTCCAACAGCTTGGGTTGCTGCAATAACAGAGCCACTTGTTCGATTTCCATAAATATAACTTCTGCTAACTGAAACTTGGGAAAATACATTTTTGTCACTTATTTATTAAAAAAAAATCTATAGAAAAGGTAATTTTGGTATTTTTACACTAGTTCATTCTATAGAACAGTATCAATACAAGAAAGTAGATGAAATAGTACTATTAAAATTCATGTCAGTGTTAGCTGATGTCATTTTTTAAAACCGAAGCAATCTATTAAAAAGATACTATCAAGTTTCATAATTACTTTTCAAATATTATTATCCTTTACTAAAAATAAACTGTTTTTGTATCGATCCTACACGGTAGATACCAAATCGTTATAATAAGCTATACTAGCTATTAATATAAATAAACTCATCAATCATTTTTCAAAAAGCTAATCCAGTGAATTTTACATTACAACAATACTTGTATAACACTTATGGTACTGCTCCATTCACATCTTAACGCGTAAATTAGCGTGCTAATGAAGGCGTTACGTAACGTATACGTAAACGTAGGTCACGTCGACAACGGCTTAATTAGCACGATAGTTTACTCATTAAGAGTGCGCCTAATGCCATGAAAAAAACAGATTTCACCCGCGCTTCTTGCATCGCCCGCTATCATCAATGCTGCTTTGTTTAGAGTTGAAGATCGCATGACACAGTTCACGATGATTTTGGCTTCGAGCGCCAGCTTACATTTTTAGGTGACATTTTATTCTTTAATTCAAAATTTAAGCATATATTAAAAAACTAATCGATTACTCTACTAGAACATTAGTCTGGCTACGTGATTTGTCAAAAATAATGTGCTGTTGTCGCTAATAATTTCGAGCATTTGAAAAAAAAAAGTTTTTTTTTTATGATGCGAAGTTTTAATTTTTTTCTAAGGTAACCATATTATTTTCCAAAATTCTACGCAATTACTCTGCTACTATAGGTTTTTTCCTTTCCTATAGTATTTTTTTAATATGGATATTTATGTTCATTAACTTTACTCCACGTCTTTAAAAAGTCGATTTTGGCATTAGGCGCCCCCTTAATCGAAACAGCAGGAGGAGGCTTACATTTTCGCCGCGCGGTAGAAAGAGAGGGGGATATTACTTCCTCTCCTGCGCCGCGCCGGCGGTCTACTTACGTTTTACAAATGTTCGATCACATCACGTGTCCTGACGCGAGATAACCATTTTTTACCCATCCCAAAAGTACACAATGCCGTTAAAGAAGTTTTTACTTCGAAAACTAACAAACTCTCAATTATTCAGCTTTACTCTTAAAAGTTAGTGAATCTACAAGAGGTGCTGACAGCTCTGAACAGGCTCTGAGCCTGGGTTCGTTTGACGTCCACAAATCGTGCACGCCAATACGACAGAGGATTATCTGATAGTATAGCAGCTGGCAATTTTACCTGTCCATAACTCATCCGCTTACCAGTTCTGTCCGCTCCCAAGCGACTCTCAAACCTTGACTCCACCGAATTGGAGCGAGACGGTCATATACAGAGTTAGCCTGGCATTGTTGACGGGAAGTGTATGGCAGAAATGTCACATTTGCTTAGAAAATAACAGAACATACATTTTTGCTCGGTTACAATATATGGTTATGGTTACACGGATTTGTTATAATATGATTTGTTTTTTACTTAGTAAATGTAGTTGTAATAGAGTATGTAGTAGAATCACGGGCTACAATATTCTACCAACCGCCTGCCTGCCATCTCGGGTCCGTTTTGGTGAAGTCAAGGCCCATCGAACATCCAAACCTCTATTGATTTTAGTTGACATCCCAGTAGCACTCGTGACGGGTTTGAGTACCCAACCGCAGAGATCTGTTAAGATAACTAAAGCTTGGACTATGAGGGCACTGAGAATTTTATTCTTGGCCATAGCTGCTTCACATAATGACAACTATTACTAAATTACTTTTAGTCATGATTTAAACTGTGAAGTGATGAGGCATTCAATAAGTAGCCTGAAATACTTGTGATATTATTATTTTCAAAATTCTAAACATTAACAAAGACATTTCTGAATAAAAAAAAAAATGAGGTATATTTATGTATGTATGATTTAGTTCTAATTATGAATTTGTACAGTACAGCTAATTTTATCTTTAATTGATATTTATTTGACATTATGTAATTATTATTTTTGTAAAATTTGTGTTATATTGAATGTTTGTAACTAATGTAAGTGGTTATTATTTTATACTACGGGACTAACCGCGCACTAAAATTACGAGATAAATAAATACCTCCCCATCCTGACGTCAAACATTTTGGCAACTCGGCCAAAACGTCGGGATGAGGAGGTATTTATTTATCTCGTAATTTTAGTGCGCGATTAGTCCCGTAGTATAAAATAATAATGTGTTCAAATCGCGAAAGTTTAAAAACAACATAATGTAAGTGGTACCTACTGTGCCTGTTTTTTGTTGACTGCAAGGTGAACTAAAGTGATTTTGGCGCTTTTGTTCACATCCCATGATAATTTTGTGACGTTTCAGTCTGTTTGTTTATGAAGTTTCGAAGATAACGAAAGCGGACGTCATCCTCACTCAACTATCGAACTTTCCATAACAAAGCACTAAAAAAAACGCCACAAAACACATTCCAGAAAGTCGCAGCGCTACAATGGCAAACTTTGTTCGGGAGGTCGGAAAAAATGTTACGAAAAATATGACGTTTGAAAAATTACACGCATTCACAAATCATGCGGGCCCTCTCTCTTTTGTAAAAACTTTGGAAACTTACAAAGGAATCCAACTCGTTCTTGAGCTGTTTGTGCGACCTCTATGTTTGCAGTTAGTTAATGGACATAAAGGTCATAATTTAAGGAGCTAAGTAATTCAGGAAGAGTAATCGCCAAATACCCCCTTTTCATGTCCTGTTGATAGAAATACGTCTGTTGTTTATTACAATAAAATCCACCTAAAAAAAAATATTGTACCTGGTAATAAAATATGAAGTAGATTATTAATATCATAGAAAACTTAGAGGTTCAATCAAATGTTCATATTTTGTAATGTAGGAGAAAAACAATGTCTATTTCTAAGACTATTTGACAAATGCGTTGTAATTTATTGTAAAACTTGTTGGAAGGCTAGCTTAGTGAAATTATATAAGTCATCTGTTTGCAGATTTAATCTAGTAGAGCCTAACAGATAGTAGACTTGTATGCTAAGTTCTAAATTTTAACCTTGACTAGTCGTGAAACCGTGAGCTTCATGTCTGTGGTGTTGAAGCAAATAAGTTTGTATATAAGCCAGGGGCCGGGTTGCTTGCTAGTGTCAGAATTTTTGAGCCTCCGGATGACCTCTGACATGGCTGAACGGTTAAAACCATAGAATCAAAACTAAAGTATTAGAAACCATATTAAAATAGCAAGAGATATACATCAATTCGTCACACTTTAAATATCAAATTTAAAAGTTGTTAGAAAAAGATGCACATACACCCGAACTTACGTAATTTCGAAGGGTTTCAAAAACTAGCGTTGAGCTATCTCGGCTCTCCAAATTCAAAAGTTTTGAAGAGGTTTCCAGAGGACTACAGGGTTCACATTTCCGATCATTTCGCAAAAGACAAAGTGGAACCAAATTTTAACCATTTTGATTTTCCAACTTGTGATTTTGACGTATGCCTACAGACAATGCGTTTTTTGTTACACTTACTCTTGCGTATATGCTGAATAACCAGATATGTATAAGACAACTGTAACATTGTTTTTGTTTGAACAAAATCTAGTAAGTACCTATTCTATTACTTTAGTTCTAATTCTATGGTTAAAACAACCGTCACCTAAAATTTGACGTGTCAAACAAACAATGAAATCACTTTATCACTGTTACATATGAAGCAATTGACAAGCGATGTATCCAAGTTTGCAAACGGCGCGAATTAATCGAAGACTGCAGTTACGTTTAGTCGATGATTAATACTCGCACTGCGACGCCATCTGCCGAATTAATTGCTTCATTTCCTCTCGACGGCACCAAATGGAATTTTGTATTTCCAATCGTAAAATCGACGTTTTTGACCAGCTTATTCAGGTGGGTTATGGACTGTGTGATTTATCTACACTGTGCAATATTTGTTTGATATTTTTGGTGCAAGTCAACTCTACTTAGTTAGACGGATCTAGTTAGCCTAGGGGTTATTGGTCTAAACTTTTGTGGTGCGATTTCAATTTAGTAGTTAACGAATTGACACAAAAATACGTATTGTAATAAAGTAATATCGATTAAAAAAATCTATAAATAAAAAAAGGGTTCCATGAGTAGTAGGTATGTGGTAACTGGTAAGTCAATGGTTTAACGAAAGTAAAATTGATAGCGTGACATTGTTAGATTTCAAGCTTTTTGTACCATAACAGATTCAGCAATCGTTTTGTAATGTATACTCTGAATAATAACTTAATACACAAAAAAAAATTTTTATAAAATAAGTATCTCAATTTTTTTTAATAAATGTTGTTTTTAAACTTTCGCAATTTGAACACACTATTATTATATACTACGGGACTAATCGCGCACTAAAATTACGAGATAAATAAATACCTCCTCATCCCGACGTTTCGGCCGAGTTGCATCGACCGTGGATCTATCGTCTACCCGTGACCACGGTCGATGCAACTCGGCCGAAATGTCGGGATGAGGAGGTATTTATTTATCTCGTAATTTTAGTGCGCGATTAGTCCTGTAGTACTGTACCAGCCATTTTAATAGTCCACTGCAGGACGTAGGCCTACCCACGAAGGGTGATTGGGCCATATCCACCACGCTGGCCCAGTGCGGGTTGGTGGATTCACATACACCATCGAATTTCTTCTACGGCCGTATGCAGGTTGCCTCACGATGTTTTCCTTCACCGAAAAGCCAGTGGTGTGAAATTCCGTACATAAATTCCAAAGAACGCATTGGTACGGGACCGGGGATTCAAACCCATGACCTCACGATTGTGAGGCGGGTGTCACTATTTCTTGACCACCACGGCTTCAGTCCTATAGTATATAATTTTAAATAAATGTTTTAACTTAAATGCGAATGAAAACAAATTTAGGAAAGCAACTTACTTTAAAACAAAGTTTTAAGTCGGCATATAAACTAAATTTAAATAACTTTCAATCCTAACCTTTTCTAACCTTTTCAAAAATATCAAAATTAGTTATTTTCGCCGTGAAACGCATTTCTGATCAAAATTTCAAAATAAACAATTCGAGAAGGAAACGATAAATAAAACATTAATCTAATATAATCGCAGCAAAACTCTTATAAGCCGAGATTTCTTTACTAAATTAACACCGATAGGATCTATCGTCGCATCGGTCTTCCAAACTTATCTTTATAATTAATTTCAGTTTGAAAATTTAATAACAGCACAGCTTTGGAGGCAATTAAAAGTGGATTATTCGTAAAAACCGACTAAATGCGAGCTAATTTTACTTTACAAGAGTTCTGTACAAATAAAACTTAACTGTTATAACACTCTCATACCGATTGGCACTGGCAACCATTACTAATTAGTTCCTGAAAATGTTGTATATCAGTTTGTGGTTTGAATATAAGTTTACTAGTTGTGTGGAAAAAATTTTTTTTTCTAAAAAATTGCATTTATAAATAATAATAAATAAATAAATATTTTTGGGACATCTTACACACGGCCTCTGACCCTAAACTAAGCAAAGCTTGTGATATGGCTGCCAGAGACTGATATACTACATATAATTATTTTTAAATACATACTTATATAGATATTAACTAAATAATTTATTATTAATTATAATCACATTTATAATATGTGATTCGAAATTGCTTCTTATGCATAGATACGGCGTATTTCTAGTATCTATAGCAATATAGAAAGCCGTGGTGGCCAAGAGGTAGTGACACCCGACTTACAATCGTGAGGTTGTGGGTCCAAATACCCGGTCCCGTATCAATGATTTCTTTGGAATTTATGTACGAAATTTCACACTACTGGCTTTTCGGTGAAGGAAAACATCGTGAGGCAACCTGCATACGTCCGTAGAAGAAATTCGATGGCGTATGTGAATCCACCATTCCGTATTGGGCCAGCATGTTGGATATGGCCCAATCACCCTTCGTGGGTAGGCCTACGTCCTGCAGTGGAAAATGCTGGTACTGTATACAGTATAGCAGTATGATTTTTCGGCGAAATAGTCAGGTTTTCTGTGAATTTATTTTTTAATTTCATATAGGTTAGCGTTTGACTATACACTGCCTGATGTTAAGCAGATATGCGGTCTAGGATGTAGCACGCTTACCTATAAGATACCTATTTACTCGAGATTTGAAGACACCTACATTGTACTTTAACGGAAAGACAGACTCAATGAATTTTTTTTTGTGAATCTAAAGGTAAAGGTAAAGTTTATGCATTAGATAATACATAAACTTTTTATATCTCTCTATTATTTCTACCTTTAGATCTCTATATTAATGTAATACATGAAAAAATAGCTAAAGCTATAGAGAAAAAAAAATTATAAACCTTCTATCTAAAAAAATATTTTCACAATTTGGTATCATAAGTATTACCTACCTACTCGTATCAGTCAAAATTGATTATGCTATAAATAATCAACTCATTTCAGTTTTTTTTCTTTCAATAATGTCTTACCTGATGTTAGCAAATATGTAGCGCACTGACTGATGCCGTCCCAAAGTTACAGCTTACAGCTATTGTAAGTACTTAGGTAAGTTAGCTAATTAATAGGCTCTCATTTATCCTCGTCGGGTACGAGACCCTAAAAATGAAGCAAGTGGCGCGTTTAAGAGTCGGAATCGAAGCGAGAGCGAGCAGATTAAGGCACTAGCCTGCTCTGGATTACCGGACAAGCTAGTGGTAATGAAATTCGTCCCGAGGAAATGGCGGGATATAGCGGCCTAGTGCTTTAAGCCCTGTCCAGACAACCGCCGATTGTATTTGATGAGAGTTTTATCTGTTTCGTACAATCGAAATCGTCGTCGTAATCGCCGATTCAACTTTGTTACAGATTTGTTTAATCGCTCGTTTTATTGGCGACTTTAAACAGTTCGAATAGCTCAAGAAAATTAAACGGCTCGAGGCGATTGTTTTGTGCTGTTCCGAATCGATAAAGGTTGAAAGTTTTACGCGATTTAATTGTAGGAGCACCTGCCGAGACGGCCGATTATTCGGTATCAAATCCGGGTGCTTTATATAGGTGGCTTAAAGGTTAAACTGACGCTCTATATTGATATATGGATTCGATAAAGAATGTTCAAACTTGATTACGGCAACCTTACTTTTCTACGATATCAAAGCGTATCCAACCACAAAATCTATCCCAAACTTTTTCCCGCCCTGATTCTGAGACCTCAAACTATTAGACCGTATCGCCCAAAGGACACGCCGATTCCACCCTTCCCAATAGACCTCCGAAATAGTCTATGGACAGTATGAGAGATTTTTAGGTGAGTGATCGATTCACCCACACTAAAACTTTATGTTTACTTACCTTTGCTTGGTTTTATTTGTGTTGTTATTAAAGTCTCAATCTTTTTACGAATCTAGGTTAGTTTGTTTAGTATTAATACTGATATTAATAAGCTGTCTACCTCAAATCATATCATTTAAAATCAAAACAGCACAATTATATTTACGTAGACGATAGAGGGGTCTATGCAAATTTGTAAGTGACTTATTTTATCAGCTAACCAACAAATTATCCAAATACGTTTTTAAGTCTTGGTAGAGACATTTTTTAGATAGATTTAGAGCATTCTAGGTACATTTTAGTAATCAGAATATGTAACACCTATATGCAAGATGTTTTTTTTTGTAAATAGCAAACATATTATAAAATATCATTATTCTCATGTTATGAACAAATTATACTATATACTCATATATATGGCTATAACTTTACAATTTTGAGCAAAGATTATTGATTGCAATTCTTAATTGTAAAGGTCGGTAGGGGAGGCAAAATTTCGTAAGACGTATCTTCCTACGATGAGAGTAAGGATATGGACACGAAATCATCTTGTATAAACAACCGTTTTCCGATTACTTTGAACAAAAATGTCAAACAGAAATTGTGAGTGTAATTATCCTACTAATATTATAAACACGAAAGTTTGTGTGAATGGATGGATGGATGGATGTATGGATGTTTGTTACTCTTTCACGCAAAAACTACTGAACGGATTGAGATGAAACTTTGCAATAATATAGTTTATATATCAGAATAACACATAGGCTATAAATTGTAATGATATATTGCGTATGCGGGCGAAGCCGCGGGTAAAAACTAGTAATAAAATATTTATTTAAAAAAAAATACTACAAAACCATTGCCGCAATTAAGAAATTTGGTAATTTTACACATTTAGTCGAGAGTCTGGTATTGTACACACTTTTATTAGGAATCTTAGCTTATCAGGTACTGTAAATTAATTTCAAAATAACAAAGTCACGTAACTTCGCCAAGTTTTTCTACTGACTGTATTCCTCAACGTCCTTTGCCATAGACGTCCACCGTAGCGTAGCTTACTTACGTCACTGTACCGATTGTGATCCAATTAGGGATGGATGCGCATCCGTTTAGGTATTAAAGTGGACGGGACTTGATCGTTTCGCCAGTACGGACAAAGGTCAGACACCCGATGGGAGTTACGCTGTTTGAATACTAAGACTCGCTTTAGAGTTCACTTTACGCATTTAAGATAATGACTTCAATTTTGTTAGACGAAATTGAAACTTAAAATTTTCTTCAGTGAGAAAGATTAATAAATCATAACTCAAAAAGTTTCCAATTAAGTTACCTTAAAATTGTTTTATGACGGATGTGTAAAAATTAAAGGTCATTTTCATTGTTAGGAAGATACAATGCCACAAACAATTATACGAAACGCTTATGAAATTTGGATAGGATTCTCTACAACATACACTTATCTGTTTAGGTACCTCAATTACTAAGACACAAATTCTATGGCTATAAAAATATTCAATAAATGGCCAAACAATCTAAAAGATATCGAAAAAGAAAACTGATTCATAAAGCAACTAAAGATAATCCTTTTATAGAAATGCTATTACACATTAGACGATTTTTTTAACGATAATCTAGAAAACATAATAATAAATCGTTCCAATACAAATAATAAAATTGCCATACCCTTATAGGGTCATATGTATCACTATACAAAACATGTTAACTAAGAACCGCATGTAAATTTCATATGTTGCAATAAATGATTTGAGTTTGACTTTGACGTTGACACTGGGGCTAGCCCATTCAAACTCACGTATATTTTATACATACCAGGAGCTCTCGTAAGCGTTAACGTCATACTCTGATATAATGTAAAGCCAGAAACATACGACTTAGCAATGTACAGTCTTAAAACATCCGGTGTGCCAGATCGCTCTCGGACGTCCGAAAACTCAAGGTCGTCCGAAGGTGACGTCCGCGACTTATATCCGACAGTGTGCACGGCTCAGTGTACTTTCATAGTCTAGGTCGCGGCTGTAAGTCGCGTCCGTAAGCTGCGTCGGAAAGTATGTTTCGAGCTTAAGATTATATCTGATATGATATAATTTAAAAATGTTTAATGTCAAATTAAGTGCCTTTTTCCTTTTGAATTCGGTGAAAACACAAAAGTAATATTCAGAGCGAGCTGATTTTATTAAGATTTAAGCTTCGGTAGTAATCGGCCCGCATGTCCCACCGGCGGGCAAAGCTATTATTCCCCATATCAGTGTTTCCGTGCTACGGTGATTATTTTTAATGCCAACCGATAGGTTCTGTGCGTGAAAACTTGTTTTTGTACTTCAATACTAATTATTTGAACACAAATTATTCTAATTATTTAACACCGCTGGCTTTTCGGTGAAGGAAAACATCGTGAGGCTACCTGCATATGTCGGTAGAAGAAATTCGATGGCGTATGTGAATCCACCAACCCGCACTGGGCCAGCGTGGTGGATATGGCCCAAACACCTTTCGTGGGTAGGCCTACGTCCTACAGCGAACTATAAAAAAAAGGCTGATGCGGTACAGTACAGTACTAATTATTACTACAACTCTATAGATATACTTAGTGTTAATTTTATTTGTTTATATTTATATATATATTTGTACTCGTATGTCTATTTGTAAATAGAGTAGATTAGAATTCTGAGTAACTGCAGCAGTTTCAACGATTATGTACAGATAATACAGATACTACAGATAATAGTTACTCAGAAAATATTTTGCTATTTGTACGCAATTACAGTTGATAGTCATATGTATGGTATCATATGTATATAATAGTTGTTTTAATATAACTAAAATTAAACATTTTTTAATAAAATACTCATAAATCTAAACTACGATACTGAATTATACAAAAAAAATAATATGAAACTTTATAAAATTTTATTTACAACTCGGTAAGCAATGAATTAGTCCATCTTTTATTATCAAAACAGCGCGTGCAAAAACTAACTCATGACTATTATTTTAATACCTAAATATTTTAAAACATTTTTTATTATCGTTTCGTATTGCTTTGGTTAGTTTTTTCTGTGTGCGGACTAAGTAGCACAATTATATATTTATACGTATGAGTTTAAATGTACATAGGTGTAGTCAAAAATACCGCTTTAAAATACCAACTCTGCTATAAAAGTTTAAGTTTTAATAGAGTAATCGTCCCGCATGTTCAAAATACATCTATTATTCGCTATATCTACATTTCCGTGCTATGGTGAATGCTTTTAATTTCACCGTTTAAAAAACATGCAAGTGTGAAAATCTGTTGTACACAAACTGTTGTAGAATTTTTAATGAGCGCGATTAACATGTCGTGTTTGACACGTGTGTTGACACGATAGTAAAATTGCCGAAGTTTAGTATAGCTTGTAACATAGAAAGTTATGTAATTTGTTATGTTTTGTGATGGTTTTGTGAAATAACTTGTTTTCTTTATCTAGAAACAGGTACTGTTGGAAATAAGTTTGCCTTATAGATTTCCAAAAAGACTGGTTGGAAGCGGCTTGCATTTAGCGTAATATTGTAGTCTTAATGAGCTCAGTACGCATTGAAGGTAGAAGTCTTATGTTGAGGTTGCCGATACTAGGTCTCCTTGGCTCCATGTCCGATCAACTGCCATTTCAACTAACTAATCAACTCGATTATGTTGATTATTTTGGTTCTTCTCTGGAATTCCTTATTTTAAAAAATTGGAGACTTAGAATTTCGTACAAATAATGTTTTGTAGAATTATAATAGTGAGTTAAACATTTGATCTAAGTTCTAAGTTAATAAGTTTATGTAATTAGAGCAGTAGTTAAGCTAATACAGTGAAGCCAACCTTAGTGTTAGATTGTTTTGACGCACTTTGATGAACATTCAACAATTATTGCTAAAAATAAAAGACGCACGTTGATCTCCTTTCTTATAATTTGAAATAATGATAGAAAATATGTTGTTAATAATCTTCAGCATTAAACTTAACATTAAATTCATAAAACATACAAATCTTGAAAGAAATGCATCCTCATATTTCACATGTCAAGTTTACTCCAAATCATAACTTGTTTTGAATAACATGAAACCCTGAACTTATTGCAAAACAATACAACATTTCAAAGACAAACTTTTATAACATTTCGCCGTGCTCAACTCCATATAACATTCGTCAGTGTCTCACAAGTTTTATTGCAACGAATATGATGGATCCACAGCTCCACAATCTTATCATAGTGTGGAGTTAAATCGCATAGCTGCCTAAACAATTTCACAACAAGGGCGCCTCGTGTTTTGCATAAAAATACTGAGACGTCAACCGTTTACAAATAACTCGTTCCTCGGTTGAGGCGAGGTAATTTTTGTTTCCCCTTTGCCGAAAGTTATGACACAAAATGTGGAAACATTAAAATTGAATCGTAGCCAAATATGTTAAGTTCTTAAAGGAATGCAGGGTAGAGTGGTGGGGAATACTAATCGCATGGTGTCGCGGACAAGGAATGGGGGTGCAGCTACGGCGTAGATGTGCTACGCGTAGGCTTCGTAGACTACGCGCTACATCTAAATGTAGCGTAGCTTTTTGAAAGTAGCGTAGCGAGTAGATATACTTTAAAAAATTTAGTTACATAAAAATCAACTGAATATGTATTTTTGTGGTTTTTTTGTTATAAAATGATTGATTGTGTTTTAAATAAAATCTATCACAAACGACATCGTTATCTAAGCAGTGGCCAAAATAACAAATATAAAAATATTTTATAACTTAAAAACTATAACTTAAATCAAATCATGTTTTTTTTTATTTCGAGTATCATTTCTTTTTCGAATATCAATGAACGCTTCCAAGTTTCTCGACAAGAGTGATAATAATCACGGTTTCCGTTTCCTGTTATTAAACGACGAGGGGTAACGGGAAAATAGTATATTTTCAAGGGGTGCATATCCGTCAGCTGTTCGATTATTACGATCAATCGATGCTAATTAGGAGGTGAGCGTTCGACACCAAGTTCCATCGCAAGAATATTTCAGACCCGCCGCGGTGATAAATCAAACTCGAAACCGTAATGAAAGCGAACGGATCGCGTCGCGAAGAGAAGGGAGGAAAAAATATCACGGAAAAAATCAGGTGCGTCCCCCGGTCGGGTGCCGAGAGAAAAACAGTCGGGTCGGGTGGTGGGCGGGGGTGGGTGGCGGCGGTCGATGCGGGGGGCGGGCGCTGGGCGGGCGGCGCGTGCGCGGCGGCGCGCGGCGGCCGGCGGGCGGCGGCGGCCACACTCCCAGCGGCCCCGTCGCTCGTCGCTCGTCCGTCGCCGTCCGCACAGTTCGCGCCGCGCCGCCGCTGCCTCTCCGCGCCGACGCCGGCACGCGCCGCGCGACACCACACGACGCGACTCCGCCTCCGACTTTACATGTCCAAAGTGCTAAAGTCAGTGCTTCCCATCGCGACCGCGAAAGTGCTCCCGCAGCCGATTTCCCAACCGGAGCAGACCTGCACGCCGCTCAGGGTTAGTACCGACACTCGCGACCTGCACCCTCGCCGGTGCCGTCGGTGAGCGATGACGCACGCCACCAAACTTTTATTTCGGGAGCGCAAAGTTTGTTAAAGTTGCAAGTGCGCGTCGCGTCCGATGCACATTGCCCGGCCGCAAGTGGTTTCCATCGCGGGGCGGCGCCATCGCGCCGTCTGCTCTCCACAAACATTAGAAACAACAAACAGATCAATCGACATCCATACACCAAAATACGATCGAACAAATCTGTTTTTCAATGCATTCAAATTGTCTAACGGCGACCACGTTATTCTGTTTTTATGCCTAAATATTGCGATAAGATAAGAGTAGTACACTAATAGCTGGAAATAAAATTGTGGAATCGCATGTAACGGTGATATTAAGAGTGAACGGTTCAAGTTTACGTACTTTTTTCTCGAATTAGTCGGGAGGGTAATTTGTAACGAACTGAAATTCAGCAATTTTTATTGCTTTATTTTACTTTTGCCATTACTCGTATTTTCCATCGCGAAAAGCGAAGTATAGCAGAACTTTGGAGGTTTATTTTGAAATCTCGCTGATAAAAGCATGTTTATTATGGTATTTTATAAACTTTTTTGGCAAGGAAATACGGGTGCCCCAACTTTGTGTAGCGATTCAAACAAATTATTTTTCGTCCGACGACGATGCGTACGTGCATAATTTAAATCTCAAAGGAAATTTTACAAACTGTTGTGCACGAAAATAAACGCACAACTTCGTGAAAAAATATATTATCGTTAAATGTGGTATACATGAAATCAGTGAATAAAATTTTTCATCATCACAACTTGTGCTCATTGCTAAGAAAAACGGAATTATCAACCTGCTCTACAATATTTTGGCAAACAAGGTACTTAGAGATCACATAGAAGTTTAGTTCGTAGGTGAAATTTAGCTGCTAGAAAATTAGTCAAAATTAGACATGTTAGTGAGTAGATTTATGTTTAGAAGAATGACCAAAGCAGTAGCTACACCAACTAGTTGTTACCTAGACCAAATAACTTTAGAGTCAGCACTATAAACAACTAATAGCTTCTTACCGCTAACAATTGTATATCAAAAAATAGATAACACAGTAAGTATACCAAAATTCGTACAAAGTTTATAACGGTGACGTATCACAAAATAGGACTATGTTATTGGTAACAATGTATAATACCTCGTAAAAACTGTAAGAGATACTTGTAAACTCTCATGAGCGGCAAAACTATACACGTGAACTACATACTAAATAATCATGACTTGCTTTTTGTACTAGACTATTTCTCTAAAAATATTTGTCTGGTTGGCCCAATAGGTAACTTAAACTACTTATTTTAAAAGTTACTTTCAATGCTTTATATCTTATATCTTACACGGCTGAAAACATTAAAAGATTGCTATTGGCAACACAACCGCAACTTAAACATTACCAATTACGCCATGTAACTGACTACCCTACATACCTACAGACTTTTATACTACACCACATTTTGGTACTCACAGCAAAAATATACTTACGATGCTCTTTTTGAATTTATTTCTTTTAATTATACTAGAGATACCAAGAAATCAATAGTTTGTATTTTTATAGAAAAATAAAATTGCCACATTTTTGTATCGTTACTTACTATGACATGCCATGTTTGTTTGTAGCAAACACCAGTTTACTTGAATCAAAATAATGAACTACTTTTATTTTTAATTCAATATCAAAGTTAATCCAAATTTATTGGACTATGGTGGTTGTTTTTTAAAATCCAATAATGCAATACCCAAATAATTGATGTAGCTAAAAATAAATGAAAAATGTTGCAATCTAACAATTAGCAGACACAACAATCTAACAATTATCATAAAATATAATATAGGTTTTTATTTGTGTTAATGTGTTGGTAACTGTTACAATAATCACCTATGTTTTAATTTACCACAAAATTATTGATTTAACATGCAATATATTTAAAAACAATTAGATTCCAAAAAACTTTTTAATATGGCAAAAGCATTCCTTAGCACTGCGTAAAATTATATTTTTAAATAAAAATATGTATGTTATGTTTTTTTCAAGCTTTTTACATACTTGACACATAGGCATTGGACACACAATTTTATAAATAAAATCTCTCCATTCGTGTGAAAATTCATTGACGCAAAAACGAAAATTAAGATTTTAAATACTTCAATAATAGGTTTAATAGAAATCTTTCTACAAATTATTTCGATTATTAAAATTTATATGAACACCGGTTCCAACTCACGATTATTTGAACGGTCGAGCCGCTATGCGTCCGACCGGTTTCAGAGTAGTTAGTACTCCTTCTTTAGGGAATACGCGCGCTATTTACATTATATCAGTTTATTTCGATTAAATCAGTTTTCAACAAAATAAATCTCAACTAATGGGTCTTCAAAACAAATTCATAGATTTAGAAAAACCAAAAAAAATAACTCGTAGTCTTATTCCTCGGATGCTTAAAAATCAAACAAAACCAAAAAAACCTTAATATCACAACTTTAGTATAAAACAAGTTTAAAAAACAATTTCTCTTTTTTAATATTATGAATACTAAAGAGACACATGTAAAGCCTAAAACATCCCACTACCTTCTTCAGGGGTTAAAAGTAAACACAAAAACGTCCCAACCTCTTAACATTATGTCGCGTCAAAAATATTTCAAATTAATATCAGTATTACTTCAGCCATTTCAATGTAAGCCCACGCTAATATAGCGGTGGTAGCATGACGACGGACCTAAGTAACATTTTTGGTATTTTCGAAGATAAATAACTGACGGTTGATTAGTTTTATAATTAAATTCTCAGAGTTGCGAAACAAGTTCACATTTATTTTCATACTAACTTGGTATTTGTCTGAATTATATGATAGAATTAATTTGTCGGTCCTACGAAGTTTATTTCTAAAATTGGTGAAGTTGATTTTGCGAAAATAATGGCGTGTTCAAATCATCGCTCACTGACAAGAAAGTAATTTTACTGTTATTTTTATTCATTAAGCTTATATTATTAATCGTTTTGGCCAATTCGAAGGCGCCATTTAATTTTAATAGCTTTTTCAAATATTACTGTTTCTCTTTCCTTATATGCATTTGAAAGAAAGAACAGTATTCTAAACTGCTATTAAATTTAGGATGCCGCTTTCATAATTGGCTACATTATCAGTCTATATCGACCTACTGTTAAGTAAAGGCCTCCTCTCCTTTATAGTTATCAGTAGTGACACTAATTTAAGCCACTTCAATTTTGATTTCAGGAATGTTATATTTTTGGTCATGTGTTATGTTTATATTTCATACACTCTATGCATTTCAACGTTTCAGGGTTGTCACGTACACATTAAAATATTTTCATAATAAAATCTTGCCAAAAAATATTTAAAAAAATTCTAGAATCATAAACCGGAGTATCATATTAGTTTTAAGCCATAATTGCGTCTTGCTAGATATATATCGCATTATGTATTTATTTGTCTGTGCTTATCTTTTTTTTACTAAGAATTTACTTATTCATACTGATGAAAAGCTGAATAAAATTATGATATTCAAATACTAGTTAGTTCACCGAAAAGTAAACCTCGTGAAACATCTCTTTAACTGAATTTTCACAAGCCTATATCTCGACTCACTCCTGATCGATTTTGTTCATACTCGCAAGTCTTGTTAGGATTTATATATTATACAATTCCGTCAAATATTGTCGAAATTGGCTGATAAATAGCGCGACAGCAAATTTTTCCTCTTTTTGACCGACAAACCGGACCGGAGGAGATATTCAATTCGACGCGTATATTTTTTTTTATGTGTAACCACGCATAACTTTTTTCATAGTTGTTCGATTTCAATATTTTTTTTTAATTGGAAATAATATACTTCGAAATTGCTTTCATTTAAATTTTATGGAAATCTTTTTGATAAATCAACAATAATGTGAAAAATGCTACATCGATCCGTGCGAAATATTCGCAAATTCTACACGGGTGAAGTCGATCAAGCTATTTTTTGCAAAAAATAATCTTGTTGAGGAAAATATTCCACTCAATCGCCGACGACACAAAATTCCGGTAGGTAATATACATACATATAGAACCTGTGTACTAAGTGTTCGTCGAGATTCGTTGAAAAATGTGACCAGTAAACAAAAGTCAACATTCGAACAGGCGAAAGCAAAATCATCGTGTCGAAGCACAGTTCCCGCTTCGTTTCGGTCAATTATTTTTAACTTCACTTACAATTTGGCTACCCTTGAGTTAGTAACCAGAAACTTAGTATGTCTCTCCTAAGCTTATTTAGCAGATGAAACAAGTAGAGTCGACAGTTGTGGCGACCCTAACCCGATATCCGCCTACAGATAATCAAACTCCAAGTTCTATACGTAGGTACCATAGAGCAATTATCTGCAGAAGTGTCATTCATTCAGAATTTAGGAGCGCGGTTCTTGTTGGTAGAGCAACTTCCATGTCTCGTGGTCTTCCGCCAGTGTAATTATTATATAAGGGACTAATCGCGCACTAAAATTACGTAATTTTGGTGCGCGATTAGTCCCGTAGTA
This sequence comes from Hypomecis punctinalis, assembly GCA_949316475.1. Lineage (NCBI taxonomy): Eukaryota > Metazoa > Arthropoda > Insecta > Lepidoptera > Geometridae > Hypomecis > Hypomecis punctinalis. The sequence continues at coordinate 9,650,974 of OX438803.1, read as the reverse complement.
TATAATAATTATGTGTTCAAATCGCGAAAGTTTAAAAGCAACATTCCGCCAGTGTCTTCATCTCCCTGTACAACATGACATTTACCTTCTCGTTGATCGATCTGAAAATGCCCTCCATGATCTTTCCCTTCCTCTCTTTCCTTCTACTTTTTCTTATAATTTTCACTAAACTGTCATGTCGTACAAGACGGCCAAACATCTTTCCCTTTCTATTTTTAACCGTTGTCAGAATTATTTTTTTCTCTTTCACCATGTCGAGCACCTCGTGGTTCATTTTTTTTTCGGTCAAGTGGCACGCACTTATATATGTTCATGAATATAAATTACAAATAATACACATTCACCCGGCGGCAAGATGAGTCAACGATATTGTGAAAATTGCAGGTCTAACCTGGACACGATTAGCGTAGGACTGAGACAAATGGCACCATAAGAGAGACCTATACCCAGAAGTCGATAGAAAAGGCAGCGCATAATAAAGGTGATGATACATATACATCGCATTTACGAAAGATGCATATATGTCACATATACTGCATGTGCATATACATCGCATATACTTAATAGGCAGATACGTTTGTTATATTCAAAGATGATTTCAAAAACGAACTATTGTGTTTTCCAAAAATTGTTTTAGTAGATGCTTTCAAGCAATTAGAATTGAAAATTGTAATGGCCCTAATCTGATCATTGCCTATAGATATTCAAATTCTTCGTTTTAGAGCAATAAAGCAATCACACAGATTAATGCAGACGCCGCAGATCCGTTACACATATAATTATCTCGTGTCAAAAACAAGTTGTAAATCATGTTTTCAATCGAGTAGTGCGATTGTAAAAATAAAAAATAGTAGTAGGTATAATTGTAATCGTGAAAAATTACAACAATTGACTATATCGTTCTTTGAAAATCAACCAACACCAGTAAAATGTCTCTTTGCGTGAAGCACATGCGAACTAATGGTCGTCAATTATTTTTCAAATATCCTATTTTATAGCTACAGTGATGATAGTAGAATATAGTGCAACGCAATCTCAGAGTTAATTATATTATAATTTAAGCTCCAGCAGTATTACCAACTCGGTGTAATAAGCTACTGAATTTACAAATCTGGTATTTTTTTTGATACCACGGAACTGCGACGACACGCACTTCTGCGAAAATTTCTTGATTTTTTCATATTAATAAAATGAGTTTATCCTGCCTCATCTACCATATTTTCATAACTAAAAACCTTAGAACGATTAGTCAATTTACAAAATTGGAAAAAATTAAAACTGTAAGGTATTTAAGATCAAGTACGGTAGACTACCTAACAGAAAAATTAGGATTTTTGAGGTGTCTAAAAATTAGTAATTAGAGGTACCTTCTAATTAACTTAAACTTTTAGGAAAGTGTATATATACTAAAAGTAAACCCTTTGATAAGGTACATACAAAGAATAAGTAATAAGTGTTATAGTTTTCGAGTATCTAAGTTCTTTTGGCATACCCCATGTATTTACGTATTCATAGATATAAATTTACAGTCATACGTCTTTACATTCTCGCTAAGCGTACACATTCGTACCCCCTTCTAAATATCAAAATGGACGTAGAATTAATCTCATCTGCAGTAATATTGAATACTTTTATTTGATCCAACCCTGCACTATCTAAGACATTTTTGAACAGATTGTTCATGTCCCAACAACGACTAAATCGTCTCTAAGTTAACTCTGTCTTCGTCTATAACTCTATATATATTTATTCTGTGGGCGTATCTGTATCTATCTATATCTGTGATACGTACCTACTTAGAAACTTTAGTCGAGCTTAACAGCAATATGGTGTCCCTTGTCACCAGCCGAGAGTAAACATGGCTAATGATCGACTATCGGAGATGATAGATGGTGCTAAATGCTTACGCACACCTATAACCCGGTTGTTGTCTGTACTGAGTCTGTAGGGTGGTTGCCAAGAGCCTATAGCTTTGAATACGGTGTAAGTAGATTATATACCTAGAACATAGAAAGCTCTTCTTTAAAAAAAAAAACAAGTAGACTAAGATAAACTGCGGGTAGTAAGGCATTCTGGTCCCTAGCTAAATCGGTTGAAGCGAACTTCTGCCGCCCCTCACTGCCTCCGTTGCTGAAACCCAATGGTTCACTGGCCCATACCGCGGTAGAGAAAGCAAATTTATTTGCATCTCAATTTGCTGAGTCTTCGCGTCTAGACCCCGGTAGTGCGAGACCTCCAACTTTGCCAAACTATGACACTGTAATGAGTGAAATACACATCCGGCAAAAGGAGGTCCTCAAAGTTCTCCGCAGTCTAGATGTGAACAAAGCCAGTGGCCCTGATGGTATTCCGGCCATTGTATTGAGGACTTGTGCGCCTGAGCTGTCGCCTGTGCTGACTCGCCTCTTTCGCCTATCTCTGAAGACAGGTCAAGTGCCCAAATCTTGGAAGCTTGCTAACGTGCAACCTGTACCCAAGAAGGGCAGCCGTGCCGACCCTGCCAACTACAGGCCAATTTCGATCACGTCTATACTCTGTAAGAGTATGGAACGTGTTCTAAATAACAGGCTCCTGGCCTACCTGGAAGCGAATGACTTACTCAGTGACCGCCAGTACGGCTTTCGCCGAAACCGGTCTACTGGGGACCTTCTAGCGTACGCCACACACATCTGGAGTGAGGTCATGGAGAAGCACGGGGAGGCGTTGGCTGTCTCCTTGGACATTTCCAAAGCTTTTGATAGGGTCTGGCACGAGAGCCTTATTGGCAAGCTTCCATCTTACGGCCTGCCTGCTGATTTCTGCACATGGATATCAGATTTCTTGAGGAATCGGTCGATACGAGTTGTCGTTGATGGCTGCTCGTCAGACCAAATGGCTATCAATGCCGGTGTTCCTCAGGGGTCTGTGCTCTCTGCGACACTCTTCCTACTGCATATCAACGATCTGCTTAAGCCCGGGATCTTTGGGTACGCAGATGACAGTACAGTCGTGGAGAGCTACACGTCCGATGCAAGAACCAGCGGGCCACAGATCGAGTTATACAGAGAGGCTATGGTTGAACGGCTCAACTTGAGTCTGCAGGCGGTATCCGACTGGGGTGATGCTAACCTGGTCAAGTTTAATGCCACAAAGACTCAGGGCTGTCTGTTTTCGGCCAAAAAGAGACCCTTTCAATTGTCTCCCGCTTTCCGTGGTGTCTCCGTTCCGGTAACTGACAGCTTGGAACTATTAGGCGTTTCACTCTCATCTTCTCTTAACTTTGGCTCTTACATAGAGTCCAAAGCCCAATTAGCCTCCAAAAAACTTGGTGTTCTCTCTAAGGTGAGACGGTATTTCACACCTGAGCAACTGCTTAGTCTTTATAAAGCACAAGTCAGGTCTTGCATGGAATACTGCTCTCACCTTTGGGATGGCTCTGCCAAATATCAACTGGAGGCTCTGGAATCGATTGAGAGACGAGCCAGGAGGCTGATTGACAACGACACCTTGACTAAGACGCAGCTGCAAAGTCTTGAGCATCGTCGCAAGGTAGCGTGTTTGTCGGTCTTTTACCGGATACACTTCGGAGAGTGCGCCCAGGAGTTGCACAATCTGGTCCCCCCTGCCCCTTTCTTCTATCGTACGGCTAGACGGACGCGACCAAAGCGTCACCCTTTTATGGTGGACATTCCGCGCGTTAGAACCAAGCGTTTTGAATCCTCATTCCTCATACGAACAGCCGGAATGTGGAATACTTTGCCTGGGTCTGTCTTCCCGTTAAAGTACAACGTGAGTGTCTTCAAATCCCGAGTAAATAGGTATCTTCTAGGTAAGCGTGCTACATCCTAGACCGCACATCTGCTTAACATCAGGCAGTGTGTAGTCAAACGCAAACCTATTCGAAATAAAAAAAAAAAAAAAAAAAAAAAAAGAAGCCTCATTTGTTAAATCGATTTAGGAATTAAAGGTGTTCCTAGTCAGTTAGTCACTGTGTCAAGAGCATTAGGTAACATTTTGAAGTCAGATTTATGCTTTCTTTTAATGGCTCTTTGTTAATGAGTCCACCTTCTTGACTATGGCAAGTGGCCAGGTAGGACGCAGCTTAATGAAAATTGTTGAGATGTTATTAACGTTTGATCAGTAATGCAGCAAAGTTATATTACGTTATACTCGGTATGTATATAGGATATATAAGAATCAAATTAGGTTAGTACAGTTGCAAAAACAAACAGTTCTTATGGTGCCGCTATACTCTCCACGAGCGACACAAGCTTCGAAGCTTCTATAGCTAACTTCACATCGCCGACTTGTATACTTGTTTACGATGTGAAGTTAGCTACAGCTGCGGTGCTCGTGTCGTCCCGTGGAGAGTATGGTGGCACCATTAGAACTTAACTTTTAGCATGAAATTTATAATGTTCGAATATTTGAATTGACAGCGAGATGTAATTTATCAAAAATTAGCTTATTCACTGAGTCACAGAGCAAATAAAAAACCTAGAGAAAATGTCGTTAAACAGTTAAATGCGGCCGGTTTTTTATATATGTGTGAGTGCTTCGCTGTTGCGCCGCCATAGTTCGACTGACAAGCCAAGGCGTAGATTCGTTGTTCGTGGATGTGTGTGTAATTGTCTGTACACGGCGAGGCGTAGTTTTGGTCGGTGTCATTTGTTTGTTTGCAACATTCTGTCTTTATTTTTTATTTGGTCTGAGCACTGAGTGCAACATTTATTTTATTTGAAATGCAGTAAAAGGCCCAATTGCCACCGCTTTGCCTCGCCTATCAAAATCGAACGAAATTCGTAAATCCTACTAATATTATAAACGCGAAAGTTTGTGAGGATGGATGGATGGATGTATGGATGTTTGTTACTCTTTCACGCACTTTCATGTATGGATGTTTGTTACTCTTTCACGCAAAAACTACTGAACGGATTGAGATTAAACTTTGCAATAATATAGCTTATATATCAGAATAACACATAGGCTATAAATTACAATGATATTGTGTCAAAATTCAAAATATCATGCGGGCGAAGCCGCGGGTAAAAACTTGTTAGCTATAAAAACACACACACATTCAAAATTAGTAAAGTTTTCGGTAAATTCCTAGCAACAAAACGCATCAAAAACTATGTTAACTGATTGTCGCTACCGGAGGCTAGTTACTGCCGAGCCTTACATTTTGTAACCCATAATACTTTGTAACCCGTGATTTAATAAAACCAAAACTTTATTAAAATGCCGTCACGCTCTCACTAACGTGCACGAATTTAATCAAACTTACAAACTTGCTAAAACCGAACCCGTTTGAAAAACGAAATCCTTTATACAAAAGCCCAAGTCGCAGGTTAGGAAATTCGACTTCCCATGTTTTTGATCGGAGCGAACACGCGGAAGAAAGTTATGATTTATGTTTATTGTATACCGATGTTTACAAATAAGAGATCAAAAGAGAAATAACATCGATGGCCGCTGCCTGGAGGAAAAGCAAATTTCAATTTTAAGGTGTTTTGGCAGTGACGTCACAAATGTCGTTGTTTTTCTTTTTCTTTCTTTGAGCGCTCTTAACAAAACGCGACCAATCAATTTACGTGTGATGCTTTTTATGTTTATTGTATTGAGATCGGTGAGTTTGATGGGAAATACGTTCTTATTTCAATGAGGTAGAGTCGGTTATTGCTGGCGTAGTTATGTTGAAACAGTAGTAGAAATTGGAGAATTTTCATTGGGAAAACTGTTTCAACGATTTTTTGTCTTCGAAGTCTTCTAATCATTTATAAGAAATAAGTCCAATAGTCATTTTATGGGCTTAGTCAAAGCATAGGGGTATGAGGAGTACATCATTATATATACTCGTAGACAATTTATTTTAATCTCTAAATACCTATTCAGAAATTTTCTATTCAGATAAAATGAATTATCACTGAATATCTGAACTGTCATTGTTTTAGGAAAGAAAAAATGCCAAGTCGATGGTCATTGTAAATGTAATTTTTCAACACACTTGCTCATAAAAAGGGTCTAATTTCATCGCAATTAGTATTGACACCTGTAATCAAACTGTGGCTTTTTCATTGCTATTATTCACAAGTTAGTTATAGAGTTTTGTTTTTATTTTATTGATAGAGTTGCTTTGTTCTTAAAAAAAGTTTCGATACAAAATAGATCGTGTTCGATAGTAAGTACAAATAAATTAATGTACCTATGAAATATCATTCTTTTAGTCTATAGCCGATCGCCATTGCGTGCGCATAGGAAAACTGATTAATATTTCCCGCTTTTTCGAAACATTTTTCACAACTCGTTTTCACTGTTGAAAATATTATTATTCACAAGTGTGTTGAAAAACGTCGTACGCTACACGCGTGTATTGATGATTACCGTCCTCGGCTCTCTTAAGACCCTCTCCTACAACTCAGGTCGCAATGGCGCCTCAGCGGTAATCACCAACATTACGCACTTGTACCATAATGTACTATTATGCACTTCACAGTTAAACTCACGGTACAACTTCACAGTTACGGAAGCATGCTATAAAATTCCATCAAGTGTCGCAATTAAAGTGACCATAAGTTTACAATCCATAACCATAAAATCAATCATACATTGCCATTGATCCATTCAAAATAAACATGGGTCCTAAACGAACGCTCAATACTAACTGCCATAATGGTACACCTGAGTTCATATTTGCTTTCTAATTGACCACAACTCGATGTAGAACAACATTCAACGCTGCCCTAAGCTGTTTGACAGAGTAATAGCTTGTTCTTGTTATAATTACTTGTAGTTTGTTTTGAAGCTTATTATTACGGCTTGGCCACTACTTCCCTTGGGAGGCAAGGGTTGAAAGTAGTTATTAATTCATAACTTTCCCCGCTGTAGTGGCTAAGCCTCAATACCATCACCTTTTCAACTGAAATCCGAAAATTTATTAAGATTATAACTGGATTTAGGGAAAGGTTGCGCGGTAGGTGCGGGCAATCGATAAACGATTACTGAGCTGGCCCTATTCGTAGTTTGTTAAGATTTGGTATTTTGTTTAATAGTGTATTGATAGTATGTATGTAGAAAAATCAATTCGTCATAACATCACTATCAGATTATATGGTTAAGACATCTATTGTGAACAAAAATTATTTGTTCAATACGATGACAATATTTTGATCTCACGTAGCAATTGCCTATATATTATGACTATGACAAATTAAAATGTCTATATCTATATCTATATCTATATAATATATAGACATTTTAAAAACGAGATACTGCATTGCTTAGGAAACTATCTAGGTAGCCCCATTTTCAAATCATGGAAAACGCTGCACCAGAGTGCGAACCGAAAATGACTGTGATATTTTATTTATCACCTTTATTATTATTTTTTTATACGTTTTGTTAAATTCAGATTAGCATATGGGTCAATGTAATGCCTGAAATAAATATATTTTATTTCATTTATTTATATTTTTGGCCAGTACCTACTTCTTAATGCTAGAGAAATAATAACAAAATATCTACATATACCGTCAGAAAACTGTATTTTCATAGACCTAATAAAAATGTAGGTAAGCTATGACTAGTTATGGAGGCATAAAATTGTATTACCTACATTTCCCAAAGTAGATGACAAAGACTTGGTAGGTAGTGATACCTACTCAAAGCCACTGCGTACCATGTCGGAAACATTTACCTAGTACTTTACGTCTCTGTCCAATTACGCACTTAGATTTTATTCATGACGTAGGTAGCATTGCTTCGCTAGCATTCCTCATTTATAATTCCAACCTAGAAATTGTAGTACAAATACTCCCATTCCAAAATACCGTATAAAATTCAAAGTATTTCTACGGTAACATACCTGCGGGTAATCTCTTAACTTATTTTAACTCAAATTAAAGTGGAACGCAAACACCTCTCTTACCGCGATTCAAAGTTTCATACTTATGTAGTTTCAATACTGGTAGTTGTAAAACTTTCTCTATGATGGTAGCACATTAATTACAGACCGTAGGCAAGAGTTGAGCCCAATAGGACTCTGTATTAAGTTTAACCATGTAGATTTACGATCAACCCTTTCATTAAACAGGTATTAACGAGACAGATAAGCTTACGTTACGCACTTGTTCATACAATTTGGGAGTTTGCACGAAAGCTTTATAGGGACAAATGGAACTGCCCGACCCGACTGCCTGAATACGACTATCAACCCTAATAGATAAACGTTGCGGTTTAATTTATGGGGACGTAGCTTACTTTCAATGGGTGCGTATGAAAGCAGGGTCCGGACGAAACTAAGTGCTCTGGTAATCAAAATAAATTGCAAAACTATCCAGTTAATTTGTACGCTGTTTTACGAGTAAAGTTCAACACGAGGACGAGATTTAAACTATGGCAACGGTCGTTTCCGAAATTAAAAGTAAATCATCGAGAGAACGCACAGAATTCACAATCATCGCGGTAGGTACCGCGTAATAAATCCTCTTTTAATTTTCCAAAACGGCATGACTTGTTTTCCAGCTTTGCAATTACAAAAGTTGGTCCGATGACCAGAAAAAATACGCTGGTTTTTGTGCGTTTACAACTTACTCGTTAGCCTGGCGCTGGAATTAAAAACCGACCATCTGAATGGCCTATAACGCGAAAGTCGGTGAGTTTTACTGTCTATTTTTTAAAACTAATGCAGCTTTCAATTTAACTTTCACGTGGAAATTGTTGGATTACAACGGTGGGTTAGGTAATGAACGGGTTTAGATGGCGGGCCCTTGTTTTGCACTTACAAAGAGCAATCGATTTTAAAGCTCGCTGGATTGAAAATTATATGAGGAGCCTTAGAGAGGCGGGTGTGGGTGCTGTGTTCGTGAGCCGCCAATGCGCTTGTCTTTCGGTTCAGTGGGCTTTCTTTAAATTGGCGACGGCTCCGCCGCTGGCCGCTCCGCTTATTGCATCCCGCCCGCAGCGTCGCGACGTCCACGATATTGCCTCCGTTCGACCTTTAAGCAAATAGAATTTCGCAGTCTGTAAATAGGATAGCGTTATAGGTAAATCTTCGGCGTGTCCTCGCGTCGTTTACGGGTAAAAGGTAGAAATTCAATTTTTATCGATGTACTCGATTACGATCGCTCTCGGGAGCCCGAGAGGCTTCGTGTGCACGGGCGCGCCCGGGAGGCGGCGGCGCCCGAGCTCTTTCGCTGAAATTTGTGCGTGATGAACGACAATCCTTCATCGCTTGTCGGGAGATTGTCTCATTTCGCAGGGTTCCAGGTTTTCTATTCATATTCATGTTTAGGGCTCGCCTTTTCAAACAGAATGCCATACAATGTCGTTTTTATTCTGACGAGTGAACGCCAGAATGTTGCGTGCCGCGAGGATTTTCATCATGGGACCTATCAAATAATAACGAGGTCGTCCTTCTCCGCCGGCGCTCCAACCGATATCGTGGATCTATTCGGTAACAATCGTGGTCGATGTTTTGTGCTTTACGATAATACATGCTATTGTTATTTAGTCAATCGTTTCTTTATTCGCTCATGTTACATAAAATATTATACAATGAGTTTGGTAGAGCTCGATCGGTCGTTAGCGCATGATGGAGTCGTGGAGGGAAACCGATAATATCTGTATATCAGGAGAATGGTTGCGTTAATAGGCGAGGAGCTCGCCTCGTGCAGTATCACAGTAGCGCGGTCGAGCTTAAGCCTATTGTCGTCGGCGCGAGAAGCCATCTCGAATTCTGGCCACGATCCACTCTAAGGTTTATTGTAATTTACAAAACTGACGGAGGTCTTGCCATCATTCCGCTGAACGTTTGTTTTGTTGCCTCTCCCCGACAAGGGACGGTTTCGATGCCAGATTACCCTTATTTTACATAAAAATCCACGTCTAACTGTTGAAACAGTTCTATTTTCACTTAGCGATAAAATATTTTTGCTATAAAATACGAAGTTTACACCGGCTTTTCTCGGTGATGGAAACAGTAATATTTTAAGTACCAATTAGGGCTCCGACAAATTCACTTCCAACTTTAGAATTCGAATTTATTTTCGTGTACGTACATAATAAACGTATAATATATTTCACGGAGGGCGGAAGGCTACTAATGGCATAAATTGAAGAGCGAGCGCTGGAGGCAACCGCAGGATTTTGCGTATTTCAAATTCAGTTACATTCAGTAGTGCACGGCGCTGGCAGAAAAGATTCCAGAAACTATCGCTTGAATACAACATATAGATATATTATTAGGTAAAAGGAAAGAAATGGATTGGTATGAAACGCGATGAAAACCAGACATTTGAGTTTGCAACCAAACGCATCAAAAATATGGCAGCTATCCATGTTCAAGTGGCGTGGAAAAACGGGATATACCTATGTTATGTCTACAGTCATTTTCCATTTTGTACGTAGGTATGTAGTTAAACTTTAACTAAAATTTATTTTGATTTGGTTCTCGCATATTATGTTGAATGTATAATTATATATTTCTGGTTAGATTATAGCTGCACAAAATAGAATACAATTTCTAATGACCGGATGTTTACCGAGCTCAGTGTCTAAGTAGATAAGTACTTGACTACACTGACGTCTACATGATTACAAATATAGAATATTCAAGACTATGTTACACGTAGTATGTTCGTGAAGAGCTCTATCTATATTATCCGATCCCATTACAAATGCATCTCGCTGTCTGGTGAAATGACAGGGGCGACGCGCGGGGCAAGACGATTCTCTATATAGCGTCATATCAATCACCATTGCCGTAGAGCAGATCCCTTGGCACTTGGCCTAGATACGAAATTACACAAATTTACGTCGTGGGCCTAAACCGACCGACTGTTAGACCGGGCGGGGATTAGCCGGCACAACAGCTTACATCGGATCTTCGCTGATACCACGCTCGAATACTCGCCACTACCCACAATCTTTGCCTCTATTTTCCACCAGTAATTTGTCATCGCTAATGGACCAAATAATCCTATAATACACAAGTTAATAAGTAGAAAAGTTTGAATAAACTCATCTTTGCTCGTCAATGTAGAGGGCCATCAGGGCGACTGTCTACTTTGCCCGAAGTTATTGCTAAGTAGGATTTGTAAACTTACGTTTCCTCGAACTAACTTTATTAGAAGCGAATCAATTTATTTGGTGAATATTGTCTTAGTTTCTTTGGTGGACATAAATCTACACAGATTTGCTGAATGTATTTTGTGTTCACGCTCAGTCTATTTTGATTTAAATGCGTAGATGAGATTGAACGCGGAGTTAATGTGCACTAGGCATGTTAAACTTTGAGATAGTTTTCTGCACGGTCTTTATATCAGTAAGATAGTGTAATACCCTTACATTTATAACTCCCAGTGCGCCTCTTAATATAGGCTCTCTCTTGATTCCGACTTAATTAGTGTCACGCAAGTTCCCTAATCCTAGGCTCAAGGATCGTACGACCGTTCTTAAAATGGAGATTAGTGCGGTAAATATCTCGCTACGCTATCCTTTCATAAAGCCACTATTAAAGCTTCCAGTTTTAAAGAAAATACTCAGATATTTCATTTCAGTATCTTGTTTTGCAATCAGCTTTATAGCAAAACTGCAATCACAAACTCGAGAAATAAACATTGTCTTTTTCCACTACAAAGAACTGTTTTAAAGTAAAGCTTTCTGCTAGATAATTCAGTGAAAAAATCCTAAGTATGTTGGTATATATTTTGTGTTTGTTGTCGCAACATGTCCGCACGAAGAGTCAACTGCGACAAGGAATTCTAAAAGAACTGAAACATAGTATTTTGTGTACGGAAGTCCTTCCGCGGTCGCGTACAACGGATGTGCAGGAAAACGCTTGCATACTGAGTAGGCGTGCCTAAAAGACACTGCGGACTTTGCCTTACCTACAGGGGAGTACACGAAACTTAAACATGCCACCTAAATCTGCGACAAACCGTTAGAACCGAAGCATTTAGCTTACTGGCTTTACGACCCGTACCTAAACAACGTGAAATTAGAGTAGAATTCTAAAGAGCCTCGTGCCCCATTTTATCCTTTCGGATCTAAATTGGACGTCACTCCGAACGCCACCGCTAAAAAAATAAAACGCAGGTGCATTAACTTTTGAGACACGTCTCGACGTTTTCTCTCCTAGTTAATCTCATTAAAATTTTAATCATAAGTTAGCATCGGACGTCAGCTGAAATTATTTTGAGATTTTCAACCTGTCCGTCGACAAATTAGTCACGGATTTATGCCTGTCGATGGACGGCTAGTCTTATTTTTAACGAGACATCAAACATTATCGAGGGCCCCACGAGGAGTTGCTCAAGCGCCTGTTTACAAATAAGAAACGTCGAAGAGACGAGTGCGTAATAAATTTTATAACACGGCATCGATCCGGATTCGAACGTAATAATAATATATCGACTCGAAATATTGGAATGTCGGTGCGCTCGGCGCGCATCTCGAAATAGACCCTCATCAAAGACAAGCAGGTTTGCAGCTGTAAATCCATTTCAGTGTGGCTTGTCCGCATTATAAATTGGAGCATTGGTGTAGTGGTGTGCGCAAGTTTGTGTGGCGCACGTAGTAAACGACACGACGCGTCCTGCGACCTCGCGTTTCCATCTCATGTCGCACCGCACTCGTTTGCGTTTTCTATTAACGTGTCCGGGGTTCTATTAGGGCAGCTAGATGGATGTTGTAATTTAATTTTGTGTGTTTCACCAATTCAGACGTAAACCTCTAGGGTTGACAAAAGCGAATGTGTGTCTTATTCGGTTTAATTAAAGTTTCTATGGATATATAAACCTGTTTTCAAGGCTTTACTATATTTTATTGCAATCAGCTAAATGGAATTTGAAATAAAAAAGTAAGATTCGATAATACAGCTCATAGTAAATTTGATGAAACGCCGCGCCAGTTCTGAGCACTCTCGACGACCGCAGTGCATAGATTTGCATTTTACGGTTTTGATACGTTGAGCGAATATTCAGCGCGGTGTCGGCTCGGTACTAGGTATCTTTTCAATTCGACGCGGCGGGCGCCGAGTGGACGCTTGAGAGGGCTCGAGTGGCGGCGCGTGCTCGAGGGCCGCCCCCGATGCGCCTGCGCACCGCTCTCCTCCCGACATCCCTTCAAACCTATTACAATTATCTTGCAAAGTTAAGCTCCAATTTGGCACCAGACATCTTCGTCATTAAGACGAACTAGCTCTTTAAAAACACTTAGTTACAATCTACAAGAAAGCGCGCCATATTGCGGGAGTCAGCTGGCCGCGATCGGAAACGCGACACGACCGCCAGACGAGCATTTAACTACTTTTATGTCTTACAACTCATAAAACTTCGTACGCTCCTAACTTCAGTGCGCTCTTAATCAAACGTAGAGATTTGAGTGTCGAGGCCTGTGCGCAACAGTTTCTTCTGGTCCTTTTGTGTCGTCTTAAAATGGTTGGTCCTTAATCATTTGGCGGAATGGTTTTGTTTGTTGCACTCGGAATTGTGGACTTCACTAGCACGGCGAATAAATCATGCGTCAAACACACCCATCGAAGGGGAGACAGGGTGAAATCTGTCGCGTAGGGGGCTGGCTGGGGTGCCTGCGATCCGTCCATTCATCCGTTAGAGATTCATCAGATCACAGACTCATAGGCTGGCCAATTAGCAACGACGATTCTTTTCTATTCACTTTTAATAATTAGACTTACAGCTTCGTCTAGATTTTGTTTTTAATAAAATTTATATTTTTTATAAAGAAGTGACGGTCTTTAATGAAAAAAATAATATCGTACTCAAACATCAGAATAGTACCTATAGTTTTTATTTCGAGTCCAGTATAAAAGGTTGAATGCCCAGCTTATAGCCAGATAATATCGTAAGACTTTAATAAAATATAACTTTTATCTCATATCCATTATATTAAATATCAAAAGAAATGTTATATGATCGCGTTATCTTGAAATACATTATATTATAACGTTTTCTATTTTCAGCAAGCTCGTTTGAGAACGCTTTAAATTTATTGACTTTGGTCTAGTCTCGCCGTAAAAGTGCAAAAGTTTTCAACGGAACGCACAATTTTCAACAATTCTAGCGTACGAACTAGATATAATATTGTGTGTTACATACGTTATGTTTTTGAAACATTTTTAAAAGAACCTTAGTCATACTTAAGATGTACTTACTCTATACTCAAAACAATCGAAAATGTATTTCTGTACTGTAATTATTCAAATTGAAGAGGTTTTATGTCAAACTCTAGTTATATTTCAGTTTTAGTCATGTTGTATTTGAAAGCGAATTAAATTAAAATGTACCAAATAAAAACCAACTCTGTAATTTATGTCTCGTGTAAATTCATAGACAACATATGAATGTTTTATCAAATCCTTAGAAGTTTCTCATCGCATTCACTCTTATACTCTATTTACGATCTAAACATGTAATTAAACTAATTTCTGACATTGTCAGTGGAGGCACAATTACGCGAGTTGTACGTATACCTTTTGTATAATTAAACTGCGGGCAAACCCAGTTTAAGTTTAATCCTATAGCCTCTTGACGCCGCTCTCCCGCCGGAGGGGAGCTTATTTTGTTCGTCAACACTATCGAGCTATGTGTAGACGAATGGGTAAATCTGCCGAGCCGAATTACACTGTCTACTGGTAGTAAAACAGCTCATTTTCCTTTGAAAGATTTTACTTCAGCTAAGAAAGAAACGAGTATGGGGTAGCATAGAATTTTGTCAGACGACAATCACTTAGAGTTTCAGAGATTTAAAAATGTGTAGATTTTGGGTCAGTCACAAGTTTACAAGTTTGGTTAGAACTGTCTAGAACAAAAAGAGCTTAAACGCAGAGATATTAAAAGATACTCGTAATACTGGTGTCTTTAGTCTCTCAGTGATAAAGAGGAATACTTAGACACCACAAAATCCTTACTGATCAAGCTTTGATACACTCGTAGTACGTAGGTGTATCTGAATTTTATTCTTTTAAATATATGGTTCATTATTTTATATTTTTACCGACTGCCAAGGAACGCTATTGTTAATAAACAACTCTAATAAGATTCTGAAATACACTCATCGTTTTTAATATGTTCTATTTATAGATCGATAAAATCGTTTAAAATGAAGATTAAGTACGGGTAAAAGCTCTGCTGAACACTGACCTCAATAGTCCTTTTTTCGTAATGTTAATACAAGATTCAACATCCATGTGCTTGTAGATCTGTGTAAAGATTGCACGTTTTGTAGGCGGGCTCAGTCATACACAACACTTGGGTCTGCGGCTCCTGTTTATTTACTCCCACGAAATGGCATTCCGGACATTTTTTATGCCAACGAATCGTTATGACGTCAAAAAGTTTTTAACATTGCTGAGCTTTGAGTTATGTTATTGTGCTTGTGTGCATTATGAGGGTATACTACGTGCCACCAAAGATGATACTTGAGAAACCACTTTGGTTTGTAACGCTTAAAACATTGCCAAAATAATGTTCAAGATTATTTATAATTTTAGTTTGTGATTGTGACTTTTTCATTATTTTTTTCCTACAAATGCCCACTTCTGAGTATAAAGATCCCAATTCACCACTAGCCACAAAAATCAGTTTAAATTGCGGTTATAGCAACTCAAAATAAAAACTCATACTTAAAATTCGCTGCCCATAAAAACCTATTTGAATTTCGTACTCAACATTTACACTTTTCTACAAAAATGTGGGTAGAAAAAGAACACGGCAGGAAGTTCAAGTTCACGTCAAGAGCACCAGCGATTGTCCACTCCCCTTGTGGTACAATGGCAGCCGCGTCGGCGTACAACATTTAGGCCCTTATTACGTATTCTCGACATTTGCTTAATGTATGAAAATTTGAAAGAACGAACCATGTTGATGGTACTCGAAACAAAATAATTGCTCCGGTCGCGAGAACCCGGATTCGGCCTCCGCATTCATTATTCACTTTTTATTTCGCCCTCCCCTCGGCTTATAATTTGACTCGAAACATAAAATCAAGTTTTATTTGATTATGCCAAGCAAAAGAAAAATTTGGAGTATCTTGTATCCTTCACTTTTAATAGGCAAAAGAATCTTTACATTAAAATTTACTTGGGAAAAGTTCATTTCGATTTCTTTAGCCGCTCCCGTACATCATTATCTACCGCCCCGTATTATTTCTGATTTACTGACACATTTTCCAATGGATTTTTGCAAAGCTCTCGCATCAAGCTTTGCTTTTACAATATCGGATTTCGTTATGTATTGAAAATGCTTCAAAGCGATGATAAATCCGTCACTGGGGATTATTATATGCCTACTATCTATTTTTACCAAACAAGTCAGAATATCGGGATTATCGGGAGATTTGACTGTATTTCACTAGTAACATCTTACTGTTATCGTTATTTACCTTATATTAAGCTGCTCGTCTGACTGTTGTAGGAATGTAGGTAGTGTTTTTAGGTTTCTTGTTACAAGAAGACTTAGATCATAGTCCACCGCGCAAACCAAATGCGATTCGACGGACTTAAGATATGCTGAAAAACAATCAATTCTCAGATTTGCACAATTGGACGATGAAGATTTACACATTTTTTAATAAAAATACTAACACACGTGTTTTCAGATTCGAAATCAGGATTTCCGAATTAAAAATCATATCCTCTATGAATGTGGTTTCTGTCTACATTTTCTGCTTAGAAGTAATCTTGTTATACTGATATTAATCCTACTTTTCTATAGTGCGTTCTATTCTATCAACTTTATTTTGTCCTTCAAAGACCTAGCAGTCATAAGCCTACGTTTTCCTCCCCTCGATTTTAGCCCTAAAAGTGTAAACAAAAACTCCCTACGCACACTCATCATACCCCCCACACATCTGTCCTTATACCTCAAACAAAGCCCCAGTCAATCTTACAATAGCCTAGGGTTACTATAGCCATAGTTTCTGCATTTAGCAAGAAGGGGGAGAAAACGACAAGGCGTCCCAACGTCTCGCTTTCATCCACTCATAGTGCCGTGCATAAAAGAAAGCGAATACGTACGGTGCTATAGAAATGACAAAACTCTTACATATGCAATCATGCAGTCATTCTGCTGCGAATGGTTTTCGATGACGAGTGTTCTGAGCCGTTTCACGTTTTTGGAGCTAAATGCTTCCATTGTTTCGACTCGCTTAGGCTGTGCTGCACTGTTGAAGAGTTGTGTAAAAATTGTAAAGGTAACACTGTAAGAGCTGTTAAGATCTCGTTTCATTTGGAATTGTAATAAAACTGTAATGCAATGCCGTAAAGTTGAGTTTGCTACTTTTTATTCGTTGCCTTAGTATTATAGTATCGAATCCAGTAAATTGAAAAGGTTTTTAGTTCTATCAAATCTTTTTTTAGAGTATTACTGCGTGCGCTGTTGAAAAATAAACTCGTAACGTTTCAATTTTCAGAAAAGATTTCTCATCCATTGGATTAGGCTTTCATTTTCACAAATATCATCCAATACATCTATAATCTCCTGGCTGATAATGAAATCGATAGAAATTACAATCGGAATATAATAAAGCAATGAAAGGCATTACAGGATTATACTCGTATATCCTTTGTGTAGATTTTATCTGTATTGAAAGGAGTGGCTCTTTGTTCGCCTTTCGACGACTGCGTGCGAGTAATGGAACGTTATAGTTCAAAAGCTAGTGCTTAATAAAATAATAAAATTACAGATGATTTAATAGGAATTAAGTAATTTTGTCTGTGTCAAGTAATTATCATTTGCAAAATTATTGTCAAAATATACTCTTATGAGTTAAAATAATTAAATAATTTTCATAACAGTATCTTGTAACATACCTCGACTCAGTTGTGTTACTGTGCAGAAATTAATTTCAAATCTGCGCTAAGAATGTCTATAGTATAATTGAAAATCAATAATTGCAGCAGAAATATACTAACGATTAAGTACATTCAAAACCTTTCACACCACTGGCTTTCGGCTTTCGGCTTTCGGTGCAGGAAAACATCGCGAGGCAACCTGCATAAGTCCGAGAAGAAATTCGATGCCATATGTTAATCCACCAAACCAACGCCAGCGTGATGGATATTGCCCAATTACCCTTCGTGGGTAAGTCTACGTCCAACAATGGACTATTAAAAATGCTGGTACAGGTACATTCACAATACGGATTCGTGTTAATGCATTAACAATTTCATTTAAAATACAATTTATTTCTAGTAATAAAACAGTGCAGTAGCTTCTGAACTGACTTATAAGAAAGCAATATCCGAGGCTCTCCGTACCTATCCCGGCCGTTCTTCGTACCATTGTACGGGAAATCTTTTTAAATTTTTCATGGCCCTATCAACGCATCGATCACGCGTTAGTTATTCAGATCACGGGAACTCTGCGAATTTTCTTCATTTACATGGAGTCGTTTTTCTTGTATTTGCCCTGTTTGTGCGTGTTTAATGTGAAAAAAATTACTTGCTATGGGATTTCGAATTCTTTTTCAGGCTGGCAAGGTTTGATTTTGAATAATTTTGACAGCTCTGAACTTAATTCGGAGTAGTTAGAAATGGTTTTGTATTCTTCTAGTACGAGTAGATTAATTAATGAAACTGGTATGTTTTCAGCACAAACTTTATTGATTGGTTCGAGGTTTTTTTAGACGTATATGAAGGGTTTTAAAATTAAAAAATAATAATAGAAATGCAAACTACGGTTTAATATCAAGAATGTCAAGCTACCAAATATGGATTAATAAAACATTTATTATTTTCCCAAATGAAGATATTGAAGTTAAATAATATAATATGTTGCATCAAGTTGACCATAAGTTACGAGACATTACTTCGTTCTTCTACAGTTTGAGATAATTTGGACCTATTGTACATTACAGTGTGTAACATTGTGATACTCTACTACCCACAAAACCAAAAACATCACATACGTAGACAAAGTTAATTTTATTTCAGAATAGACCACAAACATTAAAAATGCTACTGAAACTTCCGGACGCGCACCATTTATAAACGTTACTAAGCTGCTGATACAAAGTATTAGCGAAATGGCTTTTAAAATAAAATAAACGACAAAACAACTTACAATAAAACTTTATGCCGTCACAAAAGTCAAAGAAACTGTTAACCCCAGAACTACAGACAGCATCACTACTAGACAGAAATTAATACTCTAGTGTTGGTTCAAGCCAAGAAGCAATAACGTTTCGTTAATGTTACCCATTTGGTACGTACGCGGTTAGTGTCTTACGTCGTCTGATGTCGTGAGCCACAACTGACTAGTGCTTTACCTAGTATTTATACTGGTTAGGGTCAGTTCAAACAGTGACGCGACGCGCGACGCGTTTCATAATTATTTTTCGCCAAAAATGGAATAACCGGTTTCAACCGCGTACAGAATTTATTTAGTTCGCACGGATATCATTTGCACGGTTTGCACGGTATCATCGATGTAGTAATTTTCACATTTTTGTTGATTTTTCTGAAATAGTTCAACCGATTTTGATATTACTTAAATAAAATCATCTCTAAATATGATCTACTAAACAGAAAAATAATCACCAATATCGATTCATGATTGTCGGATTAATCACGTACTATACATGGAAAAGAAACATAATCAAATAGAGTTTTTTTTTAAAGTCATTTAAAAGGATTGAAAGAGTCTGCATGAAAGATTAAGAAGCATGAAGAGAAAAGATGTGCATTTGTTTAGTGCGGTCCGAAATTCATCAAAATGCACTGAATGGTCACGCAAGCAAATTTTATAAACAACATAAAAAGACCCTCAATCTCTAAAAAATCAGTAACGCTCTATACTGTAATGTAACTAAAAATGACTCGCTACGTATTGTCAAGTTTTCTCTCTGGAATGTATACCTTATTGCGCGTACGTAAAGTTCTATCGTGTAGGATATACGAAATTTTTTGCCACTCGTTGAGTTGTGTTTGGTTTGAAGTGGACTTAATGCTGATAAATTATGAACTGGTATTTTAGAGTAGTAGTAGCAAATGCATGTCTAAAGTAACAAACAAACTTTGTGTCTATTAACTATCAATAGAAAATAATATTCGAGCGCGACAAAGGAGAACATAGTGCAAAGATATGTCACATACACATTGTTCTTGGAAATCACCGTGTATAGCCAGCTTTAGGTATACTCGTGGACGTGAAGGAGCGCCGCCGTAACACTAGTCGTTTTGTAAGTGATCAGTTCAATTATGACCTTTGTCTTCAAAGACATATTGTGTCTGGCATGTCTCGTACAATTGTTCACCCGTAAGTACTTGTATAGGAATTTAATTACTATGTTTTCTTCATCTTGTGGGTGTTAGAGTGCTATCAAGTATTTCACTACTACTACTGCTACTACTCTTTATTTACTGTCAGAGGTGTAACCAACTAAGTTCTATGTAGGAAACTAATAAATTACTCATCATTATTTTAATGTAAATAAAATGAAGGTAATAGGTAGGTAATGTATTGATCGATGACTTAATTTTATCAGTGCCTTAACATCACAATGTGGCCAATTTTATAGGCACCATCGTAAAATGTTTAATAGCAACTTAAAAAATTGATGTTTCTTTTTTATTATATGTATTTAAAAAACAGAAAAATATTTTAAGTTGCTATTAAAGCTACGATGGCGCCTTTAAAATTGGCCACATTGTTCATATAAAACGTAACATATGAACTGATTTAGCCTCTAGATAAATGATGATTATGTATGCATAAATTTATTTTTCATTTACAAGTATCTCATCAATTGAACTAAACAATAATACTCACAGATATAGTACATACACGAGCCAACTTGTTCATCTAGACACATCTTGTGTTTCTTTTCATTGAATAAATTACTTTAAAAGATCAGTGGTTAAATGAGTAGACACTAATCAGGTAGACAAGGGACTCAATGTTCCGCCCGCAGATTATTGCTTCACATCGCATCCCCCCGTACTAACCAGCACCCTAAGCCCTGGAATCACCATTTGCCATCCTTGCGGTCCGTATTGTTACAAATGACACAGATCTGCTCAAAGACGCGCCGTGCGAGAACCTAATGAGCTGTGAACGAGATAACGTGTGCGACACGAGGAGACGGGATCATCCCTATCTATGCTCATGCTCAATGCTTACAACCACGGCGCTACCGATACACATTTAGATACAGTTATAACCTTCAATAAGATAAACTCTGAATGCATGCCAACTCTACTGTAACAGCTCTACGACGTAGGTACGGGGCAGATCCAAAAATCAATTTACGTTTTACCAAACACATCGCGCTCGCCCAAAAATGCGAAAAGTGAGCAGAGTGAAAATGGAATGAATGATAGGGAGGTCACATTCTATCCCGTGGGTGTAGTAATAATGAAAAATAGGTGCTTCAAAATACGCATTTATTCAGGAAGACAAAGAACAGACGAGCGGGCCAGAGGCTGCGGGCAAACAAAAATGAAATGCAACGTCAGCGGGCGGCCCGCCGACCTTTGTGCCCTCGCCCGCGCGACCTCCCCCGAAATTCCCTCTCTGTAAAAATTGATTAATATTGTCCCACCGCTTTTGCCGCAATAAGTGGTATGCTCACTCTTTCATGACGCAGATAACTCGTAAAAGAAAATGTTTCAACTGGTTTTCGCTAGCTGTAATTTCTTTTTCAAAAGAACGAAAAAGGTGTGCAGCGTTGAGTGGATTTAGAGCAATAAAAAATAACCATTCGAAGGAATTGTACGAGCGCTGACGCTGGATGCATTTATGTGTTTAGTCTTATAGTGTTGTCACGTTGAGCTTCAGGGATAGTAAAAATAAACTGTAAGGACAGCAGTTTGGTATTTTATTAGTGCTAAAATTGTTATGGGGATAATTTATTGAGCAAATTATTTAGCGTTGTTGAGAATGGTGTACCTGCCAAATATCGGCCTAAACACGAGAGCGTATTGTGTTAGCCAATGGCTGGTTAATGTGGTCGTTGCCGTTTGATAATGCGCGCTTGCTGGTCTACACGTGTACGTGACGTCCACCTAAATCATTGAATGCCAGTATTGAAGTTCCAATACTGAAAGCGCTTTGTATTGTTGCTATGACGTTTCGCTCGCACGTTGTTGAATAAAACGTAAAATTTTCAGTGCACGCCGGTGGTACATTATGAATTGAGTTAGTGCACCTCGTAAGCTCCCACGTAAAGGGACGCTGCAGCAGCTCGTCGCAGTAATTGGTGTGTGTAACTTTTTGTTCTCAGGCCGTTTGGCGTTTGCCCGCGGTCAAGTTGGACTAAATTAAATTGTTGTATTTTTCGCAACAAACGAACGAGTTGCGAACGGCTAATGTAGTTTGGTGCACGCGCGAAAAATTTTGAAACTTGGAAACTCGTGATAGTGTAGGGGTAGATACGAGTAACTAGTTTAGTTAAAATTAGGTAGGTACCTACTTTGATGTCATTATTATTTTTGTGATAGGTAGGTACGTAAGTTTTGTGTTTGTGTATTTTTTAAAGTTGATCTTTTACAATTTTTCTTTTTCTTTTCTTCGTTTTCAAAGCATAACAAAACCAAAGAAACACGTCATATACCACACTATATCAAGGGCCGGATCTATCATATGGCTTTTTGGGTTTCAACCCAGGGCCCCGTAGATGCCACCTCCACCGGAGACCACAGCTTAGTCAAATCAAAGTAAAAAATAGACGCGAATGCGAAAAAATATGTAATTTTACTAAATTAAACAGATCGAAGTTTTGAACCCTGCAAATCCTGCGATTAATCAATCCCATATCATTCAAGTCAGCGTAGATGTTGGTACTTCAAACTGACAGTAAGTTTCGGTAGCCATTACACAAGATCGTGCTCCGCTGTTTCCTTTTCAGAATCTGTCTTTTTCTATCTTGTTTAACTATGGGTGATTAGGTGGGTCTCTAAGTAGTATTAGCCCCAGGGCATCCTAAGCTCACGGTCTGGCCCTGACCATACCTATTGCTGAGATGATAATGACACATTCCAAAGTTCCCAAACAAACAATATTTTAGGTTGTTTAAAATTTGTACATGTTTGTGAATATTGATTTTCCCGAGGGATTCCATTGCGTTGTCCACATTTAAGGTAATTGCTATTGTTTCGGCTGACGTGGCCAGCGGTAAACCTGACAGTTGATCCCGGAGGACCACCCTTTACAATCCTATTTATAAATGCCTGTTAATCATTTTTTTATTTATCATTCCCTCTTGAATTCACTGTCACAGAACTGATAATGTCGAGTAATTTTGTGTCGTATTTTATCCAGATTTATGACTTAAGGTTTTAAGCGCTAACTTAAAAACATAGGTACGAGTACCTACTACAGGTAGTTTAATCGTGCTACATTCTAGTCTAGTGTATGATTTAGTATCAGAACAAATATTTTTACCAAATATAAGTTTATTTACAGCAAAAGCATACAGATAAAATAACGTATACATTTTTAGGTCATAACATGTAGGTGTATATAGGTAGAGTATTAGCTTTTACTCTTTAACCTTAAAAACATCAAGACTTTATGTTTCTGGGACAGGATAGGAAAATTTTAGCAGCCTTATAAACCTCCTTTATCTATCCACACCTTTTTTACAACCAATTTGCAGTATATCATAATATATCAACCACGAAAAGGTACCCTAAGAACGTATAAAATCATTCGATTAGGCCCATCACGCTTTTACTATAATTTTCATGTCCTCGGAACGTCATAAAGAGAATTCGCTATGCGATAATAGTCCTTAAGTGGATGCAACAATGTCCGTGATTGCTCAGAAATTGTGTTAGTGTTGTGGTTATTTATTCTCTTCGGATATAATCATAAACCGGCGGCAGTGAGTGCAATTTCGTAAGTTTATTTGCGGCCGATGAACCGGACTCGGATGAAGAATCTCTGTTTGTTTTGGCCGACATTCTGGGAGCATTTGAGATCGCTCCGTGAAATTTTAATAAGATATGATATGTGATCGGCATTATAATGTGGAGCGGTATTTTTATAGCATTCGAGGGGTTCTGCGTCTGATAGGCCAGTTACGTTGGGCTACTATAAATTTTCCATCGCTTAGTATATTTTTATGCCTGATATGAGGGTTAAGGGGCTTCGTAATGTGTTAAACAGGTCTTACAAAACAAAAAAAAAGGATATTGTTTTTAAACTTTCGCGATTTGAACACATTATTATATATACTACGGGACTAATCGCTAACATCGGGATGATGAGGTATTTACCTATATTTATCATGTAATTTTAGTGCGCGATTTGTCCCGTACTATATAATAATAAAACAAAGGATTCCTATCAAAATCTATTGAAAAAAAAACTCTATATGTGCCTATTTTATAAATGATTAAGTATGTCAATACTAAATACCGTTTATTAAATTTTCTTTCTTTCTTACTGAAAATATAGATAGAACTAAAAATTTTACGTATATATTATTAACTAGCTGCGCCCCGCAGTTTCACCCGCGCAGCTCACGATTGTGTTGGGTACTATACTGAGTAAAATGTCTTAGTGGCAATTTAATAATTAATTATTATTCGTATATTGTACTTAAAGTTAAAATAACACTTAGCACCTACCAGGAAAAAACAAACTATGGAGTAGATAGGTGAAAAAATTGAGGACAATCAAAACTTTACCTTGTGTAGTTATTGCCAGGTATTACTTAATTTAACAACAAAATATCATCTCAAAATCGTAACTCATATAAAACAACATACAGTTTATGTATCTAAAACCAAGATAGCGTCTTTATCGTATCTGTACGTAGTAAAAAATGAACAGTAAAAGGAAAGCGTAGTTAGTTAGTTGAAACGCTTTACTCTCTTTCTTTCTATTGAAATTGTCGTTCAGCAGTTATAACAGCAGGAGGCGCGCAGTTACCATTGCGCGTTAAAAAATTCTACCACTATACAAAAGACTCAAAAATAGACTTCCGCACAGGTTTAACTTATGTACGATAGCTGTACGTGACGAAGACAGCCATTCAAACAATGAAGCACCGGTCGACACTCGAACCCGGAGATTTACACAGAAAAGGCAGAAGCGTCATGAGGGGGGGAGCAGGGGTGTGGGGCACGCCACTTGGACACGTACTACCCCACTCGCTGAGGCACTTACTCATCATTTACGTACATTTGATCGTGATTCCTATCCGTGCCAGAATTGAAATGTCTTCGCTATCGCGTTATTAGTAATGTGATAATGGTACTCAGACTTATGTTTTAGGATATTATTTTCTTTACCGTAAATGTAATTTTTTTTGGTAGAAAATGTGTCTGTAGCTAATCAAAAATATTATTATTTTGATGTACAGAAAATGCCCTTACAATGATGCTAATTGATTACCAGTATAAGTTTCTAATACATAAGTATGCTATAGGTATAGGATCTAATTATCTATTATGCTTATCTCTCTATCTTATTTTCACAGGAAATTATTGCTCAAACAGATTGCAGATATTACTATAAATATTGCTATATTAAAAAAATATATGGCAATAAAAATATTAATTATTTAAAATATTAATTATTAAAAATTATATTAGATGCAAGCCGCTTCCAACCGGTCTTATTGGAGATCCATTTGGGAGGCCTATGTCCAGCAGTGGACGTCCTTCGGCTAATGGATGGATGGCAATATTATTTTTCTCTATAATTATCATTTTGTTGTATAATACAATCATGTTAACGTAATCCAATCAAAGTCAACTATAAAGTAGACGTAGGTACGTCCAAACAATTTCAAAGGCGAAACATGTTTACAAAATCTAAATTTAAATAATCAGCACAAAAGTAGAGTTTCACATAAGAAATTTATTTATCCCTGAAACGGCAAGCTTTTGAACGGGCAACCGCTGTTTGAAAAACGCCAGCACATCAGCTCACAAGGGGTTAATTGTTTGACTTTTGTCGTTAACTTTACCGGTTAGATGATATGTACAGGCAGGGTTGAGTCCCTTTTGTCCTTACCTGAGCCCTTATCGGCTAAGCGCGTTGGACTTGGTGTTTTAGGCTCAAATTCCATCACAACATGGTAAAGTTGGATATAAGGAGATAGATAAAGCATTTCAAATTGTGAGTTTAATGCTTAAAGTTCAATCAATCAATCAATTAGCCCTCTATCCTGAACTACTGTCTGTTATGACGTATATATTTTTTTTCCTCTAATAGAGAATATCTCTTAGTTCAGTGTGCCCTTTGGCAAAGGTCTCTTCTAACATTTTCCATTGTGTTCTATCTCTGGCAACCCTTTTCCAGTAAATGCCCGCTGTAAGCTTTAATTCATCTTCCCATCTCTTATGTTGTCTTCCCCGTTTCCTTTTTCTGTCTCTGGGATACCAGTCTGTCACAATTTTACTCCACTTTTCCTGAGTACTCCTTAGCATGTGGCCTGCTTAAAGTTATATTTGTTAAAAAAACAATGCATAACAAAATACAACCATATCATGAACTGTGTACCTGTCTATAGGCCAAATCAAACATTTTGGTTTGTGATATTAGCATTAAGCTGCGCAAAATCCTATTTTTACTGAAGTTTACTTAATAGCTCCACAAGGATTGGGTTTAGCGCCGCTTATAGGTATTATTATATATTCTTTACTTACAGCTAACTTTACAGCCGCCAAGAAGTATGATTCGGCCTTATTTTATCATTAGTTGGAGGTTTGTTTTGTTTCTCACTGATCAAATATGGCGTTGGAATGGAGTTACAGCCTACGTAGGTGTGCATATCTCACCCCAGCACTGCTTTGTCGAAATCTGGACCCTATCTTACTCGAGCGAATTATTTGCGTCACACGAGCGAGCGGAATGAGCGAAAATGAATACCACCGCGCTTATGCGATAAGGTCTCGGCCGGCCGCCTACTCTCTGACATCGTAATTATGGTATCGAAGCGTCCTTTGCCGCGTTTATTACGAAGAATATCACGTAAAATTGTCCACCAGTATTGTTGACTTAAGGCGTAGTATAGCTGAGCATTCATCAGACCCTTTTATGAGTTATGAAATTTCCGGATTGTTGTAGGAAATGTTAAATTTTAAACACGAATTTTTTTTTTCTTTGGAAATAGATATCCGTATAGAATAGTATTTATTTGCGATAAATCAAAATATAATAATCAAATACTGTCTGATTGAATTTTAAAGGATTTCTATGTTCGAAAACAATTTTCTTATGGCTGATGTGATTGATAAAGGAAATTAAAAGAAATCGTTTTCTTACCGATTTGTCAGTCTATTTTTTTTTAGTTAGGTAGTACATTGTTGTATTTAATATTTAGCCATATAATAAGCCCGATTATAGAGGCGCCAGCGTAAATTTAATAGCAGCGTAAAAAGCGTTCTCTCTATCAAATGCGTAAAGTGAAAAAGAAAGAGAACTATGCTATTTAGCTATAATAATTACGTTGGCGCCTCTGTAATCGGGCTTATTATGTTACTAGACGTGTAAATTGCCATCTTACCTATAAATGACCTGTTACTTATAAACGACATTAAAAAAATTGAGTTTGAAACACCTACAGTACATACAAACATATCATAATTGTTAAGTTTAGTTGCATAAATGTGCGAATGAGATAACGACCACCGCATATCTCCCCTTAATATTTTTTCTCTCCCATTATTATAGCGCATAAATATTCAATAACAAAGATACAGCCTTTGAGATGCGAACGGTGCGACGATATTGACATTATAATGAAATCTCCTTTAAACGTCTACGCTTTGATTGCTAAAATATGCATTGAATAAATAAATTAGCTTGAAATTCAACGATCATTCAAAGAGTTTCGCTGGATTTGCGTATAATAAGTCTTGGGGGGGTTTTATAAAGTAAATCTGAGATTTAACTAAGGAATAATTCTCTGGAGTTGAGTATACAATTCGACGCGTATATATATATACTAGTTTTTACCCGCGACTTCGCCCGCATACACAATATATCATTATAATTTATAGCTTTTGTGTTATTCTGATATGTATAGTTTTTGCGTGAAAGAGTAACAAACATCCATACATCCATCCATCTATCCATCCATCCTCACAAACTTTCACGTTTATAATATTAGTAGGATATATTTCTATGTATAACCACGCATCACTTTTTTCATAGTCGTCCGATTTCCATAACACTTTTTTTGTTGGAAAGAGTATAATTCGAAATTGGTCCCATTAAAATTTTATCGAAATCGGCTGAGCCATTTTTGGTAAATCAACAATAATCTGAAAAACGCTACATCGATCCGTGCGAAATATTCGCGATTATTGCAAAATAAAATCTTGTTCAACATTGTAGTATTTAAGTACCTACCTAGGTACTTTAGCCAGTTGCTGACATTAACGTGGAACGTCTCGGTCAGAGCGCGAAATTCAAATATCTTTGGGTTTTTTGACAATTGCAGATATCTTCTTCTTCTTTGGTTTGGGGTCGCATTGTTGTGCATTTGCCAGTGTCAAGTATTAAGTTTAATATTTTTGATATTTTATCAAAATTGTCATTGTCGTAGTCACGTCATAGTCAAATAAAGTCGTGGTCAAATCCAAACGTAGTCCAAGACATACCTCAGTAAAGCATTGGAGACTTTACTAGAGGCGTCTTATAGAGTTTAATTTGGTAACAAATTTGGTAACAACACGGAACGAATTGATTCGTCACATTATATTACTCGCCTACACTCATGTACTTTAATCAGCACATAATCAACGAGATACCACAATTTTTCACTAATTATCACTGATAAAAACACAATTTTAATAAAATAATACAATGAGGCGACATGACTTTTCCGCGTTCCCGCCAAAACTCCCCATTTGCAGATAAACTACTGATTTTAAGTTTATTGTATTATATTGTTAAACTTGTGTTTTATCAGTGATAATTAGTGAAAAATTGGGGTATTTCGTTGATTATGAGCTGATTTACGTGCGTGAGTGTAGGCAAGTTATATAATGTGACGTATCGTGTCGTTCCGTGTTGTTACCAAAACTCCATAGACGCCTCTAGTAAAGTCTCCACTGCTTTACTGATGTATGACTTGGACGACGTTTGGACTTGACCGCGACGTGATTGGACTATGACGTATCTACGACAGTGACTTTTTTGATAAAATATCAAAAATTATTAAAACTTAATACTTGACACTGGCAAATGCACAACTATGCGACGCCAAACAAAAGAAGAAGAAGACATTTACTGAGAAATACTGTGGCTCGGGATACTCGTCAAATTGTAGGCCTCAGTTGTAAATTATTAATATCAGAAACATTTTAGACTAAGTATCTAAAAAATTAGGCACTGTGACCAAACATCCGCTGTACCTAAATATACAAACTTACTACAGGCAAATGGGTAATATACGAACTTAGATTGTAGTATATAGATACAGATAGTAGGTACGAGAGATTCGGGCAGAGGTCTAATAAACCTCTATAATGTATTATGCGTTCCTCAGAAATATCCCTCAGTAACCTTTGTGGGGTGGATTGCATAATATATTAACGGTAATTATTTTAACATTTCGTGTGTTGGGCTAGAGGATCTCTTCCAAAATTGTTTTTACCTTAGTTACTACAACGATCCTGAACTAATTTATTTAGGACGTGGTTTTAGGTAGTGTCTACGCGCACGAGCGCTTGACTACAGTCACAAAAGTAGCCACTAAAGCCACCACTAAAGACTTTTATACAATACTAGCGACCCGCCCCGGCTTTGCACAGGTGTATTATACATAGGTAATATTAACCTTCCTCTTGAATTATTCTATCTATAAAAAAAAATCCGCATCAAAATCCGTGGCGTAGTTTTAAAGATATAAGCATACACAGGGACAGACAACGGGAAGCGACTTTGTTTTATACTATGTAGTGATTTCCTAACATATGTATAAAAAATCGTCGGCGGTTTGTACGTTTCAGGCTCGATATCACTCTCTTACTTATTCTAGAATTTACTATCTACATCATTACTATAATTAACTAATTTTCTTTTTGTTTGAATTTTCATCTAACGTTAAATAAAAACAAAAGCTAGTAAGTACGCTAGTAGATTGTTGATAAACAAATAATAATTCAGGTTTTTTCTTCTATTTACAGATGGTGACCAGGACAAAGAAAATTTTCGTAGGAGGGCTATCGGCACCCACAACGCTTGAAGACGTAAAGAATTACTTCGAACAGTTTGGACCGGTAAGTGTTATTCTAAATTAATCTTAACTATAATCAAATATGGTTAAATACTGCTAAAGTGTTGTAGCGCATGTCACGTGGTTTAACTAGATGTTCATATGTGATTACGAAAGTTAAGCAACATTCGGCACGGTCAATATTTGGATGGGTGATCGCGATTGATATTTTCAGTTTTAGTATTTATCGTGACTCAGATAACATAGCTTTGTAAACCCCGGATATTTAGTCGCTTTGTCACGTCAGAAACCTTTTGATCCGTTTAAATACAAAGACACCAGGGCTAGCCGCCCAGCATACACGACCTTACTTACTAGTCTTAGTAAAGAGCAACAAGCAATGATAGGTATATAATAACAACGATGCACTTACAGTTCCAAAGTTTAGCACCTGAAAGCTCCAAGTTAAACAAAAACTCCACACAAACATGACTTGCCTCTTCTTAATCTACATGATTAAAACGAGAACACGGCTTTCAAAATCCCGTGGGTGGCATACCATTTATATTCCCGCAGCATTTGTTAACCAACGAATATAAAACGCTCTACGCAGCGTGTTAGCAATGAGAAGACAAAGTTCTACCAACTTCGTTCGCAAAATTTAATTTACACAAAACTTTTTCCGAAAGTGTATTGAATTTGCGCCGTCATGTCTCATTTTATATTATTAGACAACGTTAATTTCATCCACAACGAAATCATTTCGTGCACATGATAATTAAATATTGTTAACCCCAAACGCCGTGCCGGTCAAACTCGCAAACTCTGTTAGACCGATTATATGCTCATTTTACCGGGTTTTGATAGATTCATATACAAATACACTTACTGTTGAGCGATTAGAATGTAGTTACAAATGATGTTTTGTGTATGAAAGCCATTAAATCAAAGCTTTCAACTAAATTAATGTTGTTTTAATGGACGTCGAATTACTAAGCCGAGATTGAAATCACGGAAACAATTTCTTTTGACGTTATTGTCTCAGGTCGATATTGAATAAGACTGTCGTCTTAGCGCCAATCTATCGTTCCATTTCACGAGCGGCGTCACTGAAAGCTGCTTTTAGGAAAGGCGATAGGGTTAATATTTGAGTGCGCGGCCGTCGTGCCTGTAAGTCTGAGATAAGTTGGTCTTTGTCTGGCGGTCGCGAGTCAGCGCAGGTGTCTATCTACAAAAGTTTCGTCGTAATTAGTGCCGTATCTAGCGTGGATGCGGACTAAGGAACTTTTCAGGATTCAACATCGGCTACAGGCGGAGTCATTGTGCCAGCTCTCAAAGTAATCGGCTCCGGCAGCCGCCTCCAGCCGCCGCGACGATCGAGACCTTCATTACCTATTATGAGAGTTTAGAATAAAGCCAACGAGTTTTTCGGAGTGAATGTGATTGATGCCAAACGAAGGAAATATCTCGAGAGAGATAAAAGGAATTTAATGAAGAGTCTTTAAGAATAATGATTAAGGGAATGGTTATTCCTTTTGGTCGGCGGCCTAATGATGGGGTCCTTTGAATTACGTTTGTGTTTTGTCTATGAAATATTATGTAGCTGGAATTATTCTAATTAAATTTGAGACACCATAACAAATTAGGTGTATTTTACGATATCAAAGAATTTCAGCAATTTTTGCCTATTGTTTTCTTTGTCAACAGTTTGTAAATAGAATATACGCGTTATACAAATATACATCCCGAAGAAAACTCACATTTACTTACGCAAAACGATCCCTTGGAGAGCCACATTATGTTTAAGTGCGCTAATTTACTAAATGTACGCACACGAAACCCAAAGAAGCAGATAATAAATAATGTATGTGCCTAAAACCATTATTACCTCGGAGAACGCACACCGAGAATTCTGATTACAAATTAATTCAATAACATTGAAGGCGTGCATTGTGCTCCCGGCCCGGCGTCATTTCGTAAGGGTGTCACATTTTGAGCAAGTTTAATTAACAATCTAGTCGCTTTTGTAGGTGCCTTCATTAGTGTATTTGTGGATAAACATTGCGCAAACTCGGCGTGATTCGCGATGCGTGCGTGTGCGTGAGTGAGAAGTTTCGGCGAGCACCGGCGAGTCACGTGCGATGAAATTCATGACGCGGTGTTGTGACTGCCGCGCGTGTGTCGTACTTGCACCGCTCCCGCGCGGCGAGACGTGTGCCGCACCGTTTCCGATATCTCGATACCCTCGACCCTGCTTCTCGAATGCAAACTGTCTCAGAATATCAAATGAGCCACTTAAATACCGAACACAATGACTGCGCCCACCTGAAGCAAAGGCCGCGGGGACGCGTGCACGCAACGCCGTAAATGAAAGCCGTCGGGTCGAGGGTGGGCGAGGTTCAACCCCGGTAACGATTTCCTCCAGATAATGGAGAATTTTCTGATGAAAGCTGCTCCATGCCCTTTCAAGGATTTAGGAACCCGTCGGATTTATGGGCCGAACGGTCGTCGCAAATTTTGTTCGTCACGACGCCGCGCCTATCGCATGCATAATGGCAATCGTAAGATTTCTCTGTAGCATTCCTTCATTGGGATTATTTAAAGTACGGCTGAGGAACGGAGAGTAATGGAGATAACGTGCCTCCAGACGGTCGGAGTATAAAAAGAACAGATTGCATAGAGTTAATTTTATGGAGCTTGAACCGGTTAAGCTAACACAAACACGTCCGCGGAATGACTTCCGGGCATACATTTTCAGAAACAGTTTTAAGGTTAAGGTAATTTGGCAAATCCTGTTTGCTACGAAGTGGTGCTCAAGTTATTAAGTATCTCTTACACGTTCGCGCTATGAGAAGAAAATATAAAATGTAATATAGGAAGGCCGTCTAACTTTCCTGTACAGTTTTGCTCTCGTTCAATAAAGAGTTTGTTGGTGTAATTATCTGTTGAAGTGCTGGTACGTACGCTTTCTTAGATAAATTGCAAAAACTATCGTGATAGATGAAGTATTTATCAGATGTAGATTCTATCAGGTAAATCAAATGTGAAATGAACTTAGTAGCCTTCAATGCTACGCTACGGAGTACGAATTCAAATTTTTTTAAAGGACTAGGAATGTTTTTGTTACGTATAGTGAAAATATAATTAAAACATGCTGCAAAGGAGGGATAGTTTATACCTTTTAAGGCTTCCGTACCCAAAAGTTAAAAACGGGACCCTATTACTAAAACTCTGCTGTCCGTCTGTCTGCCTCTTTGTTTGTCTATCACCAGGATGAATCTCATGAACCGTGATAGCTAGAGAGCTAAAATTTTTGCAGATGACATATTGTCTATTGCCGCTAAAACGACAAATACTATAAGAAACATGAATTTTTAGCCATTATTTGCTCGATATTAATAACGGCGACAAGTAAATGCTTGAAATATTCATAGAATGTTCACATAAAAAACAAATAATAAATAAAAAAAAATATTTTAAGGGGGGTCCCGTACCATATCGTACGGGACCTTTTATCCACAAGTCCGGCTCGCATTTCACCTATTATTACGTACTTAGTTGTTGTATAGGTTAGACTGTGCAGTATAAATATCTAGTCATACTTTCAATTATGTGTTTTGCCAGATACACTTAAGATCATTACACTACCTTACTATAGACCAATATTGTTACTTATTCTTAGCAAGCGATTAATTGCGCTTACACCAGTAACAGAAAATCTAAATAAAATGTTGAAAACCCAATTAAAACTCTTAAACTTACTCCCAATCGCAGATAAAAAATATTCCAGCCTCAAATTAATTTCAAATGAACTTTTATTAAACAACAACAAAATTCAAATCAAAATTCGGAATTGTGAGAACAAACCTCCATAAATGTAGCTAAATAGCAGTCGAATCCACTTGGAGCTCCGAGCTGCGGCGGCCAAGATGCTGACTTTAAAATTAATTAGGCGAACGACCGGTGTAATCGTGAACCCGGCGCCGATTACACTTATTTATCTAAGGCACTCGCATAAAGCAATATTGACCGCAGTATTTTGGTAACAAGGTACTATTTCGCTCCCCCGTCCGTGGCTCTTAAGCCCTACTCCCTTGTTGCCACTGCGACCTCCGCCTGCCAATCTCTGTCCCCAGTCAACAGAAAACGCACACTTGGCCCTCAGAATTTCGGCTGCTTATATTTTATTTTTTTCTGTTCTCATGAAAATGTATGCCGTCTTTATCTGTCTATCTGCCTCGCTAAAGCGATCTTATATTTAATGTTAAGCGGACAACTTTATTCACAAGAATTTCGGTTGGATGTTTAAGTAAAAATATTTTCTTTCGTCTGGTATTATTTTTAGATTTAGCAACGCGAGAAAAGTAAATGGGGTTTTATCATATCTTCAGATGAAATAGCTGTAACGACTTCCCTTGTGTAATCGGTAGGGCATCTGTTTTATGAAAATGGAAGTACTGAATTATATTCCTAGTGACAGAACATTTTTTAAGACGTAATCAAAGAGTTTGATATCTATTCTAGATTTAGGTGTTCGATGTTTATGACTTTGGAAGTGCCGAATCCGATCTTAAGTTAGACTGATTAAAGATTTAAATATCGGTTGTAGACCTAAGTGTGAGTTGTAGATTATTTATGTATTTTATAGCACAATAAGTCATTTTAGATGGTTAATGTAAATTCCTATTTTATTATCTTTATAGAGAGCCGTGTGGTAGAAACTTGATTTTTGATTAGCAAAGTGTAGCAAGTAGACCTTACGCTCTTAGTTCGAAGCTCACGAACGATGAAGTTTCCCGACCAATATAAGTTGAGGACGTTGGCAAAGCGTCGCACGCACAAGAGGGTGTCTTTGAGGGAGTTCCGTTGCATGCTTGATTTGCTATTGTTTTAGCCGTCGAGCCGGGCCAAACTCTGACCGTCGGTAGAGCAAGTGGCGCGTCTTCGTATGCAACTTGCACGATTACTTGTTATTATCTCAACACACGTTTAACTTTGTATCGGGAATGGACATGTTGCCGAAGTCTTGACTGCGACTGTTGCTCGGAATTTTGAACGTAGTTGCATACGGCATATGCCTCGATACGGCTTTGTGCAGCTTTCAAACGTTTTGATTTGACTTGCTTCTCTTAATTGGTAATTCAATTCAAAATGTTTCGTTTGAGTTCCCACGAGTTCTGAATATCTTCAGTTCAATTGTATATCTAGCTTTTGTGTAGGTTTTATCCTGTTTTTATTTTCGTGGAAAGCTTTGTTTGCTGTAAAGCTTTATTTGATGAAATCATACTAACAATACAGTAGAATTTGTTTCATTCGTGGGCGGCTAATGCTTTATTTATTTTTTTTCTTATAAAAAGTAAAAATAAATGTACCTAGTAATTTTGTCAAAATTTCTAATTCTCTAGCTTACTTATTTTTCTTCAAAACTACTTTATTTAGTTTTAGATCCCTTTGGTTTTTTCAAAGTATATTTGATGGTAAAATCATCCAATGTTAGTTTGTAGCATCGCGAACGTCTGAAATTCATATCGTTGTACCAAAAGCACTTGACCAAATCAAACAGTGGAAAAGCCTCGGTTCGTCTCTATCTAAACATGATATTATGTCAACAGTACTCGAACTGTAGCTGAGGCGGCCTGGAATTCGGCGATACGATAGAAGCAATAGACTAATAGTAGGTACGATATCATCCGCCGTATATCAATCAGTTGTTACAACGCTCCACGGTTGTCGTTTATCTTCGAGGGAGCTCGGATCTGGCTGTCCAGATTCGTGCATTGTTCGGACATTAGGGTTGCCGAAACGGTGGATGTCTGAAATGCCGGTGCGGCGGCGTTCCGTTGCAGCGTCGGGGCGCCCGATAGCGCTTCCAATTTCCTGACTTAAATTGCTCTAATTTGGTTATGCGCTGACGGGTGATCGAAGGCTGCTAACGCGCCGCATGGCAGGGATGAGCTGCAACTTGTTATTTTGTTAAACAACTTGTATGTTTGGCCTACCTTTATTCGTAGCAACTTTAAATGTTTTCTAACTGTGTAACTGAATTTGCTTATGAAGGCGTAGCGTTATGTAGCAGAGCTACGTGGTCTCTACGAAAGCATCGTGTAGCATAACAATGTACTTTACTTTCACTTAGAACATAGCAGTAATGTATAATTAGAGTAGGTAATGACATCGTATATTTTACCGTTTAATTCTATGTACAGTAATTACCGTATTTCTTTTAGATCACTAAATCATACTAATATTATAAATCCAAAAAGTTTGTTGGTTTGTTCTTCTTTCACGCAGCAACGGAGCAACGGATTGACTTGATTTTTCACATGGATATAGTTCAAAGGCCGGAAAGTGACATAGGCTACTTATTATACAAAAAAATTAAAAGGTTCCTGTGGGATAGCACAAAAGTCAAAATACCACGCGGGCGGAGCCGTAGGCTAGTAATGAAATAAATTGAGTTCCAACAATGTCAAAATATACAAGCCAAAATATAGACAATATTTTCGTAGTCTATTATAACGTAAACTTTTCAAACTCAACAATAGGATGATTCAATAGCAATTAAATTTTACTCTCGACGCACAAATTGGTGCCTTTGAGCAATTTACAAAAATAAATTAAAAAGTGTGAAAAGTTTAATGCACTACCGAAACAGGAGAGGTAAAAGAAATAACAAGTTTATAGTAAAATTACGTTCACCAATTTGCCAATTGAGAGTTCCGCATTTTTGTTTGTTTTCGAGCGAACGAGTGGAAAGAGCGCCAATATATTAAGCTAATGGGGAACTAATTATGTCTCCTTGCAATTCTTCCGACATCATTGTTGTTCGAAGAGAATACTCAGTCGAAGATGTTTATCTTTATTCAGTTTCATTATTGATTCGGTACGAACAAAAATGTTGTTTAAGGTGACGCATTGATAAACTATAGTTTCAAAATCGAGTACCGCGCCCCTTCACTCGGACAAAATTTTACGCGGTCTCACTTGACAGGATCACGCCAGAGCGGCGGGCGGCAACGCTGGGCTAGCGTACGTGGCGCTGCTAACGGCGCGGCGGCGGCACGCGTCAACTCAATTTGCCTAGAGCATAGATAATCATGGAGTCGCCTTGTCCTTAATCAACAATTTAAAAAAAAGGCAAAAATTATTTTGATCTTTTTAATGTTTTTTTTTTTCATACAATACAGGGTTATTTCAACTGCTGTTTTTAAACTTTCGCGATTTGAACACATTATTATTATATACTACGGGACTTATCGCGCTCTGAAATTACGAGATAAATAAATAACTCATCATCCCGACGTTTCGTCCGAGTTGCATCAACCGTGGTCAAGGGTAGACACTCCGTAGAATAGTGAGTCTACCCGTGACCCGCAACAAAATGTATAATCCCCAGATGTCGGCAACACGTTGTGTAACTCTGCGTATGTTGGTGATATTTCTGGGTGGCTACAAAATAAAATGATGTAATTATATAATTATTAAAAAGTTAAAGCTAACACAATTATTTAGGTGATAGAACATCACCTAATAAATATCATTATTTTAGATAGGTTTCTAAAATATCAAGAGACGACTCCATAGCTTTTTGTTCTGATATTTGTTTCCTACAGTATGGTTAGTTTGTACAGACAAATCTTAGTAGGTACACACTTGAAAATAAAGAATAGACGGAGTATTATTACTAGATACTTTAAATTGATTGCTGACATGATAGATAGGTACTTGGCATGGACTCACTCTCTATCTACTGGCCCTGTTGAGGATGTGGATTGACAATCGTCAGGTTGCAGTTTCCGTTTTTTTGACCTAAAAAAATTGTAAATATAGGTAAATGCAGAAAAATTGAAGTACCTAGGTAGTAAGAATGTGATAATCCATAATCTGTAGACGAATGTGTATTTGCCAAATATAGACTTTATTATTAGGGCATTAGAGTGCAACTATTTATTGCAAGTTTATTATATATGTAATTCGACTTACCCAAACATTCCGTCATTTTTTTTAGGTTTTCTTTTTCGTTTTTGTAAAAACAATTCTTTCCGCTTATTTTTCCTCCCCATTTTCTATGCACACTTGTTCACTACCGTGAAACATGCCAACTTTGCATCCAAGGGTTTCTTTGCCCAGAATGCAATCTGCAAGAAGATCCGTTTCTATTGAAAAATATTCTAGTGTTATGGGAACATTACTAACTTTGGTAGAAAGTAGGTTTTACGTGTCACATCACTGAATACATCGTTGGTAGCCAACTTCATTCAGTAACGTGTCGGAACCTATCGAATACGGTGCATGTTTACGCGGGCAAATTTTTGAAGAAATTTTACAGTGAACTACAAGACATGGTAAAAACAAAGGGCGGTTTGTATTATTGTATGTTATAAATATCGAATTGCTCAGTGTCTTAACCGTAGTTTCGGCGATAAAGGCTCACACAATCAAAAGATATGATGATGGGCAAAGTTATCTAATGATTTCAAGACCTCAGAATGGCTACTTTGCCAGCGTTCAAAAAAGTGTTAGGGTTGTCACTTTACAATAAAACATGTTTTATTTTACTAATTACTAATTTGCTAAATTGAAGAAAAAATATGTATAAAAATATATACTATATTAATTTATTATTAATATACCTGTATTAAAATTTGTTATTTTTTTAACAAAAAAACAAACGCAAATCTCGGATCCGACAAAGAAAGTCAAGTCCAGACGTAAAATAGGGTCGAGAATGTACAAAAATTACTCTGAAAAATGCTAAAATTAGTATGCGAAGCAGTTGAGTCAAAAAAAAATCTTCCAGATATGCTGAACAACAGATTGGTGTACCAAGAAAGACAACAATCAATAAAATTACAAAACAACATGTTAAGTCTGTGGGGCATCCAACTGCAGAAGAAGAAAATAACACTAACGGTTTTACAAGTTTCTGATGAATATGGGTATCCGCTTACCAAAATGGGCTTAAAACTGTTGGTTCACGGATATATGAAAAAAAAAACTCACAAACCCATAAATTCAAAAATCAAAATCCTGGTGATGCATGGGTCCAAAGCTTTTGGTCTAGACATAGTAATGAATTGACTGTAAGTACTCAAAATATTTCAAAGGCAAGAGCAGAAAAAGGGCCGCAAGAAATCGCAGAATATTTTGATAATTTGAGAACTTTACGTAGTGTTTTTATTATAATTTAAATTTTTTGTTTTTATTATTATTATTTTGAGCCTGTGTTGTCCCACTGCTGGGCAAAGGCCTCCCTTCCCTCCTTCCAGACTCCGCGATCTACTGTGTTGGTGGTCCAGTCATTTCTTGTGATTACTAACACAA
Source organism: Hypomecis punctinalis (assembly GCA_949316475.1). NCBI lineage: Eukaryota > Metazoa > Arthropoda > Insecta > Lepidoptera > Geometridae > Hypomecis > Hypomecis punctinalis. The sequence continues at coordinate 9,611,533 of OX438803.1, read as the reverse complement.
ATGTGGCAGCCCTATCACATTGAAATCACAACTTTTATTTAGTATGGAAAAGAGAAAAAATAACAAGATAACATTGCCCACTCATTTCAAAAGCAAAGTTGTATCATAATTTGTAAGATTTTTAAATTAAACTCCTTCATTGCCCTAATACTTTTAATAGTTTGTTTCTCACTGGCAAAAAGGCTACACTTTCATCAAAAATGAACACGGGTAATGTTGGCTAGAATTGTAGATAACTTTGCCCGCCATCAAAATCAATGAAATGTTGGACAAAATGTTGACTTTTTAAAAAACTTACTAAACTAGACCATGCCCATGATCCTGCAGATAACGGCATTAAAGAAAAAATACCTCAGAACTAGTAAAAAAAAACAGATACTTCAAGTTTTCTAAAAAAAACGGGCAAAGTTGGCATATTTCACGGTACTATTTACACACTACCAAATAAAAATACTAAGTACCTAACTTACTACCTACTATAATAATGTTCTAAAGCTACAATATAATATAGTACACTAAAGTCTAACTTATAATTTTGAAAATAATTCTGAAGTAAATTACTCGGTTGTCGTCGCACAGAGTACCTAGAAGACAATAACCAAAAACAAACAGCACGCATCTCGCGCCGTCCGTACTTTGCGGCGTTGCCAGCCCGACGCTGAGCGAATCATGCGCTCGTCGGAGTCGCAACGTCGCACCGGTACGGCGGCGGCGGCCCAGATAGTGCCGGATCGAATATTCTGAGCAAACACTGTAGAGTAAAAGCTAAACTAGAGTAGGCGCGAAGAGATTTGATTGAGTTTTTAATTAATTACTCATAATATACAATTTAAAAAAAAAAAATTCTCGGTTTATAATAAAGAAAAGGGATCTGGCTATTTTATTCGTAAAAAATAATGGGGTGTTGTCGCTGATAATTCTGAGCATTCGAATTACTAAAATTTTTTTGGTGAGCAATTTGTTTTATTTTTTTTTTAATAAAGCCGGTTACTTTTCAAAATTTTGTCCGGTTCATTCAATTTATTAAGATTTTCCCTTATCTATGACATTTTTTAAATTTGAATCGATATCATTCATCCTCTCACATCGCGCATTCAAAAGTACTCGTTTTTGCCGTTTTCGTGTTTCTCGGCCCGGTGCCTCGTCTTAATAATAATGCAATACAATACAACCTAATTACATAAATTACGCGTCACGTTATTTGTCCGCGATGGACTCCTAAACTACTTTTCTGATTTCAACCAAATTTTGCACACTATGTACAGCCTTGGCCAAAAGTATTAGGCACCCTGAATTTTCACTCTATCTTTTAAACTAATTTCACTCCTTTTTGGCATTTTTAACAACATTAGATGTCAATTTAATCACATCAACGAAAGCTTGTTTACTTGTTAGAGTCCAGAACACAAGTGACCAAACATTGACTGATAAGACCGAAAGAAAACCGAATCCTTTGTTTTCGGTCACCAGGTGTTTTATGACCTTAACAAAGAACCGCTTGATATTCTTAGAAGTTATATATGACCCCGGTAAGTCATTTAAGATAAACACTCAGTTATTGGTTAAGTAGTAAACATGTATTTTGGTTTTTAAAAGGTGTCTAATACTTTTGGCCAAGGCTGTACAGTTTGAACAACTTGAGAAATAAGTAAGTTTATATCTCAACTAATAATTGCATTTGTTTGTTATACTTTTAAAATCTATCCGTACCGGGGCAAAACCGGGATGGGTAGCTAGTATTAAATATAATTTTAATTAATTATACATCGAGAATAATCTGAAAAAAAAAAATCGTAAACGCTGACTTATACTTTTTACATTCTTAGTTACTTCCAATTTCAATTTTTAAGGATAAGTTTGATCGATTACTACATTTAACAAAATATTTAACACTAAAAAACGCGCATACTCACACTTACCAACAATTTTGAAAGAAACGCGTGATATTTTCATCCAAACTTCGTTCTTTACTTCGCTAAAGACGCGCGGCTAAAAACGTAATCAGTCTCCATCCAAACACAAAGCCCTCACAAGAAAAATAAAGCAGCCACGATATAGGTTGTTTTCTCCTATGCGAAAGTGAATTCGGATAAACGCACCCTGGGGCTAACGATTTGTATTAGCCGTCTAGTACTGCGCCGTAATTGTCGGAGCCCGGGGCGATATGGCACTCTCTAGCGCGTAAGAGGGGCAAATAAGAAAAATAAATCTCCTTATACCTACATAGGGGAGAAAGGAAAATATGCGTACATCTGCCGATATAGTACCATGCCACAATCATGTGGATTCGTGGTAAAAATATTAACTGAGCTCTTAAATTAAAAATAAATGTGTCGTATCAATAGGTACGGTGTGTCTTCATCAAACATTTGTTTTTTTTTTCTTTTTATACAATACAACAATAATTCAATCATTTACATAGATTCAATTAATTATTTGACTGCAAAAAAAGCTTTTAACAAAAGCATTTATTTTACAAGCTTTTTTTTAACTTGCAATTTATGTACGAGTATGTCTCTATGCAAGTTAAATTTTGCCAACTTCCCGGTTTCCAATTGAGCTGAAATTTTGCACGCATGTGTATATTGCGTGACATTACAATAATATGGTAACATGGAGTTGATCTGATGACGGAGTCGGAAGGTGGCCGTAGGAACTCTTGTACTAAACAAGACAGACCCGTCGTGTTAAGGCTCGTTTCACACATTTACACTAATTCAGAATCTCAAAAGCTTGCATTTAAAAAGTTATATCTTTATAATAATTTGTTCCAATCTAATGTTTTATCTGGCAACGCCTGAGTTGGTACGTATAGATAGGTACACATTTCCGACGCTACACCTTATCAACAAGTGACGTCAACTCAAGGCTCTCTCCCCTTTCTCCAACACGAAAATATTGTTGTTCCTGTTCTTCTGTTATTTTTTTAATGGAAATGCTATAAATACGATTCACGCGTCAACTGGCTGATCCTGTTACAACGTTCGAATTGATGGGGCGGCATAAGCCGATCATTTGCGAAATAAAATATAAAATAAAGGTACGAGTTATTGCCGGCGGGCAATTTTTTGACTTTTGAACTTATCCGTTTGTCCGATTATTGAAAATAGGCAAGAACTAAGCGTATTGCCAAAGGATACGTAAATATTGTACATTACTATAGAGTTGTGTAGAAAATTACATTGAAAAAGTAGCTATATTGTGAAGTAAGTACAACTAAACACGGTTCTTTTTGTTCAAAATTTGACTTCGAATACGATCAAAGTAGTATTAAGTCCTCTCAAACAGCATAAAAAAATTGTTTGGTACTATTAAAATACAAGAAACGTAGTGTTTTTGACTAGTTTGTGTTGAAAATATTATAAACTTTACTGAAACTCCTTCAAATATATTCAAAACAAAACACAAAGAATTTCCAATGAACAAAAACAAATAATAAAATATGTCTGCCGCACAATAAAAGTTATGGTCATTTTAATAAAAGTACCTTTTCTTTGAATTCAAAATGAAATGGTAACAAAAAATGTCATCTTTACAATAAGAAAATCAAAGAGGAATTAGGATGAGCTCACAATAGAACTCGCCCTCAAATCTCTTTTGGAATTGAAAAAGGCTCATTTCACGCGTATATGGAAATTCTCTCCGTGGACTCAACTTTATAATCTTCGCAAAGCTGATTTGAGGCTGTCTCAATTATTTCCTTTATATTATCTTTTTCCTGACGTTAATTAAAGTATTTTAATTTCAAAATCCCTCGTCTTATCACGCCCGTACCTTTATAATTCTTTGTTCTCACGTTGATATTTTTCTCCTTTTGAAATGCCCAGCTTTGCATGTGGCTGTTAAAATATTCTTAAATTTTGATTACCTCGGAGAAATCCGTCCAGATTCTGGGAGGGTCTTCAATTTTTCATTCTCGTTTAGAGGGACAATTAGGTATGCTAATTCATTCACTTTATGATGGTTTTGCGAAAAATACGCGAGACAAAAAGTCATGACTACGAGATTTAGGTAAACGTTTTTCATAAATTTTAATCTGCTCTTCTGAATATTCTGAAGAAGTTGGGATAAACTTTGAAGAAAACTAGTTTAACTGGATTCAGACTTGTCAGGTTGGAGGCAACATTTAAATTGATGCGGTATTTGAATACCCGCAAACCGAAGAGTCCAATCTGCGGCGACCAGCGCAAAGCTTCCCACTTTTTACTCAACACGAATCAGGGCTGACAAACATTTAAAACGTAGATTGAGCGAATCCGCACCGGTTCGTGGAAGGAGACATGGTAAACATAATTAGGAGAACGGCCATGTTGATTGGACGAGACGTCTCGACCCCGCGCCGCTCCGTAAGAAATTGCATGTGAAAGGTAATATCTCAACGGTTGCGAGCCCCTGGTACGCATCTCGAGCACAGGTGTTGTGAAGTTTTGATACTTTGACAAATTGCGTACCTCTGTACGAAGTTGGCGGGAGACGTTAGCTATTATGTTTAACGCATTAGTTTAAATTTTGTGACGGTATTTGTTTAGTGGCCTGGTTAATATTATTAGTAATTTATATTATTACTTATTTGCTTATATCAGTACCTATATAATTTCAAGATGCTATTCATTCAACAATCTAGAATACTTATGTTTATGTATCTACTATACACTATACAGCCTTTCAATTGTATGGAAAGGAAATAAAAAATATGAGTAACAGATAATTTGTTCGTAATTACGGTGTAATTTCAAATCATGACATGAAAGTAGGTCATACCAGTTTTGTGACACACAAAAACGTCGATAATTTAAGTCGGGCGCGGAGACGTTTCTTACAATCAACGAGATCTACTGCCTTACCTGCATTGAAACCGTACACTTTTTTACCGGCACGGTTTGTTTATTTCTTTCCTCTCCTTATAAATATAAGAGTTCGGCACCTCCGCACGAATTCCCAAGATGAAAGGGTATTTTTCACACCCGGGCTGCGCAGCGTCGCCGACGTACCGAACACTCGACTAAACTTTGCGTTTTCACTATCGATTTGCGTTGACGCTATTTCGGAATGAAAAATGTTTTGTCGCAATACTCTTTTAATTAAATTGGTACCCCGTGAATAAATTTTCACAGAAAGTTCTTTTGGAAACAGTCACGGCGATTTGATGGAAGTAAAACATCATTTCAGTAACCTGACCCTTCGCTTATCGTCGACTGGAGGCGTCACAACATTCCTCACTCAGGGCGTAAAGTCGTAACACCGTGTTTTAGGTATCGTAAAAGAAATCAAAAGCGAGCGTGCCCCGAGCAATAAGACGCCTCGATTCCCGTCATTCACTGAGAGAATTAAAGTTCTCTTACAGAAAAGTTCATTTTAGTATATACAAAATGTGTTCGATGAGTAATACGAATTCCGTGACGGGGTGGTCGGCAGGCGCGGGCACTTTGAAAAAAACGATGATGAAGCACGATCATGTCCCTCGAAACCCCGCACCTCGCTGACAAATTGTCGAAGATTTTTTTCTCTAAAATTCCTTTCCTTCGAATCCAATTATTGAGTCCTGCTTATAGAACGCCCGAGCGTCTATAGTCTAGTTCTTAAACGCTTTATTTTCTACTTTTTCACAATTCTCTTTTGGTTTATTTGCTAAGTCTTATCGGGACTGCAGTCAGCAAAGTCGTACAGTTTGAGTTTGCTCCACTGTTGCGAATATGAAAAAGACGTTGTTGAGAGGCCGACGGAATTGTTTCCGATGCGAGAGCGGTCGAGATGGCTGGCGTAGTAATATTACCGATGCAAACATGTTTTCGGAGCGCTCTAATTTTATTCTGCTCTCCATTTGGTACAATAGGATGTGCAATTTCGTTCAGCTGATGCTGTCTAAATTGGTCTGTTATGCAAACATCAAACAAAAGCGAGTGTGTGTAAGCATTCAGTAATATATGGAGGGTTTTGAAACAAGAACTTTGAGAGGAGTTAAGAGATAGTACTACTGATTTAGTAATACCTTGTTGGATGATTTGATATTGACATACGTTGTGATTTTAATTATAAATATAGTTTTTTAATTTATATTTAATCAAAACAATCAATTTTCGTATTGCTTAAATAATTTACGTTTCAGTGTCTACTTCATTCCTAGAACCTGATCCCTCGTGCCTACGATGTAATTGCTAAAAAGACAATTATAAAAAAGTACGTACATACTATGGCACATGCGCAGAATTGTCTCTGAATACGCTTTACACAAAACGCACTGATATCTGTTGAATATAAACACATAGATAGTAGACAGTGCCGGGCCGACCATCCCTATAAACGTCTGAGACCCACTACCAAACACTATAACTCGATACAAACCGTGATAAAGGTTCGATTGTATGCAGTAAATAAAATATGACTTGGCCATATTTCCACTTTCGTTTCTTTCCGTTTTACGTCCCTTTTTTCTGGCCTCCCAGGGAAACCGTTCATACAAAATACCTTTTCGATATTGCTTTACTTTATTAGCATTGGGCACGTGTTTTTATATCTGGAATATCTTTCACTTCTGCGGAATAAAGATTGCCCCATGTGTGCTGACATTATGTAGTAATATATAGGAAACTTATTTCTATTCATTCGCGTAAATTACTTAAGCATTCAGCTCTGGGACGTAGGAGTTAAAGCCGATTTCATTTTCTTCAAACTTACGTCGTTTATCAAGTATTGAAAGGTACCAATAAAAACTTTTATCGCCTTCCAACATGCGCTTTATTGCGAGTAGGTGTGCCTAGTTATTTCATAAATTATACACTTTTGCAATATAATGGGCGAGTTGATTTTGTGTACAAAGTTTGGATAGGCTATTATGGAGTAGTCAAGTTACCCTAGATTTCACCACATAAAATACAAGGTATATCTTTTTGTAGAAATAGCTATTTAAGTTTTCATACGACTAATCAAAATAAGAAGATTTTATTTATTTAATAGATTACATTGTCGTAATCTTTAAGATGTTAGTCAACTTTTGATTTGGTAATATATTATTAAAATCGTGTTGAAATATTTTACGTTATGATTTTATTTTGAGTGCTTTCCACACTAGATTTTTATCTCAAAGAGTTATCTTTGTGATAAGCATTTCAAAAATCTGAAGCGAACGCAGGATTTGAACCTGCCCCTTCGGATCCCTAGCCCGACGCTCTAACCAACTGAGCCAGCCCGCCTCCAACTAGCTAGTTGAGTGCTAAGCTGTCTAATACGGGTATCACAGGTGGCGCCACCAACGCTATAAGTTGGAAAATGTAAGCACTTCAGAAATTTGAAGCTTGCGTAGGAGGCGGGCTGGCTCAGTTGGTTAGAGCGTCGGGCTAGTGATCCGAAGGGGCAGGTTCAAATCCTGCGTTCGCTTCAGATTTTTGAAATGCTTATCACAAAGATAACTCTTTGAGAAATATTTTACCGTAACAAAGATGCCTGACTTCTAACAGACATGTAGCCAGCAGTGAAGAGTAACCACGCTATGGCTTTGATGAGACTAAAGTATTTCAGTAAACGATTATGAACTTTAAGTAAACAAGAGAAAGATCGCCAAAGGAGCAACACTACTGATATCCCGCTAGCTATAAAGTTGCCTGATAACCTGCACTAAGCTCGGAGGTAACGTTATCTTGTCGCTTGTATGACAAGTGTCAAATGGAATAGCACTATGCTTCGTGAAGCTGAGTTTTCTCTCGGGATATCTATGATTTATACTCTTAGCTTGTGCACAATTTGTAAAATACATTTTATCGAGAGAAGCACTTAAAAACGTGGACATTGTAGTTTTTATCCGCGACTCGTTGGATATATAACAAACTGAAGCAACTTTATCAACAAAGTTTGGATTTTATTCCACAATTTTAAAGAGTTTCAGAATGTAACTTATTAAGTTGAGTAAACTCGTCCTTACGATCTTAATTTTCTGAGTCTTGGTGCATCATCGTAATATTACAAATTTGTGTTTTTGATAATAAACCTAAATTTTAACGATAGCGTAAAAGTCGCTTTTCTAACAAAATTCTAGGTAGGTATATCTTGAAGAACACTATAATTTTTTTACGTAGTAAATAGAATAATTTGAAATTTATAACATGTTGGGTTGTACTTGTATTGTAACATAGGCGGGCGCATCGGGGCCAACCTGCAACAGCCCACCTAATATTTACCTGGGTGTTATTTAGGTGCTATCTGTATAAGTATGTATTTAAAAATACGTATATGTAGTATATCAGTCTCTGGCAGCCATATCACAAGCTTTGCTTAGTTTGGGGTCAGAGACCGTGTGTAAGATGTCCCCCAATATATTTAATTTATTGATTTTGTTGTAAATTAAAATAAGGTACAATGTTGATAAAATACATTACCTATACATACATACTTATAGTAGCCGGCAAACAACTTGAACGATAAACCATAGCTACCTCTCTTTTGTTTTCTCTGCTAACGAAAGGGAGAGAGTGATATTTTTTTGTTCAACTTACGTGCCGAGACCTATACCACTATGTAGAAAGTAACTAGGTAAAGCTTCTTTGTCATTGCCGACCTTTTCTCGTCATGAAAAAGGGTCGTCCATGATAATTTAAAACAATAACATAAATTTTTAAGTAACAAAATAGAGGATAACTTGTTAAAAATCTCGCAAAGTAAGCAAACCAAGCTGTTTCACCCCAAGATTTAGCTTACAGGGCAAATAAATAGCTTCTTCAGAAGCTATTGCGAAGGCGAATTAGAATAATGCGCAACGATTTGGCGTTTCAACAAACGAGAGAGTCGAATGGCCCTCTGTGGATTATTCGCTGGGTTTGCCTGAATTTGGGTATAAATGGAGGTTCTGTAAGGGATTTCTAAGTTAGGAGTGCAACAATCAATTGCTCTTTGTATGCAGCAGACCTTTCAAGGTTACGAAAGCTGAGAGAGAGCGAAATTGACTGAGAAAATGCACCTTTTGTAATTCATGAATATTTACCATTGAGTGTGCAATATTTTATCATATTTCAATTCAGTAAGTTTTCAATATTTTCAATTTATTCATCTTATTTTATAAAAGAAGTTTCTTGCAACCGTCTTGTTAAGAAGTATATTTTTGTTCATTTCATTGAACAAAATTCGATTTTACCTATAAGTTTTATAATGTATACAAATCAGAGTTATAAGTATGTATGGAAATTTGTTTTATGTGTAGGTACAATTGTGATTCAAAATTTGATTATATTGCCTACATTGATATATACCTATATACATTTGAAAAGATGACGCACTGTATTCTACATAGTACTATCGCTGTGACTTGTTACTTATCATATGTTTATTCACTTAATTATTATGTATTGTAATATCTTATTAATAGCGTCAGCTATTACAACTTTTTGTGATTTCTAGTCGGTCATGTTACATCAGTCACCATACCCAACTTCATGTCAGGGTAAGCAGTAGGTACACATGAAAGAGCATAATCAGACCAACATTACTCCCGAGTAATAAAACCACAACTATCCGTCCCTGCAAGATTTCAATTAATCCATTTAGTGATACCAGCCACGCAGACGAAATATTTCATTACTCGCATTAATATGTAACGTCACAAGTAGGTAAGCCGGGCCTCGTCTCTGAGATCAAATGGCGACCTGTCCTCTCAATGCTAATGTTAGAGATTAATGGAATTACGTACGCCACCGCGGTCGAGAGTATACTTTCAAAATTGTTCTTTGCGGTGTCGCTGGCTCTTAGGGTGTATTGTTGATGAGTATTTTAATGCGATGTGTAGAGCAACTAAAGTAGATTAAAATAGGCGGTTTTTTGTTGTCTCGAAACTATAGATTATGTGACTTTAAGGTTGTTCTGAATTGAACACGAGATGCCATTTTAATGCGATGTGTAGAGCATCTGAAGAAGATAATTTACAGCAGTTGGATTTTTTCGTCGAAATTTTTTGATTGTGCGAATTTAAAGTTGTTTTAAATTCAACATGTTATACAAACATTGAGCAAAAATATTGCAACTGACGTATGCTAAATTAGTTGATACGCAATACATGGTTGGTAAATTCTATGCCACTCATGAAGAAGGGTCAAGATGACCCTGAGTGGCGTTTGTACTCGCCTACCTTCCAAACTAGGAAATTTACTGTCAAATGTTGAACATTAAAATGGGTTTATAAGCTACAGATACTATGATTTTCAGCAACATATGACTATAAAATAAAAATCTATCCACGAAACAAAATGGACAGGATCATATTGACCCCACCTCATCCTCACCGGGTTAATAATACAAATACTCAAATCACAATCAGAACACATTTTGTCAGATGATATTTAATATCAATTAATTTTCTTATATTTCTTGCGTAGTCATTACGAAAATTCATTTTGTCATACATCATATATTATTAGTTCTGAGATGGTTAGAAGTATATACCGTATCAATTTGCTTATCATACTTGGTAGTAGTCTTTATAGTCTAAACCAAGTTAAGTAAATCTTAATAATAGTACATAATATAAGTTTATCCCAACTAAATCAAGATAAACCAATAAACAAGCAAAACGTCCTATCTTAACTCACTTTTGAATTATTGTGTGCCCCGGGAGATTTTCATATACGGCGCGCAACATGTGTTTTATATCATCTCATCTTGGCCATATTTCCTTACATCAGACTCCGTAAGAGTACCTACATAGACTACACCAGATTGAAAATGGAGGAACTACAGAGGTTCAATATAGGAACGAGGAATACGAAGCCGGGCTGCATTCATACATGTTGAAAAGTCATAATATGATTTCGAATCGAATGCGCCGTATGTACGTTTTTATGGTCTTTGAAAGCTCTTCGAATAAAATTTTATTCAAACGTAACCCCACAAAGTTGGGCACACCGTGTGTTCGTCTTTTGGCGTTAAGTTAGATTTTCACAAATCTACGTTACGTTTGTAATGTTGATCTTTGTTCGAATATTATTTGAGCATTAACGTAAACATGTATCATCTTGAGAGCTTGTTTAATTTTAGACCGTATTGCGTGAGGTCAGGTAAAATATGGCGCTTGGCTCTACCCTATTTTTAGCCCCGACGCAAACAGAAATCTAATTATAAGTTTGAAAACATATGAAGAAATATCAGTAAATTTTTTTTCTTCCATTTAAAAGTTAATTTGATCCAGACTGCTTCGGTGGCTCTGTGGTTAGTGACCCTAACTTTGGGTCAAAGAAGCGTGGGTTCGATCCCCGCCCAAGGCAAGTATTTATGTGATGAACATAGGTGTTTGCTCTGTGTCTGGGTGTTACTTAGTTACTATTTATACAAGTATGTATTTAAAAATATGTATATGTAGTATATCAGTCTCTAGCAGCCATAGCACAAGCTTTGCTTAGTTTGGGGTCGGAGGCCGTGTGTAAGATGTCCCTAAATATCATAAAAAAGGTATGATCAAACTATTTTTTACTAAATCGATTCAAATTAATCGTCGCTTTTTCCTTTCTAGTTTCAGAAAAATATTTTAAGACGTGTTTTGAATGCAAACTGCGTTGTTCAAATATGCACCCTATTCAGCAGTTTAAAAATTATGTCCATTAACTACTGGACCTTAAACTTTTTATGACCCGACACGAAGCTTTAAATACTCTCAAATGCTCTTAAAATCAATAAAAAGCCTACTTTCATCAGCGTCGAAGTAATAAAAGCCGCTTTAGTGTTATCCGCGGCAATGGAATTAGATAATGTATCTTTGTAAAAAGTTCATTTTAAAGCCTTAAAAATCTAATTGGTGAGGGCGAGCAATAAATATTTGCCGTCGAATCGGCCGTGTCGCTTTGAATGTCGATGGAGCCAGGGTTCCTTAATGCATGTCAATAAGGACCGTTACAATTTACACAGGATTCTCCGTAACCTAATACTTGTCTTCGTATATCTCGAGGATTTAGAATTGCCATCGCGCATACAAAATTAATGTAAAACAGTTGAACCAAGAGCGCAAATTATGAATTGGAAATTGAATTTTAGTTGGTTGGTTTTGGTGTAGTCTAGACACAAAGGCATTAATTAACTTTTAAATATTAACAGAATTATTTCTTAGTTTAGAATAGATGCTACGTTCTCTATATTCTCAATTCTGAATATTTTTGTGGATAATACTTACTTAAGATCTATTGAACAAGGAAAGCAAGATTTTCCTATATTATGTTATTAATTGTGTTTTCTCATAGGTATTGGTTCTATAAATTCATTCAATTTTATTTAATTCATTGGACCAGAAAACTTATCATTGGTATGGAGTGCCACACACAGTGGACAATTTGAAGGCAGCAAAAATAATCTGAATATCAACCTAAGCCAACAGGCACTTCCACAAATCGATATTTTAAACTCATATCTATTTAATCTGAGTCACAAATAAAGCATCTCCAAACTCTAGCCAACTAGTTTTACGACTTTCTGGATGTCTTTGTTAATCATATACCTAATAATTGAACCTTATTAACATGTGCAAAGCATCATATCTAATTATCTATACAGGCACATTTTGGATGTATCCATTTATCACACTGTCTTATGTCACTTTTGGTTAGAACATCTTAAAGTTTAGTTAATTTATAGTCGAGATCCCACAGCAAGAACATCCCGCTCATAGCGTACACGGTTCAAACCATTTTTTTTATGTTATTATATGAATAGGAGAATATATTTAAATAGGGTTGCCTTGCGAAATTGGGCCGCAAATATTTGAAATTTAAGAATGTTTAATTAATTTATATTTTTAATAGGAAAACATATCCTTAATTTGGTATTTATATAAATGCATTGAATAGGGGAATACATATAAACCAGGTTGCCTTGTGAAATTTTATCGCCAGTATTTTTGATTTAAAAAAGTTTGATTATTCTTTGACAAAAACTTTCATTAACTTGTTTTTTGGATACATTACAAAGCTTATAATATATAATAAGGTTGCCTAGTAAACTATAACTCTTAATTTTTATAATTTCCTAACATTTAAATTTCCACATTTCTTTAGGTAACCTTGTGTAGGTATATATATTCTAACCTTCTTGATGTATCTAGAAAACATGTGAATGAAATGTTTTGTCAAAAAATAATCAAACTTTTTTCAATCAAGAGCACTGGCGGCCAAATTTCGCAATGCAACCTGGTATATATGTATTCTCCTATTCAAAACATTCATATAAAAACAAATGAAGGAAAAGTTTTCCTATAAATTAATTGAATATTATTAAATTTGAAATACTTGCAGCCAAATTTCGCAGGGCAAATCTGTTTAAATATATTCTCCTATTCATATTATTACGAAAAAAATAGGTTTGAACCGTGTACGCTATGAGCGGGATGTTCTTGCGGTGGGATGTCGGGCTATAAATGTAGACACTTAGAAATCAGACAAAAATGCACTTTGAAGCGACTGTAAACAATGATTTATTCTGATTTTTTAACTAACACAATGATAGATCTTGAACAATGTAAGTCTCATGAATATAAAAATAAAGTTTAACATTGTCAGCTTACTAGAAACCGTGCTGCGGGCTACATTAGGAAGAAAGACAGTACTTTTTCAGTTTTCTTCACTGCATTGCTGCTACTGGGTAGGTACTTTTAGTTCTCGTATTACGTCGAACCAAGTCCAAAGCTAGTTTAATATAAAATGATTAGGTACTGAGCTGCTCGCGCTGCGGGTGATGTCATAAAAACTGCGACACTTGGAGCTATCAAAGGCGTACTAATAAAAGCAAACAGTAGCGAAACGAACCACAATGGCTCTGTAACAGTAACAATGTTATGGCTACCCATGTTTACCCCCAGTCAATAACTTTCTGTTCGAGAATTTCATCTAGCTTTTTATACGCAAATTGTAAAGCTGCTTTGTAAAATTGCTAGTACAAAGTTTGAGCGCAATCAGTTCTTAACTAATGTACTGTATTTGGATGAAGCAAATGCTTTCTATGTGCCAAGATGCTCACTAAAAAAAATACTCGCCAAAAGAAAGACAATTTCAAATTGCCTTTATACTTTTTGTGTGCAACTCGATTTCAAATCCAATCCGTTTTAATTGTAAGTATTTTTAATTTAGATTTAATGGTATTACATGTGAAATATATTCCTCGGACACTTCAGAGTACGATTTTAAAAGTTATCTGGCGTATTAAAAAAATAGCGACATAATTGAGTATTTTGTTAGATTTTGAGAGCCCTTAAAATTTATAGATGTGTTTTACATACTTAGTACCTACTATTACTGGCCCCTTGAAACCCATAATTAGTTTCCTGCTATGGAATTCTTAGGTACATGCAACGTAATACTTTGTAGTCTCCTTAATGAAAACGCTCTTAAGTGCTCGTGTTTAATGTTTATTTACTTCCACTTTGTTTTTTAACTTCATCCTTATAGCCTTTGTAATAACGACCACAAGTAAAAGAGTAAGAAGTCGCTACTAGATTTCTTTAAAAACGTCCCGCTGCCAACCGTTTGGACTAGTTGTTTCAAAAGTATTATATTGCCTTATAAAATTCACTCAGCCAAGTTGAGTTTAAAACATAACTTGGAATACTTCACCGGATAGTTTGTCCACGATTTGTGCGAGTCGCAAATAAGAAAATGTTATTGACAAATAATGTTCGGCAATCTCTTTGAGAGGGTTCTAAGGTTTGTTGTTTTCTAGAAAATGCTTTGACGAATTCCGAAGTCAGTCGAGTCGAAGAGGGAGACTTGTTATAACTGTTTATTTTGGATAGTCATTTAAATCTGTTGTCATTCAGAAGTGTCTCTACTTGATTAGTTTTCTTTACCCTTTGTCGTTCGGGTGGTTTTGTTTACGGATTATGTGAGTGTATTATTGTTAGGTAAAGCTTAGATTTCAGAAAGCTTTATTTACGAACGTAGCTATTTGTGAAAACTAAATTAAAGACTTTGGCATGACTGTGTCTGCTAATGCAATTTAATTTGATCATTTGAATTCAAACATGTGAACTAAGCCATGTATACGTTTAGGTCATCACATAGTTGTTTTGGTTTGATTACTTACTGAATAATCTATTCCAATGAAATAGGTACACAGTCAGTTCGTTAGCACCATTTGGCATCAGATAAATGTTCTAGCAAAATAATTTGGGGTATCGTGTATTCATTCAGACATGTGATTTGGGTTTCAGTGACAATAGATACAAGAAATTAGAGATGTTTCTTTGGCGTGTTTGGATGTAAGCGCAAATCCAAACAATTGTGACGTAAAAAGGGTTCACGGTTTCCGTTGTACTTACCTACATCACCATGTCAATTTGGTTCCGGCCGCGAGCCGCCGTGACGTTTTTAAAGATTGACACCAGTACCCTAATCTAAATGTAGTCGGATTTTTCAAACCGTCCAATTTATGATTTGATAATATCATCGTTGCGGAAAAATTGTCAACCGAAAATAACTGAGGTGAAAAAAACTGAATGGAACATGATTTTTCAATTTGCGCTTAATGTTTATATGAATAATAAAATATTTTGATGTTAATAAATTCCCACAGTACTTACTCTAAATATAAGCTTATCGTTACATAACACAAGCCTTAAAAAAACATCCGTTTGAAGGGAAGACTATTTTCACCAGTATAAAAATCAGTGCGACCTATCGCGATCGATATCGCCCGAGCACACCTGTAAGGCGTGTAACACAAATAACGCAAGGAGCTCGATAAAGGCCCGCAGACCCGCACTCCTCACATCGAGAGCGCCGGCCGAGATTTATACGACGTTTTTATAGTTCGCCACGGACGTTCCTTGTTTTAATTTCGCGCAAGGATCAACGCTTTTCCCGCTAGCCGGCGGCGGAGGAGTCGCGCGGCGTCTAGCTAGCGCCCCTATTTTGCCGCGGGCCTAATGTCGCGAGGCGACGAAATTTATCGCGCCGCTTGTAATTCCGCCCGCCGCCGCTCCGCCCGCGCCTCCCTGCATCACCCCGTCACCCGACAACACACTTGTAACGTTTTCTAATGAAATTGTCCACAAACTCCCGCTCGCCACAGCCCCCAGCCCGTCGACGCCGGATCAACCGAAAAAAGTACAGCTCGCGTTACTAATGGCTTCATTTATCACAGTCACTAACAGTGATACACCGCAACGACGTTTTATATTTAATTTGGCTCTTTCCGGAATAAATTACGACAATATCGAGCCTCGACCGATAGAAGACAACCGAACCGCTGTTGAGTAATCGAGACAGGTCATAGTATTAAGACGCTAATCTTCTCAGATTAATTTGTCCGTGGCTAAGTAATAAGTTAGCCGCTGTCACCCTCGCGCGCTACGAATCGCGAAACGTCACAAGGCGAGGCGAAATAAGCGAGCGGTTTCCTGAAACTATTTCCCTTCTGTAGGAAATCATCAATCAGAGGCGGAGCGTATGAAACAACCGCGATAACAATGGGAAAGTCTAGAAAAGTTATTCGACTATAAAGATAACATTCATGGGAGCGTTTAGCGAGACGTGTTGTAAATTAAAACAATAAGCTAGATACGAGTACGGTGGAGTAGCGCGGGTTTTAGAGTGGATGAATGAGGCGTGCACAAGCGACTCTGGTTTTAAAGTCGTTGAAATAAAGAAGTGTTTCTTGGCAGTTGGCGTGAGTTGTGGTCTCGTAAGCAAGTTGCTTTATGTCTCACGTAGTTCAAAGCGCATGTACTCTAACATATCGTTCTGGTTAAATGCGAAACGATAAGCGTCGCGTCGGTAACTTTGTCGATGGGATTTCTACATACGACTACGTTTGAAAACTAATCTTTTGTGTTTTTTTAGAGGCGTTTATAGCCGTGACTTAAAGAATTTTGTTTTGTTAGTAAATATTTTTGAATAAATTCCAACTCTCTATTAATGTTGAGTCCATGTCTAATGCTACGAGTATAACTAAAGCAAAGTGGAGAGAAGATACTCGTTTAAACACCACACTTGATTACCGAAGAACAGCTCCGCTCTGCTACCGGTAGTGCTTTGATTTTCGCTAAGCAAATAAAATAGGTGTATGTCATTTCTTCAATCAACCTACCTACGGACTAGAGTAAGTTCCGTACATCTCCTCTTCACTCTACTTTAGTAGAGAGTAGAAGTTTGATACTAACAGTAACTTGCGCAAGAGTCTTTATTCTGTCTAAACGGCTAAAGATTAAAGGAAGGTAGAATTCAACGTTGTAGAATGTAATTTGGCAGCAGAAAAGTGATTAGATTGTACTTGTCTAGTTAGTCTAATGAGCACAGGCGTTGTTAACCTTTACTTTAATTTTCGCCGATTTTCGAGATAATGCTCGCGTGGGTTTAGTAAGCATTTTATGTTAATAATTGGATCTTTGTAACTCTACGGCACATCGAAATTGTGCTTCTCTACTGACAAACAAATGCCATAACAAATACTGGGACTAGAGAGTTGTTGACTTTGGTCAATAACTCTCTTGAACAGACATTTTTTACAGATATCTGTGAATAGACATAATAGTGCTTTTGTATAGCATTGTCTAATTTTATGTTGACATAATGATTTGTAACTAGGTATTGGGGTAATGCATTCATTGACAAATTTAATTGAATAAAAGTCATTAATAATAAATAGGCAGACATACTTCCACAAACATTTATTTAAATTAAGAATACTGTATTTAGACTTCTGAATCTTGAAAAACAATTATGTTACAATTTCCATCCATATTAATTATTTATTTATAATGAAAATTGTGGAAATTCTCCAATAACAACAGGTCATTATAATGGAACCCATTTGTGTAAATGTACTTAAATATCTAATAAAATTTAAATTTTCTGAAGTTTAAAATATTTTTTAAAACTGTACGAATTACTTATCCAAAGCCGTTTCATATACCGCACAAACATTTACAAGCGAGACAAAAATCTGCTCAAGAGAAAGGGTATTATCGCTCATCCCTTTTATTTACACTACCGTAAAACACCTGCCTCGAAAAACATACGCTTTCTCAAAACCGCAAAGAACCCAAAACGTTACCTCGTCCTACCCGCACATTCCACATTCTTTCCGCATTACAAAATAGTTAGCATATACGATAGCCAAGTTCAAAGTTGCATTCACGGTTCGGTGTACGGTGTTCGAACTTGGTCTCTCAGTTTCGAAAGCAATGTAAATCGTCTCCGGCCACGAACAACTTTCTGAGATATCTGGCCGAAGGACAAGACGCTAATATATGCGAAATCCTACGTATTGTTGCCTAATGTCGAGACTTTGTCTGCTGTTTCAATTTGCGCTGTTCGACTTGGGAAGTTGTTTCGGCGGATACCTTGTTGCATCTCGCATATAACGAATTCTTATGGAAAATTGTCTATATTTTTCTTGTGTCTATTATAAAATATTTTTAAAATCAAAATTGTATTGCGCGTAGTTTACAAAATAAATCAGGCTGGCCTAGGACTCGTTAGAGCTTGAAATTACAAACATTGCGTAACCCAGAGAAATATGGCAGCTTTTAAAGTATATACGTGTATTCTATTTCGCTGTATATTTTTTTATATTGATTTTTGATTCAGAAAATAGACTTGCTTACTACACTACATTTTTTTGCTAGAAACATTAGCTGATAAAAATCTGATATGTTCTACAAAAAGTTTTATATGAAACACAAAGATTATTCAAATTATTTTTTTTTACATTTCCATAAATCACGGACTAAACATAAATTGGACATTGCCATTTGAGTTGGAATATTCGTATTATTAATTTTGCTGAAAATTCATATTTTAATAATATAAACATCTTGTTAATAAACCAAAAATAAAAATAGTTCTCCCAAAACAATAACAATAAACGTCAAAAAGTTTATCAAATGGCACACGCATTTACCTTAAATAAACCGCGTCAAACGATGTTTTCATATATTAGATAGGAGACTCCATAAAAATCCCTTAAACTTTTCGTAAGGTCTTTGTTTTACATGAAACGTCATTTGTTCTATCTTCTCCCAGGTAGTCCATTGTGTAGCCACTTTTGTCTCGTTTCTGTTTAAATAGCAGCGAGTTTCCGGCTCTAGCTGGGGGGCCATTTCTTAGGCCCCTTTGCTTAGTTAATTTAAATTAATTTATTCTCACCCTGATACGGAGTAAACTTAATTGTAGCATTTTAGACGTAATTTGGCTTACCTTCGCTACGTTATGTATGCATGGGTACACATCATTAATCAATTACATAATGAGCTTTTCATTACAAAAATAGACTTCGGATTTTGTCATGTAAAGCTAATTAGACGGTTAAGTTATTAACGGTTTTGTGCAGTAAAATACAAAGAAAAATCATTCATTATATATAGTGTGCAGTTTGAAAAACTTTTTATCTTGAACAATTATTTAAATCCCGTTATATAAAGGATAAAAATAAAAAAACATTTGTTTAAAATTGATTGTTTTTTGTGAAATAAAACCTAATTAATAATGGCTCTCATTTTAGCTCGAAAAATCCTCACATAAAAATACACATAATCTGCTTATCTCTTTAGTAACTGCGTATAAGATATGAAATCATTTTTATCTAATGTTTTTAGTAGAAATATCTGACACCATGGCCAGCCATCTGGCTTATACGAACTTACTAACTTAGTAGGAATATAGAAAGTTCACTGATAAACAGAAAAAAAGTTAAATGAAGTGACTTTATGCCGAGACTAAGTTTGATTAAAATTAGCGTGTACATTATCAATGTCTGGTTTCTATCTACAAGACAATTGCATTACAAGCAGCATCCAAAATTACAATACTAATTCGAATGTTTAAATGTAACTTCTGCAGAATTTTCGACCCAAGTAATAGTGTTTAAATAAACAGGCGTCTGTACAAACAGATATTCTGAAAGATTATCCTTCAACCCGCTGCACCGCGAGAATTTGACTGAAGAATATTGTTTGTATTTCATTATCAACAAAAGCTCTGTTGAAAAGATGACGCTCAGCACAAATTTGAAGTACAGCCACCCACGAGTAAACTGTAGAAAAGCCGCACTCAGACGGGGCCCAAGCAAAGATATTTCAGAGTCGTATTTACTCAGGCGTGCCTAAATTGTTTGCTTACATGTTTGACGCGCCGCACGCAACGCTCATTATGGCGAACGGAGCTTTGTTCAGACTTTAGCCAACATATTGTTACACCCGATGGAGCTGAATGTTCTTTATATGTTTATTTTTATCATTACAGGTAAGTTCCTGAAGCGCTTGTGGCTCGTTAACGGTTGCGGTACGGTGAGAATTTTCTTTTGAAAATTGTTTACATTGTTCAGGCTGCATTCTTTGTAATTTGTGAAACTTTTCAAATGGAAACATAATAATGATGTGAAGTAGAGCAACTAGTGTTTGAAATGGGAGCTATTGGCTAGATACGAGTAGACGTTACGAGCGTTTAGAAGCGGAGAACGTTCATTAGATTTCTTCCCGTGGCGAGCCAGGTTGGCTCCCTTAATTGTTCATACAACAAGCCACGAGGGAATTGGCTCTAAACGTTACGCTGTCCAGATCTGGTTATTCCGCAAACGTTGTACGACACAACGTGCAAACAATGCGAGCCAAATTCGACCGAGCCCGCCTGTTGTTTAGTTGGGTTTTCGCAAATTCGCAGATCTTTTTCAGCAAATCCGAGACGGTGATGGAAAGCGCAATGGGTGGCCGTTTACACCTGCGATTCTTCTTCATCTTACCCTAAACTGGCGCACCGTTTTGCCTAAAGTAATTATGCCACATAACGTATTAGTCTTTTGGGAGCGAACACGTGTTGGAAACGCTTAATCACTTACTTTACATTTGCGTACGCAAATAATCCGTTAATTTAATTTCGTCGGTGGTATTTATGACGCTTATTTAATTTATTATCATATCAAAGTGTAGGCTTTATTTAGCGGGCTGTGTGCGTGTGAATAAACGTTAATAATGAAATCATGTAACAGTACACAGGGGAAAAATTTTAACGATTCCGTATTGTCGGCGGTTAGAGTCGTTTTTCTGCGTTCTAATTTGTATTCCGTGAAATAACCGTATCGTTACTTTTAGAGTTATGTTTTGACGTGGAAAGTTTTCGTCATGACCGTAAATATATTGATCACTTCCGAATCCTGATATCATATGTCGTAAAACGCATTCGGGTGCGTGTTTGGACCCATTTCGCTTAAATCGCTTTGAGACGTCCCCACCATTGATATTTATGTTTTTTTCTGGATTCTTTTAGAGGGTGAGTTTTCAAACTTTCCTTTTCTGTAAAACTGGCTGAATTTACTGCATTGATGTAACTAGAGTGTCGTAATTGGTAGAAAGTTATTACTTTTCTGTTTCTGCTCTCGAGAAAAACATAAAACAATTGTGCAAGTTCTCCGGGAGTGATTTATTTTTATACTTGGGAGCATCTTTGCCGAAACTTAAAAACATCGTTGAAGGGAGTTTTGCGTACTTACTTGCTGATTTATTATTTATTACATTTTCGTTTGATAAAAACACTCAAAACTTTTCAGCCTAAACTTAAATTTATTGCTCGCTATTCTTCAACGTTCCTCTAAGTTCTGACTGAAATGAGTTTATAATATTTTATTTCAAGATAAAATTATACTCTCAAGAAAATTAATCAATTGAGCCGTATATAAATAATAATAAAAATAATTTTTCTTTTCTAGGTCTTAATCTTTTGATATTTTCTCTCCTAACGACTAATTGTAAAAAAAAGAAAAAATCTGTAAGGAGTAAGCTTCGACAGTAGATAACTCGCACCAACTTAACCTTTGTTTCAGCCACTCGCGCATGGGCTTCAGAAATATCCGGTCGAGAAAATAAATAACAAAAGCCATTTTATCTGACAGGACCTTGTTTGAAATCATAACAAATAGCCTTTAGAAAACCGCATCCCATCCGAAAAGTCCTACAAAAAGGGATCCCCAACACATAACAAATCTCCCGGCCCGCGACGCGCAGTTAAGAGGGCTGTCGATGAAATCCCTTCGGCGACTATTCGTTATGTGTCTTAATGGATTACATGGAATAAAGTAGCCATCGACAAAACAAAAGGCCCGACCTCCCAAAAATCTCTGACCGCATAGTTTGCGGCCTAAAACTAGATTTATTACATTTGACCTTTGTAATTCTTGTCGAAGGTTTTCCATCCTATATGTGTTATAGCCAGTTAAGGCTTTCAAAGGTATAGCTCGTGTACGCCCGTTGCGGTTTTATACGCAACTAAATATTTTATGAGTTACAAAATAGTTCTGTGAAAGTTTCATACTTGGTTTGGTCCCGCCGATAAAATCCTTCTAATGTAGGTATCAATGTCATCTGTTTTATTTCACATCGCAGTTTGCTTTAATATTCTATAAGCGAGCTATACTTACTTGCAAGGTGTTTTAATTTGACTATTTCTCATGAAGTCTTTTCATTAAATCCTTACAAAAGTTTTTTATTCTTTTTATTTCATATTGATTTGCATTTGACTACACACTGCCTGATGTTAAGCAGATATGCGGTCTAAGGTGTAACACGCTTACCTGGAAGATACTCGTACCTATTTACTCGTGTTTTGAAGACCTCTACATTGGACTTAAACGGGAAGACAGGCTCAGGCAAAGCGTTCTACATTCTGGCGATTCGTATGACGAATGTGGATTTAAAACGTTTGGTTCCAACGCGCGAGATGACCACCATAGAAAAAAGTAGCGCTTTGGTCGCGTCCGTCTAGCCGTAAGATAGAAGAAAGGATCAGATTGTGCAACTCCTGGGCGCACTTACCGAAGTGTATCCGATAGAAGGGTGATAGTTTTCCACGTTGTATTTTGTTTATTTTACCTGCGTAGTAGTTCTGTAGTTTTCCGTGCTTAGGAGTATCTACCAAATTAAATATCTGTATAGCTTTTACCGTTGAAAATTATTTTTATTTACCTTTTTTATTCAAACAAAAGACTATGTATTCTCTTTAAGAACATTTCATTAAAATGATAATAGGTATAGTTATAATCTGACGCTCATCGTCAAGGCGCTGGTATTACAAAATTCTGATTATGAGTTGTACAAACTACCGAAAGGTTTTCAAAACCCTATCACTAAAAACGACTACAAATCCCACTTTCATTTAAATTAATGAATTAGAACTACCAATACGGAAGCATTCAAACACAGTGAGCAAACAGCATTGCATAGCTTTTATACAACCCCTGCACCATGCTAGGGGAATCACAGTTCGGTGCCCATCACATGAAAACATATTTCTGCCCGATCGCCGCGATTACCCACTCGACGCTGTTAGTTGCAGCTTATGGCTACAATTCCTATACAGAGTGTTTGGTTCTATTGTTTTTAGTATCGAGTAAGTATTTAAATATTCCAAACTAACAGCTTGTCACGTCTTCGCCCAGATACAATTATTATCTACGTAAACAAACCTTTCTATAGCTGTTGCTTTTCTGTCCATAGATAGAAATCTTTTCTTTGAAACACTTTAAAAAATAATGAATTGTCTAATCTGTTGTGTAGTTTGTAAGATATAAGCTGATACAAAGGCGGGCAGACAGCGACACAGAAATAGGGACTTTGTTTTATAATATGCAGTGATAGTGAAGTAACATGTAATTGTCTAAATATATAAACGCGTACATTAATAAACTTAGAACACGATGATTATGTAGGTCAAGTTTCTAACACAAACAAAGGTAAAATATAGTTCTACAAAACTTATATGCAACGTATTGGTGGCAATAAACTTGGTGTCAAAATATTATTTGTGCTTACTTTCTCTCAAATATAATGATTTAAAAATTTTGGAAATAACAAATTAAAGAATATACACTAAATAAAATCATAAATAAAAATCAAGAAAATATGATATTAAAAACTGTGACCAGAAATGTTCAATCATCGTTCCGCAATGTGTAGTATCAAGTCGTAATTTAAATAACAATCCTTAAATATGCTTGTCATTTAGCCAAACACCCTGTACGTCTGTTTCAGACTGTTCATTTCAAGCCCTTTGAAGGCTGCACGTTTAGAAACGTTTGATTTCAACTCCTCCCATCAGCGCCGTTGCACTACATTTCTCTTTCCACTTTTACATTCAGAAACAAATGAAGAGCTCGTATGAGGAAGTTTTTAATTCGCCTAATGCACACCGAGTACCTGTCTTTTCCTAACTAAAGTGCAGTCTGTATGGCTTCGCAGCGACGACGGCGCTCTGAGCTTTCTGTGACATTGACTGTTTCATTGTGAGCAGTTTATTTTAGCTCCGTCTTGAATACATCCCATTTTTCTTGACACACGTCTGGAAGTTCTGTTGTTGGAGTTGAAACTGCGCTCGAGATTTTCTTCCTGTTAAGAGCCAACGTTTAGGTCAACGCGTGGAATTATTTTTTTCTTGTGTTTTTTGCAATTTATTTTCTTTTCTGTCTTTGTTTACCAAAACTGTGTACTGTATAGTATGTCAACATGTAAAGCAATTTGTATCAAATTATTTCGGCGTGTATGTTGTATATATCGCCTGATTTTAGTCTTTTTGTTTTTGGTTAATAGTGGAATTAACGAGATAATTTTTTTAGTAAATGTAATACATAACATTTTGAACATAATATCACCACGCTATCTTTTAATTCTAACAAATTAAATAATTCGTTTCGTAGTTCAGGATGAGAAGCTAAGATGAATGATAATAGTTATAAATTAGTATAAAATTATAACTTTAAAAAAATCCAAGCTTTTGAGATCCTGAATATCGTGTAGTAGCAGAGTGCTAGCCAAGACAAGTAAAACAAGCCTAGATCCGACGGGTCTATCTTGTTGAGTACATGAGTTCCTGCCACCTTCCGACTCCATATCAGATCAGCTCAATGTTACCATAGTATTGCATTGTCACGCGATATATCTGCATATGCGTGAAATATTTCAGCTCAATCAGAAACCAGAAAGTTGGTCATAAGTAATTTGCAAGTTTACACCTGAACTTAAATAGGTACATCCATTGCAACTTAAATGAAAGCTAGTTAAAAGGTAAGATTTGAATTTCGCGCGCTGACTTAAACGTTGAGCCTTGATATATTTCCGTCTAGTGAGATTTTGCCTAATGAGTCTTAATTAGAAACAAACAAGACATGCAACTAAGAATTGTACGAAGCATAATCAGAGTTAATGATTACTTTGATTTTCATCTCCGCCCGACGAAACGAGAAACTTAATGAAAAGTCAAGCAAACTCAGTCGAATACAAATTTAAGCATTAGTATGCAAGAGTAAAGTTTATATTCAATATAACTTGCATTGTTTTATCTTTCGTTTGTCTTTTTCTCATCAACAATGCACAAGTTATTGTTACGTTTAATCTTTGTTAATAAAACTGTAACTAAAATAGAGGTCCTTTTGTTGCTTTACTCTAATAATTTTAATTTTTAAATATTTTTAATAAATAACATCAATTTAAAAAATGTTACACTGTGACCGGGTCTTATAAATAAAAATAAGTTGTTAATGCGTGTCGAGACATGTGTATGATAGGCTTCCGTAGATGGTGACGATGATTATGATGATGATAATAACCGATTTTATAAAGTCATAAGATGGTTAAAAAATAATACGGGATAGAGCACGAATTGCAGTGCTGCTGCAGCCATCCTACTAGTCTATTTATTGAAACCGCTAATAAATAAGATATTTTTAATTGAGTCTTATTTTCGCGATTAATTTCATAATTTTGTTGAAGTTGTATAAGAAAGCAATACCTGACTATTTTTATGTTAAATAATAAAACAGCAACTTGAGTAACAGCTATACATTTTGTTTCGTGAATTGACTGTGCTATAAGGACACATTTTTGGCAATAATTCCAATTGATATAAAAATCGTAATGATAGAATATTATAAACTTTTATCGCTACTCGCAGACACATTATAACTAGTTTGTTATTCAAATAACATTTGTACAAAGCAAATAACAATAAAAGTCTCAAAAGTTTCTTAATGTAGTGAACGTATAATGCTATTTTTATCCGCTTAGTATTCGAGATATTGTTCTATCTTAGTGAAGTTTCTTGTTACTTCTCTTGTTACCATACCGTCTGGCGCGGACATCGTCTAGAGAAAAATTCTCAGTAGAAAGTGTTGATTCAATGTCTGGGTGTCAGGCCGCGGTTAGTTCCGCAGTGTCGCGCGACATCGACCGCTCCACCTAATTCTGATATGAATATGAAATTGTATGTAAATGTCGGCCAAATGTTGCCGCGCAACTTGACAACTCGACAGCGCTGTAAATATACGGGTAACGTTGCACTGACTAGGTACACCGAAACATGCGAGTTCCTAGTTTACGACTGCCACTGTTTGAATAAATTGTTTAGATTGCCGTCTCTACATTTGGAGCGTCTAAGTAAAGGTGGCCGTCTCAACTTACGCTCGGGACCTCGTATAGGTAGACGGTTAATATAATGTGAACCCGTGCCACAACAGTCTAACGAGAGCAATATCACCTAACTACGCTCAGCAGAAGCACCCCTTCTGTTTCAAACTAGAATCCATTTCACGACTACAAACTCCGCAAATGTGCATTTTCTCGAGCCAGAGCGCTCCGCCGCCAAGTTAAGTTTACCACTTGCCATAATTACCAATAAAACGTGTTCGCGCTGATGGCACGTCAGCCGAAGCCGCGCTGTCGGCCGCATCAGAATTATGAACTTGCTCGCCTCCGTGACACCGTGATATTGCTGACGTTTCAGCCTGATTATCTTTAATTAAAAAGTTGTTTTAGGCTTTCAAAATGCCAAGTTATTAAAAGAAATTGCTGAGACTCCGCGAACTGGTAGCTCAGTGAATCGTCATAATTAGATTAGGAGCGGCGGGTTTACCACGGTTCCGGATCTAATTTTACACTTCCAGAAATGACTAGATTTTTCTCATTTCCTTTTATTCCAGTGTAATAGTGGATTCAAACGCATGTTGTTCTCGAAGAATATTGACAGTTATGATCACTTCTCGATTGGAGCGCGGCCAACAATGTCTAGATTTTCTGTACGATTTGTAACTTGATACTACCCTGGCTTCCGTTTAGAATAGATGTGCCGTTTTAGTATTGCGTCTCTCTTGTATTCGACTTGCGTATCTGAGATATTTACGACGTTATGCACTCAAACTTTTACGTGATCTATGACATTGTGGTCGATTCTTTGATTTTATTTAACAGGAATACGACTTGCGTACAGTTTTCTCTCTAACAAGATAGAGCATATGAAAAGCGGTCCCTGGAATATAAACAAGCTATTAGACTATGAGATAGATAAGAGTCCGCATACTTAAATCGAAAATGCACTCATTGTTTCTAATGATTTTTTTTACTGTAATAATATAGTTCAACTAACAACATCCTCAAAAATGACGAACTTTTTTTGAGGATATCTAAGCGCGGATTATTCTATGAATTTGTGTGCGATTACTTTTGGCAGCATTGAGTGGACAAAGTAATACAAAAATCAATTACCATATTCAATTAATTGTATACACAGTGACAATAGAGTACATTTTGACCTAGCAGACAGGAAAGAAATAAGCAAATAAAACCATAGGGAGCGGACTCCACGCAGCGCATCGTATGACTCCTTTTATTTATTTTAATCAAATCTGTTGTTTTGATGTGGCGAGGTTCGCTGTGACGGCAGTTGTGCGCCATAGAGCGGTTTCAGATTAGCGTATTTTCCTGCGCGTATGTATACGGTCGTTTCGGCATACGCGCTTACACGCGCGCTACATTACGCGCTTCAAAAACCTGAATTCGCGTAAACGTGCTTATTTCGGTGTGTTTGTTCAAACCGGTAGTGGTGTCATGTAGGTATTAACATGGATTCTGACGCTTTTTTTAATGTATTATGGGGCTACATTTGGCCACCAACTCGTCTGATGGAAAGTAAAATTGTAGCCGAAGTTGCAGTTTGTAGATCTAGAAGATACCTATCCACTCTTGACTTGAAGATATCCAAATTGTAATTATCAGGAAACAATAACGTAGGCAGGAAATCCCGAACCTAGCGGTACGCACCATGTAGGAAGAAACGAGTCGCATATGCGAGCTTAGTACCGTGTCAACATTCGTGAGTTGCACGTGTGCCAAAAGGTGCGCCTATACGCGCCTACATACGCTTCCAAAAACGAGCTTATACGCGCGTGTAAAACGCTAGTCTAAAACCGCCCATACACCGTGCTCGCCATGAATTCCGGTACCCGCGGATAGATGAATGCTTTAACATTTTACATATCCGACGAATGAATTCGCTGCTGTTACTGACACTTTTTCATTTTATTCAGTTACTCTGGGATGATACGGTTTTAGGTGCACTCTGTTATATTGTCTTTGTGAGGATTGTCTGCTCTATTTTTTGTCTGCTGTCCAACATTCAGAAATCTAATTATGGTACCTAAAAGGTATCTAATTTATTAGCTTGGAAACAGTAATCTCATCAAATTGTAGGTAATCATAATCATATCACCACTTGGCAATTGTCTTTTTACAAAATTTAGTCACTAAAAAGGTAGTTATAAAGTCGCGTATCTTAAATAATTGTATTACATAATTTATTACTAACTATTTTAGCACTAAATTACTAAATGGATACTAAAGTCACCAATGTACTTGTTAATTAATAGAAAGAAAAAAAACGCAAATATTACTTACTGTATGAAACAGACTAAAGTTACTATTAAAGTTACTTGGTAACATGAAATGAAATGATCATTCATTTCATTTCACTTAGTGACGTAAATAGACAACCAAACAAATGACGTAATTTTCTTTCTTCAAGTTTTATTAATATCTCCGATCAGGGCACGTTATAAAGCGCCATTGGACAAAAAAGATATCCCATCCACTCTCAGCAGATAATGAAAATCTTCGATGTCGTATCTCTTTTTGTAATTGGCTCACATTTCTTCGTAATAGGGTTGTGCGTGCGGGGAACTGTGGTTCGATTGTGCAAATGAAAAGCAATCAATGGTTATGAGCCGAGCGGAACAGATGTACACCCCTAGAGTACAGTAACCGTTTAGTAATTATTTTCCAACCAACTTAAAAGGAAGTTATTCCTGTAAGTAAAATCAGACTTACACTGTTTTTGTATATTTTAGTTAATATTAGCTTTTAAAATAAATGTGTGTCTTAGAAGAAAATAAGGCATCGAGTTTTTTGTGGCTTTTAGGGTTGTGACGTGAACACGTCTTCAAAATTGCTTCCATAGATAGCAGCATGTCAAAAAAACAAATGGTAACAAAATCGGGAGTACAGTTTTTTTAGTTTGGTAGGGATTGAGACTTGGCTGAAACGTTCTTGAGCAAAATTAAGTAATGAAGAAAAAAATCAAATCAAAAACAGAAATTAAGGAGTCAAATCAAGGACTTCCTTCTTTTTGAAAGTTGAAAATGGCGCGCATTCACTGTGAAACGCATCTCGACGATTGCCGTTTACGTTCTACAATCAGATAGTCCTATATTCCTACCTCTCTCATATCGACTTTTTCCACTTCGTTTGTTGCGTCCGGTTGGGGAATAGTTTTTGTTTCGACCGGACTAATCAACGCCCGTACATGACCAAACGGTTTGTGCCATTTATGTTACTATAAAATATTTCCATTCAGTTTGTTTTACCATAGTTTTATATCGAACTGGAATTGATATGAACAATTGAATTTGAAAGTATAAGGAGAATGAAATGTTGCAGTTAATTGGAAACAGGTCGTTATCGAAAAAAATCTATATGTGAGTTGAACATTGTTTTAGCTATTATTGGGTTCTATACGAAACAATTTTAAAGAAAAATTGCTTAAAAAGTATAAATGGATTTGTACATGTAAAGTAGATCCTTAGGAAAAAGCATTCCGTTCCTTTTAGGTACAGAACCCTGAATGCTTGTATGCAGTTACACTGAAATTATTCAGAATTTTCATTACATATACAAAATAGTTTAACACCCAGTTCTGATTCCAAAAGGGAATTATTGGAATGGTTCGCTATAAATTGATATTACGCGTTAACTTACTGTAAGCAATATAAATAAAATATTGACAGTCAGATATTAAACCGGATAGGTATACCTGTAAAAAAATTATACTGGGTAATAATAAATAATTAATTAATTAGAAAGGCTTACTTTCTAATTAATACGATCACAAAATATTAAATTCTGATTGTGTTTGTTTTTTATCTGTCAAACATTTTCAATAAAGTAGTGTTAAAATGGGTAGCAAGAGTTGATTTGAATATTTAATTTTTCTAACATTTTAGAAACCGCATCGTTAAACCAAATTACCATGTTTCTTAACAGTACCATAATTATGGCAAAAAATGTAGGTATTATTTTGTTAAGAATTAAATATAACATCATTATCTGAAGTTGCTGTCTTAATAGGTGAGTTTTTTGCCAAAAGTATTTCAAGGGAGCTGAAAGCTTTATTGTATTGCTGACCGTTAAAATCCTTCCATGCCAAATTTGCCGGATTGTGCCCAAACACGATTTGTGTAGTTCCAAAATTTCGGTTATCCCCACAAACGATTTCGCAACTGTAATTGTGGTTATGCGGTGCAAATATCGATTTACATGCCACTGTATAATTCAAGGGTTGAATAATGTATTACCTTTCATTAGCACATTGGCCGGTCCTGGGGCGTATTTGCACATAAATTCGCTTACCCACACCCAGGAGGAAGCCTTAGACGTGTGAACGATTATCCTTTGAAGCGAACGCGCCGCCATATAAACCCCTCTTGTTTTTTATCGTAATGCGCTTTTTATTGAGGGTCACTTTATCACTTTATTTGCACTGATGTATTCTTTTATTTTGCCCTAAATTCTTAGTCAAATCAATATAAACGAAGGAAACGAACGTTTCCAGGTTATTTTTCTATATCAAAATCAGTATGTACACTTAACAATAATTTATTTGTGTTACAAAAACAAAGTATGTTCAAAATATATTTCAATTTCATTATGTTTAGGATATTTGAGTTTATTTATTACCAATCAATACAAAGGTACCTAATAAGTCAATTAAACCAATGTTTAAATAAAAATATATTATTACAGTTTAAAATTTGCTAAATTATTTATCCTACTAATATTATTATCCTACTTATAATCGCGAAAGTTTGTGAGTATGTATGTTTGTTACTCATTCACGCAGAAACTTGAATTGAAAATACATCAGAATAACACATAGGCTATTATTTATTAAGATATTGCGTGAAACGAAGGCTGCCGGGTCAGCTTGCAATGAATTATATTCATAAATAAGACTCTGAACAATGTCGATTATAATTTATTTTAATGCAACATGACCCTCATATTATTTCTAATATCAACGGCTTACAAATATTAATGGCAAGATAAAGAACAAGTACAAAATAAATCACGTTTCATTGCAACCAGAATTTGGCAACTGCACCAGATATTTCAAACAGGAGTGAGCCAAGAAATACACCTTTATAACTCACTAACTATAGGCAACACTTATAGCAGTTTTCACAAACTTTTGCTGTAAGCAATCTCTAAAAGTGCTCAACGTTATTTGCATAAGTTGTCTGACCTTTAAAAGTAGGCACTCTTGAAGTCAATTTATGGATACAGCGTGAAAGACTAGGCGCCAAATTTTGCATACATTTTGGAGAACAGTTGAACCAAGTCTTCAAAAAAGGACATGCCTACTGAGGGCGGGATATTCAATTTATTAAAACGGTATCTTATCCGTCTTACCGGAGGGAAGCAGCAGAAATGTTAGGTCCATGGGTTTCCATAAAATATTCGTGAAAAGATTTTACGAAACGTCCCTAAAGTATCCGATATAGGTTGGCTGTCCCAAGCCAGTGTTATGGGAACTAAAGTGCTCAGACTGATTGACTAGCCGTTTTAGCTACAGCTGTTTAATATGGAACCTTCGGAAGGGTTTTGTAGGGGTGAAAGAAAACTAGCTCCAGCGTTGAGTTGGAATATTTATAATAATATTTATTCAGGGCTAAACCTAGGGATTCTTTTGTCAAATTAGCAATTGTAGCAGACGTTGATTGTTTTACATGCCTGCCCAAAAATTATGTTAGTATCATTGTCAATAATGTATAGTGTCTTAAAAGCAAATTCAAACAGTTTAGAATTAATTACATTTCTGTTGATCACTCGTTAATCTTAGTTAAAATGTTGAAAGTTTAATTTTAGGATTTTGTAGTTGCTTAATCAACTTATGTTTTGGACTTTATAAAATAAAGTTCACAGGTCCATAGTGATAATTCTTTAAAATAAAATATTAACATTATAGACAAACAGCGCGTCAATCATTGCCCTGATTAATTCTGGGCACGTTCTCTACCATACCGAGGACTTAATTCTATCGTCGATATTTTACAGGTAGACGAGTACAAACATTGCCTAATGAATCTTATGACTGACAGTTATTATATTGAGCCCTGTTCAAACGTGCAAGCTAACTTCTGCGTGTTTTGTTTGCGGACGTGGGACAGTATCCAAGGATTGGGAATCCACATCAAACAATCAGATTGGTGGTCTAAGGTACAAGCTGCTAATGTTAGTAAAATAGTTATGCTCATTGTACTTTCAAAGATATTGCCATTTACCACCAAGTGTTTATTGACACAGTAGCACAGCATAGAACAAAGTATTCATAGAAGACAGAAAGTGGTTTTTCTAACTCTATATTTTGAAATTATTATTTTTATTAGTTAAAATTTAACTAGAAAGTAGACTAGCGGCTTTAAAATAATGATTTCCCAATAAATAGTTGTGTTGTTGTAGTAGTATTATTATTAATTTTATGTGGTACAAATAACTACAACTATAAATTATAATTATGTTCCGCTTAAAACAATGCAAAATTAATCTAATATTTCACCGTATAGGATTAGCCTGGTTCCCTAACTCTCGCCAGCTTTACCTCAACTAAAACTTTGAAAAATGTATTACCGATACTAATGAAGTTCGATAATTGCAAGCTTAGCGGAGCACGCGTGCTATTACCTTAGGAACGGCCATCTCAATCATTTTAATGTCCGTTTAATTATTATTCATAGCGCAGACTGTGGCCGTCTGGAGTTCGTTCTTTCGTTCTACGATACCCATCTCTATTCGCGATTGCACCACAAAAACCAGCTCTTGATTAACGCGAATTAATGTTTGTATTCATTAGGAAGATCGATTTATTTACATGGCTGTTTTAGTTTTAGTTAAGTTTCATCGTTAAGCTGGACCGCGTAGTAAAACGCATCACGTCTCGTGCGACGCATGGCAAGGTAGAAACACTTACTTAAAGAGACGAGATTTACATTAACAGCGCGTAGTGAGAACAGGAACGCACTGTTCAATGGCTTGTCTGATAATACTAGGGATGTTACTTGTGCCTTTGACATTAGTCTCAGTAGAAATATAGGTATGTATTTATGCGACAACTAAGCGCAAGCCTCTTCTTATTTCGAGATTTGGTTTTCATGCTGGTATTTGACCAATGGGCATCACAATCAGAGGACAAAAAGGGTACTTTTAAAACTATTTTATTAGTCAAATAATAAATAAAAATCTGAATCTGTAAAATAATATCAAAAATATTTGAGCGCAGGGCGAGCAAAAATTTTTCAGAAGTTTGAAAATAAATTTAAGTATGTGTGACTCCTTTGGAATTAAAAGTTATAATTACTTGATATGTGCGGTACATTTTCGCTTGGTTATGCTATTTTGCATCGTTATTCACATAAATGAAAAAGACTAGTAAATTATTTTTGTTATTTATAGTGATATTAAACAAGGTGATTTTTACATTACTCTGCACAGAACTAATGGCGTATCTCTAGGTGACTACGCTCCGCGGTAATAAGCTTGCGTGAATTTCCGACCCGTAAATGAAAATCGCCAGTAAATCGGGCGTTATAATAAACATTAACGTTATTGTTTCCAGTTAAACGTCCCCCTCTTGCCTCGATCCAGGTGCGGCCACAACAATCCGGTCGGAATTTCAACGACTTCAATTATTGAGTGCCTACGAAAACCGAACCCTTTGGGCTCCTCAAGGGGCCGGACTGTCCATTTCGAAGGACGATAATTCCGCAAGGCAGGCACCCACGTTAAATAAGCCGTTTATCCGTTCACCTTTTTTATTTGTTCCTTTTGTAAACGAATTATCTTTACGTCGCTAAGTTAAAACGCCAACTGCTTGTACTAGTCTCACACGCTTTGATAACTAATTTAAATCGCTCCTGGATTTTGTGAAACAGCAATTTTCATTTCGGAATTAACATGTCCGGACTAAATTTAGTTTTCCATCAAACCTCGCATACTAATTCAGTTGTAAATATACATGACTTTTTAAATTTAAATGTGTCTAGCTCTGTCATCTGCGACATGAATTTAAGACGTCCGCAGAGGCCGGATATGCTAGAATACAATTAAATGCTTTGCATAATTTGCATCAATGCATCTGACATTAGCTCAGCGTTAGTAGAGTTCCTCGGAGAGTTGAGGTTACTGCATATGTGAATTGCATGAATCTTCCACAACTTAGAATAAACTTACCTGTAGAAATTTACAAACAGCAAATAAGTACCTACGTGCATCGTGCACGGACTTGCAAGAAAATAGTACTAAATCTTCAGTAGCATATTTGATATTACCTGGAGTTAGGTTATTGATTTCAGTAGTGAGGGTAATAATGATTATTTTTTATTACAACGGCACATTGTAGTTACTAATAACACTTAACCTATCGCGCCCCAAACATTAACGGAACTCCGCAGCAATCCTAATCATTTATTAATTGCTAACGTTTATGCATTAACCGAAAACGAAACAAGACTCAACTGGGTGCGGTTAAGGCATTATCGAAACTAAATTAGGGTGCTTACACACACGCGTCACGTTGTCACTAATCTCGACTCTTAGCGCAATCTCTGGCCATTCCGACGGGAAAACAATACGACCACCTTTCATGGGAACAAAAGGGAAACAACAAAAGAATGGAGTCGACGAATCGCCGTACGGAGCATTATCGGGCCAGACGAACACGTGAGCACGCCGCTGATCGCCTTTTAAAACGAACGATGGCCACCACAAAGAAAAATCCTTATTCTATTCAACCTAGATTGCAATAGAAAATAAATAAAAAACACTGCAGGATCGGTTTGATATTTGCTTTTCTATCAAACAATTTAGTGTTTGCAATTTGACCGCTTTGTGTAACTGCAGTCGCGGCGAGCTTTGTGGTAAAAGGTTCGCGCGTCCAGTTCTATTCTAAACAAGAAGTAAGCTGGTGGAATTTCACCCGGACTTTTTTGTTTTATGATTGACAGCACACGGGCCGTGTTCGGTCGCGCGTTCTGTGACCAGCGGCCCGTGATCCGCTGCTAAGAGAACTACCTATCCGTCCGGCGGTCGGCCCTGCCCGATGCCCACATTGTCACACGTTGCATAATACAAAAGCTCTGAATACGTTTGTTACATCCAGCAACGAACCATCGAACCGTACACAAAAGTCATCCTTGCAAAAGCGTCGGGTGAAATTCAAAAGCAGAAATCTCACTCGCGTCTAATTACAAAAAAAGAAGCGGGAGTATTCAATGTGTACCTTCTAAATGCAGTAAAAAATGTTCATCTCGTTAAAACTTACTCCTGCAAATATAAAATTCAATTTCTGAATGAGCACAAAAATCTTCTACCTTGTTTTCCGCGTTAATTTTGCATCAACCGACGTAGAATCCTAATTATCTTTCCCAGTTAAGCTTAAGTGAATTATTCCAGCCGTCCAGTGTGGCGTACAAACAAAACGGCACAGAGTTCGCAACCTCAGTCGAAAATACTAAAACATTAAAGAGCATTCGGGGCATGTGTATAATATCAGCTAAGTGGCGAGTACACGCGGTGCATAAGCCGCCTATCTTGGCGAGGTAACTGAGCTGCGCTTTAGCTGGCTCAACTTTTAATAACACCGCAGAATCGTCTAATTAATCTGATTACGGAGGGATCCGCACGCCGACGCAACACTCGGCACTAATGCTTACTTCTAAGCATTAAACAAACTTATTTGTCCCATGTAGTGGCCCAGGGATTAGTCAGGCGAGCCCTCTCTCCGGTAGATTACCGCGCGCCGACCGAACTCCCGAATAAATAACACGGACCATCACTCTCCGTCCAAATTAGAGTCTTATCTCCCAAAAATCTGATTAGGCTTGCTCCCTGACGGTTATTTGAAGAGAAAGCCTCAGCCTCTAAACTTTAAAGTGCTTTTTCAAAACGCGGACTAGTTTTGAAGAGATTAGTGCTATTAATAAACTGTTTTCTAAATTGTTTGAGAAAATTATTTCATCAATGTTTCAATTAAAAATAAATAACACGTATTGCAAATCACTGAGGTAAAATTTAACGAACCATCAGAAATAGGCAAGAATCGCGAGGTTGCATTAGGTTGTGAATAAACACAAGAATATTGTATACCGTGGTCATTATCCTCCATCCCCGCAAATATCACATTTCAGCAGCGCTGTTTGTGTGGCTCGTACAAGTTGGCCGAGCTTTACGCACACGATGAATGAGATCTGCGTCTAATGGAGATTTTATCTTTCCTCCAAGATGGAGTAAGGTGGCCGTCCTTAACAGTATAAACTTTGTTATGTACAATACCGGGACTTATCTCAGCCGAATAGGACAGCCCAGTCCAGGTCATAAATAAGGGCCGGGCTTTGATTTCTGAAGGTGACCCTCCACGTTCTTTGGGGTCGGAGTTCGTGAGATCCCTTTTAATAGTTTCCAAGGAAATCTTACTTAATTCGCATAATGATCACGTAATCTCTAATACTAATCGGGACCCCTATAAATTATGTAGGTTCTAAACTTTAGCTAATGTATTAATGCTGTCCCATTTATGTTTTTGCTCCGTAATTATGTAGAGCCGTGAATACAGAGTCTGCGGGATCTATTACTCGTTAATCCATTTTCTTCTCAAATTAAACATTTAGGAAGGCGTTTTGCGGCGCTTCCGTTTTTCACCGCTATACAAGAGGAGGACTATTTGGTGAAAGCAATTTTCAAAATTATATTGTTACTTCGCCTTTAGATCTTGCAATAATTATCTGAATTTCGCTTTAACAAGCGTTTAATTTGAGTAGGAAGCTAAGCTTTACGTTAATTGCAAAGCCAAACGTTACTCGTCAAATTAAGTTCTATATTTGCGAGTATCAATTTCATAACTGGCGCAAAATCCGCGTTAATAATTGATCAAATTGTGATACGGCGAAATTAACAAAACAAGGCCGCCACTTGTGTAAGAATATGATATGGAAATCAATAGAGCTTCCATTCAAGAAAGTCTTTCTGAAAAGAGCTCAGTGATTTCGATAAAAGGTAAAGCCTATTGGCAGAATGAAATCGAGGGGCAGAATACAGAAGGAGGTTGCCTGCGGAGCCCGGAGCAGATAGGCAGGCGGAGCGACGCGAGTGCGACATTTCAATTTGAGCATATATTATTCATGGTAATGCGTTAAAAGCGCCGGCACACAACTCGCTAGCGGGAAGCGAGTAATCGCCGCGCACGTGCGAACACCAGATACCTACGTAATATGGTATTTTTCAATGTTGTGCTTTAAAATTGTCGTTTCGCGCCATTTGCAGTTGCCGCGCCCGGCCCGATGTGCCCCGCTTATAAAGTAACTCTACAAAATGTTTTTCCTTTTTTTATTTTATTTTATAGGACTTTTACCTATCAGTGCGCGAATACATTGAGATTTTCCCGTTACTTTTTGCGTATCGATTGCAGTATGAAGAGAAGCGAGCATGATTTATGATAACTGTTGGACTAATGAAATTGCCAGAGGCGTTGCAGGCTGGTAGATACAAACAAGATAATAGAAGCATTGAATGGAACACGCATAAATCTCCTCAGCTTCTATAGAGTGAATCCAATGGTACCGCAACATTACCGACGCATAAATGTTCAATAATTCTAATGCAACCGAGTGAATTCCAAAACTGAAGCACAGTGTGGGTAGTTCTCAATAATATTTTTTACTGTTTTGCTAATTCATAATTCTGATACAAACCTATTTAAATACTTTTTTTTTGTGATAAACACTTCACTAATTTGACGGCTTCTCAGACAGCGTTCTAGCTTAATTGGACAAAGCATCTGGGCCGGGATCCCAGAGAGATGCAGGTTCAAATCCTGCGAGTGCGTCAATTTTTGAAATGTTTATCACAAAAAGAAAGTTTCTATAAACCTAGTGTGTGAAGCACGATAAAAATCATTTCGCATATTTAATTAGTTCGATAAATAACATGTAACAAAAAAAAAGATTCATAATAATATGAGGCCTTTGAAGAAAGGACAGTATTGCCAAATCAATAGGGCCCCACTTGGACCCTTTGGGTTCATAACGAACCCATATTTATCCCAAAAGAACGAGTCATGCGTAAAAGCATCATTTCATTTTCTTTATGTAAAAAAAGAATCACCCATTCCATTATATTAACTTTTACGTAGATGAGTTGAATACACGCAATATACCCACAAGGTTTTGTCATGGTTCGCCTAAAAGTACTAAGCCAGCAAAACGATATAGCCAAAGACAAAATCTATGAGTAGTAAGGACCTAGTGACTGAAAAAGTGAAAGTATCTAAGTTCTTTAAAAAAACTTTTACGTTATCATATACTTTGTAACTAGTTTGGCTTATTAGATGTTTTATCATGAACAGCGCATTGCGCTAGAAACGGTTGCTTGAAAACGGCTTAAAATATTTTACTTTAATTTAATGGGTTATTTATTTTCATGTTTTTTTTATACAATTTTTTTTCTTCTACAGTACAAAATTTTTCGCCGTTTGCTGTTTGTAACCGTAGAAGTACTATACTTTTTCGTGTTTTCAATAAAATTTAGGAACCGTTTGGGAGGGCCTATAGAAATTATCAATTTACCAATCAACAAGTAATCCAATCTTGTTAACATCAAATCAGTACTCAGAGTATTTAATCTCCACTCAAAAAGAGGTACTTTAATTTTTAAATAAATTTTTTCTCAAATACAAAATAGTGCCAAGCCAAAAGCAAAGTATCCATACTGTTATAACTGTGCACGAGTCACTCCATCTATTATTTATCTGCGAAGACGCGGGAACGAAATTTGTGTAAGTGCGTTGTGATCTGGCCAATCTTGCCATCTTTATTTCATTCGCCATAAATGGATTACGTGTTCACAAACCTTCTTATGTCGTCGTTTTTATTTACGATATTGTATCGACGATTTTCAGGATATGTGAGTTGTTTACAAATAAGTAGGTATAGGAATGTAAGTGGGAAAATACGGACCTTTCACGTGTTGTTTGCGTTCCTGTTTTCAAGTGTTTTTATGGAAATTGAATTTGAATTTCTCGTGTAAAATATTACGCGTCTTACAAATGTTATGAGAGAAATGTGTTTGTTTTTCACATAACAATACGACGATGAGTTGACGATTTTCCTTGGGATATTATTCAAGGGATGGTGAAACGGGATAGTAAAAGTATTACGAGTATAACGAGTACGTAAATAAATTTCTTTGTCAAAATAGATAAATAGAAAGATTCTCTAGGAATATTAGATAAACAAGTAGTAAGTAGGTATTATGCTATCACGGTAATTTACTATTTCTTCTGAGCCTATCTCATATTCATATTATATTCATATTCATTTATTGATACATTTTAGTACACGTCATTTAATTACATCAATCATCAAATAATAATTTAATAATTTTAATACAAAATAAATTCAAAATTATGTTCATTCTAATTAAAAATAAAATTAAATTCATTAAATTATACGAATCATTACAACAATTGCAGAGAAAAGAAATAATATTAACTGAATTAAATAATTATAAAGCTTCATACTAACAGTATGTGGTTACTTTTAGCGTCATGAATTCATTCATCATCGTCAACATCAAATAACAAACTGCTAGATATTTCATTATTTATGACATCTATCTCTGTTTATACACAATAGACTCAATATTTTGTCACGTAAAAGTTTTTTACATCGCCAAACACAACAAAAATTAATATTATATTACTCTATGTACCTAAATAATACTGCACTTTCAAACATATTTTGCAAACCCTCAGAATATCGATCAAATTCAATACCAGAACGGTTGCGGAATGTAAATGC
The DNA here is from genome assembly GCA_949316475.1 of Hypomecis punctinalis. Lineage (NCBI taxonomy): Eukaryota > Metazoa > Arthropoda > Insecta > Lepidoptera > Geometridae > Hypomecis > Hypomecis punctinalis. The sequence goes on along the minus strand of OX438803.1, from coordinate 9,571,369 downwards.
GCCCCAAATTCTAAAATGGAATCAGTGAATCGCCGATGGGTAATGCGGGTCATCAATAAAACGGTCCGGCCAACGTTAATATGGCTGAAGGCAAAGATTCCGGACCAATCCCTCAACCGCGCGTGTTTGCGTGTGCGTGCGTACGCATGCACTGCCCTGTGATGGATTAATGCCCTATATCTGACGATACATGCTCGACGAGCGCCATATTAGACAATAGTAGTCATAATGGAACGAGTGTCATCACAAGTCACAAGTTCTGCTGGGGATCTCGGCTCTATATTGTCAACATGTTTTGTATTTTATTTAATTTTAAACTAAAAAGTTGATTACAAATAAATTTATTCAAAAACTTGTCTGTTATGATTCTTTTCTTCTTAATAAAATATTGTACAATTGGTACTATTGCTTATCACTTGCATACCATTTTTGAAGACTTTCTGTATCGAAGTATTTTCTAGTGGTATCTACTGTAATATATTTCTAGTTAAATGACAAATAAATAAAATATAAATATTTTGGAGCATTTTACACACGGCCTCTGACCTCAAACTAAGCAAAGCTTGTGTTATGACTGCCAGAGACTGATATACTTATTTTTAAATACATACTTATATAGACAGTAACTAAATAACACCCAGACACAGTGCAAACACTCATGTTCGTCACATAAATATTTGCCCTGGGTGTGGATCGAATCCACGCCTCTTTGACCCAGAAGTTAGGGTCACTAACCACTGAGCCACCGAGGCAGTCAAGTCAAATGAATGATTTCTAAGTGCCTATTGTAGGTAAGTAATCTTATGTTGTGTAAAATATACTATGCACTGAAAAATGTTCACTGTGATATGCTTTTCATGCGTAATATTCCATAATTGTTCAAAACCTTCTGCTACCCAACAAAACCTCTTAATTTCGCTCAGAAAACACCACCACAAAATCGACGACATCGCATTTTTCCCCTTATCTGATTTAATTTTCAGTTCATTACAAACGAAACGAAATATTCATATAACCCACAACGCTTAATGGGCATAATGAATTCGCGGAATTCGGTTTGCGCCCGTTTCAAATGAGTAACGTTTTGTATCGCAGTTTTTACTGAAAATTTCTACGGCGTATCATGAACGCGATAATAGCTAATTTAGGTCGAAAGTAAATGCATTCAGCGTAATATAAATTTGTAACGAGCGACGTTAAGACTTAAATGGCATCTGCGAAGTCGGTCGGGGAAAAATTGTGAAATTCCACAGTGAGTCACCTGTGACCCTCCCTTGCCATCGTTTTATCGGTACCCGGGGACATAAATTACAAGTAAAAGTAATCGTTGAAACTTTCCTGAAGCAGGCCGGAGGGCCAGAAGCCTGGAATTTGTGTCGAATTACCTGCCACTGGTTTTAAGACTAGTAATTTATCAGCGAAGGCCCACGTCTCGATCGGCCGCGGCGCCCCGAACGGCCACCCGTCCGGAAAATAGCCGATGTCGTTATTTTAAGGATCTCCCGGAAAGTATTAGTTTCCGACACCGCGTTTACGGCCAGATATCTTGTTACGATAGCAATAAGCATTTAGATGCCTACTTAGCACGTAACAAATCCGCGGGAAAAAATAAAGACATTAGCCAAAGTGGTGGCGGTGTGCGTACCGCGTACATTACGGTATCTGGAAAAAGGCGGCTTTTGATTGACGCCGGCAATCGGCTTAATGTAACCTCGAGGCAAGTTTTGCGCGCCGCACAAACGACTGGTTAAATTCGGAGGTCGGCGCAAAGCGGCGCAATCTCTCACACGTCACACGGAAGGAGCTTTCCATATAATTCATTACCTTATTCATATTTGTCTTAGGAGTTGACTTGAGTACCGACGCGATGTATGAATACCAAAAATATCATAAGGTTAAAGATGTGAGATGAATTTGTCAGTAGTTGGAGAATTGGGACGGGAGAATTCATCATCGGGAAAGGTTTTGGAAAAATGGGCTTGCTTTTCCTTACCTGGAAATGTTTTCTATGATTAGAACGTGTTCGATACATTTCTCTTATTTGACGGCAGAAATTACTTAGCTACAAATATAATGTTTCTTTGAGCTCTGATTTTTGTAACAGTCATAAATCACAAGCCAAATTTAGTTCTTTCGTGAACCACAGATTTTATTTCCACATAGTATGTATATCTATCCCACGTGGCCAATCAATCGTTAAACAAATTGACATCACGTGATTTCCGTTCAATAAGAAGCAGCTTGTGGGATGCTAGCGTGCTACCATCGGTCGATGACCTCCAGATCCTTCCCAAACCTTACTCGAGCTTGTCCTATAGACTACAATCTTAAGGTTTATATTCGTCGTTCAAGTTTACGTGACTGGAACTAGTAAAATCGGATGATGATGTTGATAATGTAGGTCGTAATGGGCCATTGCCAATAAAACCTTATAGGTAAACGATGGATTAAAAGGAATTGGGTCAGGGCAAGGCCCGTAGCTTATGAAAATAACGCGATTCCACTGGCTGCTCCTGTATACTAAAACGAAAGAAGTACCCATTGCGTTATCTATCCTATTCCTATATCGGAACGTAACGTAAACAATACGTAAACGCAAAACGGGCGCTCGTACACGAGTTACGACTCTAATATGCCCAATTGTATCGTAAAAATGACGTAGTGAGTTTACCTTTACGATTTGATTAAAATTGATTCTGTCGCGCGGAGCAAGGGCAGAAAAGAGATTGAGACTACGTTATTTACGCCTTTTTTGTATTATTTGTAGAATTCTTTTAACCCTTTGACGACCTGGGGACATATGCGTCCCAAGCCAAAAAATAAAAAAAAACTATCTTATAACTATTCCATTGCATACGATTTTACTATACATTTATTTTTTAACGTATCTTTTGCATTATTATAGCCGAAAATACAGCGTATGAGACACTATTTTTTGTTTATGGTCATTGAAAACTGACATATCATTTGGCGCGCTAATCTCATATTTTGTAAAAGTAATTTTTAGAGTAAAAATTTTCATTATTATTTTAGAATGTGAAATAAACCTTGCCTGGTAAGTGAATTATCGTTTTATGTAATTAACTAACCGATATTTATGTTTAGTACCTTGATAAGTGATAGTAAACACGAAGGGACAGCGGTGTCCCTATGGCCGTAAAGAGGTATTTTTTGTATGGAAAAGTTTTCTTACTGTAGTGATGTTTTCTGTCAAGTACCCTAATTTTTATTCATTTTGGTGACGGATATGTCTCATAAGGGACGTGGAGTATTTGAACTCAGAGAAGATGACATTTTTCAAAATTTATTGGGTGATAATAATGACGATGAAGATGACTTGCTGCTTGACGAAGAAGACTGAAATCTTCTGACACACGATGATGACCATTGATCAAGAAGTTTTAGATGTTGAGGTTGAAGATACATCGTTTTCACTTCAGGAATCTACAAGACTGTCTTGCCTGAACCTTCACCGTCGATAGTGGAGCCCGTCACCGAATTCAATTGCAATAATCCACTGGTTTTCAAGTGGAGCCACACATACCACCCAATTGTTTTTCGTAAGGTCGATTATAAGTTTGGATAGTTGACAATACGTCAAGAAGCTGAAGCCGATACACTCTTATTTTTTTTTCTTTTTCTTTTTGACTAGGATTGTGACACACTACAATAAAAATATGGGTGGTGTTGATCTTATGGATCAACGCAAAGTGTGCTATGTAGTAGATCGAAGATCAAAAGTAAAGTGTTATCTTCGACTATTTTTCGATCTGATTGACATAACATGACAGTAAATAACGCACATACCGTCTACACTAAGCTGCACGTTCAAAAACAATTGGAAGGAAGCCTGTTATCCAGCTTGCAGTTCAGATTAGTCGGAGTTTGGAGTTTGATAAATGGTTTTACGGTCAGGGAACGAGGGGTCCCCAAGACGACAACCAGTACAGTGCGCAAATCCGTGAAACGGCCATTGGCCTTTCACCCTATAGAAAGATCAGAATCATCAGAAAAAAGATCGAAATTCTCACAAATAATACTTTCGTGATATGTAAAGGCCTCCTTTGCTACACCAGTGAAAGAAATTGTTTCGTTGAGTATCACTGGTATAGTATTTATAGTAATGTATTATTTTTCTTTTAGAAAACAACCTTACTACAATAATAACAAAGGAATTTTGCTGAAATAACTCCCTAAATCTTATGTAAACTTAGTAATTCTTAAGTCTAAGTTTTAGGAGAAAAGTATCTCTTGGCGACCATAGGGACACATTTGTCCCAATAATTTTCTAATAAACCAAAAAGTATTTTTTTTATTTTGTTTTAAAAATATGTTTTTTAACGTCTAAAGAATCGTTCTAAATAGCTCAACTGGATCTAATATCTCCCATAGTCTTATGGTCCTGAAAGGGTTAATAAATAACAATAAATATTTTGGGACATGTTACACACGGCCTCTGACCCCAAACTAAGCAAAGCTTGTGAAATGGCTGCCAGAGACTGATATACTACATATACTTATTTTTAAATACATACTTATATAGATAGTAACTAAATAACACCCAGACACAGAGCAAACATTTATGTTCATCACATAAATATTTTCCCTGGTGGGGATAGAACCCACGCCTATTTGATCCTGAAGTTAGGGTCACTAACCGCCACCGAGGCAGTCAAAAGTTTTAGGTGACAGTCTTAAGGTAATCGAGGTGGTAAGCCACCGGGTAGGTTTACCATTTAATTAAAGAAAGTCCGTGTAGGCCGGGTGGCTAGCCCTGGTGTCAGAGTTTTTAGGCCGCCTGAAGGCCTCTGACATAGCTAAACAGTTAAAACAAGCTGGACCTACAATTTAACGTGTCATCCGAGCCACGGAAGCGCTCAGTTGGAAAATGCCATCGGTCACCCATCCAAATACTGACCGTGCGGAACGTTGCTTAATTTCGGTGATCGCTGACAAGCACCTAGTCAAACTACGCTACGAGCGCTGCACCATTAAATTAAACATGATAATTGAACATGAAGTTTGCACTGTCCATTTGACGTTAGGTATAAAAATTAACAAAATAAATCACAACTTGACAAATCAATGTTGGTTGATTGCCCACCAAAAGTTATATTAACTTTAAAACAGTCATTGAAAATTTAATAATCTACGATAACTCTATTTCTACTCTAACATGCTTACTCTTAGATAGAAACTTAAATAAGTACGCAATAATACCCCCAAGGAAGTTTTCCTACGAAACTTATGGAAATGATGTTAATGGTATGAAGTAAAATACCTACAGCTAGCAATGTCACAGAATCAATAGTAACGCAGAATGACATGTTGGAACCTTAATTTCGATAATTGTCAAAATGCAGCAATAACTATCTTGAATGGATCACGAGCGTGTTGTATACTCAGATAGGTAGTTTGTAATCACCGTTACTAGCAGATGCTGATATAACAGTCCTACAATATTGTATACGGTTACCAAGTAAAAGTTATCCCATTTCAGCAATCAGCGCACACAGCCATAACAAGATAAGTAATACGAGATATTGGCACGCATGTTATATTTATCAAGGATTTTCCGCCCCATTGTTACTTACCGACTTCGATCTCGACAGATACAGCCCTAAGTCAATACCGTAACTTTTGCTCGCAAACTTAGTGACCGCACTGGCCGGCCGAAATTTTCATGTGGCAGATAATTTACATAATAGAAGACTGGTTCATCCACTATCGGGGTCATCCCAACTTCTGTGGATTAGAGCTTTCACGGGCAAGGCTTATCGGATTTCGAACGAATTTCGGGTTGCTTGCGATGGCGACGTCATTATCGATATCCGATTTATATGCAGATTGGCGAAGTGTGGGCGCGGCATGTGACGTCACGCGCCACCGACGCCGCGCCGGTTGCCGCCACTTGCGCCACCCTGTCTGTAGCGGCCGCATAAATAATCTCACTCGCCGACCGCCATCCAACTTTGTCTTATTTGAAGATTATACAATTAATCCCTTCCTTTACATTCCGTCGGAACCGAGATCCTTGTTCAACTTTTGCGCACTCGACCCGACCAAGACAGAACCTCCATTGTAAGGATTTAACAATTTCTCCCGCCTCGTTGCATTTCACAGAGTAATAATAAAATATCACAATGGATGTCAACTCTATTCAAGATGAGTATCCGAGACGGATAGCGTCAGTGGCATAATTCACCGAATCCGATACGATGAAAGAATTTTCTTTGGAAGAGGCGTGCTTGGATTTCGTAACAATATTATTATTACATTTGAATTAATAGCTACTAGGGAATTTATAGAGATTTTGAAGAATTTTTTTCTTTTATTATTATAATATTTCAATGAAAATCATTAACGATTCTGTGAGCATGATCCGTCAGAGATTTCGCGAACATTCCATCCTCGCAATCAATAAGTAATTTTCGAATAATCGTTCAAGTGCGAGTCGGACTCATTCACGAAGGGTTTCGTACCGTATATATTTAATTTTGATTAAACAATTTATTCTATAAGAGAATATACAACTTAATATTCTGTGTTTATTTCAAGCATTTTCCTGTTGCCGTTTTAATATCGAGCAAAAAACACTTTTACTGTATGGAAGCCCCCCTTTGAACTATATTTTATTTTAGTTATTTGTTTTTAAAGTGAATATTTAAATATTTTTTGTGAATATTTCTACCTATCATCGTTATTACGATCGAGTAATGGCTAAAAATTCAGGTTTGTTGTATGGGCCCTCTTAAATATTTATTTTGTTCTGTTTTTAGTATTTTCAGTTTTAGCGGCAACGGAAATACGTATGTTATAATTTCAACTTTATAGGTATCACCGCTCATGAGATATAGCCTGGTGACAGACAGACGAACAGACGGACGGACACCGGAGTCTTGGTAATAGGGTCCCGTTTTTACCCTTCGAGTACGGAATCCTAAAAAACGAAACGCCTGAAAGCGCATTTTCTCCCACAGGTAATGACGGGTAGCAATCTGCATGAAACTGATGAGTGAAACTTCAGAAGCGTCATTATTCCTCGATCGCTTGCAGCAGAGCGTTCGCTTCATCGTCATTTTTCACATCGTCGTATAATCTAGACTATGCATAGAGGATGTTAAGATTTAAAAAATTTAAAAGCATTGTGAATCGACCAGTGTTTTCGCGTTTTCTGTAGAACATGGAGAAATTTTTGGGGCATTTTTGATAAAATTTACGTTCCGGGAGAAAACTCTTTTCACCCCTTAAATTGTAACAAAATGTTATGTTTTGGTGTCAATCGCTTGAGTAAAAAATATCGCATACTCGTAAGTCTAATTTTTTTTATCAGTAAAATATTTGGAAAATTTCGCATCTCATAATTGCTTTAAAAGTGTCTGATATTTTGTTCTGATTCGAAACTAAAGGTATATCAAAAATTCAATGATAAAAGAATTTCGCAAAATATCGTGTTTTTGGCAAGATATTTGAAAACAAAAGAACTGCTCTGAAAAACTCTGATAGACAACATTTAACCGAGCAACTCAAGATTTGTGGTATACTCGTATGAACTTTGTCAATGAATTGACTATTTTACCTTATAGAATATAGATATCTTATCATAAATATTTTCCTGTTTCCTTTAATTCACTCTTCGATCAAAAGCTCTTTGTCTTTGTTTAATTTTTTTTTGTCTATTGAATCCTATATTTTAGATCTTTATCCAGTTTTGATAAGGATTCAAGTCGTCTTCCGTGGCTACGAAACGTCTTTTGCTTAACAGTAATTTTCAGTCTAGAAATCTTCATTTATCTAGAAATATTCCTGGCCTGATTCCGTTCCACCATACTAATCCATATTTTTGAGATGATTGTTATGCATGACATCTCAAACACTTATCTAGTTCTGAAGCGATTATCCAGAAGTAAAATTTAGTTTCTCACTATGGGCCTTATTAGTAAGCTCCAAGTAGCCTAACGAGCTATGGTGAGGGCTATGCTCAGAGTCTCTCTGCGAGATCGAATCAGAAATGAAGAGATCCGTAGAAGAACCAAAGTTACCGATATAGCCCAACGGCGATCCGTTGGGCTATATCGGTATCGGTTGCCGATGCAAGTTGAAATAGCAATGGGCAGGGTACATAGCGCGGAGGACTGATGACTGATGGGATCGAAAAGTTCTCGTGTGGAGACCACGCACCGGCAAGCGCAGCGTAGGAGGTCCACCCACAAGGTGGACGGATGACTTCATTAAGACCGCAGGATCGCGCTGGATGCAAGCCGCTTTCAACCGGTATTATTGAAGATCCATAGGGGAGGCCTATGTCCAGCAGTGGACAGCTTATGGCTGATGGATGGATGAAAATTTTGTCCAGCCTTTGTTATTCGAGTAGAGTATTTAGTATCAACTCTAACCATTTGTTACATGGAAGCAATCCTACATAGATACATAACAAATCAATTAAGCGTACCTGCAAGTTTCGGTTGCAATTAAGCTGTTTATATTAGGAATTAGCTCATAGCCAGCGGTGCCGATAATGTGCACCTGAATTATTGAACTACACATTAAACCTTAACATTTGAATACTGTTGAAATTCCCAAATTTAGGTTGCTTGTGTAAACCAAAACGCTTGTTGACATTATCAGTAATTGAGAATCGACGTTCATTTTATCTGTGTAAAACATGTGCAAGTTCTAATTTGTTGATTTCATTCCAATATAGAAGTACTATTTGCTTTTACCCACTGTGTTATACAGGCCCTATATTAATTATTCGAATATTGGAATATCTTTCGTGAAAAGACATTTTACATTTTTGTTCCAATTTTTTTGACAAAACCATATATTAACTGAGATAGACATTCCAAACTATAACTCTGGTGCAGTACGTAGAAATCTACGACTCCTAAAATGTGGTCGTGTTCTCACTTTATTGCACGACTTTGCCTTACTTTTTTGCCTCTATTACGGAATAGACTAGAACGGCTTTACTTTCGTTCTATCCGTTCTCTTAGATTAAATCTTAAGGAATAAATTAGTCAACCAATCATATAATATAAAGGTACTGACTGTCTTTGGCGGGTTCTCTAAATATTTGAATCTTTTCAAGTGCAAAGAGCGCCCGGGGTGTGTCTGTGATCCTGAAAAAAGTGAGAGCCTAATGCATGCCATAGTAGTGTTCACAGTTCTGTAAAGAGCGACAAGATCTCAAAACGGAAATATGATTAGACGTAGTAAAATATAGCTTAAAGGGAATAATGAAGGACGAAAAAAATTATAAATAGGTATTTATAAATTATAAATTATTGTAAGAAAATAGCGATAAGAGTCATAAAAAGAATTAAAACTTGTTGATTTACTGATATAAACAGTAATATAATTACAGATATACCCACAGTATCTAACAAGGACTGCCTGCAATGTATAATTGTTAAACATTAAAGTTTAAATGGTCAAAATGACTCTGGTACCTACACAGAAAAACATAGAATTTTAAATAAAAACATTTAAAAAAAGTGTCTATGTCGCTTAAAGTGTATCTTGATCTACGATACTAACAAAATCTTTACAGATCTATAACCAAATGTGAATATAGATTTGGCAAATAAAACCCGGTAATGGTAGTCAAAAAGGTCCAAAGCATCACATCATTCATCTCCTACCCGGGCTGTCTATTATGAGTTGCAGTTTTAAAAAGTTGGTAATTAACACGAGGTCCGCGGTCCAGGCCAGGTTCCAACTTCTGAAGTGTTCATAAAGTTTGAAAAATGCCCCAATAATTAAAAGCCCCTCGAGTTTTTTGACTTTTTTGTTCACTTTGCATGATTGGACAAGTCACGTAATTAAAAAAAGAAAGGGATTTCGGCGGTTCGAGCTTGGGTTAAGTAGGAGGACGTTTAAATTCTGTGTGGTCAAAAGCAGACTATCGTAGTTGGAAGTAAGGTCTTTTTTTGCTGAACTAAGGATTTGGCAGTTTTACCAAATCATTTTGTTAATTCTGCGGAAACGAAAGTTTTAAGTAACATTATGTTTTAAGCAACATTAAAAACAGAAAATTTGTAAAAGGTAAAAACAGTATATTTTGTTGATTAAAGCTACAAATACCTACTGTAAATAATGTTAAGATTGTATATTTATTAAAAAAAATTGTTCAAGAATAAAACGTACAGTCACACGTGAAACCATTATGCCTCTCTATTTGTAATCAAATGTGAACTACTTTCACGTAAAAATAAACAAACAGAACTTGACAAAAAACGTTTCTATAATTCTTTACCTTGAATTCTTAGTTTTATTAAGATTACAACTCATACAAGACGATTATGGCATTAAAACTTAGTAATATCATATAACAACTAAAGATAATAAGACAAAATTCTTATTTCTTAAATTGACTTTCAATAATAAAGAAACCCGATGTTATTATGAGGTAGAGGCTTTTTCCACAAAGCTCAGTGCTCCTTTGATGTCGGGGACATCTATTCAAGTCTATAGATAACAATAGTAGAATCTTTTGAAGTGTTTTTAGACTTGTTCGAGCAGATTTCCAATCGACTTAGTACAGAAATAATTACGTCTTAGAAATAACAAACTCTGATTTATGTCATTTCTTTCGGTTGTATTTGTGAGGCTGATAAACTAGAATTATAAATGATTCAGTACAAATCTTCAAAAAAAAATGTGTATTACCTTGCTTAAGCTTTTCCATTATGTTATCATTAATTTAAAAAAAATAGAATATTACTTATTTTGTACCTTTTATTGTAAATTTTGCTGTAATCATTGAAAAGAATGCAACTGAATGTGTACAACGCTCAGCGAGACAGCGTACTATGGAAACCGCCACAGGGCGCCCAAGATACAGGCTTTGCCAAGTTTGGGGCCCGTTAGCACTACATTGTAATGTACATTCTTTAATGTTAATAAATATATTTTGATTTTGATTTTTTTTTAATATGTTAGACAAATTGTTTATGTAATCCTAGTATTTACTTGATATGTAAAAAAATATTTAAGTAATGAAAAATATGTTAGTAGTACAGTAGAGATTTCGTTATTTTATGAAGAAAATGTACTGGCATTTACATACTCTACTCGTGGACACAGATATAAAGAGTAATTGGGCCGAATCTACCATTCTGGGGGCCCAGTTTCAATAAATAAACCATCTTCTTCTACCAACACATTTAGATAGCCTCCACATATTGTCGTTAATACGTAAAATATATGAGTTAGGAAAAATGTGATTTTGAAAAAATACCTGAACAGAATAGGTGATTTCTGCTGCTTATGTAACTTTTCTTTCTACAAAAAAATAAACGGGTTGCATCTATACATACAATGCGCTTATAATATGACGACTTTACAGAAAATACTGTACAAAGTAAGAAATAGGCATACACTATACCAATGCTATTTTTCTCTAACTATAAAGTTTTTAACTTTTTAATTATAAAGTTTTCTATTTGTTCCTTTCCAAGGTGGTTAATAATTAATGAAGTGAAATCATCCGAGTTTTGTTTGCTAAAGTGATTATTCAAATACGGAAAACGTTTTGGATTTGCTTGAACTTCTCTCATATTTTATTCACTGATTTTTTCACGGTTCAAGAAGCGCGTAATTGTTTGCAAGTTTCTTTCCTTTGGGACATTATTTTGTTACAGATGTGTGTAACAGGTTTTTGAAGGAAGTTTAGCGTCCCGCTTTCCGCTGAATAAAAGTTACCAGGTTGTTATAATACTTTGAAGTGCTTGGGGTGGACTTACACTTGTTATAACTCCCAGGGCCAAGCATAGCGATTATCATTAGGCAAGAGGGTGTCATTCATTTTGATGCTGAATAATGCTAAATTACCTTAGTGTTAATAAGTAAATATTTTGGGCACAAGCTTCTCAAATACATTTTTTTAGTTGAAATTCAGCATAAATTATTACTTGCAGAAATATATATATGCAAATAAATATTATCGTATAGCTAAATCGTCTGTGTATTTTAATTAATATCTTCTGTACCCAGAAGAGCACAATACGCGTTTTTAAGTGTAAAATATATAAATGGCTTGTAAGTATTGTAAATCCTAGGGCACATTTTTAGTCAGGATTTAGTCAAACGCGAACCTATACAGGGTTATTTCTAATCAATTAGCATCCTTTTAGGGGCTTATTCTGTACATCAAAATTAACAACTTTTGTTCCACAACTTTCGTCAAAACTCAAAAAAAAAAACAGCTGTTCCATACATTTTGTCGCGGGTGAGCGATATTTTTCTATGGAAAGACAAAAATTTTTTTTGAGTTTTGACAAAAGTCGCAAAGCAAGTTGTTAGTTTTGATGTACAGAATAAGCCCCTAAGAGGATGTTAATTGATTAGAAATAACCCTGTATAAAAACATGTAAAATGTTGCAGTGGTTTTCTTGGGTGTAATTTATCAATTTTAGTTTATACTGGCCGAGAGGCCGTGGTGGTCTAGAAGAAGTGACACCCGCCTTACAATCGTGAGATCGTGGGTTCCGATCCCGGTCCCGTACCAATGAGTTCTTTGGAATTTCACCTGGGTTTTTGGTGAAGGAAGACATCCGGAGGTAATGTGCCTACGTCCGTAGAAGAAATTCGATGGCGCATGTGAATCCACCAACACTCACTAGACCAGCGTGGTGGAAATGGCCCAATTATCCTCATGTGTAGGCCTATGTACTGCGGTGGACTATTAAAGAGGCTGGTATAGTACTGTATCACTTAAAGAAAATAAAGTTAACCACATGCATTAAAACTAAAACACTGTGATTTAAATCGATATTCTTGTTATACTGTAAGTAATTCGGATGTCGTACATATGACTTCGAGACGCCTTTGAAACCGCCATTTCGTTTCTAATACATCAAAGAAACAGCGTGTTCATATTCTGAGCTAAGACTATCATAATAACATTATTTATATTGGATGGACCAAGTATGGAATAATATAGTAGGTAAACATTACGAGAAGCTTTTCTTGGCACATAATAAAAAAATACTAAGCCAGGGTTGCCTGATCTTGCTGACATTCTGTTTTTTCACTAGCCTAGTTCTCTTTTGGGCTTTTTATGTTTTTGCGGGCCGGCTCATTTTAATATATTTTTATGTTAGAATCGTAATACACAGAAAAGAATTTCTAAAGCTGTTTCGTGACATTTTCCTTGAGTTTGCTGGAACGTTGAGCTATAATCAACTCTTTTTGCGTAATAAAATCTGCTTTAACTTCAGTAATTTTTTGTTTATCGTATTTTTTTATTTCAATTTTTCTATAATGCATGGGATCAGTAATATTTGTAACAGGTCTATGTGTTTTTTTTACGATTTGTAGATTTATTGACTGCCTCGGTGGCTCAGTGGTTACTGACCCTGATTTCTGGATCAAAGAGGTGTGGGTTCGAGCCCCGCCCACGACAAACATTTATGTGATGAACATAAGTGTTTCCTCTGTGTCTGGATGTTATTTAGGTACTATCTATATAAGTATGTATTTATGTTTATGTAGTAGTATATTAGTCTCTGGCAGCCATATCACAAGCTTTGCTTAGTTTGGGGTTAGAGACCGTGTGTAAAATGTTCCCTAATATTTATTTCATTTTTGTTATTTTGAATTGTTGTAGTTACAGATACCTGATTTGTCAATTCAAAAATTTTACATATCTAAGTAGTCGTCTCAAACGATGGCTTGTCGAGCAGACGTTCTATAGTCATAATGAATTCCTAAACTGGAAGGATAATGATAGCTGTACACGAAATGTACTATAATTTTATTTTTATTCATTATTTTAATTGATTGTGATCTTACTGTTAAATTTGACTCACTTATTAATTTTTAATTTTATTATGTTATTATTATATACCTATTATTAATTTTATATAATATATTATTAATTTTATTGACATGTAAATAACAATTACGCAATAAATGACTATGACTATGGCTATCTAAATTTCAACTACCGAATGTTTAACTAAAAGCAGTTTAAATTGGGTAGTTGACTACAACTACCCAAATTATCACAAAAAAAATTTCTTCACATCTCACAAAATTCCCGAACTGTAACTATCAAGTTCCAGTAAAGCAGGTCAGCATAATCACAAGGAAAACGCTCCGTAACAAAATCGCCGATAACTCCCGATATTTAATTACACTCGCCCTATAAAGTATTCTTGGGGGGTATGTTAATAAGGAAACGGCCAAGTTCCCGGACAAGAAAACTTCAGTAAGAAAACTAATCCAATCCCGAGATTATTTCCAGGGCTCCAATCAATTCGCCTATAAAAACACGGGGGTAAAACAGAAATAAATAGAGACAGAATACTTTACGCGCTACGTGAGTTTGGCGTTTGGTGCGAATACGCGCTTTCTTGGATTGCTTTCATTGTATTATTATCCGACGGCCTAGCTATAAGGAAGGGTATTGTATTTAGCAGTATAATTATGTACAAAGTTTTTATGAAACTATATTCAGACCCTAAGCGTCTTTCCATCGTCTCAGGCATACGACAAACGTTGCAGAATATTCAATTACTTAGTTTCAAAACATGTCAATAGATTCTGTCATTGTTTTAACGACATGGTACATTATCGAAAAAGGAAATTGCGCGTATTTTTTACATATTTTCAAAAACATTTAGAGTTTCTCAATTTGATTACTAAGTTAATGACTATTAACATATTTCTGTATGCTATTGACAGACTACTTTGCCAATTTTAAAAGTCAAGAAATTTTTTTTTTTTTTTTTTTTTTTTAATATGAACAATACTACATTACTACTACATAGAAAGCAATTGGATCATCCACAGACCCTTGAAGGTCTAAAGATAATCCAAGTGCTCAAGCCCACTGCCAGTTGGCAGCGTGCCCAGCATGCTGGCAGCATTGCCACGCTGAATGGCAATGCTTATACGTTGAGCCAAATAAACACCAGCATTTTGGTCACGCGTCGCGTCCACCAGACGCTCAGAAAGACTTTTGAAAACGAGATGAGCTCCCGGCCCCCACGGACCCAAAGTCTCAACTCCAAATGGCTCAAATATGTAACCACTGCCGAGGTTAGCATATTTGCGCCGCTTGTGCTGCTCAGCCGAATTGGCCGCCGCTCCAGCCCTACTCTGAGTCTCAGGAAGATGTGACGGTGCCAAAGTATCGACGCAAGTTGCGTCCCATACTAAGGGCCGTCCACACTTCCATGGGACCAGCGTCATGCCGTCAGGCCTTTTGCCATCACCACGCGCCAACCCACTCGGTTCGAGTACGGCTGCGATATTGGCGGTGACAAAAGCCCTGCGTATGACATCGTTAAGGCTGGCGTGGCGTCCAATCCGACCAGCGCTTCTTGAGCAAGAGAGACCGTGGTGACCGAGCTGGTCAACTGCAGTACCACACTGACAGCGATGGGCTTCACAACACCTTGCACCCAAGCGTAAGCTGACAGCTAGACGAAATGCAGTTGGGTCTAAAAGGTTACCAGTATTGAAAGAGGGCAATGCTTGCAACCAAAGACCGGACTCCCATACAGAGACTGCAAGGATACGAGCGCGATCCGCGACGCTAGGACACGTGTCTAGAAGAGATTTCCGTGCTAGTTCGCAGATCGGCCGATCCCACAGTCTCTGCGACGATAAAGTCTTTGGAAGCTCGGTATTTGGGCAAGCGACCCTCCAAGCATTCGTTGCCTCATTCAAATGAGCTACATCTATGCCAGAATGGCCTAAAGAAGGTGCGAGGATTTTTTCAATCAAGTTCTGAGTACTATGAATGGAGGACAAGAAAGCTGGTAAAGCAACACTTGAAATTTGGCGGACCCCTAACCCTCCAAGCCTAACAGGCAAGGAGGCTTGTAGCCACGCCCTTTCACTCATGTCAATATTCAAAACCGATACTAGGGACTGCTTTACAACATCGTCTAAGCTCAAAAGGAGCTCATTGTGTTTCCACAATGGACTACATCGTAAAGCGTACATAAATTTTGGAACAAACAGACAACATCTTATAATGGTAAAAGCCATGTGGGCGTTAATTTTGAGTAGCCTATCAGAGGCACTCAAAAAATTTTGAATTTTTTCTTGAACGAAAGGCGGAAAAGACTCATCTAATATCGGCGAACCTAGAAGGCGAAGAGAACACTTGTCTACCGATTTGATGTTAGGTGCCAAATCATTAAATTTGTTAAGTATCAAATCTTTATCCGGACATGAGTCGCAAAAGAAAAGTTCGCATTTCGAAAAATTTAGCTCCAAACCAATTTGACGAAACTCGTCAATAAGAATTTCCAAATCACGTAGGACTGTGCTCGCATCGCCACCCAAAGTCCCGTCATCCAGATACCAAACGTTGAGTTTAGATTGGAGACGTTGAACAATTGGATGAATGGCCAGGCTGAAAATGGCTGGTCCGAGAGGGTCACCTTGTTGACAGCCAACGGAAGATAGCAAAACATCATTTTTGTAAATTAATTTAGTGGGTTTGCCGTAGCATTGCCAAAGAAAATTGAAAAGATCGGGAATTTTGTCTTTGACCTGTGCCAACAAGGCGTCTCGATTAACCGAATTGAAAGCATTTTTGACATCCACCTTAAGCAACACCTCTCCACAATTTTGACCGAGAAAAGTACGAAGCGAATGAACAGCAGCCTCACATCCACCCCGCAAACCAAAGCCAAGCTGTATTGGTTGAAAAAGGCTACTCAAAAGAGCAACCTTTTTTCCACAACCGGCTTTGGCTGCGAGACGACGATATGTGGTGCCAACAGCAATAGGTCTGATGCCACCATCTTTTTTGACAAGTGCGCATAGGTTAGCGCCATACAAGACTTCGATAACGTCATCATTGACCTGCCCAGATAACATGAGATTTGCCAAACCCGTTAATTCTCTCAAGAGAGACTCAGCCACCTCACCAGAGCTAAAAGATAGAAGATCTTTTAGATGTTGAGGCGAGAGACCATCTAGGCCTCCGGCTGAGCCGCTCCGAAAAGAATAAACGGCCGCTGCAATCTCCTGAGCTGACACTTCAATGACAACGTCATCAGGGTGTGGTGGCTCAGGCAGGTGGAGACATGCTGCCGGCGGATGCTTGTCACGGAGTGACTGGACCGTATCGGGTGTGTGGGGGGCAATAGTGTCGCTGGAGAACAGGACTCGTGCGGCGCAAAAAAAAAAAAAAAAAAAAAAAAGAAATTTTTCAATTTTACTAATAAATAACTATTTTATTTTGTTACCGTAAGCATCTTTTAACTGAAAGGATATCTTTCTTTTTGTGATAAACATCTCAAAAATTGACGCGTTCGCAGGATTTGAACCTGCATTCTCTGGGACTCCGGCCCAGATACTTTGTCCAATTAAGCTAAATCGCGCTCTGCGAAGGCGCCGAATTAGTTGAGATGTTTATCACAAAAAGAAAGTTTTTAAACACCTAGTGTGTGAAGCACGATAAAAATAATTTCATTGAAAGGATACCTATTTATATTCTCAGACTACTATGCAAAAAATCTACCTACTTAAAATATATTAAACAGTACATGGGCATGTTAGTAGTTGTAGTAGTTAGCTAACTTCAAAAGATGAGGAATTTCTCAATTTGACTAATAAATAACTATTACATTTTTTCTAAAGAAAGAAGAAGAAAAGTAACTATTATCAGACAAAGCAAAAAAAAAATCTTGAAATAATTATATAAAACAGTAGGTACATGGGCATTTTAGTATCATTTAAGACAAAGAGACTTAAATACCCAGATAATAACATAAAGACGACGAAAATTGCGCATGTCGGGAAGGGTTTATTTATGGGCGCAAAGGCCCGAGTGTAACCGAGGGTTCTATTAACTCCACTAATATTTTCTTCTTCTAATTGTTATGTTGGCTTAAAGAGCAGGTGGTTTGTCTCATTACCCCGTCTCGGGACCAAGCTAATGTCCCGACACGAAACTCTAGAACCGCCGAGGGAAATATTTAAACAAATTAAAACTTTTTCTTTAGTTCCTTGAGCATAACCTTATTGTTGTTCATTTCACAGCATCGGTTGAAGTGTTGTAAAATATTGAGTTTGGATTTCTGTGTAACACGATATTTTATAGGTTTCATGTTTAGAGCAAAGTTTTTATTGTTGAAATACTTCTTAGGGTATTTTTTCCCCAAAAAGTTTTTAAATTTGTGTTTAAAAAATTTCCTAGAGATATTCATGAACTCTTAATAATGTTATTATAATTAATAAATGTGCTGAAAGTCAAGGTTATGTACCTACAGCCGTAGTCTTATTACTGATAGATAAAGATGAACTACTCAACTCTAAATTATTTTTGTACCTATTTACATAATTATCACAAAAATGAAGATAAAAACACGAAACATCGACCCGTTATACAGATTTTGTTTGTAAATATATCATAAAGAACTTTTGTTATAAAATCAAACAGAAATTGTATAAAAATTGAACTATCTTATGAAAAAATATTATTTACCATTAGTAAAATGTATGCACAAACGTAGGTGTTTTCTTTTACAATTTTTAATTATAAAATAACTTTCAAAAAATACAATAATTATTATTCTAGGACAACAATATTCAATATTCAGAGATAAATACGCATTTTGAAATATTTGAAAACTTTTTGTCAGTAACTTCGAACTTTGGAATACAATTAACAAACAATTACCAGCAAGTCTGGCTAAGTTAACAAATAGTTAACTGTTTATTGCTCGACGAGCTTGAACCCATCTTAAAGTCTTGACAGAGCAAGTGTCGGGCCGACACTGTTGGTGTCTGGATTGACGTGTGGTCGGCCGTTTGCTGACCGTTGTTGTACAGCTGCTTAGCGCTGTACAGTTTGAACAGTATTAGAAACTATGAAATTTAGTTGTGAACCTAGTAATATAAGGACTGGGCTTTGGTGACAGTATTTAAAATTCTTGGAATAGCTCATAGCTAGCGAAATGAAATTCGATGAGCAGGTTTTTCGTGAATTAAAAATCTTGTAAACGTTTGGTGGTGAGTTTATACCGACACTATAGTTGTTTAGATTAACGTGTGGTCGACCGTTTGCTAGCGTTGTTATTGTTGTTGTACAGTTGCTTAGCACTGTGCATTTGAACAGTATTAGAAACTATAAAATTTAGCTATAAGCCTTGTAAAATAAGGATTGGGTTTGGACAGTCTTTAAAATATCTCTAGAAATTAAACGTGCTTTTGCCGTGTTTGACGATTAATAGTTCAAATACTTGATCCAAGAATATTAAGTACCTACTTTGCAAATACGTCTGCCTGTTTTTAATTCGAAACTATGGATTTTTATGGCATACGGACCAAGAAAATTGAAAAATGATACAAATATTTTTGCATTAAACAGGATTGAATATTTTAGTTATTTTTCTTTTAATTTACAAGGCACTATAAATACGGTGTAATACTTATTTACATTTGAAATCCTAACCTGACACATCAGTGACATCATTTCAAAGGAAGGGTTTGTTATAGCACTCTAAAACTTGAATTTGAACTATATTTACTCATCATATACTTAAAGTTCTAAAAAGTGTCAGGACCATATTATTAGTACACTTAATAAACACATATTCGTATTTCTATCGGTGCCTAATAATATTTTTCTGCAAGCAAAAGTAATTCGTATTTCAAGTCCAATAAAAGCGAGTGTCTAATCTGTTTCAAGTCTATAGAAAACATCCATAGACATAAAGCTGCACTGACCAATTTGGAACAAGGAAGTCCATTACTCAGATTCGTGCTGGGGTAAGGTCGGATCACTTACAGAATACACAGAGATTGAGTTTGACTGAACCTGATTAGCAAATTGAGATGGCAGTAGAAAGAGCACAGAGCTGATCTGTATATCAAGGAGAAGATAGACAAATGAAATAAAGAATCGACAATGTAGAGCACAACATTATAAACAAATTAATTCTTAATTGCACGATAAAAGCTACTTACTAATATAATTGATATAACAATATTATCATTTAAATTATCGGCTAGCGGTTTCAATCTAGTGCACTGAACCTACACTAAGCAAAACCTTGTATTATAGAAACTGTTTACCTTCAGGGAACTACATGCGCAGAATAAGTTACAATAAGAATAGTATACTTGTTCGGAAGAGTACTGTACACAAGTGCTGCAGTATCCGCAGGGATGTAGGTATAGTTTGTGTGTATACGAGAGTGTAAGTGTATATAGCATTGCAATACACTAGATCTCATGAGAGTCAAGGTTTTCAGTGTAAACTGTTTATAACAAAGCGAATTTCAATAAGACCAATCAAATAGAACTATGGAGATGGAATCTATAAATTGTGTTTCCAAATTTTCTTTCATTATCGGAGGAAATGGTAAAAACAAGTCGTATTGTATCTCTTTTGCTGCGTGAAAGAGTAACCATTGAACCAACAAACACACTTGCCGATGTACAGTGTTAGTAAGAATTATATTAATTGACCTAAGACCATATAAATATACTTAAATGTTATCCTACTATGTTAATACGGGACTTATCGTGAAACGAAACATGAGATTTGTACTAATTAAGTACCTCTTTTTCTCCCAACGTTACGTAAATGTTGCTATCTAGCTTTTTTCCAAAGATTTAAAACAAGCCAGTAATATTCATATCACATCTATACTTGTATCCGCTTCGCAGTTCTTTTTTGTGTATAGCAAAACTATCACTAAGGCATAGCGTAGTTTGACTATGTGTTTGTCAGCGATCATCGAAATTTAGCAACGTTCCGTATGGTCAGTCTTTGAATAAGTGACCGTGGGTGGCATTTTCCAACTGAGCCCGACGAGCTACCGTAGGTAGCTTGGATTACACTTTGTAGATTGTAGATCCTGGTTGTTTTAACCGTTTGGCCATGTTAGAGGCCTTCATTGGTAGAAACTCTGACATTAGAGCTAACCACCCAACCTATACAAACTTACTTATCTACTTAAAGGCTATTTTTTCCTGTTTATCCGAATCCTAATCACTGTTTTACACAGCGCCGACTGTTAAGTGACCGCCGGATTCTGAGCAAACAAGAGTGCCATAGTTCGCGAATTCCTTGGAAGTTACAATTGGGAATATTAGTTTCTGGATGACTGATGACCGTTGCTTAGATTAAGAGTTTGTTTGCTTTGCCACTGATATTCTAGTTTGGGTTTATTATTCAGAAGTAGCCCAAGTTTGGTATCAGTTGCGGAATGGGAATAATTGTTTTCTCTGATGCAGCCGTAAAGATTAATTACGTACGCAATTTTAATAATTTATGAAACGTTTTATCGTTATTTTATTGGCTCATTTTGATTAACCTAATCTTAGTTGTATTTTTATTAGATTATGTAATGAAATATTCAATTCAACATCACAAATATTTGGGGCCACAGTTTGTGGCATAATTTCAAAGGAGGTTTTAATAAGAGCGTATAAGAAATATTAGCGGGAATGTTCATAATATTAAGAAAAGATTATTTTTTGCAAAAATTAGCCCGTCTTACTAGACTTCACCCGTGTAAAGAATTCGCGAATATTTCGCACGGATCGATGTAGCATTTTTCACATTATTGTTGATTTATCAAAAATGGCTCAGCCGATTTCGATAAAACTTAATTGGAATTAATTTCAAAGTATACTCTTTCCAATAAAAAAAGAACTATTGAAATCGAACAACTATGAAAAATGCTATGCGTATACCTCCTCCGGCGCTTCGTGGGTCAAAAATTAATGTTATTAAAAAAATGCTTATCAAACGCATTAATAAGACCATATTTTAGCTTGGAATCAAAATTGAATGAGTAGGTATTTGGTCTAGTCAATTTATTTTTATTGTATTGAAAGCGTCTGTGTTGTGCAAACAATCATATTGACGGATATAAATGTTGAAATGAAAAAAATTATGAACCAACTTTGTCGTAACTTTTTGGAAAACGTTGAAATTTGTTTGTTACTGATTTCGTGAGAAGCAGCGAAAAAAAAATTTGCACACCTTCAAAATTCCACCAGATCGCACCATACATTGGAGTAATAACGTTATCCATAAAAAGACCCTCAAGGATCACAGGTAAGCTGCTATTCCCCGCGAAGATATCAATAAACTCTCACTTGTAACAAAGGGTACAATTTTCTCTAATGTCTCTACGTTTGTACTGAGCTACTGGCTCTATTATTAAGTATTTCATTTAAGGGGGGGACACCTCGTCCCCTGGGATACCTGTCGCGGTAATTTGCTACGTGTACGTTTCGCTCAGGAGCATCCACTTAATTTTTTTCTCCCTTTGTTATTTAAGATTTAGTGGGGACATTATACCGGATTTGAAGTAAACACTACATTATTAAATTACGTCGGAGTGTTGGCGGTTTTTCGTTGTTCTGTCGGTGGGATGGGAGCTTTTGTAGACAGGCTTGGGGTGGGTTTGTTTTTAGTGGATAATGCATTCTTATTAGCCATGAACATTTTAAGCACATGGAATAAAAATAGATCTTGGTAGATATATAAAAATACCTAAAATCATCATACATACAGATATAAACAGTCTAACACTAGAGATTTTGCGTTTAAGATAATGTTCTCTTTAATTATTTTCTTATAACATCAAAATAAATGTTGAATTTAGTTTAATAATTTAATTGTTACATATTTATTAAAGACATTTCTGTGCTTCCATTAAATAAGTCTGAAAAAATATCATAATTATACTTTAATATTATAAATCCGAAAAGTTTGTTGGTTTGTTCCTCTTTCACACAGAAACGGAGCAACGGATTGACTTGATTTTTGGCATGGATATAGTTCAAGGGCCGGAAAAGGACATAGGCTACTTTTTATCCTGAAAAAATAAAAGGTTCCTGTGGGATAGCACAAAAGTCAAATTACACGCGGGCGGAGCCGCGGGCTAAAGCTAGTGTCTTATATGACATACCAAGAGGCTACATAATAATTATCACCTTTAATATCCGCTAGATATGTAGCACTAATAAAACATCAACTGGTTTCTTGAAAATATGTTATCCTTTCAAATTCTAGCCCCACTAATTGCACAGACATGCAACTTACACACAAATGTAATCATTACAGCAAGAAAGCGTTTCGAAACACGGAGCATTACATTCACCGACGCAATCCATCAAACAGGCATGCTATATCGCGATCTGGACTAGCTACAACCAACATTTACCATTCGGAACTAATATCTGAACAATCGGTGCTATTTGCACGAGTGCATCGCGTTTGTTTGCGTGCTAGTCTGCACTGACGTCACGCCTAGCTTTGGGATTTTAAGCGGTGTGGCTGCAATTGAAGTGGTCAGCTGTAAAATTTAATTTTTCTTTCCTTCGCAGATTATATATGTTATATTTTCAATATCCGCAAAGCAAGCATTTTTGTTATGAATCTAGGTCTTTACTCTGTCAGGCTATTATTATCTATATAAAAATGTATTAAAAATATGTCTATGTAGTATATCAGTCTCTGGCAGCCATATCACAAATTTTGCTTTGTTTGGGGGCAGAAACCGTGTGTAAAATTCTGCTAACATTACTTAGTTTCTATTAACCAACAAAAAAAAACAGAGATTGTTATCAAAACTTCACTATCTACTACTAGTTTCACATTCTGAATAAATTGCTGTTTGTAAAATTAGAAAATGGTCCAAATTAATAGGTATAGTCACTATTTTTTGGACGCCGGATCGCGCAAACAAAATATAGTGCAGAAATTATAAGTATGTATAATTTTATTGTTAATGAAGAATCTCTAATGTGGACATCTATGTGTGGGTCTTATTCTCCACAATTCAGCTGCAAAATGGTATTAGGCCCAATTTTAAAGGCGCTATCGTAATTATAGAAGAAATTTAGAGTAGTTTTATTTATTTTTAGAGAACACTATTTTACTTACCTATAAAATTGGGCCTTTTGTTTATTTTTATAAAATTTATACAGTTGACTAGATAGTTATGTTGCTGGCCATATTAAATTTGGCGCAAACCTTTTTTTTAATAGTGCCCATTCTAAACACACTGGATATTTGCTCGTCATAGATTTATTCGCGTGCGGAAATTAAATTTAGGTTATACGGTTTGTTTGAAGTCTCGTATCTGGAAACAATATTCTGTACCATGGGGTGTTTTATTTTGATTGGCGTTTTGTGTGGATAACGCCATTTTAATGTAATTGTTTTTTAGAATTCATTTTTATAGAAAATAATGGTATCGGTTTAAAACGTTTCCGCAAAAATATTTATTATAATTACCGTGACAAATTTAAATTTACGTTTTTTAACGGTCATATAGGATTTTTCGAGGATTTCTATTAAGTTTTTCAAGCTTTGTACAAAATCATTTTAGGTATTAAGTAGGTACCAGATATCAAAATAATTGGCCAAGCACGAGTCGGACTCGCGCACAAAGGGTCCCGTACTGTATGGGAGCCCCCTGAAATATTTATTGTAATTTAACTATTTATCAAAGCAGATATACAACTAATAATTGAATAGAAGTAAATATTTCAAGCATCTACCTGTTAACATTATTAATATCGATCGAAAAACGTAAAGTAGGCATGTAATTTGTATGAAGAAATGTACAGCGCCACTAGCGGCGTGTTTTTGAAAGACAACAAGTTCATACAAATTACATACTTACGCGCTCGCCGAAGAGCGCGCCATGTTTACGACAAAACTCACACTCAGCATAATGGTGACAGACAGACCGACAAATGGACAGACAACGGAGTATTAGTAATAGGGTCCCATTTTTACCCTTTGGATACGGAACCCTAAAAACAGTGACACTTTACAACTCTACATTTTAACATTGGCTAAATGTGTGACGGTACTGCAATAAAAATGTATGAGTGTGACTTTAATGAACATACGCACACACTACGAGAAAATCCTTTTGGCGATCAAAGATTTAGTTTACAAAGCCAAATTGCTCAACCAAACTTACCAAACTAAATACTTACTTACCTACCATCAAGCAAGCAACTTATCCTCACACATACTCACATATCTATACACAATGTCTGTAACTTTACTCTCCAAATATGCTAATCGTTTCTCAAGTAAACAATGACCTACCCTTGTTTTATTCTCTCCGTCCACGTACGAAGCAGGACTATAAAAATTCCGAGCGTCTACACAGGACATCGTCTCCAATTTCACTCTTACCCGTTGTGAAAAATATTTCAGCAAAACTGGAATTAGGAAAGTTCCAGAGAACATCGCGCAGGGCGCCACACATTGTCCGAATATTAAAAGGCGAATTAGACTGGTCACGCGTCGATCTGTCCATAAATGCTCTTATTAGCCACGAAGACCACAACTTGCTACGAACACTTGAGATTACGTGACCTTTGCAGGCTGTAAAGTTGCCTTTTTACTGTTGTAATATTAGTTGACAACCCTGACGCCTCGGGCATTACAACTCAGTCTATAAGTTAGACATCTGAGTGGGTAACGCGTAAAAGTCACGATATTTGTTTTTCGTATAGCTTCTATTCAGCTCACATATTAATTGTAATCTCAATGTCAAATAGAAGTTCTTGAATCAAGAATCTGTTGATGCGCATAAATTATGAAAGCAGATCGATAGATAATCACACACGAACATTAACTTAAAAGACACCTCAGAGAGGTTCCACATTGATCACCGAGCCAAAGTTCGGTTTCACGGTAACGTCGCCCTAGGGAGTTACCCGAACAGTAATCTCCTGTCTTTGTCGCACGCACTCGTGACACCGATACGAAAGAAAGTAACAACACGATATAGGCCCCACAAATTGTCCGTAACAATACCGCATTAGGTCACAATCTATGTCACAAGAATACGGCAATCTATTTTTTCGGTAAAATCTTTATTGATTTGGTCATTCGTCGACTGGCGGGTCTTATTATGATGAAATATATTGCGATCTGTCTATATTTTCTGTCTTTGTGACTGAGCAATAAATTCGGTCATTATCGAAGCTAATAGATATTTATTTCTTGTTATTTCTTATTACAGCCAGGTTTTTCGTAATGTGATTGAATTAAGGAAATGTGTTACTTTGTCCTCTGTTGTAGCGAGTGATTTTGCATTAGAAAAGTAAAAATGTGTTTCTAACTGAAAATACTATTATCAAATCAGTTTTTGATGAACACTTAAAGTTGCTAGATTCTATTTTTCATATATTTTAAGTACGAGTGTGCTAGGTGGAGGCAGTACCAAAAAAAAATCTCTATTTCATTTTAAACTTCGCGATTCTTTTATTTATAGGTAAGCGTTAAGTATGCGCTTTGATTTGTAATGATTTAAGTATCACCAACATCACCGTTAATCACTGGCCACTCAAAACGTAAATCAATCCACGGCCACGCTCCAAATGCCCACGCAGTACTGACAGACCAGATGCCAAAGATAAATCAACGTTTTCAGTGAATTAGGGCTTATTTTTTATTCACCACAAAGAGAGCTTCACGCGTGCCCGACAAACGCGAAGCAATTCCCGCACAAACAAATCACCACTAAACAAACGTTTCTACAGGTAGAAATAATTCAGGGAAAGGTCACCTGTTACGGGTATTCGACATCGATCATCGGGAGTCCGCTGCGCCGACCTTCCCGCGTAATGTCGCCCCAGGGAGAGGCCGTCGCCGGCGACTCAGACGCCGAGACAAAGCCCCCGGGCCTCCTCTGTCAAACCCAACTTGTCCGATACACACGCGCATTTTTAACACGACTCATTTCGCCCCGCACGCGTGAAAACTTTATAAGGAATTTATAATTAAGTCATACGTACACGCGCGTCACGCGTCGGCATCAACATGAATATTTACGATGCAATTTCGTTCCATTTCAGATTTATCACTGTTTTGTAAACGGGAAATTTTAAAAATGCTCCTTGGTGGCCGAATTTAGGTGTTCGTACGGGGCGGGTCCTTTTAGGCGGTGACAGCGCAACGTGTATTGTTCGTGTCCTAGCCGCCGACTTTCCATTTATTTCTCTATGAATACGTTATTACCTGCTCGGCCGCGCTTATCAAAGTTTATTTGCAGCGTGTGGTTTACTCTGTACCGGTGCTTACTCGTTATTACTACACTGGAGTGTTTTATTGCCGGGGCGGGGCACAAATCGCGCGCGACGCCCTTGTTTTTCGCTATTTTTCCTCGCGATGTTTCTGGATTTGAAGTTTATGTATTTTTCTTGTTTGTTGCAGATCGAGGATGCCATGTTAATGTTTGACAAACAAACCAATAGGCACAGAGGTAAGTGTTTTTTATTACGTATTTACAATTCCTGCTTAATTATTTTTACCTAAATTGTGAGGATATCCTATCCTACTAATATTATAAACGCGAAAGTTTGTGAGGATGGATGGATGTTTGTTACTCTTTCACGCAAAAACTACGGAACGGATTGAGATGAAACTTTGCAATAATATAGCTTATATATCAGAATAACACATAAGCTATAAATTATAATGATTTTGCGTCAAAAATCAAAATATCATGCGGGCGAAGCCGCGGGTAAAAATTAGTAATATATAAGTGTTATATAAAAAAAGTATTTTACGAAAGAAAAATATTTTAAAAATTAAGTGCTGTTTTCATGTTTACTGTCAATAATTTTAAAGATATAGAACTCTAACAAGAAATTCCACGAAAGTAAACTTGTGACTTTACAAGGATTCTTAAGGTGAACCGCTAAGGTTACCAACATAACGAATAAAAACCTTGAAATATTTTTCTTCAGAAACTATATTGCGATCTTGAAATAGAATAAAAGTAAAATAAATTCGGAGGGTAATACCATACATTATTCGGTAGACGGTAACTTAGAAGGGGAAAGCACGCACGGTTGCTAGCGTGTCACCTGTTTTTGCTTCTATCCAAAAACGACAGAGCTTTGTTACTTTTGCATATCGCACTGAGAATATGGTTCGTTTTTTTGGTCTTGCTTCATTTTCCTGGTAGTCTTCGCCACAAAGTCGGCGGTGGTTAACTAGCAACGTATAAATACGCGATTCGACCCTCGATGAAAGTCAACCGCCATAGGCTGACACTCCATCCTCAGTAGAACTCCCCGCACTATCGACCACTATAAATGACATCAGAGATGGGGGAGCTCAAGTAACGCTGGCCCAAGGTACTGATTTGAAGCGAAGCGAAACGTAGGTTCGAGGTGGCATCGTCACTAAGCAGGCACACCATTTTCGGTATTGTACTCCCTCCCCATGTTACGACTATTCCCGGCTAATAAATAACAAATCGACGCCCGGATAAAATATACGGTTTCCTCGGTGGAGATTTTGTATTATTGTGCGAATGAAAGCAAAGTTTCGCTTGAAATCTGCCTTTTTCAATTCCGGTGGTCCTGTTGTTTCATCTTTTTGGGACAATGTTTGTGTCCGAAGCCCGAGTCGACGGGAATCAAAGGGGTCGGCCTGTATGGTGCAAATCAATTCAATCTGAATAAGAAATAAAAAATAAACGCACATGTACGTTGCGTACGTCCCAATAAATAAAGCGTCTGAGCATTCAGACAGGGAACATAAGCAGTTTCATTATGCCCGCAATCTCGTAAGATTTTAATTAAAACGTACGATCAAGGCAGGCCATCTTTTGATGCCAACGAAGGTTCTGTAGCAGTTACAGCAAATACAACGTTAAATTTGCTTTTGTAATCCCCATTACACAAAAACAGGTTGACCCAAATGTTCAGGCTCGGTGAAATATCGTTGCGACGTCATTTATGCAAGTTTGCAAAAACGAATCCTACCCCATTTATGTACGAAGGAAAAACGACTCTTTCTTGTCGTCCTAAGACGTAGAATGATTTATCAGTGTTTCCCAACTTCCAACTTTTGCGCCCTTTTGCGTGTCATTTGGATGATATTTTGCTATCCCCCAGACTGTAATTAGATAAACAAAGTAATGGAACAACGTATTAGATGAATTAATGAGGCGCCTGCAAGACTCCCCTGCGCGACTCTTAAACCTTTTTAATTACGTCGTAATGTATGTTTCTATTGTAAATCTAGGGAATTATTCATTGTAATGTGAACGGGAATGGCTCGTACGATAATCTAATATAAATATTCCTTAGGCCTCCCCTAATACGAGTGGAGGGTTATTATCCGGCAACGTAATCAGTCGGGTCGGGTTATCCTGGCAAGAAATGTAAAAATATCCGCTGTTTATTTGTATCAAACTTGGGCAAGAGGCAACCCAAACGCGTATTCAAACTGAATATGAATGCAAACTGCCCGGCGAACGGGCGAAATGGCGAAAATCAAATTAGGTATGGCGTGAATACTTCACGGCGACGTCGGGAAAAAAAAATTGAAATCAAATATTCATTGACTTTGAACCGGATAAGCCGGCCCGCAGCCATTTCAATACATTTTATTATCTATTTTGCGTT
Organism: Hypomecis punctinalis; assembly: GCA_949316475.1. NCBI lineage: Eukaryota > Metazoa > Arthropoda > Insecta > Lepidoptera > Geometridae > Hypomecis > Hypomecis punctinalis. The sequence continues at coordinate 9,541,981 of OX438803.1, read as the reverse complement.
ATGGAGAGGACCGAGTCACGCCGCCCAGCAAGCCCATTTTCTTGTTACCACGTTAGTGGAAATATTTTATACGTGCGATCAACTATTTATGCCGAAATAAAACGTTTGACATTGGCCTACGGCTTAGCAAAATATTTTAGGTAGCAAAATAATAAAATTGTATTTTTTTTTTTCTTTTTTCATAGAGCTGAAATCCTGCCTAGGTTTTTATAACTCACGTGTTGAATGGAGAGTTATTCAAATGGCAATTTTCGTACGTAAAGCTGTTGATTCTGTGTAACAAAAAATAACCTTTTAGCCTTTTCAGTACATTAAATATGCGAGAATAATGCGTTTAATAGCACCCTTTACCTTTATTTATGACCTTTGCTGGTTGAAAAAAATAATTAACGATGTCCGCTTGCGAATTTTTCTATTGTCTCCTTGAAAAAAAACATTTACACCTTTTATGCGCGATTCCAGAATAATATCTGCGCAAATATCAAAACTGTAGAAACAGGAAATTCGTGTAATATTTTATCATTGGGTGACAAACAAGGCTGAGGGTGTTTGCGTACGTTTGGCATTCGAGGTGGAAACGGGGCATGAAATGAATGTTATTATACACAGGTGAAACGCGACATGTTAGAGACGAACTTCATAAATATTAAAGAAAAAAGAACTAGCTCAACCAATCTCGACGGGGCAAATTCCATTTGGTCGCACGAGGTACCCCGCGCTCTGGGACGCATATCTGACTCGTGCGTGCGCTACCGTGAAAAGTCTACCTTCTACATAAGAGTAGTTCTATCTATATTTCATTCCGCGCCGTTCGTGATGCCTAAAGACGCCTATCGCGTGAATCATATATGACGATCGTTTTCGTCGAGTGTCATAAAATTCTCTCCAAGTCAAAAAGGGCGAACATGAACTAACGTATTTCAAAACTTTACTCCCGACACGTACCGGCGTTTTCACGCTCTTTCTTTTTATTTTTTAAGCAACAACCGACATGTTTACGGTTCTCTTTGATAAATGATTATTGTCATAAATTGGATCACGAACGTTGTAAAAGGTTTACCTACATATTTAATATTCAAAAGCGTTTCCATTTCGAAGGCATAATCTATGTACGAAAGATTCCCGAAAAATATTTCATTGATTTTTATTTGGTCTTATTTGTATTCAATTCACTTCACGAAACACTTCAATTTCGCTATTTTTGTACATGTCGAGGCAATTCTAATACCGGCAAAGCTTCTGAAGTAGAGCTCTCAGACTGTGTAAGGCTGCAATTTAAGCTCGGTTTGTGGCACAAAGGAATTTAGGCTTTCAGTGTGTGGAATAGATGCTATTTGTGTGTTTTGTAGGATTGTTCTGAGAGTGCTAAGTGGCTGCACGTGGTTCTCCCCTCGGGGCCGACGAGAATACATGGGGTTTAGATGCATCTTGTGGGGAACCAAAAGCCCCTGTTAATATCACGTGTATTACAATTATTTTATTTACTTATCTTTGGAATGCAAGTTCTATCGTGAACCGCTCTTTCTTTTTGCTTATAATATTTTACTGCCACTATAAAAATGTTATCAAATCCTATGTCAGTATTTAAAATATGTCTGTTTTATGACAACAGTACAGTTGTTTGTGATATATACTTATACTCATTTATTGATAACAATAGAGTCACAGGTAAAAAAATTGTGATAGCTAAAAAGTTATTTCTTATATAACAGTATTTGAATATTTGTTTTCATGTTGTCGTTTAAATTGTTATATGTATATTTATAATAATATATAAAATCTTTATTTCAGACAGTACTTAGTCCATATTACAGCAGTAATTTCTGCCACGCATTCTTGTCAGCAGAGAGTATGTTATGTTAAAAAATTAATCACAGTAATAAATAAAAACTATATTGGTACACTAAATATAAAACAAGAATATGATAAAATAATTTTAAATAAAATTAAAAAAAAAGTGTAATAGCAAGTTTTCCTAGGCACAATGTTGCAAAGCATGGTAATCGCGATGTTTTATTTTTTAAACAAATTCTGCAAACAATTTTAAAATAAATCTAATTGCACTCAAAGAGCTCAACAACCTTTTATTCACGCGACATAAACATTCCATCCTTATTTTCAGCACCAATAAACTCCACATATCACCACATTTCACTCCTAGACGTGATTACAGTTCAATTTAGGGACGCGCAAACAGAAAATCGAAATGTCGATATTCGAAACATCGGAGCGGTTCCGATTCCCGGCTTACCCGGTTTCCGGTACCTCTGGGTCCCGGAGGACCCGCGGTTGGGATGCATCGTGATGCATGGATATGAGAAAGTGGGATGCAAAACTCGCGGGACTAAGCCATAATCACCTGCTTGCCAGACGGCACTAGCGTTTGAATTTTGTAGATAGACAAGTACAGTCTAAACGTTTTAGTCGATAGAAATGTTCAGTTTCAAATCGGTTAGGGATGTTTTATGATGTCTGTTTTTATTTTAACACTTGACTGTGTTGGAGTTATAGGAGTGTAATTAAAAAAACTAAGACTAGGAAAATAAGAGCAGTATCATATGGTGAGTTTTATTTTTGACTAATAATTTATTAAAGATGTAACAAACAGTTTACCATACTAATAATACATAATTGTTATAGAGAAGTTCATTTATCTTATAGGTATTAATAATACTAATGAAGCAGTAAACGTAATAAAAAAGACATCAAACTTAAATTTTGATTAAAACCGTTTTGAATTTTGTGGTAAAAACTGAATGAGTTTTAAATTTTATTCGACATAATTTTCCTTTGCTTTATTAAAATTTAGTATCATTTAATTCAAAAGTTTAGAATGAAATTAACAAATCGATTATAAGTTTAGTATTATACAAACACCACAAATGTATGTAGGTACCAGAAAACATAACCCAACACTTCAAATTCGAAACAGTCAAAATGTTAACCCTAAAGTTGTTTAACAAAATATTATAATTTAGGTGCTTAATCCTCCGTACCCTTTCTCATTACTAATTTAATTTAGCAAGAGTAATAACATCCAAAAACTGGCCATTATTCGTTCGCGCAACCTCTACTAAAATATTAACTTGATACTGGGCATGGGTTAGCATCGCGTTGCAATAAGTCCATTTACGCTTTAGTGGGAGATTCAAATCCCAAAGGAGAATGTGGCGAGAAGTGGTGAGCGAAGATAACTACAATATTAAAGCATCATTTTGTTTCGTTTGCTCGTGATGCGAGCGAATTTAGATGAGTTTTTCTTTTAGTAGAATGGTTAATTTAAAACAATGGTTTGTGATTTTGACGCTAGGTTACAGCTTGTTTTGATTTAAATAATCTAGGAGCTGACCGTATGATGTAATTAGAAATAAAAAGAGCGCTTATTTTATACCATTATCATATAAAAATAATTAATAGCAAATTAAAAAGTGTTGAATTTCTGTACCATATAGGTTAGAATGGCGTACAAGAAGAGAGGCATATGTTCAGCAGCGGGCGGTTAATGACTGAAAATGATGATGGGTTAGAATAGAAACGTATTTTGAAATACGATCAGCTCGATGTCAAATGAAGATTATTATGTTTGTGAAATTGTGATTACTTGTTATTTATGAGCTTTGTAGGTATTATTATCATCATCAGCTAAGTTTCTAAATGGAAAGAAGGAAAAAAAGTAAAATAGATATCTTACCTTAATTTAAAAGTAATTTACTGATGTACTCAAAAACTGTTGATGACAATTTCAAAAACAATACCCGATATTAATTTGCAAAGTGAACTGACGATACGAAATAAATATTGATATTCATCCAAATACAATACCAATATCTCTCAGCATAAAGCATTATGTCATTCACAATGACAACTGTCCTGTACATTTGTAATCCAACCAAACAAAATCACATTATGTTCGGACTCAATACGCCCAATAATTCCATTGGACCCAACACAATGCCCTCTCAAGAACGGATAGCTATAAATCGAAACCACCATTGATCCTCAATAGAGCATTAAGGAGCTGACGCTTTCACAATAATACATTAAGAGTGTGTTTTAGCAAATCACTTCCTGAGGGACCGGGCCCTGAAAAGGATGGTTAAAAAAATAGTGAGTGCGGGGAAATGACACGGTGAAAACTCGCTGGCTTCCTTGCCCGAGTAGGTAAATAGAGTGGCATCGATTGAATAGTCATTCCTTGGACAAATTCACAGCGCTGTTTACTTTGTACGAGGCTTCGGAATGTACCAGGGTGAATAACTTTGGTGGTGATGTAGTGCCTGTAGTTGTGGTTCCAGTAGGTTGTGAATTATTGTGTCGTGTATTACTGATATCGCAAATACCTATAAAAGAAGAGAGTTAAAATTCAGTCAATATAGTTGGAATAATTATGAAGATCGTTTTTCAGATTAAAACTTAATTTGCTATAAAATACAATACAATACAATACAAAAACACTTTATTGACACCACAAGTAGTAAAAAAATAACAGAAAAAGAAAATAGTGTAATATTTTGCCGTGTAGCACCAATAGATTGTGTATTATTTTTATCGAGAATTTCAACTACTAATACTTTCGTGCTATAAGCAATTCGTGATTATTAGGTATTCATACATATGCAGCACTTTTCAGATTTTATTAGCAAACTTTAAAAAATCATATTACATTAATTACAAGGTGAAAGTATTTTAAATTTAATGTGATAACTGATTTTAATATCACGCCATTTGTCGTCATGTGGCTAAGGACACGTCTTCTTTCATGGCGTTTTAAGAATTTAATAGCCAAAGAATACAGTATACAGACTATACATATAATGCAGCATAATACACAAAACAGATATGTGAAGCATCCGGCAACCTTATCATTGAAAGTGATTTCTTACAGGCGTTTATATTTTACTTTTATCCAATTCTACAAACAAACAAATAAACGAATAAAATCAGCAATTTTCTTATGAAATAACATGAAAATATAATAAATAGAAATCTAACATTATATATAACAAATTATGTTAAAGATTCTATTTATTGTTTAGATTGACATTATTTGATAACGCTACAACAGTAAGGAATGAAGATTTATTTATTTAATTGCACAAACTTAAATATCTTTGGAAAAAGTATTATTTACAGCTATTTACATAATTAAAAATAAACTTATACAAAAATCACTAAAACTAATATATATACAAAACTAAATTTAAAACATGTAAAACTTATTCTAAAAGCCCCTTTAAAGAAGGAAACGTGGTCAGGATGCTGGCAGCATTGCCTCGCTGAAGTAAATAAACCGCCTGCTATATTTTGTTACTTTTTTTTAACAACTCAAAGAAACTTATACCTTCACACGTTTAAACAACTAGTAAACTAAACGCTTAAGTTATTCCAAGCTAGTATTTCAAAGACTAAACAACATTATGTCTACAGCGAAGCGAATAACAATCTTATTAATTATATTCCCAGCAAAATTAAAGCAATCACCACTATGGGTCACAACCCCAGTAAGTTTTGAGCCCAGAAGTGTCTCAGTACTAAATTAACGGGATAAAGCTCTTTAGACGCTAAGTTTTACTTAATTAACATGGCCTTAGTAATTAAGATGCTTAATAAACGGATGCGTAGAGAGCTCCTTAGTCTTTGTCATAGTTATTCGAGGAATCCTTCAATGTAAACCAAAACACTAGTTAATGCGACATAGGCTCAAAGTATGGTTTTCGCTGGAGCGTGCAGGGCGTAGACATAAATTCTCTTTCTTAGAACTGCGAGGGCTTCCATAGGTTTTATACAATAAGTACAACTTTTTCATGGGATATACCCAAAATGAGAAAAAAGCTGTTCCATACGAAAAGTGCATTGATTCATAACAAAATGTAAATACAGCTGATTTTATTCCGAGATTAGTTACGTAAAATACGTTGCCAAATTTTAAATTCTCACAATTTTTTCTTTCTTCTTGCATGGCGTGAAAACTTACTCGATAACTTTTAATTTTTCAAATATAATCTAGAGCTTAGTTGTGTTGCAACTGCTGCATAAGTATGTCTCTGCAACTCCATAAACTTTTAGGCACAAATATTAGTAATAATAAGGTGAGGTAGTAACACAGAATACCGATAATTCTTGTCATATTAATCTGAAAATAAAAATACACTAGCACGATGCCTACAAATGGAGTGAGAGTGGATAATCACAAATATGATAGATTTTTTTTTATAATAAATTATTTATTTTCCAATAAATTAAATTACACCTACTTTATGCACCTACACTAAGTAATACTTATGTCGTAGGTAACTGCATTCCCTTCAAAGTATGTTGAATTAATTGTAAGAAGCGCTTCAAAAACTTGAAATACTTCAGATTTAACTGATTAAGTACCCACCTAATTTACATTTATGACAGTTGAAGCACTGTATGATAAGAAAAAATGCCAAGTCGATGGCATGTACCTGCCTACGTTAGTGGTTTAAGTTCTCATAGAAGTAAAATTGTTAATTTTTTGTTGAGATATTTTTTTCTCAAAATAACAATGTAATGTGCTGAAAAAACTATAAAACAACATTTTCTACAATACTACTTGTAATAAGTAATTTGCCTTAAAGTAGGTTAAACCTCCTCTAATGTGTAAGTCAAAGACGTGTAAGTGTGGCGTTGTACTAACATACTTATGTTGATATCAGGTGTCTCAGCTTTGTGACGTGTGCGGTTTTAACACTTTAGATATTCACACGTTGATACAAAGTATCTGACACTTGCGTTATATTGCCGCAGGGACAAAGTTTAAATTGAAGTTTAGTTTTACAAGCGTCGTATAATATTAAAGTTATGCTTTAAGTGCCAGGTGTGGTGCAAATCGTAGCAGGATGAATTGTTAAGAGAGTAGGTAAAGAAATGTAATTGTCTTATATCTTCAATGTAATTACAAACTTACCAAGGTAAATGAAAAAATAATAACGTTTTAGCTAAAACTAAGTCTAAGTAACAATAACTTCTAAGCACTGTACTGTACCAGCCTTTTAATAGTCCACTGCAAGACGTAGGACTACCCACGAAGGGTGATTGGGCCATATCCACCACGCTCATCCAGTGCGGGTTGGTGGATTCACATACACCATCGAATTTCTTCTACGGGCATATGCAGGTTGCCTCACGATGTTTTCCTTCACCGAAAAGCCAATGGTGTGAAATTTCGCACATAAATTCCAAAGAAATTATTAGTACGGGACCGGGGATTCGAACCCACGACCTTACGATTGTAAGGCGGAGGTCACTACCTCTAAACCACTATGGCAATCTACTTCTAACTAACTTCTAAGTAGCAGTACAGTAACGAAATATCAATATCGGTATTACAAAGAAATTTATATATAAAAAATGATTTCACTAAGCTTTGACAGTTCGATTCTTATTATACGATTGATATTAGAAAATATTTTAAAAATTTAACAGCTTATGCTCCAGTAAAATGTAAAAAACGTAACTAAATAACGTATATAAGAAGCTGATATTTTTGTTGTAAAAATAACCCTGAAGAAGTATTTAGTTTACTTTTACATTTGTTACACGCTTCGAGCAAATATCTATAGAGTCACAATCGTGCAAAAAAGTGTCCGAGCCAATACTCTACCCAAGCTACGTAGTGGGCAGGCTTTTTAGTAAGTCGTAAGGCGATTGCAAGTTAACTACAACGCCGCGCGATGCCAAAGTGCTCAATTACAAGCACTAATTAGGTGATAAAAAGTCGAAAGTCTAGAAAATGGGTCGTTGTGAATTATTTAATGTAAATATCCAAGTCGGTACTTTTTTATTTTCACTTAGGGACTGTGGCTCTGTAGATATTTGCTCGAAAGCTACACGCAATAAATTTTTGCTAGTAAATTTTGAACCCCACGGAAGTCCGTCATTCCCCTCTTACGATATCACCGAAGTTACTTCGGATGCCATCAAATGGGTATCTTAATATCCTCAACTTTTCTGTAATAAAATTACGAAGAAAAAAATCTTGGGCTGTTTTTAACAATTACTTTTATTTATAGCCTCAATAAATTTACTGTCACCGAAATTAAAGCAATAAGTAAGTAAGTTCGTATAGGCCGGGTGGCTAGCCCTGGTGTCAGAGTTTTTTTTTTTTAGGCCGCCTGAAGGCCTCTGACATGGCTAAACGGTTAAAACAACCGGGACCTACAATTTAACGTGTCATCCGAGCCACGGTAGCGCTCAGTTGGAAAATGCCACCCGCGGTCACCCATCCAAATACTGACCGTGCGGAACGTTGCTTAATTTCGGTGATCGCTGACAATCACCTAGTCAAACTACGCTACGAGCGCTACATTAAAGCAATGCTCCCGATATAGGACAAAGGCACCTTTATTCTGGGGATGCTGAACGTTTTCATTTGATAAGGCATTAGATAAATGAGAAGAAATAAAATATTTCTCAAAAACTCTCTATTGTTTATTTTTATAAGGTATTTCTTTTTGGTTGCCCTTAATTCTGCCTAAGAAAGGTTATTTCTGTTTTGTTCTTAGTAAATTGATTGTGACTTCCCCATTTTGCTATTTACCTTAACACCATATCGTAATAAATATTAATAATTGCAATAAGTGTGATAGAACATTTAACCACCATCGGTCGGAAGATAAAACACATTGATTTATTATCATCATCAGTCGTTCCAAGACGGCCACTGCTAAATGTAAGTCTCCTTTAAATATTTCTAGTAAACCTGTTGAAAGTAGCTTGCATCCAGCACAATACTGCGGTTTTAAAACACACATTGTTTACTTATATGAAGTTGATTTACCCTTATTGACTATACTCATACAAAAATCTTTAAAATATAACTAAACGCATGCAGATTTCCTAAACCAGTTTCATTATGTAAAGCACTAAGCTTGTAATCATAGCCAGCCCATTTCCCCACTCGGGACTCAAATACGCCGACTATGAGCCATAAACTGGCTATAATCGTAACAATATTTATAACAAATAGCTATTAAATACGCAGTGCCGCGTTTTGTTTGTCTGAAACCCGCAGAGAGCGAAGCGTCATTACTCAACTGCGGTTGGAAAGGTAATGAGATGGACTCTGCCCGCCGCGTCGAGACCAAACACACCTGTGTTGTGACCTATAGGATTGATAAATAGCATGCATACAGCTTTGCTTTAGTATCTAAGCTGCTGATAAATAATCTACGCTTGGCAGTTATAGCTACGCCTAAAGTAAACTTTACCATTGCCTTTGAATACCTACTATTCATATTTTCTATGGCAAAAAGAATTCTATGCCTATGATAGTACTTTTAGCACCAAAATACCAAGAGAACTCCACCAAGAAATCACGGGACAATATGTTTATAAGAGTACACTGAAATGATGGAAAACAGCCTTTTTCTTTATGCTACTCCGCAGACGAAGAAATCTTTGAACTCTTTTTACACTATGTAGTCTATTTTTATTCAACTACATAATCATTGTTTCTTCCAATAAAGAGCAGAAATATATGTTACCTGCTTGTACTACGCAGCATGTATTGGTAGTTGCTCTTTGTAAACTCAACCTGCTATTCCAACAATCCGACGAATTAAACTATATTCACGAAATAATTGAATCCGATTCACATTCTGCCCGTTTCAATCGGTCGTGAGGCGGATCCGACCAGAGGCCGTGGACATTTCACCTGGCACAATTGCAATCAGCCTAATATGTTCAATAGGCACGTCTCATTACCGTGGATTCTGGCTTCAGTACATTAACCTGGACAGGTCGCTTTTTGTTCTGCTCTCTCCCATGACGCGTGTAATTAGCATGAGCAGGACGACGAATACGCTTAGCCGATAAGGGGCCTGGACGGGTTAAGCTTGAGGCTTTGAAAGGATTACGCACGTTGCGAGATCAAAGCGCACATTTTAAAGGGTAGCGTTTTATCTGACCGGTGGAATTTTGATGATGCAAATGCAGGTTTTATATCGGGGACTAAGTTAAGCTCCTCCTCGACACAAACATACTAATCGGTTCCACGCTGAAGCTTTCGTTTGAATCATATCAACAATAAATGACTGCCTCGGTGGCTCAGTGGTTAGTGACCCTAAATTCTGGGTCATAGAGGCGTGGGTTCGATCCCCACCCAGGGCAAACATTTATGTGATGAACATAGATGTTTGCTTTGTATCTGGATGTTATTTAGGTACTATCTATGTCTGTCTACCCCTGCCTGTCGTAAAAGCCGACTAAAAGGGGCACCTGCCGGAGGAGACAACGGCACGGCTAATTAAGCACCGTTTTAATAAGGCATGTATCAAAGTCAAAGTCAAAGTTATTTATTTGCCAGAATATAGGTATGCACAAGGTACAGGTCTTAAAATCTTAAATGTTTCACTATATTCTATCCGTCTTAGACATGCAAATATGTAATGTCATAATAATAATTGAAGAATTTAATAATATGTCACAAAATATAATTACAAATGTCAAAATTCAAACAAATAACACACACATTAACACAGGCAGCCATGGATAGGGTTGCAGCCGCAAGTTTTACATTTATAAAAGTCAAAGTTTGCCTTCTGTTTTAGCGTTTTAATTTGTCATCATTTTGTCATCTAAATATTCCTGAATATTGTAGTAAGCCTTTTCTATTAGGAACCCCTTTAGTTTACTTTTGAATACGTGGTAAGAGCTAGCATCTTTAATTACTTGTGGAAGCTTGTTATATATTTGTACACCCATGCAAAAAATACTCTTACTGTAAAGTTGGGTTCTAGCTGTAATATTACAAAGTATGTTCTTATGCCTAGCTGCTTTAAGAGTTTTATATTTGTTGACTTCAGATCGTACTAAAAGTGATGCTTCATAGATATATATTGAAGGAAGAGTTAAAATTTTGAGCTTTTTAAAATATGGCTTGCATGAATCAGTTTGTCGTAAACCACATATTGATCTAAGGCACTTTTTTTGGGCTTTGAAAGCATTTTCTTTTTCCGTAGAATTTGCCCAGAAGAGAACACCATACCTTAGTATAGAACCTACATTTGCATGATAAGCAGTCAACAGTGTTTCTTGACTAGTAACTTTTCTTAGCATGTACAGTGCGTATGAATATTGACTCAGTTTCGTGCAAACATGGTCAATGTGAGTCTTCCAATTCAAATTAGCGTCAATAAAGATACCCAAAAATTTTGTGCAATTAGTTTCTTCAATAATTCTACCATTATATTCTATTTCAAGCGGGTTCATTTTAGAGTTTTTATTCCTAAATGTAGTATACATGGTTTTCCCCAGGTTTATCTTAAGATTATTGCTGTCAAGCCAATTAATTATATTAGCAAGCGACTCATTTATTTTTTGTTCATGATCTATATCACCACTTGTAAAAAGTGCTGTGCTGTCATCTGCAAATAGTACCATAGGTTGAGATATAGCATTAGGAAGATCATTAATATAGACCAGAAACAAAAGTGGACCCAATATGCTCCCTTGAGGTACTCCATATTTCACTACTCTGAGGCCAGACTTAAACTTACATTGCATATTAGTTTTAGGACACAATTTTGTTATTTCAGTATACTGCTGCCTTTCACTGAGATAAGATTCTATCAGATCTAGTGCAACACCTCGGACCCCATATTTACTAAGTTTGTTGAGGAGTGTGCTATGTTTTACATGATCAAACGCCTTTGTCATGTCCATGTATAATGCTGTTACTTGTTTTTTATTATCTAGCCCCGTGATTACTTTTTCTAAAAATTGGTGTATTGCCATATTTATTGATTTCCCTTTTCGAAACCCAAGCTGGTTTTCAACAAATATGCTGTTTTTTTCAAAATAACTACTTAAGTTGTTGTAGACTACCCTTTCAAATATTTTAGCTATGACCGGTATTAGAGTTATAGGTCTGTAGCATTGCACATTCTGTTTATCTAGTTTTTTAAAGATCGGGGAGACAACTGATATCTTTAATTTATTTGGAAAACATCCACGTTCTAAGCATCGATTTACTAAAAAGCTGATTACTGGAGCTATAACATTACTTACTCGTTTGATAACTTTAGTGCAAATGTCGTCATAGCCCGTACTATTAGTATTCTTCAGTTCATTTATTATTTTTACAATGTCAGAGGGATTTGTCGGAGCCATAAAACAAGACTTAGAATTATTATATGTCAAAGTATTGGTGTCATTAAGTATTTTATTTTTATTATTATCAGAAATGTCGTCAATGAAAAAATTATTAAATGTCTGTGCTATAGATGCTGGGTCAGTTAAAATTTGATTTTCGTGTTTTATTGAATTAATTTCCTCTGGGGGCGTATTATTTTTGTATTTATTTATTACTTGCCAGACAGCTTTAGATTTATTATTTGAATTTTGTATACGATAGTTATTTTGTGCTCTCTGTGTAAGTTTAATAATTTTTCTAAATCTTTTTGTGTATTGTTTAAAGTTGTTTTTATCTGTATCTATACCTGATAGTCTATATTTCCAAAGAAGTCTTCTTTTACGAGCTGAGCAAATCTTTATACCCCTACTAATCCATTTTGTAGTTTTAGTGATAGGAATTTTGATTTTTATATTTGGGAAACATAAATCGTAGAAAAGTTTAAATATTGAATGAAATTCATCAAATGCACTGTCGGGATTCTCATTATTATTATATATTTCATTAAAAGAGAGGCTTTGCAAACATTCAAGAAATTTTTGTATATTTTCTTCGCTATAATCTCTTACTAATTTGAACCAATGTTTGATGGTATAGGTTTTTTTAACCGGACAGCGTAACACTTGTGCAGTATGATCAGATAAAGCTAGCTCTAATATGTCAGCTTTTGCTCCTTTAATATTATGAGCATAGTTGTCCAGACAGGTTTTGCTTTTTAGACGCGTAGGCTCCTTGAGTGCTAATTTTAAGTTAAAATCAGCTAGAGTATGCTCAAATTGTTTTGATATTGTATTATTTTTCAACGTATCGATATTAAAATCACCACATACAACTAACTTCTTCCCTGATAAGCCTAATTTCATTAATAAGTCTCTTAATCTTCCAAGACACAGCTCTACAACATTTTTCTTATATTTTGGGGGTCTATATACACACACAATAATTACTTTATGTTCTGTAAGCTCTACTGCTGTGCATTCAATATAATTACTGATGCTTACTAGTTTTGCTTCGGGTATTATTTTATATTTAAGATGATCACGCATAAGAATGCATGATCCTCCTCGTCTATTGTCACGGCAGTAAGCTGTTACTAATTTGAAGTTTGGAATGGTTAAAAACTTTGTATCTTCTTCTTTCATATTATGTTCCGTTACGCATAGTACATCTAGTCTCATTTTATCATTATTAGCATATAGTGTAAATTCGTCAGCTTTAGATATGAGCCCAGCAATATTTTGGTGTAATATATTTATTGTGTTATATACGAAAAAACTTGACAGATTCATCATTGTTAGTATTATCCCTAACATTATTAGTATCATTAATGTCTTGAACAACTACATTTACGTTACACACATTTTGCTCGTTACTAATTTCACTGTACGCTTCTGTTTGGGTGCTCTTTTCTTGCGTTTTAAGTTTGGTTTCATTATTACTCTGAATTTCATTTTTGTAAATTACATATCTCCTAGCATAGTCTAATTGTAATATATCTTTTAGTACGGATCTGCATATATACAGAGATCTATAGTTACCCTTAGGTCTACTTATACTAAAATTCATGTCTATGTAACGTGCATTATTGAATTTGTCACATACGAATTTCAGTTCATAATTTAACTTAGTTTCATTTAATGTTCGATTGTACGGCACTTCACACATTAATACATTTGTATTTGCAACTTTCATTAACCAATTTTGTAAGTGGCATTGAAAATCGTATGGGTTACAGTCATTGATTCCACCTAATATTAATATATAATCATCATTTCCGAGACTACTTAGCTCTTCGTTAGATACCGTAGCTAAAACTTTTTGAAGACAGGCTCCCGGTTTCCATAAACATGTAACGTCGTATTGGTCTCCTACTAGTCTTTGTAGTGTAGTCTGCATGCCCCTGCCTTGTTGATCTGCTAGTATGATTATTTTACTCTTACTTTTGCTTATTCTTAAATTATTTCTTGCGCTAATTGTAGTAGCTTTATCCTGTTCACTCATATTCTCCTCTGATGCAGGCACTGTATTACTCTCATCATATTCAATTCCTGTTGTATTGTTTTGAGAGCAAGGTGGCTCCAAGTTTTTGTTGTTTATTATACGCTTATGAATTGAATGGCCGCTAGTAGTGGAATTTCTATTTCTCTTTTTCTTCTTATCTGACCGGGGTGTGCTGCAGTTACTTCTGTCAAATCCAACTTTTTTGTTTAGTTGTGTCTTATTATTAGTCTTCCCTAACTCTCGCTTCAATCCTGTATTTTCAATGTTTAGATTTTCGATCTGTATTTGCGCTGCTTCTAATTCTTTTTGTAGGTTATCAATTTTTTCCTGTAGCGTTTTTGTGTAGTGGTTCTCCTCAATTGATGTGTTAGGGAAACTCAGCATGGTGCTTTCAAAGAGTGTAGAATTTGTCCGGCTTAAATCTAATGAAGCAGTTCTTTTCCTTGGCTTTCTTTGAGTTACATATTCCGTGGTTGATTGGTCCATGTTAGATATATTTTAATTTGTTTCAATGTCATACACAGTGTTCAAAATCAAAATTCAAGTGACAACAGTTAAAAAACAACAGCAAAATAAATTGGTCGGATCAGATTCGAACACGGTCACGCCTGATCTTAAGTCGCCTTATAGTGCCATTCGGCCAACCGGCTATATCTTCAAGTGACGAAAATTGTTTACAGTAGGTACAGGCAATTTACAAACGTTTGTTTGATTAGCATGCAAGTGTAAAGTTCAAAGGTCAACTTGGTTGTGAATGATCTTGCAGTTTTCTTACGATTGTGTCTTTCACACTAAATTCACAATGTCACTTTTTCAACTTATTCAAACAGCACTTCTCGGACCATTTGCGATAAATAATAATTATTCTGCGATATTTATAACTCAAAATGTTTTTTTGGTATCATTTGAATGCATATTATGGTCATATGTTCAATCCCAATTTTTGACACATTTACTGTATTTGCACTGATGATAACGATATCACTTCATTATTGTCACTGTTTTATCACTTTTATATTGTTATTTAATCCTAATTATTGTGTTAAATATTTTTTAAATTTAATTTTGAACAGAGTCGATGTTTACTCAGGGGTGTTGCTACCCGCTTTATGTATCGTTTTTGGAACGTCAACGTACATGCTAGAAGGCACTGGTGCGTTCCATCGGAGATCCCAGTGCCGTCTATAGAGCATAAAAGACGGCTACCGAGGGGGTTTTAGTGGTTAAGTCCACATAACCCAGTTGCACCCCAACGCAGCTGGGTATCTGTAAAAGATTTCCCCCCCGTCAACAAAAAAAAAAGGTACTATCTATGTATGGTATGGTACGTATTTAAAAATATCTATACGTAATATATCAGTGTCTGGCAGCCATATCACATGCTTTGCTTAGTTTGGGGTCAGAGAGTGTGTAAGATGTCCCCAAATATTTATTATTATTATTAAATATTACAAGCTAAATCATACAAAGTGGTGAATTTCAAGTTACCTACAAACTGCGCAACTTCCAATCCTGACTGAAGCTCACATAAAGCTGTGCGTTGCATGATTTACTAGCAAATATTTAGAAACAATCAATCATCATTAAAACTATGAATTCAATAGATTTTGATTAAAAATTTGAAAAAGTGCTCTTATAAAGTTACTTCAATATGCAATGTTGTATTGCCAAAACATGAATCAAGTACGTTTACAACGACACTGCTTCGATAATCATACATTCATATTGCTGTGTCGATGTTCTACCCTATGATTGTATGCATATCATAATCGAATCGCCGTATAACATCGTGCACTGTTCCACTGCTCACTAATATGTTGCACAGTAGGTCCATCTCATTACCATGGGCGACCGCAGCTGAATGATGGCGCGACGGTCCAGCCGCACGTTTTGTTTGCGGTCGATTTAACGCCAACGACAAATTGCATGTTTGCCGCCGCGGCCGAGAGATCATTCCAGAATACGAGATGAATAAATCCACTGATTACTTTCGATAATTCACAATGTGACACACGGTCACGCCCCACTGGAGTTCGCACCCAACTATTAGATAGTTTCAATACCGGTCTTTTAGTAGTCCACTGCTGACCTACGAAGGGTGAATGGGACATATCCAACATTCTGGCGCTGCTGGATTCATATTTGCAGGTGGTGGACATTATGAACATTTTTTTTTTAATTAGATATGTTTTCCTTCACAAAAACCGGGAATATATAATCCACATATAACTTCCAAATAACTGATTGAGTAAACTGAAACGTTATCTGTAACTATTATTAATAAGCTCCAAGTAGCACAAGGAGCTATGGAGAAGGCTATGCTCGGAGTCTCTCTGCGAGATCAAATCAGGAATGAGGAGATACGTAGAAGAAACAAAGTTACCGACATAGCAAGTTGAAGTGGCATGGGCAGGGCACTTAGCGCGGAGGACTGATTACCGATGGGGTCGAAAAGTTCTCGAGTGGAGAACACGCACCGGCAAGCATAGTGTAGGACATCCACCCACAAGGTGGACGATGACTTCATTAAGACCGCAAGATAGCGCTGGTTGCATGTCGCTACCAACCGGTCTTATTGGAGACCTATAGAGGAGGCCTATGTCCAGCAGTGGACGTCTTATGGCTGATGGATGGATGGATGGACAGATTGAGCACAATACCAAGATCTAAACTCGAAAGCTTACAAGACGATCGTTCTTCTACTAGAGTACCACGGCTCTAAAAGTAGTTAAGTACTTACTTTTTATACCCTCAAATGGTAATAATATAACAGTTTGTTTTGCTCTGACCCTAAAAAATACTTACGCAGTAACGCACAGTAAAACTTCTCCGGCAAAACGGCAAAAAATGTGGGTCCCTCTTTTCGGCCATTTGTTCTGAAATAGTGTAATAAAAGGCGCCTAAAATGTACAGTACCGTTATTAAAAAAAGAAAAGAACCCTAAAAAAGTTCATATTTATTTCCTTGTAGAAAACGAACTAACTCTTGTTTTCATCCTTTTAACAAGAAAGTAATCTGTCGACCTACGTCGCGATAACAGGATTTTTATGTAACAAACTGGAGTCGCGCCTACCCTCACCTAGCCTAAGGCTCTCTCGAAAAATCCCCGCATTGTCAGATTCTACTAAGGATTCGGAGTAATATACATTTTCCCGTGTTGGAATTACAGCTGTATTTTGCTCATGCTACATAAAATCGGCGTAAAGGCGACACCCATGAAAAGACCCCGGCGCAAAACCTTTATTTAGTTGGCTCCAATGTAACAATTCACTGAAAGTTTTTACTGTCGCCTGTTCGAGACTCGCCGTTTCATATGAGAAACAGTGGAATAAGTATCAGAGTACCAGAATGCAGCACTAGTAAAACAAGCTCAGCGCCTCGGGAAAGTGTAAGAATAGAGCTTCTACAACTTGGTATACTGTGGAATCTTTCAGGCTTTAGGTTACTTCTGCTCCGCAACAAGTCGTAGAATAACAACGCTTGTGATATAAAAAAGTTTACAAGAAAGGTATTTGACGCTTTTTAAATATGTCCTTTGTGAGTATTCACTAAAATTGTAGCACATTTATGTAAAAATTAATTACTGTAATTCCAAAACAAATACAATGTAAATCCCTAAATTGGTCTGGTTACCTGATAAACAAATTACTAGCAACAGCCAGCTCCAATTTATCCAGGTTACACAAAACTATTGTACTAAAAACTTTGCTAAAACTGAACGTTAAACGTTACAATAATAATGTCTCTCTCGCAAACAATGTACGCCCAAATGAGTAATATCACTTAACCGCTAGAAAATTATAAACAAGTGTCGCGTATAAGGCTGGTTACACGTATGCTACTAAATTTTAGTTAAAGTCGTTTGCAACAGGTGCGCGGGATGAGCTCGTTGGAGACTCGTAATTATCGTGACTCTTAGTTTACGCTCCGTGTTTATATAGAGGCATAATACACATACACTTTATTATCCGATAATCCGATTTACTACCCACATAAACTTATATTGCAATTGATTTTCCAACTCAATTGCGATAAACAAATAAATCGTTTATGCGATAGATCATTTTATGACGCGTAATCTGCAAAAAACTGCAATAGAGTCGAAACAACATCGATTGTAATTACCGAATACTTGAAATGGGCACTTAACTTTCAATCTTATTTTGTTTGTTTTAGAAGGCAATGTATGCATTTATGCGCTCGCTACATGATGGTTTTATACAAATGACAATAATATTATAATGAACAATTTTAATCAACGCTGTTTATCGAAAGGGAACACGAGATGGCTGGCCTTTCGTTGTAATAAAATGTTTTTAAGTATTATTTTATTGACAGACACTCGGCGGCGAATATATGGAAACCACTCGCAACATGCAGCGCGCTTCCGTCAACATCGCTACATCACATTTTGTTCACTTGTCAATTAAATGTCACACACGATTCGTTGCGAATTTACTCACTGAGTCGGGAGTATCAAGCGGCCAAATGGAAATTTGCATAAAAAATTCGACGCCGAATCAGGCAGTGTGTACTCGGTTTACATTGGAACAAACCACGTATTTCATAAATAGTTTTTGTTTACAATTTAATTGGCTAAATTTATTTTCATTGTCATGAGAGGTATTGTTATTATTCGATTAATTACGATAATATTTTATTCATGTAGCAATAGGTAGAGTAAACTGAATATGATTTGGAATCGATGCATTTATAAACTAATCTTTAATGTGATGCAATAAATGTTATAATCATACAGCAAAAAAGTTAACTTGTTTCGCCAAATAAAGTACCATTTAGGAAGATGCAAGGGTGGGTTAGAGTGGCAAGAGCCATAAATCTGAGCCGGCACAGCACCTAGCGCACGCAACGTACATTTTCACTACTGTATCTATAGATACATGTTTGTACAAACCTATGTGCATGAACATAGGTGTATAGACCAGATTTATACGTTTGTCTTGCTTCACGGTGCACGTCCACAGACCAGACAAAAATATTGCGCTCCCACTTAAAACATGTTACTCTCGATGTACTGCCTAGAGATACCACTAAGTTTTCACAACTATGGCAATAGCGTCCAAAATTTATATGATTTCAAATTAGGTTTAGGTTTAGGTTTTTATACAATTTTAGTCGTACCTATTCAATTATCAAAGTAAATTTACTAATTGAACATTCAACATAATACAGACTTACGAGTACTCCACACTTCTTTTCTTTTACTTATAACAATACATCTTCTATGATGTATTCTGCTCAAGTTTTTTTAACGGCATGAAGTGAGTTAACATTTTTTATTTGTGAGGGTAGTGAGTTATATTTTAGTTTACAGTGAGGACTATGGCTGAGTGATCTGTTCGGAAGATCATTTGGTTGTAGAGATAAGCGGGGCATCCGTAGACGTACAAAAGTCACCGACACACTTGATTGTCTCATTAATTTCGCAAATAGAAATGGCAGTGCGGGTAAAAGGGTAGGTACATAGAATTAGAGATTATCGCGCCGTAGTATTCTCAATCGGAGACTGAGTTAGTAAAAGTAGCGTAGTGTATTCACGGCATGTATGTGCATGGTCTACAGTCTACACCTATCTCACTCCTTATACTTTAATTAATCAAATAAATGTTATTTAAATTCAATTTTATTGGCCTCTTACCTAACGATACATCAGAACAGAAGATGACTAAAGACCGCTAATCAAGCGATAAAGTTAAATTACTACGGTACCCATAAACTCAAACTCAATAATCAAGAATTTGTAGAACAGATCTGTCAAATGATTTCAGAGCTGATACTGCCCGAGTTCAGTTCCGAGTAATTTACCAACATGATTATAATTAAAAGAGTTTGTTTGTTGTGCTCAGGGCTCTGTAGAGGTTTTAAATCACAATATTGGCGGGATTGTACTGTGTCAATCGAGAATTAATTTAAACTTTCCTGCCAAAGCGAGCGGCGAACAGCCCAAGGGACCAAACTGGCATCAAATCGAATAGAAGGTTATAATTGAGTGGCGTTAGGCGAACAACAATCGACCGAGGTGTTGCTAATCAATCAAATGTGGACTCTAAACCGTAAAGTTTAGTAATCAGAATCGCTCTACGATATCGGGGCTTTAAGTGTGACTTTCACTTGGGCGTGGCCGAGCCCATGTCGCGGCGAGTCCAACACTCACTTAGTGGGTGCTTCGCGAAAGTAATTTGCAAGGCTCGTGACCGATCATTTAGATGTCGCCGCATTTGCATACTTTATTAACATCATTACCAGTTGTTAAACATTACAGGCAGATAGTAAATGGATTTATTGGCGGCAGGATGCGAGGTCTCTCTCGTGTGCTGTCGATAATGGGTTTTGTTCACAGAGCAGTAGTGCCTAGGAGACAGATGTGATGTCAATATACATTCTTGCAATATGATAACAAGAACAAATTGTTCTAAAGCTTCCCTTTTAAGCAATGATGATGTTTTAAAAATATGACTTGAAGTTTTTTATTTATGATTTGATTTATCAGAAAGTAAATATATGCTTTGTTATGATGCTATTTTTGCAAACAATGTTAAATTTAAAACAAGAAAAACACCTCATAACATGATCCCATTCGTTTTATTCTTTGGTAATTGTGGCCGTTTCAAGAGTGATTAGGTACCTTTTAGGTCTACATATCTACTCTATCGTCAGTTACAACGTCGCCTCCCATCAAGCTAGTTGATGGTCAAATGTAATTCAAAATTATTTATTTAAGAAAAATTTTACTTACAGCGTTGAATGGTCTACTTATCGTTACACTTACATACTAAAAAATAAAATTACATATTTTTTTACAAGAAACTAATGTAACAGAAATAAAATCTACATCATATAACAAAGTTAGAATCATGTAATATAGTAAAGATTAACTACTTTATATATCATTACATATTATAGTTTCATTTGCTCACAATATTGCAAATATTATTTAGCAAATGTTGTCATAGTGAAAAGAAAAGACTTCGAAATGTGGATGAGAAGGTTCTCAAGTAGATGTGTATACATAATATATGTGTTTTATTTTATGTATGACCATTTACAGAGTAGTCCTATTTCAATAATTCTTTTTTTGTTTGGTAGGTTATATTTTGTTAAAAATTTATTTAAACTACCACAGCCATTTTTGATAAATGTTGATATATTTGATATGTAAAAATTACTACATATATCAGTGTGAACTATTTGAATTCGACGGAGTAGACGGTTGAAGTCGGTTACGCCATTTTTTGCAACAAATAATGAATATATAGCACGATGAAATAGCGCATCTTCCATAGATGATATATTATGATCTATGGTGCTGTTGATTCATCCCGTTGCGTTGTTGGCGGTTGTCGCTGATATAACAACATTGTCGTCCGGCGAGCGTTAATTTAACAGTTTTCGCTTTTGTTTTTTGTTTTAATTTAATGATGAAGCGCTGACGAATGCGTAAAACAGCTTTTGGCACAACAGTGAAATTTAAATACGTAAAGCTTTATTTTAAAGCGTGTAGGTGAAGTGTGGTCACAATCATGATGATGCTATGCAATTAAAACACTTGAAACACTTTACGGTTGTTCGTTAATAGCTATTATTTAATTTTAACTGTTCACAAAATAAAAACAATTCTCTGGCAAATTACTAATTAAAATACTCGTTACGATCATTTTCACCACTCCCTGCACTGGGCCAGCATGGTAGATATGGCCCATCACCCTTCGTGGGTAGGCCTGCGTCCTGCAATGGACCATTAAAAAAAGGCTGGTACAGTAATGATCATTTTACGCGTTCCGAAAAACAAACAGGGTAAATAATAAATGTAATATAAAAATACATTATCTTGATGATGTATTTTCATTTAATTTGAATTTGAAGAAATTGAATTGAATTAATTGGATCAATTAAACTGAAGTAATTATCAAAAATCGGCTGTTTCGCATATATTGTGTAAGTTTATTTTATTATTCCTATGGAAAAGCAGTATTATTGCAATTTCCGGGTTAGTGATATTATAAAAAAAGTTCATAATAAGCCAATAATATACACATTAAAAAATCCTCCTATTTTCAAAGCAACATTTTGATTATCTTACTATTAAAATTTGCTACAAAAATTCCTCCTAAAAATAATCTAGGTCTGTACAATTGTACTTATCTTCAATCGGAATCTAAGCGCAGGTAATTTCCTGCCTATCATTCTCGCACGATCACGCACCTGAACCATCAACCATTCGTAGCTACATAAACCACGAACTATCGTTGAACCACCAACTAATGAAATACAATACACAAAGTTACAATGAAAGACTATTAAATCTACAAACTACCGTACAACTATGAGTATAGATATGGATAAATAAAGACACGGCATTAGAGCGTAAGTAACGCGTCTTATCACAAAAGAATGACGACTAGTTTAAAAATTTAGCAGCTAGTATTTAGTATTTACTAATATTATATGTTTTGATTTTTGACCGACGACGAACTGGAGGAGGTACTCAATTTGACGCGTATACATATATATATTTTTTTGTATATATAACCACGCATAATTTTTTTCATAGTAGTTCGATTTCAATAATTATTTTTTCATTGGAAAGAGTATACTTCGAAATTAGTTCCCATTGAAATTTTATCGAAATCGGCTGAGCTATTTCTGTTAAATCAAGAATAATGTGAAAAATGTTACATCGACCCGTGCGAAACATTCGCGGTTTCTGTACATGGATGAAGTCAGTCATGCTATTTTTTGCAAAAAATAATCTTGTATAAAATAGAGTACTTGACACGCGCCAGTCAAGGGGTTATAATTAATTTGAGATCACAATTAAATTGTTTACCTATATTGCAAGAAATAAATGAATATGAATATGTTTGCCTATCACTACTGTATGATTACTCGAATTAATTGATAAGCAACAGACTTTGACCAAACCTTTTTTTCCGCTGAACTGTTTACTCTTACTGGACTACTATTTATTTAAATAGTAGTCGGTGCAAATTACTGTAAAATTCTAAGCACACATTTATAAATAATCGAAGACCTGAAGTGAAACCTGGACACAAGCCACTTCCAATCGGTCCTGTTGGAAATCCATAGGGTAGGCCTATGCCCAGCTGGACGTTTTACTGCTGAAATGATGATAAAATAATTTCATCAAAGTCAAGCCCAATTTAAATTGCGTCGATTTGACTTCATAAATCTTTGTATGCCAAAACTGAATAGTACCTTTTAAACAACATGTTCAAGTTTTTAAAACGTATACATTACGTAGACGCCACATATCTTATTATTTACTTCAAAACTTTGAGCTGTCGTAGGTCTACGAGCCATCGTAGCGCTACGAACTATCGTAGCCATCACGTGCCCGTCTAAAGACTTGGCACTACGACTATTTCCTGTCATCCGTGACGGCTAAAGGCGCCTCCGAGACTTCGCTTCTAACGCCCTCTAGTGGCAAATTAAAAACGTCAATCAACCAGCTATTACTGATAAATCACGGGCAAACCATTATTCGAAGCTATTAATTGCATTCGGCTTTAATTGAGTTCATTCATTCGTGTTTCATTGTATTGTAAGAAAATTAATGAATTCATTTCGTTTGTTAGATTGCGGTTGAGCTATAATGGGTTAAAACGTAAATAAGGATTCGTGGTAATGTGAAATTTCGATTTGGAACGTGACATTGAAAAGTAACGCAACATCTAAATCCAAATGTCATTGAGCCAGACTGAGCTACGTTCATTAATTGGCATATATTACGTAAAATATCAGTTAAATAATTTAACTCTCTAGAGTTAAATTTAAGTTAATTTTTGTGATTTAATTAATTATATTTAATGGTAGGTATTCTTAACCCATACATAGCTTAAGTACTTAAACACAGTGTACTATCCTAGGTTAATCTTTCGGATTTAGTAATGAAATAATTTAAAACATTTAACAATATAGAATCATTTCACTAATAACAGTAGTAAAAAGTCACTGTCAATTTAAAATAAAATAAAACTATAAACCCGATTACATAGGCGCCAGCGTAAAATTAATAGCAACGTAAAAGGCGTTCTCTCTATCGAAAGCCTAAAGTGAAAAAGAAACAGAACTATGCTATTTAGCTATTATAATTACGATGGCGCCTCTGTAATCGGGCTTTATATCTCATCATCTAAGATGTTGAAATTTAATACAATAATGAAATAGACACTATCTCAAAACTCTGAGAATAGAGCCCAATTTAACAGGCCTTAACTTACAAACATCAATTCTAACACACAAACGTTTCAAAGTTAATTTTAACAACCCCCAAGCAACAATGGATCCAATCCACGAACTTTACAGCCATAAAACTGCTTAGTATTTGAATAATAAAAATTAACATTTCCACTTTGTAAAGTATGTAGCTACCCTTGTAATCATCTCTAACAATGGCCCGGGGTTGTTTTGATGTCTGCAAGCCCTCGATTAATTTTGCTTTTTAATAAAAAAAAATATGGGAGGAAATATTGGAAGACCTCCATTGAATGGATGAAGAGTTTTAAATTATTCCTGCTGTAAAGGAATGAGGGACTCATTCTTGTTAGTTTATTAGGATGAGTCGACGGAATGTAGGTTAAGATAATTACATTTTATTATGAAGATCAGTGTTAATGGGTATACGACTACGTCATTTATAAGATTTTTTTAGTATTGTTTATGATTATTTTTGGTAATTGCGCTTGTATTGAAGGATTGTGAGTGGAGAACTAGGTTTTACCTAGTACCAGTAGTATAGTAGACAAATAAATAGTAGACCTAGTATTGTCTGTGTACGTCCAAAGTCAAGAAATAGTCATATGACTGCCTCGGTGGCTCAGTGGTTAGTGACCCTAACTTCTGAGTCAAAGAGGCGTTAGTTCGATCCCTGCCCAGGGCAAATATTTATGTGATGAACATAAGTGTTTGCTCTGTGTCTGGGTGTTATTTAGTTACTATCTATATAAGTATGTATTTAAGAATAAGTATATGTAGTATATCAGTCTCAGACAGCCATATCACAAGCTTTGCTTAGTTTGGGGTCAGAGGCCGTGTGTAAGATGTCCCAAAATATTTATTTATTTATATTGGCTGGCTAGCGCAGCGTTTGGAAAAAAATCGCGACGCATTTTTGTCTGACTAAAATATACAAAGGGGACTCAAATCCAACCAAATAATTACTAGGAATTTTATTACAAAACCCTAAAATCAGTGAAGTGAAAACGATAATTATTATCACTGCCATTGCCGCGATTTCCATAATATATTTATAATAAACATTTAAATTTAAATAAACTGCTGATTCAATGACAATATTAAATAATTGCATGGAACAACGAAATTGACTTCGTTCATAAATTTTACAGCTTAAATAATTTTGTTACAAACCGTAAAGCTGTGTAATGGTTAAAATAAACTCAAAAGTTACTCGGCTTTTTTCATTTTTCGTTTGGTGAATATTAAATGATTTTAAGTATTTAATTCGTTTATTTAAATAGTTTATTACAGATACAAATGTTTTATTAATAACACCATAGTTACTTGTAATATTTCAATAAATTACAAATCATAGCATATTTATTTAATAATGTAAATTGAAGCCTTTTTGTCATACTAGGTGTCGTACCAGGAAAATATTATGATGCCATAAAAAATTGTGAAAAATTGTATAATGTTAGCTCTATCACGTGTAGAATAAACACTTGCCACACTATACACAAAAAAGTTAAATTCGTCAAGTCGTATTGAAAGACTTCGATAACAAACAATGAAATATGAGAATTTCGTAAAATAAAGAAGATTAGTAAAGACACATTAATAGATTGTATCATATGGGAGCAAAATAATATTTTTACTGCGAGGGCGCTTTTTTGATTCTTCGCTACGCTCGGGATTCTTTCTAGTATTCTTTAGTAGAATCCTGAACGTAGCGAGGGATTCAAAGCACGTCGCCCGAGCCAAAAATATATTTTGCGCCCGAGTGGTAGACTCTACTTTTCATCACCTCTATGAGAAAACAAAAGGCGCCTCATATTTTACTATAATATTATTATTTAATAAAACGTAGAGTAACAACTAAATTGAATTTAAAAATGGTATCTAATAATAAATCAAATGAAAACTTATATTTACATTCAGTTTCTTGGCGCTGAACACTAACATTACAAATACTTCCAAATTCAAAAAGTGCTCGGCAAAGATCATTCCGTCGCACTTATTTGTTCCAAATTCAAAAATACGCGGCAAAGATAATTCCGTCGCACTTATAAAGTTCCTTATAGAAAACACCTCTTTTGGGCGCACTTAGAGGCGAACCAAGTACCTATAGTCTTTTTCGAATAGATGTGATGAAATAACATTTTTTTATACTATAGGCCCAAGCCTCTTCAAAATCTGACTGTAGCGCCTACTCTACAGAATTAAAGTGGTTACGTTTGACCAGTATAACGTTTATTGCTAGACCATTACAATTAACCTGGATTACATTTTCTTAAGCTGCTTTACCGTATAAACTTTAGTACTGAAATTATGCTCATCCAATTTGGGAGTGTCGAATTAGACGTAATGAGCATGCGGCTTAAAGTTAAAGTTTATATTTTGTTTATGGTCTTAATAATTTTATTTACTAGTGGTTTATATAGACAAATGGATATACTATACCTAGTACATTGATTAGTTCACAAATACGAGTATGAACCACTTTTTGACCGACGAACCACCGGAGGAGGTATACAATTCGACGCGTATATTTTTTTTATGTATAACCACGCATAACTTTTTTCATAATACGATTTCAATAATTATTTTTTTATTATAAAGAGAAAGATTTTTGATAAATCAACAATAATGTGAAAAATGTTACATCGATCCATGCATAATATTTGCGTTCTAGCGATGCGCCCCGGCTTCGCACAGGTGTATTATCCATATAAATATTTCTCTTGAATTACTCTACCTATTAAAACAAACTGCGTCAAAATCCGTTGCGTAGTTTTAAAGATATAAGCATACATGGGGACAGATAGCGAAAAGCGACTTTGTTTTATACTATGTAATGATTCTGTACACGGGTGAAGTCGGTCATGCTATTTTTTTCAAAAAATAATTATACATATAAGAAAAAATCTGATGAGCTAAGGGCCAAAGAAAGGCCTATAAAACTATAAAATGCAATTTGGGAGCCTACACATACAATGATGTATTCCTTTAACGATTTAATCAAGACATTTCTTATTTACGCATAACATAAACATGTTATTTTTTTTATGTGATTACTAGACTTCATTGAATTAAGATTGAGATCAAAAGTATTTCTAGGTCTGCTTACCATGGACACTCGCCTGGAGTTGGAGGTTCAAGCGCGGATTTATTCGCGTTAAAAAAATAGACACTAATAATATTGATTACTAAAAGCATCCTTCATAACCGCATCATTCAAGTCTTAGTACTTATTAGGACGTTAGTATAATAATTTTACTATGAAACCAACAAGAATTGAATTAGTTGTTTACAGAAAACTTGTTTGATCTTTTTTCGAACAGTGATAAAAATAACAGACGCAGTAAAATGCGACGGCTTGGAGTTTAAAGGCAACTAATTGAAGAGTGCTAAAACCACTCAACTAGTACTTAACGTATCTCCAATGGCTTTGCCAGTACTCCTAAGTAGTTATTTCCGTAACAGTATCTTAAACGCCATGTTACAGCACTTACAGTATGAGGAGTAACTCATTTTGTATTACGTGCATTTTAATGAATTTATGAAATTAGTACAATACACTTTATTGGTATGGTACGGTACAATTTATGATCAGTGTTGTTGTAATTTCGTTATTTAACTAGTGTTATTTTAGTTAGAGATATAACAAATAGTATTATAATTCAAATCAATCACAAGTTACAACTATAAATAAGCCATTTACAAACCAATCAACGCACAGTAGGTACTAAATCACATACCTAGTAGATAAATATAACGGTTGGAATTTTATAGACATAATCAGTAAATTATTTTCAAAACAAAGTTTAGAACATTGTAATGGTGCTAACATTTTAATTACATTTTCATTTAATTTCCTTTCCTTTGTGTATATTTACAATTAATTTAAACATAAAGGTCTAGTCTAGTCATACTATTGTAGTATTATGTATTGCACACAACTTCCTTCGCTTGACAATTTATTACTGATCCGTTTTATTGCCCTTACTGCGTATTACGTTTTGCGATCGTTTTAAAATCGGATCTCGAGGCGCGCACGAACGCGCAACCTGCTCAAACCATTAAACATTTACGCCGTGAAGATAACGCGAGCTTTTTGTACGCCACTGCAAGATTTTATGACTCTTTTATTGTTCTTCGATCAGATGCGACCCCGATGCTCTTGCTTACCTAGTTCTTTCACAAACAATGCTCGATTAAGTCGTTTGATCGCTGCTTTTAAATAGACACTTAACCTTGTTTCGAAACGACAATGTTTCGTGATTTCAACAAAGATACTTTTAATGAAGTAGATTAATGTTCTCGAATTATATTTATCCTATTTTAATCAACGTTTTTTGTAGCATTTTACCGGTCAAAGTCATCGCGCCCTTTGACTTGCTGGAGCGAAACAGCAAATGTTTGTTTTACCTGACCAAATTCCAGATTAAGCCCTCTCAACTTCATGTTACAAAAATGCGGTTGTTTGTGTCTATAGGGAGAGAAGTCGGCATTGTTACATATTTTGTTCGGCCGTTCTTAGGACACGAGCGGCCGCCGGATAACAAACACACACAAAAGGCGAAATAATGAATAGTCCAGAAAAACGGCTGCTCTCGTTATGAGCCACATGCATAAATGATACAGCGAATCTGACAAATGGAACGGCAGAGTATAACAATGCTAGTGCCTCCAAGTGGCCGTTCAATTATGCAAATAGGCTGTGCGATGTTCGTCCGGCAATAATAAAACTGTTTAACAGCTGACAAACACCGCCCGCCGTTGGAACATTTTTGTATTCAGTCACCCGTCTAAGCAATAAAACGACAGCAGGTACATCGTCCGTATGACGAGATGTCCCGCGCTCATATTAAATTAGACCGCCCCTGGTCATCCACTTTATTTTTATTTGAATCCCATGAAAATATGGAGCGTGTTTGCTCGCGTTTTGGGAGTACGGCTCGCCACCGTTTTATTCGCGAGTCAATGTTTATGAATTTGTTAATAAACAGGCGCGACTTTGCAATTTGGGTTTTGGAAAACTCGGAACAGAAGTGGCGTCTGCGGAGCGAAACCTGCTATCGCTAATTATCCAGAGTGGGTTATTTCGCGGAAATAAAAAGTAATCTGATAGTAATTTGGATAAAAGTCTTTTTTACGAGCTCTTGGAACTGGATTGGCGTTAGACGTCGTCGTCTTTAAGGGGGGGTTATCATGCAAGAAGGTCATAAATGCAGCGCGAGCCGCGGCTCATGTCGTGCGACGAATGTTATCTTGCTGCTTTGGAACTTCGTACCTTTGTTGCAATGTGTTTGTTTTGTTTTTGATCTTATTTTTCTACATTAGTGGAAAAGTAAAAACGCTTAATGTTGTTTTAGTACAAATATTTTTAGACTATGATGATCTTCTTTGATAATAATTTGTAAATCAAAAGTCTTATTAGGTAGTTTATTTGTGTCACAGTCACAGCTTGTGTCCTGGTTAGGAAACTTTTTTACTACATAGTCATAAGTGGTCTTTATTTATTTATCAATCACAAAGTACCCATAATAAAGTAGACTGAAACCAAATTACGATAAAACATTTCGAAGTAAAATTAGTGACGTTAAATAGAACTTCTAATAAACCAAACGCTACATTTTCAACACGGTATATAATTATTATAATCTGCCCTGTAATTAATGCCAGCGTTTAATAATGGGAATAAATTAAGAATTTATTATACAAAGAACAATTTTTCGTCTGTAACTTTTCATTAAACTGATCCACTCTAGGTGCTTCATCACTCAGTCAAATTGCGTTTCGCTTAATTTTCTTTTCCCGGCAGGTGTGTTCGACAGAGCAATTATTTACACCGTCAGCCGTGACGTCACTTTACCCTCCCCCCTGCCCCTTCCCTATCGCACCCCGACCCCCTGTGTGTTCCCTCCGAGAATAAAACTTGCTATCGTTGTCTAGATAGTTTGAAACTGTAAGTTATTCCCTTTAAGTTTTCCTATTTTGTTTTCTCCGTAAACGCCTATCGTAACTTGGAGAATTGCACGTTCATCACGTTTCAAAAATTTCCTCCTTACTTACCTACATCCCGTAAGAAGTGAGGGATTTATAACACTTGGAAAGTTTTTCACGTAGCTTTCCTCGTAAAATTTGTTGTTGGTGTGGAATTTGGTAAAGTATTATAAGAAATTAGGTTAGATGAAATATTATTACAACCAAATAACCTATTTAGCTGTCACTGTCAAAATCAATTCATAAGATATCAGTAAAATAGGCTACACAAACGCCCAATACCATTTACGACGAGGCATCGGGCCGAGAAACACGAATACGAGTACTTTTGAATGCGCAATCTGAGAGGACGAATGATATTGATTCAAATTTAAAAAAATCATAGATAAGGAAAAATCTTGAAAACTTTAATGAACCGGACAAAATTTTGAAAAGTAACCGGCTTTATTAAAAAAAATACTGAAAAATTTCACATCAAAAAAAAGTTTAATAATTCGAATGCCCAGAATTATCAGCAACAACACCCCATTATTTTTTACGAATTAAATAGCCAGATCGCTATTCTATTTCATAGACTGAGAATTTTTTTTTAATGTGTGCATTGTACTGTACTGTATCAGCCTTTTTTTAATAGTCCACTGCAGGACTTAGGCCTACCCACGAAGGGTGATTGGAATATAAGGGTGTTATGTGTACATAATGAGTCATTAATTAAAACTCACTGCCGTCCGCCGCTCTGGCGCGATCCTGTCGAGCGCGACCGTGTAAAAATTGACCGAGTGAAGGAAGAATTTTTGAAACAATATATTATCAATGCGTCACCTTAATGACCAAAAGCACTGAAAGCGCTGAAAAGCAAATGAATAATCACCACGCTCAACTTGTGAGCGCAAATAAGCAAGGAAGAATAAATCGTTAAACTAAAGATGTTAATAGTCTAAGAGAGACATAATATGTGAAAGCCATAAGCGAATCATGTCGCGGAATGGATATGAAAATACCAAAACGTCTCTCGCAGGGAAAACTGCCAACAATAACAATCCTTAATGTCACTCAATTCACGCAGGCTTTGTATCACCAAGTTAGCTACAACGTTACATTAAATAGACATAATTGGAAACAACCCTTGTGCTAGCCTACATTAGAGACAAGGTCGCACTTGAATGTCATAACCATTCTTGTATTTAGAAATGTCACTGCCTCTGATACGCCTATGGTTTAGTATCTCTAATTTGACAGTGACATATAGGATTAAATTAGAATGTCATGCCGTCGGTAAAGAAAATGTATTTGCACTCAGATTGAGTGGATTTCATTGTTGTTCTCGGCTTAAATGACGCTTTCAGAACAAATTATGTTTGAGCTTAGGCGTTAAGTAGTTGAATGGTTTACAGAAATTACTTCTGAACTGATTGTGGCTGTTTATTTACTCTTACAATACAACGCTCCATTGTTTCGTGATAAGTTTAGAAATTGATTAAAGTGATCGATCAGAGCCTTTGTGTTAATGAACAAAGTTTATTTGAAATCATTAGCTTTTTGCGATATATTTTAAAGACTTTCTAAATGTGAAATTATTTTTATCGTGCTTCACATACTAGGTGTATAGAAACTTTCTTTTTGTGATAAACATTTCAATTTCATTGATTAAGCAATGCGTCATTTCTCGTTAATGGTAAGAAGTTCTAAAATTTCACATTAAGTGACTGACTGGTTTAAAGCAGTTCTCACAAATGGCGCTTCCAACAACGTAGTAGTTGGTAAAAATGATAAACACTCACTAATTCGGCGCCTTCGCAGAGAGCGTTTTAGCTTAATTGGACAAAGCATCTGAGCTGGAGTCCCAGAGGATGCAGGTTCAAATCCTACGAACGCGTCAATTTTTGAAATGTTTATCACAAAAAGAAAGTTACTTTCTAAATGTATCAGATGTAAAGTCAAAGCTGAGGTTCTATGTTCAAAGATGATGATACGAGATAGTTAAATAGCACATTATAAGCTCATGACATTTAATAGTATGTCAGAGTAAGATAGATTGGTTGGCATTTGCACAGGTGGATGCTTGACATTTTGCTGCACGCTTTTTGGTGAGGCTATACAAAACAATCGATAGCACTGTTGTAACCTTTCGAGTAGTTTCGGCTGTTTGTTTGACACGCAAGTGTTGGAAAAATGGGGAGTGATTTTAATGAATAGCTGAATATATTGATTTTTGGTAAAATTACCAAAGTGTTTCCCGAGGAAGGAAATCTTTCCTCGATTTTGAGTTTCAAATCAAACGTTCTGTTTAGTAAAGTCCTTGTAATAAAAAAAATATGTACTAGTTTTTGCATATTATTATGTTGATCCTTGTAAACTTATGATACAATTTTGTCAAAAGGAATCGGTCAATTTATTTCTCCAAATTTTTTTTATACAGCGTAGAGATAGATTTAATCACCAACTTGTCTGAAGGAAATGTTGCAGCCGAGTATGGAATATGTAGACCTAGAAGAATACCTATTAACTTTTGCCTTAAAGATTCCCAGATTTTAATTACTAAGAAACAATGACAAAGGTAGAGTATGCCAGTTTCTGGCTAAGTAAGTGATGATTGATAAATAAAGAACAAGTATAAATAAATAAATATTGAGGGACATCTTACACACGGTCTCAGACCCCAAACTAAGCAAAGCTTGTGATATGGTTGCCAGAGACTGATATACTACATATACATATTTTAAATACATACTTATATAGATAGTATCTAAATACACCCAGACACAGAGCAAACATCTATGTTCACCACATAAATGCTTGGCCTTGGTGGGGATCGAACCCACGCCTCTTTGATCCAGAAGTTAGGGTCACTAACCACTGAGCCACGGAGGCAGTATGGACGCTACATTACCGTTGATAGCTTTTTTCTGTCAACTTCAGGACATAAGTCTTCTTTTCTAGCCGACACTATATTTAACCAAGTGTACGTAGGTATACCAGGTTATATCATAAATATAACGTCGTCCTATATTTAAATGACTAACCTAACTCATCCAATAATTACAGTACCTTTTTATAAATTAAAATCTCATCACTACGCGACCAACAGGTTTTTAAATTAAAAATACAACATAAACCCGGAGTGAAACACCGAAAAGGCAGTCAGAAGGCCCACCGGTCGAAAAGGTAAAATCATACCCGCCATGTAACGAGTTTTAATTTGAATCATAAAGCCTAAAATAACTTGTTTAAAAAAACAAAGCTGACATGAATTCATAACACACATGATTCACATATTAGAACGAAGTTAATGGCTTGCGGTTAATTGTGAAAGCTAGTGAACATGTTAATTGCATTTCTAATAAATTACTACATGATTACGTTATTGTTGTAGATCAGATTTTGCGGCGTGTTTTGTAAAAGAGAGGCTTTTGATTAGCATTATTTACAAGAGTAGTTGTGAATGTTCAATTTGCAGTGAAAATTAAACGGACTGAGAAGACTTTAAAAGTATATGACGTCTAGACGTACGTATAGATAGTTAAGTTTTCAAGCACGTGTAATAAACATGAGATAAAATCATAAAGAATATACCAGTACCGTTAAAAATTCAGTCTTGGACGAAATCGTTTTATAATAAATTCTCCAGCTACCCGCGACCAGGGGGATTAATCGTCTTACTTTTCTCTCTCGGTTGTAATCCTCAGAGGGAATTGTGTGGCCAGGATCCCCTGTTACCACTACTATGAGCTTTACAAGCATTTTGCTCGAACTCGACAAAGACAGCTCACAAAGAAAAGATAAAAATCGAGATCGTCTAAAGTCGTTTTGAAACTCCAAAATAATGTTACGCGAAAATCGAATTCGTGCGGAGAGCGAATGAGATTTTCTCTTAGAGGGAATGTGTGAGTGTTTTATCAGCACGTATCGATGACCGGAAAGTAGTTTATGAGGTCGATTTTTTCAGACTCGATTTCTTTTACGCTGCCAGTGACCTTTGGTAACTTATTTCAATGAAAATTATTGTTCAGCGGAAAAGGGAAGTATTAAATATACCTATTATAGTAAGTATTTGATTTAGGCATTCAGTTAAAATTTGTAAAGTTGTGGCGTATTCAATTAAAATGTGCACTAAATAAAAACAAAATGTAATAGGTACGTCTCATAACTATGGACGTAACACTCAAAGTTTATGTTAAAATGATGTTTGTTTAAATAGCGTAGTAATTTTTTGTTATGTATTCTAATTATCCCGATAACGTCTCCTCAAATATGCACTCCCAGTTTTCATTTAGACATGAGTGTCATACGTAATATAAACTATTTATTTAACTAGTGATATTATTATATTTTTACAGTTTAAATGTTTATCATTTTAATTAAATTTACACTTTTATTAAAAGGTAATATTTACCTACTGCTGAAGACACACTCATAATCATGATTAAAGTAATACGCCACGATAATACCTAAGTTCAGCCGAACTCTAACAAAGTCCACTCAATCGCTTCTCAAAATCTTACGAGGAAACAATTTAAGTTGTAGTCGGTAGTAAGAGCTCAGGTCTCGGCTCACAAGTGCGGGGTATTTGCGAGCTCGTACTTCTAGGATTTACTGCATCACTAGTTGCGCGCAGATAACTATCTTCAGCAACGCCCTAACTTATGAAATGGTCTCTTTGTAAAACCGCGTCTTTGTTGACTCAATGAGAATAATTGCTTTCGTTAATGCCGGAACGAGGATTGCATAGTTCTAATATAATGCGACGGCTTGCGTTCTCAGTTAATAGCGCTGTACACTGTACAGCACTGCTTGGTGTTGCAATTCAAACATTGTATTACAAGTTTTTAGCGTCATTTCACCCCATTAAAACTTTGTACCGACAATACATGCTAAGTTCCGACACACCGTACTAATTGAAACGGTCTGAAGCTCTCGTTTTGAACAAAAATGCCAACGCAAAGTAAAAAGCTTACAAGCTGCGGGATCAAAACTGTAAATAAAGCCTCAAAAATAAACTGCCAAAAAAGTACCGCAGTCCAATTTAAAGCAAAGTTAGTTTGGACTGTCAGTCAGTGTCCGTTGACAATATTAGGTCTGTGCAGGGAGGGTTCGCACCTGATGGCTTTACTGTTGGCAACAGGGCTTAGTTTGTGTCACAATTGGTAGCCGCTGCCGCTGCAGAATTAACCGCGCCCGGCTCGTTCTAAATGTCACTCTTATTATCGTCTGACACTCCGGATTACCTAGGATAAATTGTTTTAACATTTTGAGAGCGTCCATTTCACGTCGACGTTTGTTATCTCGCTGAATTAAAACTTCCCGACTGGACCTATTTTTAATTGAGCTCTGCGTCTCCTAACGCGATTTCCCGTTAATTCATCCTCCTGTGTACGTCGAGTCGAGCCAATCGAGGGCGTTTGATTGGCGGCAACAATCACTTACGAGCAACACTGTCAACTTTGACGTACGAATGAAGCTTCATGGGAGGCCCGACTGCCGTACCTCTGCTAATACCATTTTCCGTTTGGCTAATAAGTTTAGCATGCGCTATTACCAATCTGCCGCCGTCGGGCTGGGTCGACTGAACGCCTCTGCAGCAATCAATTTGTTTCATGTTCGGACGTTTTGATTCTCCGAAATTCACTGGAACGCGACGCTCTGTAGAGATAGAGAATGTAGTTATGGTGCGTCTTCATTTGCAAGTTGCAATGTTGTTTGCGCAGTCTCGTCATATTGACTTTTACTACAAAACAGCAAGCTTAAATTGCATTTAATTTGTTAAGTTTACTCTACGCCTCGACTGTCTACTTAATCTCATTAGTGTCTCATTGCTAAAAGGTCGACTATAAATTTTCTATCAACTAATTGTTATTGATACAAAATCACAATATGTAAATGTCGGGCCAGGCTCTTAGCTCAGGCCGAAGCCCGAGAGCCCGACGTGACTCCTGGCTTCATTCGGCATTCGGATCACGAACGCTCGAACACTGTCTCCCATCTCGGCTCGCTCTCGTCGATTACATTAATTTAACCATTTTATAAACGATTTAATAGACAATCTTGAGATTCAGCCATTTGTGAAAATCTGAAATCAAGTACAACATAATATACCCGTAATTCGTGCAGCATTTAAATTCGCTTCGATAAGAAATATTGGCGCAGTCCAGCTGCTAGTATCAGCGGTAAATTGAAAATTGTTGCCATTTATTCGAGCTATTTAAAATTGAACGCTCGCTCATTCCTGACGGCCGAAGAGAAGTTTAATTTATTCATTACGCCGCAGTTTTCCCGCCGACGGAATGAAAATCACTGGATAAGAATGCGGTTTGTCATTTTTGCGGCGACCGCCTTCGATATATCCTCGGGAGTATTCAAATCAATCTCTGAACATTTTCAATTTATTTCAGTGTCCTTATCTGTGACAGCCTCGGCGCTGAATTAATCTGAGCGGAGTCCGCCGCCCCCTCCCCCTCCCGCCCCTCTCACCGGAAATTAAACGAATTAACGCCATCCAAATGTACATTTTTCACTTTGGGACTCGCGCATCCTATCGATGAATCTAGAGTCTTTTTCATCGGAAAGCGATCTCTGCGTTTATCTGTCTTCGCCGAGATTGAACAATTGATACGTCAGTGATGTACGTTGAATTGTAAATTGAATTCGCGTTATTGATTCGTCTACGCTCCATTTATTCGGAAAACGATTTGATTAAACGTAGCGACACTGTTGTATCTATGCTAAGCGTGGTTGGATTATAATTTAATATCTATGTGGGTAATGATGGGCCAGATTTAATTGTGTATTGTAATGTTTTCCGTGTTGGTGGGCGGGAGGGTTGGTGTGTGCCATAAAGGTAGAGGTAGTGTGTGGTCAATCGCTCAAGCGGCCCGGCCGTGTACCGAATGGTGTAATGGGGCTGTAAAGCCGCGCGCACACCTGCCCGGCCGCCGCAGCCGTCGATACCCGCTAATTAATTCAGCACCGACCATTACCACGAATGCGATACCTACTATTATTGCGTAAGCTCTAAAACTGCTTCCTTGTTTCGCTCGAGTTATTTCTCTTTTACGGTGGAGTGAAGATCGAGCACTTAGGAGGCCTCGTTGCTTTTCTTGCCAGATTTTTATAGCTTTATTACCTAGTGGAAGTACCGGTTCGCGAATAAGGTGTACTTTTTAGACGGATATTAAGTCGTAAATCAACTAAAACGTAAGCTCGCACTTGGCTCAGATTAGTGGAAGCATGTTGGGATAATGTTATATCGCGATGTTTATAAACAGAAGTCAAAGTGTGTAAATAAAATTGTCATAAGTTAAACGTTTGGCATTAAATGAGCAGATACGCGTGCATAATTTAAACTGAGAGCTTTACCGCTCATCCTCTTAACGAGCTCGCACTGTCCAATAAATTGCTCCGAACTATGTACCCTACATTTTGATTAATAAAACTGATTATGTTTATCGCAAGGTTTAAATTTTAAATTCGACGGCTTATTACTCATTATGCTCAAAATGCATTCGTTATCGCGAGCAATATCCTGCGAATTGCGATATGTTGTCCCGTAGAGTGCTATGGGTTTTAACCGCTTTGGCACTACTGCGCGGTCAGATATATGCTTAATAATATACATGTTTTGGGCGAGCGGCACTGAACGAACAAACCAACATTTTAATGTGTCGTAACAGCTCACGTACACGACTGGAGAGCGACGTAAAACACCTTAAGTGTTATCGCGGTCGTCGCAGCTGCTCCGCTAACTAACCGTGATTCCCCGCAACTGAGTTGTATCATTTTTTTAAACTTCTCAAGAATACGGGCTCAACGTCGTCTTGAGATTGCTATACTTAGCATTAAATTGTGAAGCTCTTAAAGGGCATTTCGCTCGGATTATGCGGGGCGCGGATTTTTTTCATTGCGCTCCTTCTAGATTGCGGCCGCTTAGCCGCTTTGTAAATACCTTAAAGGTATCGGTTGGAATAAACTGGCCGAGATCCACGCTGACGTTAATGAGCCGGTCCCTTCGCTATCGCGGAGACGTACGGTTATAACCACGGTATTTGCGATACTTAGGTATTATCTCGACCCGACTTTTTTCGCATTCAATTTTCCTATCTTGAACACTCATTTAGGGAATTCAGTTTTGCAGCTTTCCAGAATGAGAACCCACTTTTGCATTACAAAACGTAATACCTCCTCATCAAGTAAATTATGACTTTAATCTCATAGAAAGTTCCGCTGCGAATTTACCCGACCGACTTCTAAACTTCGCCACTCTCTCTTTAACTCTCGGCAATTTGTAAAAACTATAAAAAAATGTGCAGTAAAAAGTATCAACGTTATCATTAATGCAGTTTAGTCATTTGAAAAAAGAAAAATGTTTGAAACGCATTTACAACAAAAAAGTGCATAAGTTTAATTTGTACAAATTCTGTTTATTTGAAAAATGTTCGGTATTTACATTTTGAATGCAAACAGGCCAGCATTGTTATAATTTTATTTTACATTTTTGTTGTGAATTCGAGTCCTGTATTTATTTGCCCGATATCTGAGTTCTACAGATTTAATGGGCGGGTTAAAATAGAGTCACACATGAGAACTTATACCCAGAGACCGTGGCAACCAGGGTAATATGAGACTATTAATTTGGCATGGACTTATTTACTTCCCTTAATGCTGTCTATTCGGAGAGATAAAAGAAGTTAATTTTATAAATGGGCCATTCTCGTATAGGTAATCTTGCGTCGGCGTTATCTGGGGCCAATCGGGCAAAGACAGATAGCGCGGTCGACACGCGAGCGGCGATTGATTAGCCGGGCCCGCACTGCCTTGACGGGTTAATAAAGCCTCTGCTGCCCGCTGATTGCCTTGTAAGCTACCCCATATAAACGTTCTGTTTTACCCCGAATTCCCGGAATCGATCGGCTTATGCAATCCATCATATCACAGACGAAACGCGGAACTTCCCCGAACACAAACCCTAATCGGCTTGTGCTTGATGCTCTTACCATTCCATGTAATCCATTTCGTATGTTTAAGTTCCTTTTATTCTTTGATAGTTATATAATTAAATATTATTATAAGAAGAGAAGAAGAAATATTTTACTGTAATACCGCCAAAACCACATCAAAGCATTCCAGACTATAGACATTAGAGGCTTAATCAAACCGCAATAGCCTAACTAACCTATTGTTCCGAGTTTTGTTCAATAATGTTTAGCTAAGCTGAAATAACAATCCTACATTTATCGGATTCTCTCTCAAGTCACGGCAAGCGAAACTTTATCAAATGACGTTTCCATATCTATGTTAAACAAACAAACAAGTATCTGTTACAGATTAACAGTCAACTTTCACGGTTGGCGTTCGAGAGGGATTTAAGTAGAAACAGGGGTTTTGTTTTAGCGTCCAAAAGTTTATTCCGGTCTGCGGTGTAAATTAATCAAAGTATATCGTACTGTGTAGTGTGCGATTATAAAGCAGCCGGGTGACAGGGCGGGCGGAGCGGGCGAGCGGCGGGCGGGCGGACGCGTCCGGTACAAGTTTCGCCAACAATTCGGCCGCGGATCGGATTAGGCTGTGGGGCTGCTCGCGGTCACTTGCAGGTCTCATGAACACGGTATACGTTTCACAAAGTTCTTCCCGCTAGCGGAATTAGAAAGTCACTCGCCAACAGTAAATCTGGATTTATTTCTGAATCACTCGCTCTGGAAATGGCATTTTTAAACCGGTATCTTCTGGAACAGGCGCGTTGGACAAGCCTGCGTGGGATTATGCAACAAAAAGTGCGCTAAACCAACCCTTTTTCGGACGATATGAATGTGACGCGAAGTTTCTTCCGGCTACCCGCGCCGGCCTTGCTCGCGACGGGCTCAGCCTAATTGTTTGACGAAAATAAATGATTCTCAAAATAAAAATAAACGAGAGTTTCGCGTTTGGTATTAATTTTTAACGTAACGTTGCGGCTGCTTTTATTTATTAAAGCGTAGGTTAATTGGGGCTATTCCCGATCCGAAATTGATGACGCGATTTCCATCGGGCGAACAAAGCTGCTTTTTTCGTGCTAATGGTTGCATTGTTTTTAATGTCTATTAGGAACGAAGTATGGGCATTAAAGCGTTTAAAACCGTGTTGAGAGTTAAAAAGCTCGTAATAGAGTAATAATTTTGACAGCGTGTAGATAGAGGACACGAAAAATAATTATTACCTTGTATGTGTAAGCATTAAAAGTCATTCTAAACTGTGATTGTAGGCACGCACGCTAGCCCCGCGCGAAATATGGGTCAGTTGGTTCGGTCCTCGGCTTTACGATTACACTTACATAGTGACTCGACATAATTCCCTCATGTCAATCCTGTAATCGGTTGATATTAAACTACCCTTTGAAAGGGTATTATTTTGTGAGTGGCTACTCCAACTAGAATCCCATTAGAAATGTTGACTGATAGATTTATTTTAATTGACTGAGGGTTTAATGAAATGTTTTCATTACATACCCATGCATATATTTTAAT
Source organism: Hypomecis punctinalis (assembly GCA_949316475.1). Lineage (NCBI taxonomy): Eukaryota > Metazoa > Arthropoda > Insecta > Lepidoptera > Geometridae > Hypomecis > Hypomecis punctinalis. Next base: position 9,501,103 of record OX438803.1, on the reverse strand, counting down.
CATTTATGTCATTACACATTTCACTGTTTTATATAACACACGATATAAATACATTTTAGATAACATTTCTTATTACTTTAACTTGCCTTTCTCGCATATTTTTAAAACACTGAGGAACTCTTTACATTACATTTTTATGCCTACCCTATTCAAATTGGTGTAACTAGGTATATATGTACTTCTGTTTGTAGTTTGAAAGACGTTGTGTACACAACATCTCAATAAGGAAGGTTTCTTAGAGCTGAATCGTAGAAATTATAAAAATAAAAAATAAAATTCGACAATAATAATATCATCGTTGACATACCTGCATAGAATTATAAATAGTGCAGGCTGTATTTAAATGTGTTGTTTTAGTAAAGTTATATTTATCCAAGTGTTGTCTAAGTCAGGGAGCTATGTGAAGTCACGCGAGGTTAATCTGTCTTCATTTCCTATCTATCAGAATGGCGGTGGGCCCCGCGGGTGGCTCAGGGATGCCACTTCTAGCTTGCCAAAATTATCACTTAGGTCTTCATAAGATTTAACAATAATTCGTTACGATATATTAAGAAGAATTAGTTAATCTAAGCGTCAGTGGACAGGGCACGTAATTCGCAAAACTGGCGACCTCTAGAGATAGTATTTTCTTAGGTACTTATTTTCTAGGTAGGTACTCGTAGATATGCATGCTACACCCTAAGCCGTATATCTATTTAATAAAAGGCAGTATGTAGTCAAACGCAAACGTACCTTTAAAATAAAAAAGACAAAAAGTTCTCGACTGGGAAGCACGTACCGGCAAGCTCATCATAGAATAACCACGCCAAAGATGAACAAATTATCTCATTAAGACCTTAGGTTCGCGCTGAATGCAGGCAGCTCAGCTTCTGTTTTGGAACTTCAATAAGACTGGTTCCAACCAGTTGAAGCTCCAAAACAGAAGCTTGTAACAAGCAATGAACTTATTATGCTTGAAATGATGATTATATAAAGAACAACGAAGAGTTTTCACAAACAGCATACGAGGGCTTAGATTCTTATTGTATTTATAAGCGACGAACTTTACGTTCCTTCTCTCTCTTGAAAGTTTCTTGGTACGAGCGGGATAGAATAGATTAATGTCATGATACTTACGAAATAAGAGCTCTACTTAGCTGAACCATAGAATAATAACTAAAGTAATAGAAATCGTAATTAAATAGCACAAGATATACATTACTTTGTCCCATTTTAAAAATGAAATTTAAAAGGTGTTAGAAAAAGATGCATATACACCCAAAATAACGAAATTTCGAAGGCTGTCCAAATTCAAAGAGGTAAAAAGTAGGAAGGTAAAATGATCAGAAATTTAAACCTTCTTCTAAAACTATTTCAAACTTCTTATTTCCGATCATAAAAAAGACAAAGTGGAACCAAATTTTAAACATTTTAACATTCCAACTTGTGATTTTGATGTATGACGACATACATTGCGTTTTTTTTCCACTCACTCTCGCGTATGCTGTATAACCAGATATGAATAAGACAGATGTAACATAGTTTTTATTTGAGTAAATTTAGCAATACTTCTATCACTTATCATTCTTCTAAGAGCTGAACCAACACTCAATCATTTATTGCAATATGTATATGTAATATTTTTATACAGTTCCTCAGTAGCAAGTTCTATACAATTTACTTGTATATCTATGAAATTATGGCATCTTTATTGTTGTAATAGTATCAAGGTCTAACCTAGCCTAAACCGAAATATGATTGTGGTAACCCTAAAACCAGCGGTGTAAAGCATTAGTCGCTATCAGGCGACTTTCTTCGTGAAAAATGATTTCCAACCACACCTTGCCGTTGTCTTTACCAATCTTTCACTGTTCCTACGTTATTCTACGTTATCTACGTTTGTTCCAGTTCGCGTGTTTTGGATCTGTTTATTTATGACTTGTACGTTTTGTTTCAGGTATGTATTGCTTGGCTGTGGTGATAACTTGGTGATAAGGTAGCGACTTGATTTATCCACCATTTAATTTGAGAATATTTATAATTACCTATACGTTATCTTGTTTTTTGGCTACAAAATATCAGTACCTATAGTAGATTGATTTTTGATGTACGTGTTGTTTGTGATGACTTTAAAAGAGAGTGATGTCGAAGTTAATTAATTCTAGATAAATTATTAAAAATATTGGCTGTCATATTTATGAAAGACATGATAACTTTTTTTAAATTAGTCAGAGTTAAAGCTTTAAAAAATGAAAAGGAATCAAACACATAACGTACAAACGTTATAGTTGAGCAATAACCATTGACTTGGCATTTTTTTGCTTTGCAATATCGCTTATTCTAATGACAGTCTTATAATTATGTCCTTAGAACGATCTGAGACTACGATTAAACTAACTGGATGAATCTTATTACTTAAGCACTAACATGGAACTGCTTAAAACAATTACCTATATAAATATAATATATTAAGCTTATTTAAATATATTAAACAATTATGTGTGAAATTTATTGTTATTCTGAGAATCATTCATTTAATTTTTTATTGACACTATGTAGCCAAACGCAAAACTAGCTTAAATAAATAAAAAGTAGTAATTGCTTCACACGTAAATACCATTCAGAATAAAAAAACCGGACAAGTGCAAGTCAGGCTCGCACACCGAGGGAATGAAGCTCTTTTATATGATACTTTACATGATACGATTTACGCACTTTGAATTTTGAACCCATATTTTGTGAATTTTGAAGCCCTATCATTTTTTATTTAAATAAAAATGTTCAGTTTTCAGATTTATTCCTATATGTGTACTCTGAGATAATGCGTTTTGCCAAATTTCATAGTTCTATGTCAACGGGAAGTACCCTGTAGGTTTTGATTTTTATGAGTGTCGAAATATGCGGTTTGTTACTACATAAACGGCTCTAACTTCTTTATATGATAACTGAGAAGTTTTTCCTTTACACAACTGTAAGAAATCATAGATATACGTATACAATTTAAATTTCAACTCGATATCTTTACGCGTTTCCGAGATAAAGAGTCTTGACATACACACAGACGGACAGACGGACAGACGGACAGACGGACAGACGGACAGACGGACAGACGGACAGACGGACAGACGGACAGACGGACAGACGGACAGACGGACAGACGGACAGACGGACAGACGGACAGACGGACAGACGGACAGACGGACAGACGGACAGACGGACAGACGGACAGACGGACAGACGGACAGACGGACAGACGGACAGACAGACAGACAACAAAGTGATCCTATAAGGGTTCCGCTTTGTCCTTTTGAGGTACGGAATCCTAAAAAGTACACCACATATATGTCACAAGTAATAAATCAGATTTTTATTACTCATAGAGCTTATCAGAAATCAAAACGGGAATAAAGAAACCATCGCAACGTATGAAAATACGCATCTTCACAGCATTTTCCCATAAAAATCATACTCTCTCATGTTGACGTCAGAAAAAACACGTTTTCTCTTCATGTTTTTTATCTCTTAGTATTAAGGTGCTTTTCCACTAATTCAAGCTAATCGGCTAAAATTTGTATCTTGGTGCGCAATAAATAGATAAACTCTTTATTGCGCACCAAGATACAAACAAAATAAAGGAAAAAAGAAACACAAACAGTGCTACAATGGGCGGCCTTATCGCTGATAGCGATCTCTGCCTGGCAACCTTAGGATGGAGAGCACAGAAAGCGTATAAATATTGGACGGGGTGCGCATTAATTAAAAATATAAATTTGTTTACATATGCTGTGGTATAAATAAGGATCCGTTCCTTTCATAGCGCAAGTATCGTGGTGGCGGCTTAAGAACTCTGACACTTATACGATTCAGCCTATACAAAAACAAGTCACTCATGATCATGTCGTAGCTAGTGGAGGGTTCAACAAAGCTTATTGAAGTATAAAAGCAACAGATGCGACTTAAGGATACGAGCTATGGATAGAGCTAAAAATACGCGAGTGGTGTAGTTATGTCCAGAATAATTTATCAAAATTACACTCTACTAACTAACGTGACGCATTTAATGTTGTTGTAAGATGTGCTACAAAAAATGCGCCGTACACCGCGTAGCTTATTTAGTGGAAACAGTCACTATGTCTCAGAACTTAGACCTCTCAACTAAGTAGCTTAGCTGACTCTCAAATTTGAAGTGGACAATCACCCTTAGGCCTTGAGTGGATAGGTATTGTCGAACAAAATGTAATTTACGTACCTCGTTATTTCCGAAAAGTATTTTCCGATCGCAATACTAAGTTGCTTAAGAAATCCCTCTAAGCGATAAGAGTTTGCTTGTTTTCTTCAATGTTAAACATGATTATGGCGAAAAATGTACCTCTTTTGCTGTCGTAATTTTTAATGGAGGTAGAATTTGGTGTGTGTATTTCTGTAACATGGTAAAACAATAGAATAGTTGTCCTGGGGCACTCGAGCTGAGTTGGGAGGATGACGTGAATTTTAATTACATTTTTATGATACTGGTGCAGAGATGAGTATGTGAGAGGGGGAGTCAGCTTGTTTCATAGCTACATAATGTACACAATGCTTAGGGTTACGCTGTTGTTGAGTTTTTCGAAAAACCGTAGTCCTTGGTTTTTTAGCTTAAATTAACTTAAAAATATAACAGTGCTTAGTGTCTGAGATCACACTATGAGTCGTAGTGCAATTATTTTTAAGTTTTATAGTTCGCGTTATTTTTATTGCGAATTTAATGAGCTTGGTATCTAAAAGTTCCTACTTTTGATTATTTGCAGCTTACAATATATATATTTTTTATTTACATGACGCACAATAAAGTTAATTTATTGGCTATACAATTATTTTACTACGGGACTAATCGCGCACTAATATATAATTATGTAGTTTATAATAATGATGTGTTCAAATCGCGAAAGTTTATAAACAACAATTTATTGGCTATATTTAAAGTAGGCGTAAACATACCGAATTTATTGAAATATTTATTTTATTGCAATTAATTATTCTGAGCTGAATAAGAATATAGTCTGAGATTTTTTTAATTTCTTACAAAACAATTCAAAAAACTAAAGGTGGAGTCCAGAATTTATTACAATTTTTAGCATTGTAGTAAAACTAGTACTTAAGCTAAAATGTTCTGAAATGAAAAAGTAGTAAAAATATTACTTATCAATAAAAGCAGCAGACGACGCAGTGAACAACTGTGGAGCTGAAAATAAAAATGTCTTGGTTTCATATATCTTTCATTTTCATATACAAGTGCATTAGTCTATGACAGAGTGAGACGCACGCACTAATATGCCTCAGCTGTAGAGCCTTGTTCAGACAAGTCAAGTGGTCCCCAGGATGCAATTGACTCTACACCCCTTTGACGGGAAAATCAGCGAATATTTTTCTCGTTTTTGTAGACTTTCAATTCATAACACTTTAAAACTTACAAACAAAATTTTAAATCAAATATCTTGTATTACGTTCTTGCTTTTTACGGTTTTTAGTGAAATAAACTAATTTACTAGCCCTCAAAATGTATCTAAAATTTTACTGAAAACTTTTAGACAGTGAGGATTTTTTTATGCCGTATAGGTTTGCGTTTGACTACATACTGCCTGATGTTGAGCAGGTTATGCGATCTAGGGTTGACCCTATAGCAAAACTCATACTGATGAGTAGATACACTTCTTTAAATCCCTTCAGTTTTTAACGTAATACTTTGTACAGTTTCTAACGCCTTCGTTAAATATACATTATATTAATAAAACAAAATAAAATCGTCGTGTATTCTTCGAGGATATAAACAGCGAATATCTTATTTTCGCACACGAACATTTAGTGAATATCTTTTCTAAAGCATTGCCTTATGTGAAGACGATTGAATACGATATGGGGCGATATTTCACTTACAGATACGGTAGGTTGTAAAACCCAGATTCTGTATGCATGCGTCGATTTATATCTTATCTCGTCCATTGGGTTTACGTCCGAGTGTTTTACGTTCACTATGAGATGTATTGGCAATGCAAATAAGCGAAATTTTGGTGTAAATCACTTCTCTTTATGTAAGGGCCGCGGCGAATGGGTATTATCTTCCTCAGCGCAAAACAACCGCGTTTCTTCGGTACGCATTTGTCTTCGGTTGTACGTGATCTATATACCGAGGAATAGTTGGTACAGTCGCGGATAGTTCATGCTGAGTTTAACAACTTCCGCGTAGACTGAAACTTACGAACAAACAGTATAATGTTCTCGCAATCATACTTATTTTGTTTTGTAAACATGCTAATGACTTTAGTTTCTCGGGACACGTGATTCGTAGATAACGTCTCACGTAGGAAGAAAGTTGTGAACATGCTGGTGGTATGAATACTTGTTTGATAAACATGTAGTTCGGAGAAATGTAGGTACTTGTAGCTTTTAGGGTTGTACACAGAAAATGAAAAAGAAATCTATTTATTATGTTGCATGTTTATTTTAGCAGATTTTTCTTTTTGACCGACTAACCGGACGAGTTACTCAATTCGACGCGTATATTATTTTTTATGTTTAACCACGCATAATTTTATTCATAGTAGTCAGATTTTTTTTATTAGAAAGACTACTTTGAAATTGGCCAATTTAAATTTTATTGAAATCGGATGAGCCATTTTTGATAAGTCAACAATAATGTAAAAAATGCTACATCGATCCGTGCGAAATATTCGTGAATTCTGTACACGGGTGAAGTCGGTCATGCTATTTCTTGCAAAAAATAATTATGAACTAAATTATTTATATATCTCTGCGTAATGTATTAATAAACGTCAAACTTTGATGATAATTATTTGAAATAAAAATTATGTAAATATTGAATGTAATACGAATAAATATTACGTCATTGTAGTCAACTAAAGCCTCTGTAATACCATGCATAAAAATATCGTCATCGTTATGCTAAATTTTCCTTATCCCACTGCTGGTTACATTATTTATTTATACGTCTTTCTTATTGTGTCATATGAACCATAAAAAATATACTCTATAAAAAAATAGTACGGAACCTCACTGGGCGTGCGTCTTCTACACGCAGATACCAAGTATATCGCCATAAACATCGCTAGCACTTTTCTCTCCAACTCTACCACCCAAAGTGCTTACAATACCGCGTATAAATCACGCATCGTAATTAACTACGTCGGAAGGACAAACCGAAAACAAATCATTTTGTAGGCAAAAATACAATAATAGAAAAAAATTAAACGTTAAAATGAAAACCGACAACAACAATGAAACGTGGCTTGCCATAAATAACGATGCAGGCTTTCGTAACGAATGTGGGTAGATTTTGAGAGTTTATACAGCCGCCGAAGCGTACTCGGTAAACAATTTGAATTATGAGATTTAACATCGAAATTTCTCTCGCATTGAGCGAAGATACCACTGTTCATATTACGGGATACAGCGCGGATATATTTCTATTTTTTTGCAATGATGGCTTCAAAACAAAATTTATATGACAATTTTGGTAGTTATTAAAACTCATTTGTTAAGCATGTATTATATACACATACATATGGAAGAGGATTAATTTGCATAAACAAAGGGTGGTTTCCTTAGCAATGGGTTATCAAATGATAGTTAGCAGATATGAAAACAGAAGATAATAATAGGCAAGATGACTAAAAAAATATACCTATATAATAAGTCCGTCGGATAGACTATGGCAAAATATTAGACACGTATTTTTTCTTTTGTCAATTAAACAAAAGTTGATGAAAATATAGCCCGTCAAAGATCCGCGTGACGACACAAGTGCCATACAAATGTGTAGACTTCTGTAAGAGAGGTGACGTCACGTCGACCCCCACTCCCAAACATTGACAATGTTTATCTTTGTCATTTGTTATTTGACTGACTAAATAAAAAATACGTGTGCTGTTTTTTGATAATCTAACTCACTCTAACTCATATCATCTTAATGATTTTATTACCCAGTCATCATGCCTATTCAGATCAAAACCTAGTGATGATGAAGGACAGGAATGACAATTTTGTTCGCGCTGCCTAAGACACATCTCCGTAAAGTGTGCTTTAGCGACGAATGTATTTCAAGAAACTGCTCAAAAGAAGTTAAGTACTTATTCACTGTAGGAACTCAAATGTGCTCAGGCAGGCGGGAATTTTCTTAATATACTTACATATATGTATGTCTTTTCTTGTCTAATTAACATCTAAGCTAAGATTTAAGCGCGCGATTTATCTTGTACAGTAAAATTATTTTTGCAAAAAATAGCAAAATCGACTTCCATCGTGTACAAAATTCGAATATTTCGCTCGAAATGATGTATACAATTTTCACATTTTTTATTTTTTTTATTTTCACATTATTGTTGATTTTGATAAAATTTTAATGGGACTAACTTGACAGTAAACCCTTCCAAACTAAATAAGTTTTTATTTTTTTTTATTTGTTTCACTATTGGCGAAAATATCGATGAAAATACACTAAAACAATACATACAGACGAACATAGAACCTCCTTCTTTTTAGAAGTCGGTTAAAAATGCGTACCTTGTCACGTGGCATTATTTGTAAGTTTATTCCAAATTTTGTGAAAAGACCAGTATTGACTAAAATTAGTATGCGTAGCGCGCCCTTCTTTTCACGCTGTAATTTTCAAAAAAATTAGAAAATAATGACATCATAAGTCAAACAAAGATAAGCCTAAGAAAGCCATTGTTTATTACGTTTCAATTTCAATTTTTCAGCTTACGGAGCCATTTAAAACGCGCGATAAAATAAATGAAATTATTTTTTATGTATCATAAAAGAGAGTCGTGTTATTTTCCTTATTAAGGCGCAAATAGAGGCAAATCGTCGAGCTCACTTGCTAAACATTAGGTGTTTTGTAGGAAGACGACAGCCGGGTTTATGAATTTTTAGCACGTAATCGGTTTACCTTGAGTTCTGACAGACAATGAATGTACATAGCTATAGAGATCTAAAGAGAAGCTTTCTATTATTAACTCCGGCGCTCAAGATACAAATGTATATGTAGCAAATAATCGTACACCCTATACAATGTGTTTGTCTACCGGTGTCGGAGCCTTAAGCGGTGACATATTTGGCAAATTTTGAATAACTTTTAATGTGAGATCAACTCTGAAAACGCAAAAAAACAGCTATTCCATACTTTTTGTCGAAAGCCTATAAAAATCGTATGAAAGAGCACTTTTGTTACGTTTTCAAAGTTGGTCCCACAGTAAAAGTTGTTCAAAATTTGCCATAGATGTCACCGCTTAAGACTCCGACACCGGTAGACAAACACATTGTATGCATGTTAACAAAACATACATTGCAGAATGGAAGTAGCGTTGTGTGAAGATTATGTAATCATTAGGAATAAGTGATTTGTTTTGTTCTGTTAGTTTAGTCCAAAATTAGGTTCGCGCTATTTCACCACTAAAATTGGGTACATCAGCCATGTGAAGACTCATCAGTAACCATACCCTTATACGCGAAATGGTCGCCGTAGACGAAATCGGCGTGGAAGACATCAACATCCTGCCTTTGACTACCTCGTTGGCTCAGTGGTTAGTAACCCTGACTTCTAGATAAAAGAGGCGTGGGTTCGACCCCCACCCAAGGCAAACATTTATGTGATGAACATAGGTATTTGCTCTGTGTCTGGGTGTTATTTAGGTACTATCTATTTTAGTATGTATTTAAAAATGTATATATGTAGTGTATCAGTCTCTGGCAGCCATATCACAAGCTACGCTTAGTTTGGGGTCAGAGACCATGTGAAAGATGTCCCCCAATATTTATTTAAAAAAAACTAGATGAACACGATATATCCCACCTCACAAGATCTTTGGTACTAACAGACAATGAAGGTTCATAGCGTATGCGTGCGACCGGATGCGAGTCGCAGCGAGACCGGTGCTTCATACATAGTTGAGTGGTACACCCTCGCCGGGAATTTAAAATTCACCCCCTAACGATGGCGAAATGAGGCTCCCTGTTTGAGCGCGATCATCGCGATGATACTGAAACGCTGACGCGGCGCAACGCGATTTTAATTCCACGGTTTGTAGACGTGGCGAAATCATAACCTTCTCACCCGTGGATATCCACAGAGATATAACATGCCATTGGCTTAGATAAAACGCTTTGCTAAGTATTACATAGTAGGTATTAGACTTTACTAAGCGGTCTTTTTTATAATAGGGATGTTTACTGGGTATAAAAATTATTATTATAATTAGTCCGTCAGTTAGATTATTGAAAAATACTGGACACGTATTTTTTCTTTTGTCAATCAAACAATTAGTAACAAAGATCAACCTTGTCAAAGTTTGAGAGTGGGGGCTCGTGACGACACTAGCCGGTACATTTGATAGCGGTTTGTGACGTCACGCGGAGTTTTAAAGAGCTATATCTTCATTATTTTTTGTTAAATTGGCAAAAGAAAAAAACGTGTCTATTTTTTTCGTACAATCTATTTGACGGACTAATTATATTTTTTTAGTAAACATCCCTGTAATTAATAACTACATGGTATTTCTAAATAAAAACAATATGACTAAAATTACATCCTACTAATATCATAAACGCGAAAGTTTGTGAGGATGGATGTATGGATGTTTGTTACTCTTTCACGCAAAAACTACTGAACGGGTTGAGATGAAACTTTGCAATAATATAGCTAATATTTCAGAATAACACATAGGCCATAAATATGTGTAAAAGTTAGTAATTTATTTATCTTTAACTTATAAAACATGAAAACAAAACTTAAATAAATTATCCTATCTAAACTAAAATACCCTATCTAAAGAAAACTAGTTAAAAATTAGAGAATGTTTAAACCTATAAAAGGTTTAAACAGTCTCTAATCACAGGCAACGTGCCCAAAATGCTGGCTGCATTGCCTCGCTGAATTGCGAGGCTGACTTTCTGCCCAAAATACAGGCCAGCATTCTGGTCACGTGTACTTTCTTTTAATCTCCCCGACAAATCTTTGAAAATCTCTAGAGCACCCGGCCCCCACGGTCCAAGTGTCTCTACCCCAAATGGCACAAATAAATATCCTCTGTCGAGAGATGAATATTTGCGCCGTTTGAGGGATTCTGCCGCAATTGCCGCACCGCTAGGCTGCCTTGATGTCTCTAGAAGATGTGACGGCGCCAAAGTATCGACACAAGTAGCATCCCACACCAAGGGCCGTCCCATCTTCCAGGGAATCAAGGTCATTCCATCGGGTCTTTTTCCATCGTCTCGTAGTAGTCCTGTTGGTTCCAGAGTAGCTGCCACGTTTACGCTACCAAAGGCACGACGGATGATATCATTTAAAGCGCTATGGCGAGCGATACGGCCGGCACTCCTGCTGCAAGACAAACCGTGGTGACCGAGGCTGTCTACATTTTCTCCACAGACGCACCTGTGGGGGAAAACACAAGGAGCGCCAAGGCGTAGCGAAATGGCTAACCGGAATGTATTGTTGTCCAGTAAATTTCCTAAATGAAACGAAGGTAGTGCCTGCAGCCAAAGACCCGATTCCCAGCGAGAAACAGCTAGGAGACGCGCCCGATCTGTAGGAATGTTTGTGGATAGTAATTTGTTCCATTCCAAATCACAGATCGGCGTATCCCATTGTCTCTGTGACGTTGGGGTCTTGGGCAGGGTAGAATTTGGGCAGGCTATTTTCCAAGCATTTAAGGCTTCAGTCAAAAATGAAATTTGCACATTTCCTAAACTTGGTGACAAAATTTGATTTACTAAATTTTCAGTGCTTTTGACTGAAGATAGAAATGCGGGCAATGATACGCTGGAAATTTTTCTAATACCTAAGCCTCCATAGCGGATCGGTAGGGACGCTTGGCACCACATGGAATTTTCGATAGACACATTGAAGATGGATGTGAGCGTATCCTTAACAATGTTGTCCAGTTTTTGTAAAATTTCGGGGTGATTCCAAAGCTGGCAACATCGCAAAGAATACGTAAATTTTGGTAGAAAAAGGCAATACTTAATTATAGTATAGGCCATATGCATATTAATTTTAGAAAGTCTATCCGAAACTGCGTTAAAATTTTGAATCTTTTCTTCAATAAAATCAGGTACAGACTCATCAAGGACCGGTGATCCTAGTAAACGAAGTGAAGTGCTATCAATGATTTTAATGTCAGGAGCTAATGAATTAAACCGTTGTATGATGTCAGTTTTTGACGTGCAGTGATCTGAAATATACAATTCACACTTTGAAAAATTCAGCTCCAGGCTAATAGCTTGAAAGTCAGAAATTAGATTTTCTAAATCTTTGAGTACAGTTTCAGGATCACCACCAAGAGTTCCGTCATCTAAATACCACACATTAAATTTAGACTCAAGACGCTTGATGATGGGGTGGATCGCGAGACTGAAAATAGCCGGCCCAAGAGGATCACCCTGCTGACATCCCACTTCTGATGATAAAAGGTCTTTTTGATAAACTAATTTAGATGGTTTACCATAACATTGCCAAAGAAATGGGTATAAATCTGGGATGTTATTTTTAACTTCCGCCAGCAGAGCACCTCTATGAACTGAATTGAAAGCGTTTTTCACGTCTACCTTTAGCACGACTACATCGTCTCTACCATGCATTAAAAAAGTTCTCAGCGCGTGCACTGCCGCCTCGCAACCTCCACGTGAACCGAAACCCAGCTGGTTCGGTTGAAAATGTTGCGTCAGTAGATTGCTTTCTAATTTACAGCCGATTTTAGCAGTAAGGCGGCGATATGTAGTGCCATCATATCATCGGCCCGACTTAATAATTAAAAACTTATTATTACGATTTCGATAAAATTTAAATGGGACCAATTTCGAAGTATAATTTTTCCAATAAAAAAGAATTTATGAAATCGGATTAATATAAAAAAGTTATGAATTAAAAGGCCATAAATTATAATGATATTACGTCAAAAATCAAAATATCATACGGACGAAGCCGCGGGTAAAAACTAGTTTATAAATAATTTTATTAATTTAAGTGATATAAGTGATATCATTTGATAAATCACATGTTTATATATTAATTATTTTAGAATGTTTTCAATTTGCTCGATAGATAAAATATATTACATTTTTCCTCAACTTATATCTTCCGATTAACTACCACGTCACTACAAGAAATAGTCCTAGAATTTCCACTAAATTACAATTATGTTATGTAGTTACTTATAAAAACATATTGAGCAAAATGTTTCTGATTTTGTCACATGCCAATTCAATACCTACATATTGACTTGTGAGTACATCGTCTATATTATGAGTATCATCTACGACTTTTACATTCAACTCGCACATAATATTTCCTAGCTCCACTCCATACGTCCCTAACGGGCAGTAATAATCTGCATTGTCGTTTACATTCCAGATACTTTTTCATTCCTCACAATAACCTCTGGTACCTCGCCCCGGGCATTTGATACGGACAGTTATAGCCAATGTGTATTTTTGTCGGCATTTTAAGAGGTAGCGCTTACCGTTTCCGCCATTGTCTTATCTGATTCATGTTCGCTTTGCTGAGTATTTCAAATACAAGAAGCGGATCGTTTTAAGCCGATAATCCTCTGTTGAATCGATATCGCTTCGACGGAAGACTATTGAATGAAAAGATTAAAAAAGTTGGGGAAACTACACGGAGCGATTACGTAGAACGATAGAGGCACGGGATGGTGGCGGTCAGGCTGATAACACAAAACAATATGAGCTCAGAAGCTCATGTATGTACGTATGTACTTCAATCTCTATACATGCGCGCCGCAACCGCGTTGCTATCAACTCTGATATATCTGATATTATACATTTAATTTTACTTATAAACTACCTACACTACTACTACATAGAAAGCAATTGGATCATCCACAGATCCTTGAAGGTCTAAAGATAATCCAAAAAATCAAGAATAAAAAAAAATCAATCTTTAGTTTATGAAGAAAAAACAAAAATTATCAATTAAAAATAATAAAATAAATATTACTTCATTTTTAATAGTTTTGATATCCTAAAAAGGTTAGGTAAAACTTTATTCACAAATTGAATGGCATTATTAGATCAAAATCGGCGCAAAAAAATACACCATTGTTGTCAGCACAAAAAACGAAAATAAACCAAATTGAGTGTCAGAAAAAATATGGACACTTCTTCTTTCTTGCCTTTTAACCGCTTAAGCTTTTTTGGAGTCTATACTTGATCAACACTTTCGAACGCAATTTATGTCTCGTTGATAATAACGTGCCCCAAAAAATGAAAAAATATTATGTAACTGTCAAAAGTTGGGCAAAATTGTGACAAAACTTCCGTCTGCAGCTGGCGGCAATTGCGCTTAAACTGTTATAGCGTGTTCTATCATCTCGTGTTCGCATACAATATCTATGCGTGCGTTACTCAAGCACGTCTTGTTACAAACCTCAACTTCTCTAGCCTCGGTATTTTGTGCCGATGCCAGCCGCGATGCCCGCAACATAATATTACCTCGGCCCGTATCTGCCTCTTATCTTTTGTCCGGTGTGCGCTGCATTTGATCCAATTTGCCAATACAATCGGATCGAGGGTATTGCAATGGCATTATCTCCGCTGGTCGTGGGCCGCGCTCTAATGCGATCGAGACTGAGAACTTTCGTTCCAACCTCTATTACATTCGCGTACTTACGTAAATCCTCATTTACACGTTTGCTATTTAGAAAATGGATTCCGTAGGTTCTTTTGATTTTGTAGCTTAGCCACGAACTTTTGTTTTTGTAGAGATATAAATAAGAAAAGGAATAGGATGGATGGATTGTTGGAGTCAACATTATGGCATTAAATATGTGAGATCTTCTAAAAAGAGAATTTTATAAATTGACTCCGCTAATCCGCTACGAGTATATAGATAATTATTATGATTTTATGTAGTTACAGAAATATTAAAAAATAACAGTTCCTAGAAAAATAATCGTATTGTTCTAAACTTATTATCATCTTACAACCTTAAAATGTAAGCGGTTAGACGACTTTATGCGTTTTCTACGTAAAAAAGATGAAGGTAACATTCTTAGTACATACAAAAATTATGCTTTATACTGTACTGTGCTATGCTGAACTAGCATTTGGCCAGTCCACTGCTGACATAAGCCTACTTATGAAGGGAATTTGGCTACACTTCACTAGCTTTTCGGTGAGAGAAATTTTCGTCAGCCAAACTGCATAGGTCCATAGAAGACATTTAATGACCTATGTGAAACCACCAATTCACTTCGGGCAAGCGTGTGTATATGGCAGAAGCCTTTACAACTCTACCAAGTACACAAAAATATATGCCCAGAAAAATTAAACTTTTTCAAGAGAGCCGAAATACGCATAATAATTCGGAAGCCGAAATCCAATCGCTGGAAGTCCGGTCTCGCCGAGGGAAATCCCTCAAGGTGAGAGGGCGCCGGACACTGGAAAATCTTCCTCGTACCCTGATAAGATTGTCCAGTGCAACTCCCAAAACGCAGAGGGATAGAAAACTTCAGAAACGAAACCGAACATACTATCCTAAGGGATCAATACGTTCGGAAATATAATATCTGGTTAGTTCACGCTCGAATTGAGATCCTGACTTTAGTAACATTTTTTGTTGCTCGACCATTATTAGTTTAGCACAAACCTAATGTTTTGTATCGAGTTTTCTACTCGAAAAAAACTGAGGTTTTGAGGTAAATTATAATGAAGTTTGAGAAATGTTCTGTGAACATATGTACAAACTATTTTACTCTGCTCTTAAGTCTTTGTAAAAGTTTAATTACTTCATCACAGAATTTGTAATAACAATTTTGCGGAGTTGATAATTTTGTAATTATAAACTAAACACATACTTAGAAAAAATAGAATTATCATTGAGCTATTTTTATATAGCCTATATAAATAGCTCAATGACAAATGTATTTTTAATACTAATACTAAGTGTACGCTCTGGATATTTTTTTCTAACAAGGCATAAATATACACTTTTTACCTTTTTTAATAACCAGCGCAGCTGTTAAAAATATTTCATCTGACGCAAAAAGCGTGTAACCGACAAACCCAACAATACAAACCAAAACGCACATCTGCGCTTTATTATCCTTGTACACGGTGCGACATAGTTACGTCGCCAGTACTGGTATAGTGCATAGCAAATAAAATGGCCTATTGCAGATAATTATTGATCAGAAATAAAAAGAAAGAGTTATAATGGCCACTCCATTTTTCTCGCAATTTTTAAAACAACTACCTTATTTTAGATAGTTTAGTGAACTTAAAAACTCTCTAACCAGGACTTAACGATGATACATGACCTATTGGTTTGTTTGTACTTGCAAAATCACTTGATCCATCTGGAAGACACTGCCTTTTGCAACACAGTTTTAAACTAACGCAAAAGGCAGAGCTACTTAAAATTGTGTACCTAGTGTAAATTTTTGCAATAAAATTTATCTTATCTTATCATATCTTATATGAGTACTTTAATTAGGTCAGCAATTTCCGTATCAACTTTCGTCAATGACTATTTTTGAACTATTGCGTGAAGTGTGCTAAGTACCAACCGGTGTACTACAAAAAGAAAACACAAACCAAATAACACTTTCACTAAAATTAATAAAGTTCCTTGTAGAAAAATCTTTTTAAAATTTCACAATAAAAATAGTGCGTTAATCAATGCTACACGTATTATAAAGCGCATTTTTGCCCAAACTCTCACAATACTCCTTTAGATGTCAATCAATACTCTTTAATATGTCAATAAAGTGATTTTACAGAACTCTGGTCTGAAATGCAAGACATAACTGGGTATGCTTTGGTAAGAGCTACATACGAGTATATACACTCTGGTCGCGGCGATGTGTACCTCAGGGACGTAAATAAGTAGGTTTGCGAATTTTTCCCGTAAACTTGAGCGGTTGTTTACATTGAAAGCCGAGTCGTTTACTCTACTGGGGGAGGGGGGACTGCTAACGTAATTAGCAGCCCGCGCCGTCTACACCGGCGTCAACTTAATCTTGAGAAAAATGTATTGGACGACCAATCAGAGAGTATTAGTGTTGTACAAATAGGAAGTTGGTAAAGTGCCGGGGATAGAACTCGTGTTTCAAACTTTGCGAGCACTTTTGCGAGTGGAATGGCGTCTTTTGTCAAGTTATTTATAGGCAGGTGCGCTGATAAATCTTAGTTACAGTTACGTTTGATGTAAAGGTCACTTTGGTGACGTCACGCTGCTAATGTGTTTGCAGTTTGATAAAAGTGTACTTCTCTTGCTCTCTCTCTCTCTCTCTCTCTCTCTCTCTCTCTCTCTCTCTCTCTACGCTGTAGGATAAAATTAGAGTTGTAAGTAATAATACTGAAGAGTATGGACAGCTGTCGATGATTATGATAAACTTTTTGTTAGCTCAGCACAATATCCAAACATTTCCGATATAATGCGCGTGTCATAGCTACTTCGTGCTTACAAATTTTGTCCGTCTAATAACGTTTATTTTTGTAACTAAAATCTTAAACACATCTTCGAGATAACAATTTCCATTACAGGCGTCGGAAACCGAAAACATCGCGACGCATTCACGCACTAGCGCAGATGCGATAAAGCGGCCAGTTTATTTCTACCGTAGCACAGACATTCGATTATATACTCGAACGTTTCTAATTTCCGACGTGGTTAGCTCGATTTCCGAGTTTCCGAGGCTTGCCGGGGAAGCACCTGGGGACCTCGCCGCTCGCCCATTATCGTAAAATCAAATAAAGACTCTTTACAAATTATACGATTGAGATGTACTGTCAATATTAAGTTGTTGCTCTCGGGAGGCTGGTTTGCTTGCTTTTTGTTGTTCAAAGTGAGTAGATGAAAATTTTTAAAAGATTTTTCAGGGCATTTGACCTTTAACTAAAACAAAGATTTTTGAATAAGTCAGCTAATTTATGTAGTAACATTATAGAATTACACTATCTCCTATGGTTTCATCCCATCATAAAAGTCATTAAATTTTTTATAATAAGATATAATTATAATATATGAAAATACATAATTTCAATATCACACTAACAACATAATCTACTTTTGTTATTTATCAGACTCAGAAAATATTTTTTAAAAGTTTTCGATCAACCACATTACAAAATCGATTAAATAAGTCATCCTAGACACTCAATCTTTGTAAAAACATAGTAATAAAGATCCGCTCCGCTTTATAAAGGAAAAAATCAGAAGAACTCGGCAAACCTTATAAAAATACTTTCGGTGTCTATCCATTTAAACGAAAAAACGCGTTTATTTATTTTATTAAGAACAAAATCATGAAATAACTCGCGAAAGAAGTCTCTATACCTACATTCCGGCATTCTTGAGACTCAGATATTGACATTGCCAGGAATAAGAGAAAAAGATAAATATTTGACAGTTCGTAGGAAAATTTTCTTCGCTGAATGATTGACAATATATGCCGAGCTTTTTGCCGGGATCCGCCAAATCTCCAATATAGAGTTATCTTATAAGGGAAGTTTTCTATAACACGACAATTCTTTTTGTAACTTTCACTTGAATTCATATGAGGCTTTTCTTTTGTACTGATATTTTTAATACGGGGAAAAGTTTGACAATCTATCAATTCACGGTGATGTGGATTGGTTTTAGGTTCTGTAATGTCTTTTCTTTGACTTGATATTATACGGACGAATCGTTTAGGCTTTGTATAGATTATTATTATTTTAATTCGTATTACAGTAACTTCTCAGATTAGTAAAATAAATCCCGAAATTTTAAAGTATCAGTCTTTTAAATTAAACAAACGCCTAATCACGACGGTTATGGAACATTGATGCGGGCAGTAGATAAGTCGTTTACAAATATCTACACTTGTTAGTTCATACACAGTTCAACCTATCTTTGTATCTTTTAGTGGACATTTAAGCATTTACTAACAATTTCGTGTTTTTTTATTTTCATTAAAGATAAATTAATATGACCTAATTATGGTGCCTTCCTCTTTTCTGTTGTTGCTGCACGACGGGGTACATATGCCACTTTGTACCATTAATATTTTATTTTTTACCATCATGTACTTTATGGAAGCACAATAAATGAATTATCTCAATCATGAGTTTTAGGAATACACGTCAAACTTAGTTGGTCATCAACTTAGTTAAAAGAAGACACAATGCTTTATTAAAGTAAAGGTAAAATTTTTCAAGAGATAAGATTGTTGACTCAACATCTCCAGTTTTCTGGAAACGGGCACAGATAAGCGCGAACATCTGCTTAATCAACCCAAAGCAAAACATTTCCATTTGTCAGCTGTTCGATATTACACGGTACAATTTCCTTCACACTTTTCGAATCCGAGGACCATCGGACCACCCTATCGCTTCACTCAATCGGGACGGCGTCTCACTGTGAATTCGTTGCCATTTATCATTGGCTTCATTTATTTTTGCGCCTTGAGAAGATATGATTTATCACAGCAAGGCCACAGGGTTTGTTTTTGCACCCGCAGTGATATTAATCGCGATCGTGTGCGTGCTATCGTTTGTTTTCGTTTCGGTGGCACGAGCCATTAATTATCAATGAGCGGGCGGAATGATGAAGGTATCGCTATGTCCCCGGCTCGCCCAGGTGACAGGGTACGCGGTATCAACCCTTTTTAAGCCTCCGCATTTAACGCGGAGTGTCTGATGTCATAAAAGTGTCCGATTTGGGCACGTGACGGGAGCGTTAAATTCGCGATTAAATTGTACGGAACGACACGCCCCGTCTGTTATAAAAAATAAGGATCAAGTTGTAATACAATATGCCTAGCCATTCATTTGCGCTCGGGTAAGATTTAACTGATTTTTACGGCTTTTCCTTAAATTTATATACCTATCTATTTCGCACAGATTTTTTTGGTGAATATTCGATTGTAAACAAGTTATTTGCCAATAAAGTATATCATGTATGGACGGTGGCTACATAATATGGATTTATAATAAAATAAAATAATATAATTGGGACATAAAACAGAAAAAATGTGTAAAAAAACTAAATTAGAACCGTGACAATTTAAATTAAATACACTTATTTATAGTGATTCTAAAATATGGATATAAATGTAAATTTACATAATAAGGTAAGTAGTTAAGTGAGAGTTTATATAAGCTCTCACGACGAACTAAACGTCCAAACGACGAATCATCACAATGTTTGATATAATTTGAATTTGGTTTGAATAAACACTCAACTAAAGTGAAGTGACTTTTCTCCATATCTCTACCTCAAAATGAATACAAAATACTATACATAATAACTATATTGTTCATTCCCCAAGTAGAACGTAAACTATCCGTGTATTTTAAACTATCGATAAGATTGTATTTGTAAAGAAAACTGCAGAAATGAAGTTTTAAACAAGGTAATAAAATTCTTAACTGTAACGAGAACTTTGTTGAATAGTAGTGAATAAAACATTGTATTCCACGTTAAAAAGCACTAGACTTTTTCTTCCGTATATAACGTCCACAGTTTGACATAGGGCTATCCATAAATCGTCTATGAAATCGGTTGGAAGTGGTTTGCATCCAGAGCGATCCTGCGGTTTTAGAGAAGTATCCTGCCTACTTTGTGGGTGACGTCCTACGCTGCAATTACTCATCAGTGGTCTCTACTCCAAAACTTTGCAATTTCATCGGTCCTCAGCTCTCCGTTCTATGTGCCTGGCTCACTGCCGTTTCAACTTGCCAATCCGCTGGGCGGTGGGTGAGTGGGTTAGTTCTTTTACGGATCTCATCATTTCTAATTCGATCTCGTAGCCTTGTCTCTGGGAGCCGTGGTGGCCTAGAGGTAGTGACACCCGCCTTGCAATCGTGAGGTCGTAGGTTCAAATCCCAGTCCCGTACCAATAAGTTCTTTGAAATTTATGTACGGAATTTCACACCACTGGCTTTTCGGTGAAGGAAAACGTCGTGAGGCAACCTGCATACGTCTGTAGAAGGAATTCGATGGCGTATGCGAATCCACCAACCAGCACTGGGCCAGCGTGGTGAATATGGCCCAATCACCCTTCGTGGGTAGGCCTAAGTCCTGCAGTGGACTATTAAAAAGGCTGATACACATCACAGCCTTGTCTAATATTTTCTAAATAAATATCAAAAACCTAGAAGTGCCTTACTAAAACGTAGAAAAAGAAGCTTTAAATTAAGCACTAGATTGTTTTAAACTTAAAAAATGTTTTTAAAAGCCCTTATTTACTAGTTGAAGCTTACTAGTCAACACTCTACTCGTTTTCGACACCTACAAACCACAAGTAAGGCTCAAAATGCGATTTCCACAAGCTAACTTTGAGTTAGCAGAGACTTTGATTAGAGACCTGCTTGACTAGAGACCGACCTCCTATTTGAGTTACTTAGTCAAATGTCATTGCATGTAGTTATCTTGTTGATTTAGGCTTGGACAAGGAAGGTACTTTGTACTCTAAATAATAATGAAAGTTTACAGTTTTAAATTAGATATTCAATGTTTATAATCAAAATGTCACAGGCCTTCAGGCGGTCTAAAAACTCTGACACCAGGGCTAGCCACCCGGCCTATACGAACTTACTTACTTTCAACTAAATTAAAATATAAAGCTTATCAATTGCTTTTGTCTGTTTCAGCTTTAAACTCAAAAATACTGAAATTCCAACCAAATGAAAATTTTCTAACCTTATCACAAAATTAATATCAAACATCATTTTACAGCATTTTCTCTTATGCATGCAATGAACTATTCCTATAATCCATTTTATTCATAGTCATCAACAGATGGCGTTAACGTCAATAATATCTTTTTTCTTCTAGTCGATTAATTTCAAAGTTTTCCTCCCAAAAATACCTCCACATTCAATCAAACCAACCCATTAGCCGTCCGCTAAGCGACCGTAATGGTCAGCATCGTTCGAAAATTGTTTCCTAATATTTAGCCGCTGCTGCCATCTGGTGTGACGCGTCAGCCGCCATGACATATTGATAGATGGCGCTAGGCACTCGACTGATTGATCACTGACGTGTCTTTGAGTCAGGCGGCGGCCGCGGCCACTCATCATAGTGTTTTGACGGCTGACATCCTGTGATAGCCGGCCTATAATCCAGTGATGAAATATTTGAACACTATTACGAGGCATTATCTTGAAATGTGTCCCGCTGTAGAACATGTTTTTTTAGTGATAGGGCTTAAATAGAGAGTTATATTTTATTATTATTTTTCGCACCACAAGTTTAATCAAATAAGTTAAAAAACAAATGTAAACGGTAGTGTATATCGTTGGAATTGACTTATTTTTAGGCAACTGCTCAGTATGACTAGTAGGTAGGCAATTATAGCCAGTTAAATAGGTAAGTAATTCCACAAGTTCTAGGGCAAACAAAAATGCCTACATATCAAAATTAGGGTTGGGGAAATTTTGATTTACTATTTCCAAGACTGTCTTGTAAGATTAACATGAAACATTAACATTTATGATCTTAACAGTATTTTAGTATAATTAAGATAGATACACTAAATGCTACTTACCTAACTTCGACCGAATAAAGGTTCCTCAATTTGGACCCAACATTGACTCAAGCCAAACACACGCACCTAATCAAAACTTAAGCGCTTCTTGCAATCAAACATAGTAGGTAGTAAATTTTGTGAGAAATTAGCTTTCTATCTCGAACTCAATCACCAAACTCGGAACGTTAATGTCTCCGGGCATAAACTATATTCGATCGATAGAATTGAAATTGGAAAGTTGGTTCTAATTGAAGATTCTTGGGTGGGGGCAGTGTTGCCAGGTAAAGTTTAAGAAAACATTTTAGAACAAATTTTTTGTAACGATTTCTCAACAATGCTGTTGTCGTGTATGCTGTGTGCGCATAACGTGTTTTGATTTAATAACGTTTATAGTAATATATTTGAACTGCGTAGAGTAACAAATATAACAAAATTTACATAATAATTTATATTGTTCATAATTTTGTACTTATCCATAACTAAAGACTGAATTAAATTCTGGACAAGAACCGGGTGGAATTTTAGTGCTTTAATAACAGAAAGTGATAATATAAGTACAAAACTAAAAAAATCTTCTCAATAAATCATAAAACAACCTTAAAATGATATCAGTTTCACACATTTTTGATATTCACATAAAACTACATCATAATCGTCAGCCTGTAATGATGATAACTCACTGCTGGGCACAAGCTTTCCTGTTTTTATTCAGCTTTGCTCTTAGCCTATTGCTTGAATTTGTTTTCTATTGGATTCAATGAAATTCAGAATAGCAATAACACTTTCGACATCATCGACTACATAATCTCAATCAGCCTAGATTTTAGGGTAGGCCGTCCTTATCTGTAGAAGAAAAAAACAGTAGGTACCAACGTAAAATTGTACATTATCTGAAAACTCTTGAGGCGCTACTAGCAACACTGGGTAGGGCCGCGAAGGACCGCGAAACGCAATTCCACCGATTAATGATGCGAGTCTAATCCAACTAAGCGCAGAGATGGAAGGTGTCACGGGAATCGTCTGCGCGCATCACTCTTACCGGCTGTTCTCGAAACCGTTTTGCAATTGGGGAGATGAATGCTTCGAGTTTTATTGGTAGTTAATTTTGGCTGCCTTTGATGAAAAATAGGGAGGAACGAGATTTATCAAGGAAATGTTTTTTTTATAAAAGTTTGGAAGTGCAGTGTGATTCATTTGACTTGTAAGGGTCTTGAATTTTGTTGCTTTTAATAACTTAGTTAATTTTCTAAAAGTCATTATCCTTGTTATCGTTTCAGCTGTTGAACATTTACTTTACGGCGTGATAAAACTGAAATGTTAATTTCTTTACTAATATAGTACTTGTAAAATATAATAATATAATATTGTTCATAATACAATTTGTAGTGTGGTCTATACGCATCGATAATATTCTTATCAAATTATCAAAAACGAATAGTTTTTGAACAATCTTATTACGCCTACAGCCTACGTTTTGTGCAATCATCAATATATCAACAGTAATACCACTTGACACAGGTTTTCCATAATATGGTTTTGGTCAACAAGATCATGTTAGCTGCGCTTATTAAAGAGGGTAGGTACCTGCACATAGTCGCCACACACTTCGGTATTGTGACGGTGAGGAGTAGTTAGAATGAGGGTAGACAGAGAGATGGTTTGGGCGACGGGCTGGAGTGCCAGTCTGTGATAGTGATCGGTGGTGTATGGATGAGTGTGAAACAACTTCGAGAAGCTAGAAGTTGGAGCAAGCCTTGTAAGTACTTTCAGTTTTATAATGACTGCCAAGATATTGGAGGTCCGTATTATTGTCCAATGGTGTATCATCTGAGTGCCCTACCAGAATCCTAGTGACGCTGTTGGAGCACTGTATACTGTACTGTACTGTATCAGCCTTATAACAGTCCACTGCAGGACGTAGGCCTACCCACGAAGGGTGATTAGGCCATATCCACCACGCTGGCCCAGTGCGGGTTGATGGATTCACATACGCCATTGAAATTCTTCTCCGGACATATGCAGGTTGCCTCACGATGTTTTCCTTCACCGAAAAGCCAGTGGTGTGAAATTCGGTACATAAATCCCAAAGAACTCATTGGTACGGGACCGGGATTCGAACCCACGACCTCACGATTGTAAGGCGGGTGTCATCACCTCTAGACCACCACAGCTTGTTGGAGCACTATGCCTTAACAATCAATCACTTGATTAAAGCTTGAATCATTAATGTTTGTCCAAACTTTGTCTTTATCTTGTCATATGGTGATTTTTACTAGAATAGTCTAGAAAAGATTGGAAGATATCAAGTTAAAGAAGGCTTCTGTGCCCAGCAGTGACCGTAAATTAAGTGGTAAATAAATAAATCTTACTAGTATGATGAAGTTAGTAAAGCATTAGAGCTGACTTAAGTCGCTTTCGGCATTTCCACAACTTTAATGGCCACCCTTGTAATCATATCGCGAGGTACGATCCGACTTCACATTTACGTTCCTTGATTAAACGAATACAACAGATACGGTGATTCATGGATACGTGTTTAGTCGATACCTACGTGATGGCACTATAAGGTGGGGTTGAAAACGTGTGCGTGTTTTGATTGAATTTTAAGCATTATCATCATTATTTATTATAGATACAGAAGTAACGAAATGCGAGAGAAAGGAATCGATATTGATACGATGTATTATAGATTTAAAAAGGTAAAAGGAAACGTGAATTACGCCTAATCTGACCTCGCTCCGTGAGACAAGAACAAAATGACACAAATGATAACAACAAGAACCTGTAAATTATCCAAATAGGTGCCTGTTACATCTGCAGCCGCTTGCAAATTCTGAAACAACTAATTAATGCCTTATTTTGAAATTTACTAGCTTATAAGCTTATTATTGTGTGCATAGTCAAACATTTTCCACGAAAATCACTTTTGCAGCGATACATTAAAACAAATAGCACGTTACCAAATCAACTTCACTGTTGAAATTACAACTGCATACAGGCGTTCATTGTTAGCGCGCTTAAATATCTTCATTCCTAAAATCACATACCTTTTGAAAGTTTAAATATTTGCGCTTACATCTGCTTTGCTTTTAGCTGGAGTTTACAAAGAATAACATTTGCTAACGGTACTCGTTTGGTTTTCCGGAGCGTGCGAACGTTAATCTTCAAACGTTTTGTACGTTTGAATGATACACGCAAAGGACGAGCTTGGCTGAAGGTGCGCACTGTAATTTATTGGAACCAGTAGACTATGTTTCGTTTGGTTGGTTCAGTTGCTTTTCTTTTTTGAAGTAGAATGGTACAAGCAATATTTTTTACTTTTCTGTTGCTGTGCTGTTTTGAAGTACAACTATACAAGCAGTATTTCGTTTAAAGTTAAAATATTTGCTATTGTTTTGCATTCTTGACACGTTTATAAAAATATAAGGTTTCAATTAAACATCTTATTAACAACTTTTACTATGGACTTCACGAATTTGCTGAAAATATCTAGCAATTGTTTAAAATCGTACATTTCATCGAAACTCGATAATCTAATCAATCTTTCTGTATGAAACCTTTTCCATTTTATTAGTTGATCCATAGATGTTTGTGGGTTGATCTCATTTGATAAGTTGTTCCTAACAATAAATATCTACAATCTATCTCTACGTGTAATATTTATAGCTAGTTTGCTTTTAAGTTTCAAGTAAATCGCATCCAAGAAAGGTTGTCTGGAAGAAATCGCTTTTAGCGATAAGTCCGCCTTTTGTGCCTTTTCTGTCTTTGTTTCTTTTGTTATGTTTTCTTGTTGGTGTCAATAAAGTGTTGTTGTATTGTATTGTATTGTAAAACGCAAACGCACTGGATAAATTTTACTTCTACAAAGTTTCCCTACTGTCTCCAATTCCATTGTGAACGAGGCTTAGAAACCAAAATAGCTAAGTAAATTTGGTAAGAACAAAAGCAAATTAGCGTGTATAGAAGGCGCGTGGGAAGAAACCGAGCGACGGCAGGTGATGCCTGAAAAGATGTGAGTCAATGGATTAGGCTGAGTTACCTACGGAGAAAATTTACGAGAGAAAATTGAGTATTTCGAAGTATTGCGCCGAGTAAAAGTTGAACTTTTCCGAGAATGATTTGTTTTTTTTCGACTGAATGACGATTTGAGGGAGAATCTCGTCTAAAAATATAGATATCGTATTTGCTTGCAACAGTTTATGGATAGTGAGATTACAGTAATGTAGAAAGTCAGAACTATGTACCTACAAAAATAACTCAAATTTAGTGATATTGACATTTTATTCATATTTGAAAAAATGGGTTATTGTCACTTATGCAGTGCATCATTCGACATCATTTTAAATTTTGAAAAATGTTTGGTTTTGAGCCAAGCACGCTAGCCAGTGGAAGGTTCTCATTTTTAGAGATATCTTTGAAAAAATAATTCCGAGTTACACTTCAAAACAATGATGATACAACACACTAATAAACACAAAAATACAACAGTAAGTATACCTTTTGTCAACATTAGAGCCTGAGATAAAAATTCGATGGGTTCAATCTTATTTATTTTATTAGTGCTATTCAAATTCAAAATACTGGCTTTTTATTTATCTATCGTCTAGGTAGGTAGTACAGCTAAATATAATTCCCTCGAAAACTGAATTTAGAAATGTGAACATGTTATATCTATTTACTAGTACCGATTTTTTGTAAAAGAAAAATTCAGCATCCCCATATCCTTAACAGCGTACGTAAGAATACTGCGTATGCATGTAAATGTTATATTTTCCTAAAATAAGCCCCTATTTTTATCTCCGCATCGCGTATTAACTCGACATTTTCGATTACGAAGTACCTACTACGGATGATCTCCCAATTCCTTCGAATAATGTCTGCAAAGTTATTGAGGAAAACGATCGCTGAATAGTGAAATCGTAGTAGGAGATTTACTCGATATCTTCGCATGCAAAAAGAAAATGTTTTTTCTTTCTCTGGAATTCATTATGTGTAATATAACACGAGTATAAACACTCGCTTGAGGCGGTCGAAGCGCCTTTGCTCAGGTAAAAACCGTATAAAATACTTTATGCCATTATGCTTAAATTCCCACTTTGCCTCGCAATATCCATAAAATAAACACGGTAATATTACATGTTACATCTCAAAATCACTTTAAGGATTTAACAGTTGCTAGATCAGCCTTTGCTAAATCATCATCCTACTTACACGGTTTTACTATACAGGACATGTATCAGCACAAGGCTAGGAAGCCTGTATTAAACAGTGGGCTTGTATAGTTTGCTGCCAATCTCATCTAATATGGATCTGATTTTGTTGTAACATCGCTCAGGTAGTTTACCTACTAAATACTTGTCCATCATTGGGAGCCACTCGATTAAACATCTAAGCTACCTGTCATCACCACGCCCAGCCTTCGTGTCCTATCTAGCGTCACTTAAATCACATGTTTTCAAAGGAAAATTTATATTTTTAAACAGTACCCGTACCTATAAAGGCCTTTAAGTTCGTTCAAACATTTAAAAAGATTTATTGTGATATGGCCGTTTTCAAAGCTCAAACTTGTTTGGTAATAATTTGTATTATCTTATACTAACACATTCAATCTTATATTTTTTTTGAAGCAAATACGTATAGCGCTATCGTTATCTTCGTTTGACAGATGTTAATTCTTTAAGCTTGAAAGTCTACAACATCGCTACGACGCTACGTACTCGTAGCATGTTGCTACGAGGCTACGAGCCGCACTGCGTTGCCTACTCACTCTCATATAAATCTCAGTTCGGGATTACTGGGATTCGCCTTACAAGTTCTTGGTTCTCTCAAGATATTAATGCCGAGTGCACCAAAAGTACCAATAGACCGGATAAGTTTGGAGTTATAGAGTATCTCTACGCGCTCGCAGCGCTCGTTAAATTCAAATTATATTGTATTAAAATACATGGTTTAATTAGTTTTAAGAGTCATAGAGCCATAGCTGCTTAACATCCTAGTGCTTAGAATTGTTACTGTTGCCACTGAAAGATTTATGTTTAGATCTTAATTTTGTATTTTGACATCATTTTGTCAGAAATTATTTCAGGAACTTTTTTTTTTTTTTTTTTTTTAAATATATTGGGGGACAATTCACACACGGTCTCTGACCCCAAACTAAGCAAAGCTTGTGATATGGCTGCCAGAGACTGATATACTACATATACTTATTTTAAATACATACTTATATAGATAGTACCTAAATAACACCCAGACACAGAGCAAACACCTATGTTCATCACAAAAATGCTTGCCCTGGTGGGAATCGAACCCACGCCTCTCTGATCCAGAAGTCAGGGTCACTAACCACTGAGCCACCGAGGCAGTCAACTTCACGTTGAACTATCATTTAAGTTTTAAAAATTGTATTTGAGACGGAAATAAATAAACTTGAAACTAGCCAGTTTTCCGTACCAATTCATTCAGTTTTAATTTGCATGTAAACTACAAAACTTATTCAATTTATCAACTTTAATTTCCTGCACAGATTATGAAGTTAAATCGAATTAAAACAGGCAAATCTCTCCGAAATCGCCTAACCGTAAATAAGAACAGAAACTCCTTGGGATTATAACACTATAACAGAAGGGTCAAATGAGGATATCTCCCTAATCCCGCCTTGAAATGTAATAGCTCGTTTTGAACCGATAAAGCTGTGCGTTGGAGCCAAATGAAGTAAGGGTTAGATCGCACTAGAACTTATGACTATTGATTTTTTTGCCATGTTTTGGTATAAAAAATTCTTATGTAGCTTTATACACACTCAATCATCAGATTAAATTATCTTTAGTCCAATAAGTTAAGGTCAAAAACACAAAAAATACTATAGATGTAAATTGTTATGTATTCTGTCATTGAAAAACCAGTGGTGTGTAAACATTTAAAGTAAATATGTGATGATAAATAAGTAAATAGAAAGGAGAGCATAAATAATAGTTTTTTTAAATAATTTTTTGTATGACAGCATAAATATTGAATTAGCACTAAATATAAACCAGCAAATAATAATCACAAACTGCACTACAAAATACATAAATTGACAACTAAACCATATAACTGCGAAGAATGACTTGGGTTGGATGACTGCGGGTAGCATTTACATCAGGCGGCTTAAAAAACTAACATCAAGCAGTGATGTTCCTGATACGGCTCTTGCCGTATTATACGGCTTTCAGGCCCTCTTAAAACCCGAAAAAGAGCAAATACGTTAGTTAATGGTTAAACTATAGGTCTCGCAGATTTAACGTTAGTACCATATTTTATCCGTTGTTTAATGATAATCTTCGTTTTATAATAAGATTTTTGTTACTCCATAGTTAAAGTTCAGAATTAAGTTCAGTACTAAAGGTAAACCGTGTCTTGAAATAAGACTGTAAATGTTATATTGTTTGTGTCCAAAAAGTAGAAGTACTAGTGCGATATCGCCTTAAAGGAGCTCCAAATGTTAATACAGCCGTTAGACGATATTATTCGCAGGATCCAAGATATTGGGAATCTCTGGCTTGGATTTACTCAGTTCCAGGTTTTGGTAGTTTATCGAGAAACTAAATGTGTTCAAGTACAAGCACAGTTCAGTGAGGTAAATTGAAACGTATTAAAATGATAAGTAAGTACATATTAGCGTAACTTAGGTAAAGTTTATTGGAATAGGTTTGGTTATCTTTAATATATACACTGCTTTTGGTTGGAAAATTCAACAAATAAATTAGTACCAGATATAAAAAAAATTAAAATAATGAATAACAAAATCATTTTTATTTACATTAAATATTTAGGAAGTTTTAGCACAAAAAGAATATATATCTACACTAATATTATAAAGAGGAAAGATTTGTATTTTTTTATGTAACGAATAAACTCAAAAAGTACCGGACCGATTTTAATGATTCTTTTTTTATTAGAAAGCTACATTATCACTGAGTAACATAGGCTATATTTAATACTAGATTACTATAGTACCTGTTTATGTCGATCCGTGCGAAGCCGGGACGGGCGAGAGTTTGCTGTAATTTAAAGTTAAATTTACTGGCGTGGTATTTAGCGTGTCTACAAGAAGAAACTATTTTTTCATCTATAGATAAATTTAATCTGATATAATCACTAACTAGATGCTCGTTATCCCACCGAAACCCTTAACCTAAATATTTTAATTTGGCACGCAAAGAAATATAAAGCAAATAAATGAATAATTTTATCAAATGACAATATTTTATGCCTGTTTACATTTAACTCACGTTGGGCTTTACCAAATTCACCCTTAACTGCGTATTTAGTTGGTCTTAACTCAGTTTATATTAACATGTCTTTGGGTTACGACGACTATAGAGTTAATCAACATTAAACCCTACTAAGCAGAACACGCGCAAGTTCGTAAAGAGATCTCGTTTTGGAACTAGGAGCTGGTATTGTTCTGTAAATTTTACATTCGCATTAGAGATGCGCGATTGTCGCGAAAATAACAATCGAATTATTCGAATCATTTCAGGGAGTACTTTTTTATCATGAACTGGTTGACCCAGTGAATTTAGTTTCACCAACTCAGAAACCTTATATGGCTCAGGCACAATAACTTTGCTAAAGATCATCACAAATATGGTCAAATGCATAGTTACGGACATGCAGACAAACATTCATTTTTGTATGTATAGAAAGAAGAATGATCAACAAGTACCTCTTCAGTGATGACACTGATGACAAATCAGCAACGACAATATATACGTAAATTTTTTGCATAGATTTATTGACTATTGACCAAAAAATGACTTGTTTTTTTACGATTATAAGTCAAGTTTTGGTGTTCAAGTTATTAAGCTCTAGCTTAATTGTAAAGTTTATTATAATTTCAAGGGATAGTTCAATTTTTCATGAAACACTGTAATTTAGATTCACAGACATGAAGGAGTCTGCTGCTCAAAACAAATATGGTAATTAAATCACTCATTAATTTCATGAATAGTACGTAACATATTGTGATCATTAAATCACACGTACATGTCTTGTTAAATACTTTTCAAGTTCATGAAATATCTAGTAAATAACTTCAAAAAAATAACAACAACAATTTATAATTAACTTATGTACTTAAAGCCAAAGGGACGGAATAATTATAACCGTAATTTAAAAGGAATCATTTAGGTAATATAGCTTTACGTGTCTCCACAAACATGTCTGAGCAACAAAGTATTTGAACGATCATTAGAATGATGTGTTTCCATAGATTTATTTACTTTACCATTTTCGCCATCTCTAATTCTCGTTTTAGGGAAATTCCGTCCCGCTCTGATTTACGATCGGTCCTTGAGGAAGCAGCCTCTAACTGCGAGATTATTTATTCGCGCTTGTCTAACAGTCGGTGGTTTGCACTGCTATTAGGAGTGAGGGAGTCATATAGCTTGAGATGACTAGATGAAGCGAGATTTGCTATATCTAAAATTCTCAATTTCTTCACCTACAAGACTTCAAAAATTAATTACTTTGTCATTTTTTAATTTATTACTCCGCCAATCATGAATATTTTTAGGGTTCCGTACCCAAAGGGTAAAAACGGGACTCTATTACTAAGACTCCGCTGTCCGTCTGTCCGACTGTCTGTCTGTACTGTCTGTCATGAACCGTAATAGCTAGAGAGTTAAAATTTTCACATATTCACATTTTTCGATTGCTGATATAACAGCAAATACTAAAAACAGAATAATAATAAATATTTAAGGGTACCTATATACTTAACAAACGTATTTTTTTTGCCGAGAGGCTCTCATACGGCACGGAGTCCAACTTGTACTTAACCAATATTTTTATATTTTTATTTGGTAGGTCATACATTAGATGTCATATTTCTAATTTTATCAAAATTGTCTGAGCTGTTTTTGATAAATCAACCATAATCAAAACATTATGTGCATCGATTTGAACAATTCTAACTTTATAGCGAAAATTAACTAGGAATTTCCTATTTCACGGGTATTTTTTTAATCTCCTAGCCTTTGCATTTGTATTTGACCGTATAAATATATGTCTGGTTATACTGTGTTGTACCGGTCTTTCTGATATTTCACTGCTGAACATACGCCTACCTACGAGGAGTGATTGGGATGGCTGCTATGTCTGTTGTCAGTTGTTGTCTTCATCGTAATTGCTTCGAAAGAGGAATAGACCTATTTTAATGTGGTTTTTGTTTTTTTTCTTTCAATTTTATTAACTTTTTTCGCAAAAAATGGTAACACCGGCTTGTACAAAATTCGAATAGTTCGCTTGAATCGAAAGTATACAATTTTTTGTTTGTTTTTTCAAAAACGTTTTCAACAATGTTATTGTTGATTTTTCAAAAGCCGGTTTTAATAAATCTTAAATAAGACCACCTCGGAACTATGTTTTTTCGAACTAGATAACATTTTTTTAATTCAGTTCACAATTGGCGAAATTTTTTCGATAAACATATACGATGAATATACATAAATAAATAAATACATACAGACAAACATAGAACTTCCTCCTTTTTGGAAGTTGGTTAAAAATGTAGCCCATTATTTTAAGCTTGTTTTGATTGGCACAAATGTAGTAATCTACGCTAACGACAGTTCTGGCTCTACCTTGCACTAAACTCATTGAATTGAAGGTTTGACCACAATGCTCTTGCAAAAGGTATAATTTTTATCATTTTATTATTATTAATTGATATAATTTTAACCACAACCAAAATCTTTAGCCATCCATGATATCATAATTCAAGCAAACTCTGGCGACACCGATTAGTTTATGCTAAACAACCTGCAACTCGAACGGCGCACACTCAAAAATAATTTGCATATTTAAATAAGAGCCGACACCGTAAGTTCCGCTAATCCGACTACCCGTAAACCGGTTAATTCTGATAAATTCTAATTAACCACGACCCGCTGTCATTATTTTTTTAGTCCTTAGATAAATCAGAGCGACCGAGGCGTGTCTCTTATTAATAACTTGACGGGGAAAGAGTTGACGGCGTTCCAACACGATTGTTACTAAACCGACGGAATTTTAATTCGACTTGGAGTTTATTAAGTGCGTAAAGTTTTAGCGGGGCTTCAACGCGAGCGGTAAATTAAGTGAATTTGCTCGTAGGCTTGGGGGAGCGGCCGGCGTCGTCTGCGCCGCTTCCAATCTGATCACCGGAGTATTAAGCATTTTAATTGCTGTCTATAGCTCTGTACGGGCTGCGCTGCGGAAATGAAGGCAATAAGATTGATGTTTGTAGCTTGTAATTTTTGGTTTTGGAAATAACACGGGTGTTGATAGTTTAAGGTTGAAATTTAAATGAAACTGAATCCATAACAAAAATTTACAATCATAACCCACAAACACTTAAAATTGCTTGCACTGATGTTTCGTTAGTCTTAAACTACGAGTAGACAACTGGTATGATAATTTCAAATAAATTAGAAACCCATTCTAGCTATTTCAATGCTAAAAATAATCCTCATTTCATTAAATATGTGTAAAGACATTTTCCATGGTATTCATTCGAATTTGTAGACTTTATTTACATCTTTAAAAAACTTTCATCTTATCGTTATTATTTCATTATTTCATTGTAAAATATGGAAAAAATCTGAGGGCATTTTTCTTCATGCTTAACATCGTAGTTGTAATAAACAATACGCACTTATCTCGAAAAATTGAATATTATATTCTGCATTTCGTTTGTATATTTAATGTGTATGCAATAATATTTTATTTACCATGTTTTTCATTCGTTTCAGGTAAGTTCCAGTAACACTAATAACGTCCATTTACGGTACGCATTTCGTATTCCAGTATATACCGGTCCTGCATAAAAAGGTGGGTAATAAAGTGGAGTGAAATGAGTGAGACCCGTAAAACTCTTTTCATACAATATTCAATAGAAAATATTTTATTATACTCAGATTTCCACAATTTATCGA
The DNA here is from genome assembly GCA_949316475.1 of Hypomecis punctinalis. Lineage (NCBI taxonomy): Eukaryota > Metazoa > Arthropoda > Insecta > Lepidoptera > Geometridae > Hypomecis > Hypomecis punctinalis. The sequence continues at coordinate 9,466,638 of OX438803.1, read as the reverse complement.
TAAATTTATACTATATCCTTCGTTTTATATTCTTGTGCTGGACAAATTTGCTTCTTTTACGTATGTAGCTTGGAAGAGTTCATGGTTATAAATCTGTAGGACCGTTTTTAGGGTTCCGTACCTCAAACGAAAAAAACGGAACCCTTATAGGATCACTTTGTTGTCCGTCTGTTCGTCTGTGTGTATGTCAAGACTCTTTATCTCGGCAACGCTTAAAGATATCGAGTTGAAATTTAAACTGTATACGTATATCTATAGTCTCTTGCAGTTTTGTAAAAGGAAAACTTCTCAGTTATCGTTTAAAAAAGTTAGAGCCGTTTATGTCGTAAAAACCGCATATTTCGGCACTCACAAAAATTTAAACCTACAAGGTGTAAAATTTAAACCCCTTTGACATAGAACTATGAAATTTGGCGAGTAGCATTGTCTTAGAGTACACATATAGGAATAAATCTGAAAACTGTACATTTTTATTCAAATCACAAAAAATAGGGCCTTAAATTCATAAAATATGGGTTCTGAATTCAAAGTGAGTAAATCGTATCATGTATGGTATTTTATAAAAGAACTTCATTAGCACATCAGCTAAAACAGGTTTTTAATTATTTTAACAATGTGTAATTTTCGAAGTATGACGAGAAAAGTGAAAAAAAAAAAAACTTTTTTGTCGATGGTTAAGTATAGAGATTTTAACAACTTACTACCCAATTTTGTGAAATTTTCTAGATTTGTACGGAACCCTCGATGCAGAGCCTGACTCACACTTGTCCGGTTTTTTTTGTCGCGAATCTGTTTTATGACACACACGCCGAAGGTTAACCAATAAAACGTTATAACAGCCTTTCTAACTATTCCTTACTAAGTTCAGAATGTACAATAAAATAGCAGAGGATAGATGAATTCGGAAGAACTTTAACTTTTTGTGAAATTAACAATAGACATATTAGCGCTTGCTGTTTCATTTTTTTTTGTACGTACTTAAGTCTCGTGTAAAATGTCTGTTTACAATACCGAGAAGTTATAATATTTTTGGGCGATCACACGTAGGCTACTCTGGCTTAATTTAATGCTCATCGTTGAAATAAAAACTTTTTGGATTTACCTATGTACATTTTTAATATTTTTTATAGCGAATAAAAAATAACCTTTTTATTGCCTACTTCTAGTGAGCTAATACACCGCGCATTTTGTAACTGATTGTCTCAACATCTTCCACCATAAACGGCACCTATGACTGTTATCTGTATTTCCGTTACAATTCCCTAGTGGAAACACTGCACATACCGCATTTTCCTGTTCATATGTTATTCCTCCGCGCAGGTATCGTTCCGATTCTCAATATTTTCTCCCGCAGCTTAGCAAGTCATGAAATGTTTTTTTTGTTTTTTTTTATCTTGCTTCACACACTAGGTGTATAGAAATTTTCTTCTTCTGAAAAACATTTCAAAAATTGATGCGTTCGTAGGATTTAAACCTGCATCTCTCTGGGATTCCGACCCAGATGCTTTGGTCCAATTAAGCTAAAACGCTGTCTGCGAAGACGTCGAATTAGTGAACGTGTTTATCATTTTTACCAACTACTAGATTGTTGGAAGCGCCATCTGTGAGAACTGCTTTAAACCAGTCAGTCACTAATTATGTGAATTTATTAAAACTTCTTACCATTAACGTGAAATGGCGTATTGCTTAATCAATGAAATGAGTTTTTTTCTTTTTTTTTATTGCATCTGGGCCGGAATCCCAGAGAGATGCAGGTTCAAATCCTGCGAACGCGTCAATTTTTGAAATGTTTATCACAAAAAGTAAGTTTTTTTAGCAAGTCATGGTTTTTTTATTCGGATATTCACTCGCTACGCTTTATCTTCTAAAACGTCGCTGAATTAGAAGTAAGCCGTCATTCGCGTGCTTCTGTCGGAGACAAGCTTCATTCCCTAAACTAACCCAAAGATAAATTATTCCAGCACATTTCTCATCACGATCCATTCTTTTCTCCCTCGACAAAGCGTCAGTGAATCCCTGGGACATATGAGCGCCCTTATCCGCAATATAAAATGAAGTCTCGTGGCGCGTTGTTACTAAGTAAGATCGCCACGCATACACATAATGTTTGAGAATCGTCCTTATGTGCAAGAAGGAATGAATCACGGTATTCAAAGCTGATAAGCATAGTACAGATTTGCAGGATCGCGAGAGCGCGTGTTCAGTGCCAAGTTTCTTGCCACGCCACGCCTACACATTTGCATGATATGGATGCAATTCTCTGTTAGAGCGCTTTACTCGCACTGACTTTTGCCATAATGAGAGCGTTGGCGTTTTTCATCTTGATAAACTTTTATGGTGGCCTTATCGTGTTAGATCGCGAGATATTGATATTAAACGGTGGTGTAATTATGATTTCGTGTAGTTTTATTCAAGTGTCGACCTCGGCGATAAATCAGCGTTAGTAGCTGGCGTAAACAACCACAATTCGCTCGCGCTCAACGTCCAATCATTACTCAAAGCGTCTGAGTGCAGTAAAAAGCGAACTAATTGCGCTCTTGAAGGACAAGGGCCACTCCGTTCGCTCTGTCACAAACGTACTTGGTCACGTTTAATAGTTTTTTTCTGCCTTGCAAGGATTTATCTGATGGCGCGCTCTTAGGAAGCACTTGTTTATTATTTCAAAAAGTTTGTCATCGGTAAAATTCAAAAATATTCAGTCATAATCCTGTTCAAATTTTGAAAGTAACTTCCGAGTTTGTCCCGTGTAACCTGTGGCAAAGATTCTGTAAAAACTCTTTTTTTGTGCAGAAAGAACTTGTTTGCAAATATTTCGCCTCAACTTAGTTAATTTCGAAAAGAAAACTGTAGCAGCGAGCGGGAAAGGTTTAAGTTTTGCACACATCGGCCCCTGCAAGCCGCTGGCGAGAGGTAAACACCTCACAACTTGCCCTTTTGGTGCTCCAAGAAATTGATTTTTAAACTGTGAACAAGTTAGGATAGAAAAAGAGCAAAACACGCAAAAACTATTCTAACTCGAAACTTGGGGATGAAATTAGTTTTAAGCGACAAGTTCATTTCAGTTTTTTACCGGTAAGGCGAGGCGGTTCTGCGATTGCTCTGAGATTCCCGTAGAAAGTTTCTCACTGCAGATTTTGATTACACACGCTCCTTCAAGAAGTTTCCTGCTGGATAGGAATATTAAATCTTATTTAAGTTAGACATCCGCTGCGGGTCGCGTTGTTATTTCGAATAAGGTGCTTTATAAACTGAGCGCGCCGGTGAAGTTGCAACCCGGCTACATTTTAACCTCTGTCAGACAGACTCGTCTTTAGAAAGTTACATTTTATTTCAGCATTTCGTTGGATATAAACGTGTTTAAATCGCTGCACTGCGTCATGTTTCCAGATCATCTAATATAAGGTTTTTCTTAGGCTTTATGACGACCAGCATAACGCCCCACTAAACTCTGTTGCAATTATATTTTAATGTCTACCTTTGCTCGAGAAACACCTTTTAGAGCGCTCGCCACGCTCCGTCGAAATAGAGTACCGTGCAATTTTAGGAACGTTTAAAATTTAATTGTATAATAAAATCACGGTTATATAATCATTAGTGGGAACAGTGCGACGGCGCGGAGGCGGTCCTCGCGCCGCCGAGCCACGTTACATGGTGCATTTGCCTAATTACAGCTCAGCTCACTGATGTGACGACTCCTGATTACCGAAACTGCTATTTCAGGAGACGACTCCTCTAGCCGGATTATATTTTAGAGCGCGGCACGGACATCATCTGCCATTATCCCCACGACCTCTTATTAAATAAAATACAGAGCGTTTCGCGTCTGTAACGCGATACGTTGTCGTCGAAAAACCTTAAGTGACTCTCCGGAACGTAATGTAGGTACCCGCCGTCTGAAACATTTCTTTCAAATCTCTCCAGGGCTCTTATCTCATATTTCTAAAAGTTGTGTTTAACAAGTTATGAAGTTAATACAAGTCAGTCGTACGGTTGGCAGGGAAAAGGAAGTGGAAAAATAGAGTTAGTGGTGAGGGCAGAGGGTGGAATCGATGGCGGCGCCGTCGAGTCCTGGGCCTCTGCGCCGCGTATTTTCGGAACGTAAAAGTTCCTCGCGCCTTGCATTCTTCAATCTCTGTGATGGCTAGAACTAGACGTGACACCGCTACCTATTTTCAAGCTAAAAGCAACAACTATTTTCGTGTTTCTGCCAGACAGGTTCTCGATACAGAATTGGCATATCTGGAACTGTTATTTCTATGTAACCACATTAATTTACTTGCAATAACTTAGTTTATATAAAAAATAACATCACGAAGTACGCTTTTAGTCTTCGATTCCTTTACTATCGGACGAGTGGAGACTAGTGAACCGTTTTTCTTTGGACAAAGCAAAATTAGAATCGAAATACTGTTAGAAAGCTACCGTAAACATCGAAAAGGGGCTCTCTCCGACATTTTAATTTTATTAAACATCTCCCGTTGCCCGAGATAAAGTCGATTTCTTTCGCTGCCAAGTAAGAATTTCGACTCGTATAATAATTTAGATTACGTAGCAAGCAGTGAGCGTTCATTATCGTTCTTTTGTACCTGATTTCGGGGAGATCTCATTCGGATAGAGCGGCGGTCCGCGGCGCGGGCGTTCTCTCGAAATGGAAAGTGCGAAAATGAAATTATAAAGCCCCGCGATAAAAATAAATTAAATCGGATTTCGCATTTGCCAGTAGCCAAGGATGAGGAGCGTTTTGTAGTCTGTGAATTCCTTTCTCTTTTTAAATATTTGTTTTAACAGTTGATTTGTGGCGTAATGAGAAAATTCACACTTTGCATTTTTCCCTTCTCCCTTTGTGCTACTGAATTATCGTTCTTGTTTTTCTTTGCGCAATTTTCTCTCTGCCTTAACGGCGTGCTAGTGAGGGGAATAAAATGTAGAGTGTTACAGTTGTTGGATCCTTCCTCGCTGCGGCAAATCACTCTGCATTCTCACCAGCGATTATTCAAATTAGGAAACGGAACGACAAAGACGAATGGTACTAATATCGTTCGCCTCGCGATCGCCGGCGCGATAACGCGGCGGTACGTGCTTTACACACGCGCAACAGATTTTGTGCGGCGATAAACGCGCGATTGATCCGAGAGATAGATACGCTTTTTGCGTAAATACACGCTTTATGCAGTCGACACAGGCTTTGTCGGCCGAACCGGGCCCGCATACGCCTGCACCTTAACGAGCCTCAGGTTAATTAACATGATTTTAATGTAATAGACCCTGCGTCGGTTCGTTATGAAAAGAGAAGATAAGGCGACCTTCCTCGCTATTTATTTGCCGACATTAAAGAAAATCCTTAATACTGTCACGTCCGCGGAGTGTTTTAAGTAATACGCCATTTTGTAATAATGCCCCCAAAAGTGTAATTTAGATCCGATTCTCCGTCGTAAATACGTAATTTTCTCGCTTTTTTCGTACATTATTCGTTAATTCGGAGTAAAACAATGTAATTATATTTTTATTGCTCATTCTATGTCCAGTAAATCGGGGTTTGAAATCCCTGGGGTAATTTTAAGTGAACCGACCCTACTTAATAGTCCTCCTCTAGACACAAGGGTCAACTCACGCGACTCTAGATGCTTTTGTTTATATTTTGTTTCGTGTCCCTGGTGTTATGTAATCATTAGTGTAATTGCTGGGATTAAGTTCCGCCTCGTAAGGCCTTTTGATGTTAAATGCCCTTTTACTTTACCATTACATGCCACTGTAAATATCATGGGTATATTTCTTATCGTTGTTCACTTATTACCATTACTATAAAAGCACAAATATATGTAAAACGTTTTCGCTCTAACATTTTTTTATTCGGATTAAAATCATTTTAGAGAAAAAATACTCTAATAATTTAGATTAGTCTCGATTATGTTTTTTAATTTTAAAGGCATCTTTCATTAACATCCCAATAATTGTTCGCATTCGGAATTCTAAATCAATATTCATATAAGCATTTAAAGAAGTCTTCAATAAGCATTGACAATTAAATCTAAAAAAGCAGACTTGACTAATTTAAATGTCCGTTCCAATATGTCTTCCTACAAATAGAGAACAAAATGTACACGGAACAAAAACGCTTCTCCTCTTAGCACGTAATGTACTCAAGATGTTTTTGTCCGCACCTCTTAGCCGAGATTTCGCATGCTCGAAACCATCACTTAAGTCTCACTACATACGACTAACGTAGATAAAAGTGCATTACCAAATTGCTTTTACACACCGTTTTAGCGGACAGAGAACTGGTAAAGCGACGTATGCACGAACCATTATTTTAACAGAAATGTTGTTTATTCTGTTTCCTAGTACTATATTTGAGCGGAAGCGGTTTTATCAACGTTATTTTGGAATATTGTGAAAATAAGGTTGATATGTTTAGCAGATTTTTATTTGATGAATTTTTTTGAAAAATTAATAATTTCAACGCACTTTGCATCGTTCTATGTAGTCGAAAATATCTGTGATGTTGGATATATTTTTTGGTATTGCATACAAAATATGAAGTCGTATAATGTGTTATAACGCGACAAAAATATTTCATAAAAAGTACTTCTGCAAACATACAAATGTAGAGGGTCACTCACGAAGGCCACGAATTTCCGAGTAACTTTACATGCGACGCTTTTAGGACATGTTTTCACGTTTGCTCAAAAATTTTACCCGAGTCATGCGTCATACAAAAGCCACAACAATTCCGCCCGAGACCTTAATTCTAAATATAGCTTACAAAGAATACAGCTCGCGTCCCGAGGCGCAACTAAGAAAACGTGTTCCCTTTAATCTAGTCACAAAAGCGTCACCTGATTCAGCGCTAGAGAACTCTCTCACACAAACGTGGAGGAATGAAGCGGAAGAGTGCCCGGCACTCTGAATTACTTCCTAATGAAAAGAGCTGAGGAGTGGGACAGAGTGGGATGGCGAGTGTTCGTCACGCGGCCGCTAACGAATGCGGTGGGCCACTCGACTTGCTTGAGGACTCGCCAGACGTATGCGCCGAGTCTCTTGCTTATTAGCGAGCGTGTCAAAAATTCGCGATTGGCGCGACTTTAAGGCCTAATTTGCATGGAAGCTTGAACATACTTCTTTATGCTTATTACACATTCAAATTTCGAACGTATGTTGGACGATCCGCAAATTGGACTTAACTTTTCAAATAGATTCGTGTTTATTTATTTTTGTACAATTCATGAATTAAAAATACAAATTTACTAGTAAATAATTGCGGTAAAATATTAGCATACCTGCGATAAATAATATAATTTATCCAGAAATTCCTGTATAAAATTAATATTCAGCTCTAATTCATGCAACAAAAATATTCACGAACAAATTTTACGTTTATACACGAGCTCTGCTAAATGCATAGTTGAAATCAATATAATTGCACACCGCGAGCTTGTTAAATAAACAAATTAGCCGCTGCAGTAAGCTGTAAAACCAGCTCTGTAACAAAACAAACACCCGCACAGATTACCGTATAATTAACTGGACAATATAAATCAATTCTGTACGACAGCAGAAAAATATAAATGCGCATTCCGCGCAGTCGATGCGTTTACGCGGCAAGTGCGCCCGATTGTAATGATTCGAATATTGTTTCGATTGCATAACTGGTGAGATCAAACATTTTTATTTGTTTGCCCGTTCAACCGCACGACTGGAACTAATGAAGAGAAGCTTCGATTAAATTAATGTCGGTTTTATTTCAGTTTTTCTCTTGCCGCCGGCTCCTACGTGAGAGGTTTTTTCACGGCAATCGTTCCGCACTCAATGTTTCATAACGATAATTTGATTTAAAAAAAAGCAGGTGTGCACTTCATTTGTCCCGATTTTGTTATTGCTTCCATTTAACTCGTTCGGGTTGGTTGTTTTCTGCTGCGTTTCAGAAACATTGTTAAAGTATTTTTTTATCTTCACTTCGAATAAACAGACGTGTATTTTATTTCGGTATTGTTTTTGTTTCCCAATTGGTTGGTTGATGCTTCGTTTGTTTTCAGAAAGGATATTTATTTGTGCATTTTCGTTTTAAAGCTTTCAGTATATAGCGTCAGTTGGAGAAATTTGATTACTTTAGAATCAGATGTTTTGTAGTAAAATAAGTTCATTAATAATATAATTAAATTGTAGTGTTAAATTTAATTAAAATCTATAAAAATCACGCTAATTTTCATAATCAAACAGAAATAAGCTTATTATAAAACTTCAAGTATTACCTACTAAACTGAAATAATGATTCATTTATGCTTGTTGCAACATTTTTTTTTTTTTTAGTTTTGAAAATAATAAAAAGACATTGTATGATACTGTGACAAATTTGTCTTATAACCACGGCATTGTAACTTCAATAGATGACATGCGAGTAGTTTGATTGTATTTACATTTACCTATCTGTTTTTTTTCTTGAACTCAACGTTCATTTCATTTTATTTACACCTGCCGGCCTAGGATGCACACCACGTAATATTTCTTTTTACATGTCAGAACGAGACACCATTATGGCAAAGTATATCTCTGTCACTTTTTCACACGTCGAAAAGAGCTGTTCTTTTCGTGGCTTTTCGTGGTTGCATGCTGGACTAGCTGAATAATAAAGCATCATCCTTTTCTCAAAATAGTTGATAGACTGCATACTTGAACTGAAACTACAGCTTTCACCCCCACCTTCCCCAAGTATCAACGTCAGCATAACTTTTTAATTATAAACCTATTTACCACACAACTAATATCTAGTTTAAACGTATCCCCCACCAAATTAAATCCACTTACCGCTCGCAAAGTTCTGAAGTGCTCAACCGCTGCTGTAGTACACATAATGTACTACAACTTGAAGGTGAAGCTTAAATACTCATGACCGATGTTCTTACACCAAAGCTAGGGGTTAACCGGTGCTCCTTGCCTTATAAGTGGCTCAGAAAATTAAACACTCGTCTTTTATAAGTTATAACTTGCTTCATTTACAAAGATAGTTACAATTTTTATGGCAATTTATAGAATTGTTTATGCTTAGGTAGGACGCTTAATATATAAGATTTAAAAAAAGGTAGGGTTTTGAGTTAGCTAGATTTTTTAAATACCTACTATGTTAAGCGTATTTTTCCTAGTTGTGGAATAATTTACGTTTTTTAGTTCACAGACATTTTTTGCGTATAATATACCTTACACTGATTTAGCAGTTTTGAAGCAGATACAAAATAAATATAGTTTGATAACAAAATTAAAAAGCACGCCTAGGAGTCTACAAACTCTGCCCAACAAAGTCTGCCCGACAAGGGCAACTAATTCTTAAGCTTTAAAATAATTATAAGACCTAATTGTAAAACACTTAGTAGCAACTAAAGTATATGAATATGAATACAAATTGTATTTTTTACAATTTGTCATCGGTCTTTCAATTTGATAGGTGTGCAAAGCATAAAGAAAATCTGATCGCTCAAAGTAGGTCAAAATCGAACTCAAAGGGGTTGATCACAAACAAGCAAGCAAGCAAACAAGCAAGCAAGCAAACATACAGGTGAAACTAATAAAAGCGTGTTAAAAATGAGACGTAATAGCTCTTTCGCGCACGGATTGACGGAATTTTTGACCGACGAACCACCGGAGGAGGTATACAATACGACGAACATATTTTTTTTTTGTATAACCACGCATAACTTTTTTCGTAGTAGTCTGAATTCAATATATTTTTTTGGAAAGAGATTACTTCGAAATTGGTCCCGTTTAAATTTTATCGAAATCGGTCCAGCCATTTTTGATAAATCAACAATAATGTGAAAAATACTACATCGAACCATGCGAAATATTCGCGAATTCTGTAAACGGGTGAAGTCGGTCATGCTAATTTTTGCAAAACATAATCTTGTTAGCACGAAAATAGTTTAAATTTAAAATAACGCAAGGATTTCGTATGTTGGAATACATCAGTGTAATAGCTTTATAAGTTACTCTTAATCCCGCAAACTACGGGTAAAATCTAGCAACTATAATTGCAAGCCATCTATATTGCAGAATAAGTGCAAAGACGATCATAGCGTGCTTCTGAGCGTTTGAAACCGATGTTCTCTTCGTAAGTTCCGCAAATGTTAACGAGTTGATGTGCTCCGTAGCATGTTTTCAACTAAATACGATACCTACTTAGAGTTCTTAAGCACTTTGTTGCCGCCTAAACTAACACTGGTACAATTAACGTCTCATATTCCTTATTCAAGCAGTGCGCTTTAACACTGGTGAGATTTTCTACAACATCGCTTGATTTTATCACAAGAGACCTAGCTTAAGTTTCTTAGTCAATAGTCAGATATTTATCATGTGATAAATTTGTTAGATTTTCATGAGTTGAATTTTCATATTATTTTGTTAACAAAGAGAATACTATATCATTCTGTTAACGGTGCATGTAGTTTTTGGGTTTCAAAATCGCTATTTCTTTAATTATTTCCAGTGCTGAAATCTAATGATAAAACTATCTTCATAGATGCTTTACAATTCAAATATAACTGTCTTATTTAACATTTTTTTTTCATAAAAACTTCGTCAATACATTAGGATTATCAAATCATCTTTTAAAACCTTAAAAACACTAAAAACTAATTATAACGCTTACATGAACTCTAAGTACAATTACATTTACAAACTAAGTAAACGGCGTGAGCTCCTCACTTACAAACCGTAATCATAAATGGAATTGTGTCTTCGCGTTTTCAATTAAAACTCGTAACCGGCTGCGTGAGATTTACGGCGTCATCTCGAAAGGATATTATAAGAAAATCGAGCTCCAGAATCGCAGATTAATCGTCAGATGAAATCAAGCGCGGAGATAAATCTCATTAAGCCGGTAGATGTGTGGGTTTCCATTTCCCACCGTTCCTAAATGGGCCAATCGCGACTCGCCCGCTACGTAATGGGATGTAATGTTTTATGATCGATTGTAATACCGCCCGGGCGGTTTTTACTGACCGGTTTAGCGGAGTCAATTATTTGTGACAATGTTTTTGTCTCTAATTAGAAAAAAAAATGCTTTTTCTATAATTTAAAAGGAAGAAATATAGTACGAGAAGAAAACATAGGTTTTAATTTATCATAGAGAATTTGAGTACCATGCTATTGAATCGCCCACGACGTAATGGGATGTGATTTTTATATGATCGATTGTAATACCGCCCGGGTGGTTTTTACTGACCGGTTTAGCGGAACCAATTATTTATGACATTTTTTTAAATATAGGAAACATATAATTATTTTTGATGTAGATACGATTGATGAGAAAAAAAAAACACCGTAAGATATATTGATGCGGGGGAGGTGTTCAGCCAACAGTGCGACACAGTCATAAAAATACAACAAACTGACTAACTGATCTTTCATTTGGATTCAAAATGTTTAACTCAAAAGACCAGCTATACTAAATGCAACCTAATTATTGCCCGCAAAAAAATCCGCTGCTCGCAGGAATAAATATTGAAATTGAAAATCGCAACTGAGCTTAAAAATTTAAATCCAACCGCATCTTTAGCCGAACACTCCAGATTCGAGCCACTCAATTAGTTCCAGCTACATTTAATTTCGATATTTCGATTCGCGATCGCAATCTCGGTTCCGGCCCGGAATAAGCCCGCGTATCATTGTTAGTCGGAACTCGGATGCCGACAGATCTCGATCGATGGAAGCTCTACGAGTAATTACCTACGGCAGTACCTAAATTTTGGGGAGTACCTGAGATTTGACATTATTGAAGGACTAGTTACGAATGCAGGTATCCCGGTTTGTTCATTATTCAAGAGACTGGGTCTTGTCACTGGAATAATTTCAAAGTTTCAAGGGCTTTATCTACGGTTTTTAGTTCCGAGACATAATTATCATTTTTTATGATATTCTTTTCCTCTCTTTTTCTATCTTCTTTAATAGTTTCAATATTTATTTTATCAAACAGTCATGGCATAGGCAACATATCTTTTTCAGATACCCTAGGAATCAAATTTTTAGTTATAACTAATTAAATTATGTGTTTGGCTTAATCTGATTCAAACCAATCTATTCCATCTTAAATTTAATTACATTATAAACATCTTACAAATGCTAAATATCGCTTCAAATGAGCTGTGGCGACCTTCTTTACGCACAGTTATTTATCTCAATTTTTTTATTCTAAGATAAACGTTGTTTAAGCTTAGCGAACCTCACAGACATCTTTATTACGCGCCCAAAAACTTAAAATAACGCTAAATATGACACTGAAAGAGCTAGATAGCTGTGCTAGTGAGCTAGCAGGATAGCTGTACGCCAAAGTAGCTACCTACTTTGGCGCACAGCTATCCTGCTAAAATTCAAGTTTAGCGTGTTAAGCGTATTTTCAAGATAATCCGCACCGCACCTACGTAACTGCAACGCAGTATCCATTTTGATCGAAGCTGTAGGAATCGAACACTCGTTAATGAAACTTCCGCCGCGCAATTAGGTAACCGTCTTGGTTTTATTAAATTTAATCAAGAACTTGTGTAATATTACGCAGATTGGGCCGTGTACAAGTTTCGATAACGGTATAGTTGAGAACTAATTTCGGAAATAAGCAGAGTTATCTCGGTTTCCCCTCTATCGCCTTATAAAAAGGGGATCAATGTTCTTTAACTAGATTAGCAGATAAGGATGCGAGCGCCGTAGGGGAAGGTTTGTTTCTTATCCGAGTATAACAAAAGTTACGATGTTAATAGGATCATATTCTGACACTAAGCGTCTAACATAAAACTTAGAACCGGCTTTAGTTAGGGATCTTTTATGGAGACGCAGTGCGTTTTGTTGCCGCGTTGCGTTTGTTGTCTGTTGATGTTGTACCATTGTGTTTTCGATTTAAACAAAGTATTTTTTTTTGTTTAAGGAATGCCGATGTGCATTCCTTAAAATATTACAATCTAGCCATTGGCTAATGAGTAATATAAATCTAACTTAAATTGCTAGGTAAGTATAATAACTAAAAATGTGTCCATCAACACTTTCCTTAATGTCTCTATTAAGGCGAAAACACTTCGTTATTGTGTTCTTTATACGCGGCACTAGCACTATAACACTATGATAACTAGCACTATAACTATAACACTATGAGTACGAGTTTAACTTTTACACTAACTCGAACGGTTTTGTTCGTTTAAGTCTTCTCACTGTGTCCGTTTAGTCGAGGAGCTGGATTGCCTCAACATTCACATGATGGTGAAGTCTATAGTCGTGAGCTTCTGCGTATCTTTGTATAATAGTTTTTACGGATTCCACTTGAAGGTCCCGGTGGAGAAAATCATTTCTTACGTACTAAGGGGCATTTGTGATGTCCCTAAGTACTTTATTTAAACAAAATAGTATGAAAAGATTTCCTTCAGAAAATCCAGACAACGAAAAAACCCTGAAATTAATATCAAATTATGATTGACATGTTAAACTCTAACAAACTTTAAAAGGTCAGCTCATGCTATTAGTACGTAGAATATACAATAAGCAAGAATTGTTCACAAAAACACAACATATTTTGGAGTAGGTACCAACGCGTACGGACATTGTGTGCTAGTCATGTTATAGAGTTGGTCATGACACTCCGAAAAATACCTTTAACTTACTTGAATTCTCAAATATTATCCAACGAAATAGCTGGTCGGAACTAGGTTAACCTATACATACGCGAGCTTGTACATGTTCGCACGCAGCGTTATCGCGGTGATAAGCTGCGCCGGAAACATCCGGGCCCGCGTCCGCCAGAGGGCGTATCTATATCTACCCACCAACATCGTGTTTTACTCCATATTTCGCGCAAAATCTAACATATTTTTCACGTCCACATTTTCATTGTAACGTAAAAATTTACGGATGCAAGGATTCCACTGCGTACAAAACGATAGAAAACATTTGATACCGGTCAAATTTTTACTGTCTTTTTTATAAATCCTGTTAGCACAGAGTTCGGTACACGAACCGGCGGCCGGCTCGTTTAAAAAATATACAGTATTTCAAACAGTATCCGGTATGCAAACAAAGATTCCAAAACGAACTTCCATAGTGGCATTGTGTAAGGTGCCTGAAACCGCGGGCGCAGTTACGAACAAGTATTGCACAATTTTAAACAAAGGTATAGACGGGACACACCGGCATTACCATAAACTGCGGCTCGGTGGAAGCTCGAAATTGCTTTTTTGAACTTCCCACAATGTTACCACTATTAGGAGTTAAGAAAAAGTTGAATAAAGGTGGTGAAGAGCGCTGCGGCGTGCGGTTGTGACGCCGTAATCACATCGCGCCTCAAACTTGGGCCAGTTGCAACGGTACAGTCTGTTTGCTCGAGTCGCGTGCAACTCCGGGCTTCGGCAAAAGATTAGAACTATTTACGGAGCTCGGTGCGGGCACGTGCTTTTTAGCAATTCTACGACTTGCCACTTAAAACGATAGTTGCCACGACGACTCGCGCGAACTAAGTCTGCGCTCTCTTATTCATTCATGAACGTTTACTGAGAACTTTTTCTATGAAAGATAAATAACTGCTTCCTGGGTGTTTCTGTATCTGGGAGAAGATCCTATTACTTAAGTTTTCTCGTGCAGCGTTTTTAAATAGAGGGAAAAAGTGCAACGAGTTGAAATGACAGCGCAAATTGAGAATGTTCTTGGAACGAGATAGACTGGATTTAAAGAATTTAATCTCTGTTTAGAAGTAAAACTTTAAAGTCCATTGATAGATGGAATTAGCGTAAATTTTACTGTAATTATAACAATTTTCAGTATTCAAACATGTTTTCTATCACTAACTATACCTAGCAAAATTGTACAAAAATATCATTGAAACACATCAAAAATCATAATTTCTTCATATACCTCCTATTCTTTATGTTGCCAACTCAACAACAGGGTATTATAATCTGAAATTATGCTGACACCATATCTTTAAGTGGGTTACATCCTCGAGCCATCGATCGAAAAGTATAATTATCCGAGCTTAAGCCGAAAACAAAACAAAAACTCGGCAGTCATAGATCGTATTCAAAACAAAAACCCTATTTGCCGCATTTAGTTGTGTGCTCAAAAGAGTCACCGCTCTGACGCATGACGTTTAAAAAAACCAGACAAGTGCGAGTCAGGCTCACACACCGAGGGTCCCGTACAAATCCAGAAAAAAACACAAAATTGGGAAGTAAGTTGAAATAGAGATTTCAACTTACTTTACTATACTATACTATAACCATCGACAAAATTTTTTTTTTTCACTTTTCTCGTCATAGATCGAAAATTACCTGTTTTAGCATGTATTGTGCTAATGAAGTTCTTTTAAATGATACCTTACATGATACGATTTACTCACATTGAATTTTGAACCCATATTTTGTGAATTTCGATGCCCTATTTTTTGTGATTTTAATAAAAATGTACAGTTTTTAGATTTATTTCAATATGTGTACTCTGAGACAATGCTTCTCGCCAAATTCCATAGTCAACGAGAAGTTTCGCTTTCACCCTGTAGGTTTCGATTTTTGTCAGTGTCGAAATATGCGGTTTTCACGACATAAACGGCTCTAACTTTTTTAAACGATAACTGAGAGGTGTTTTTTTTACACAACTGCAAGAGACCATAAATATACGTATACAATTTAAATTTCAACTCGACATCTTTACGCGTTGTAAGTGATCCTATAAGGGTCCCGTTTTTTTCCGTTTGAGGTACGGAACCCTAAAAAACAAACATACTCTCTCTTTAACTTATTTTTAACAACAATTTTATTCAAGCATTTTAAACCCAGCGTCATTAATTTAATCTGGAACACTTCACCTACTTACACCCTATCTTTAAGTGGGTTACATCCTCGTGGCCCTGGTAGGCACTCGGGCCCCGGAACGATGTTCCGACGGTATCGAGGCGTGCGTGAACATATTTTATCTACTTCCGCCACTCGCGGCCACCGGCAATTATCAGAGGCGTGTTCTGAGCTCATAACACACCCTTGCTTTAAGCCGAGTACACATGAGCGGTGCAAGGATTGATGCGAATGTAAAATCTAAAGTTGTTTGTCTAACTACCATCTCACGTTCAGGGTTCATTTTTTGGGAAATTGACTCTTGTTGACGCTGAATTTTTTCTATTTTTGCTAAACGAAAAATTACAAACAATAGTATGTTTTAGTGTTAGTTAATTTCGTAATTATAATATTATATTTAAATGAGGAGTCTTAGTTTAATAAAACACTAAGCATGTTTCGACGTCGCCTTTTTACAACCGCCTATATATGTAGTTTGCACTCATCTAGCTGCCTAGTACTAGCTTACCAGGTTAACTATTTTTATTTTGGCCGTGTAATTATTTTTGAGTGTAGGATAATCAATGTGGTAAAAAAAGGATAGATGTATGATGAATAAGACAGCGTAATTATTCTGAAAGAATTGCGTATATTACATAAATTATAAAACTGTAATTAATATGACTAAGTATTCGCTTTACGTTTAGCTGCTTCCATGTGCCATTACTCAGCTAATCAATATTTTTACTCAATTTTTAGGGTTCTGTACCTCAAAATCTAAAAAAATACATGAATTCTATGAGCCTTTAATATGTTCAATATATCAAAATATTCCTTCCTTCAATATATCAATTAATTCCTTCAATATATCAAAATATTCCTTCAGGCCTACAATCTTTCCGTCTTAAGATGAAACATTTTATTTACTCGTCTATGCACGTGTGTAATCAACCTAACCCCTCACCCTTTTACACAGCAAATATCTAGATGTGAGATTAAAAAAATCGCGTATTACAATCATTAATTTACACCCTACCGTAATTAACGTTTCAACAAATCACTAAAGCAATAACTTTTGATATCATCGCACTGTAAAAAGGGTGAATAGATCAAAGTGGAGGCATCTATGAGACAGTAGCACGCAACTGTGAGGTATTGCTTTGATTGTAGGTTTGTAGGTGCTTTATCTTAAACTAGATCTCTATTGTATAAATTTATAGCGTAAAAGTCATAAATAATGTTGGTAAATACGTTTATTATTGGAGTATTCACGGCTTTCTAATATATTTAAATAAATTCAAGCTTAAGCCTTGATTTCAGATTTATTATAATTACACAGCTCTCTCTATCCCAGTGCTGGGTAAATGTCTTTCTTTTACTGCGCCATCAGCCTCAGTCGAACGCTAATTCCTGACCAAGTTCAGCTCGCGATTTTGGTAACATGTTTTACCATCTTATTCGTGAAGCGCTTATCACATAGTTTGACTGAGGGTTTTTCAGTGATCACCGTAAATGAGCAACGTTTTCAATGGATGGATGGGTAATGGGATGAAGGGATGGGCTCTTTGGATGGGTGACGGCAGGTGGCAATGACAAGTAAGCGCTGCCGTGGCTCAAATGACACGTTATATTGTGAGTTTCGATTGTTTTTAAGCCACGTCAAGGCCTCTAACAGCCACGTTAGAATCTGCAGATGGCTTTGAACTGATACTAGAATTAGCTACCCAGGTTGTCGAACTTACTTAACATCTTATTGCTTTTCTAGACGCCCGCAAACTCTCTACGATTACAACACATGTAGTTTTCCTTATTATTTTGTTGTTATTTTATAACGCTGATAAAAATCTTTGACATGCTTTATATCTTAGAATGTTATCTTTGACATGCTTTAGGTTAAAATGAGAATCAAATTGTTAAACTTGTATTTTGTGCAGATATCTACTATGTGAACTCGTTTTATATTCAATCAATTTGTTAGTTGGTACTTTTTGTAAATTTATTGTCTGATGATTTCTTTGCATGCCGAAAGGTCGGATATGGCGGTTCTTTATATTATCTCTATAAGATCTCTGTTGTACCCATATGCGTAAGAATAAATGATTTATGATTTAAATTAGGCAAAAACCTTTTTTAAATCTTTGTTATTAGCATATCTAATTGAATTGTTTAATTGTTGAACACTTCATAATTTTACTATCAAGCGTGACAAATTCCTGAGGCAATATTTTGATTATAATATTCGTAACGTCAAACCCAACACAGCTAATCTACTCTAGCTCCTCAAATATTGAGTGTTTGAGCCCTAAATGCTCACTGAGTCAATATACTAAGTACCTATTCACATATTATGCTACGATTGTGTCAACAATAACAATAATTCAATTTGCATGTGTGGGTTAGTAAACAGAATGAGCAAATTGTTGATAAGTGGGTCTTATTAGAGCTACTAAGCTGATTAACAAATTATAACGTGTCTACATTGTGATGCAATTTTTTGCACAAAGTTCTATTAATGATGTATCATTATTTTATACATTTTGTGTATTAGGTACTTACGCATAAACTTTTTTTTAAGATAACTTTTAAAGCACACGCAGGTGAGCCCTTACTGCTTAATTAAATATGCACATAACCATTCATTCCTCAATACCAGACTGTGCCTAAATCTACCTACATATTACCTATATTTTCTATTAGTTAAAGGTAGTTTAACTAATAGTAAATTTGTTTAGTTCTTAGGTTTAAATATTGCTTTTATTTTATTTTATCTTTTACTGTCTTCACGTAGTCGCGCGAAACCCAATACTACCTACCTGTATAATTTGGGCCACCGAGATACAGGCCTAGCCTAGTTCGGGGCCCACTAGTACTGCAAAGATAATGTACCTAAAAAAAATATGTTATCAGTTATTTTATCAATTCATCGTAATCCAAATAACTTACAACATTTAACCTGATTGCCATACATATTTTAATTATCATCAATTATCATTGACAATTTGTTTTGGACTATGATAACTTTATAAAACCAATAAATGTCCTAAGATTTTTTATATTGTTAGATCAAATGCTCTAGGTCAATAAGAAAAGTCATTATAAAACAGCTGCCGTTTTTGGACTACTTTCTACTCGTATACGTAATTTTTTACTTAGCTCATTTTTCTCAACATCACTGAATAACAAATACACAAAAAAACAATGCTAAGTTTATCTGTTTGCTCAAATTCTCGGCTAACCAAAACGTCTCCTGCGTACATCAGATAACAGTCAATAAGAGAAATAAAGTATAAAAGAGATTTTCCTAGAAAACTGTGTTTTAAGTAATAAGCCGTTTTTCTTAGAAACACCTTCAGTGGTTTTCAAGTAAATATTACCGTTACAATTATTAGTAAGAGAATAATATTATATTACTCGTACATTACGATTTCCAAATCTTACAATATTTTGTTACTTAGACATAACATAATTTTTGTCAGATGGTGACAAATATAAGAAAATGCCAGATTGTGTCGCTGTGGGCCGAAATGTCAACTCTGTCGCTCATTTTTGACCGACCAACCACCGGAGGAGGTATACAATTCGACGCGTATATATTTTTTATGTATAACCACGCATAACTTTTTTTGTAGTAGTCCGATTTCAATAATTATTTTTTTATTGGAAAGAGTATACTTCGAAATTGGTCCCATTTACTGAAATCGGCTGAGCCATTTTCAATAAATCAACAATAATGTGAAAAATGCTACATCGACCCGTGCATAATATTTGCGTTCTAGCAATGAGCCCCGGCTTCGCACAGGTGTATTATACTTATAAAAATTTCTCTTGAATGACTCTATCTATTAAAACAAAACGGCATCAAAATCCGTTGCGTAGTTTTAAAGATATAAGCATACATTGGGACAGACAACGGGAAGCGACTTTGTTTTATACTACGTAATGATTCTGTACACCGGTGAAGTCGGTCATGCTATTTTTTGCAAAAAATAATTATATTATATTACATTGTATTTCTGTACATACAAAGAAAAGGATTACAGTATTCCATAAAAATTAGGCCATGAGACAAAATATACCTACCTATAACAAACACCTCGTAACTAGAACAAAATACACTCTTCGTTAGTAGGCCTACGTCCTTGATTGGGCTATTAAAAAGTCTGGTATAGAACAAAATATAATCAAAAAGATGTTCTAAACAGTTGGAATTAAAAATACTAATTGCTACAAAAGTTCCATGAATTAGTTTAACACAAGTAATTTACTAATTTTTTCGTCATTCAATTGGTAGGTAAGTAAAAGAATTCTCAAAAATTATAACAATACAAAATCAATTACGTTCCAAAATGGAATAAATACCACACAATTTCTATTCAAAAAATTATAGACAATAAAAATAATGATGTAACAATTACAACCTATATATATTTAACATGGAAATAAATCCTCCGACTTGAACATTATTATCACGAGGGGGTCAGAAAATATCTGTTACATTTAGTTCATTAAGACTGTAACTTGAACCTGTATCCCAGAGCTCCGGTCAAGCAATTAAGGAAAATAATTGTCTGCATAAATACGGAAATTTGCCAATAACTACTACGATTACTTGAGACCGCAGTTTAAGCTGAATTCACACTTATGGCTTAGAGCTAGCGTAGAGAGATGGCCGTTTTGTGGTAACGGTTTCTAGTGAATTTTTACTTATTTCATTAAAATTATAGTTTGGTTGCTCGTTGTCGGACATAAGCCTGCTTTTACAGCCTCTCCTTACCTTCTATTCATTGTATAGACAAACTTAAGTTAACAATTATGATGAGGATTACAGTTATACACTATGACTTTCCTAATTTGAGTCCTCTTTTGTGTGCAAAAAAGCGGCAATGTATACTCTTTTCAATCGACTAGTAAATATTAAATATTACTCTTATATAATATGAACTTAATGACCAAATTTAATTTAACCATGTATTGCTCGACGGTTACTCTATTTTTTCAATATTGGCATTGTATGTGCATAAATTTTAATACATAAATAACAATCTTCATAAGTCAAACTTAAGTTCTTTTTTGACAGACAACTGCGTTAATTTGGGTTAGATTTTCAAAACTTGATGTTGTTTTTACATGTGATATGCATAAATAAAGCCTCTATAGACATATTTACTCTTAGGACCACATTCTATTGAGTGGACTATACATAGTAATGGCTTTACAGCAAGATAATAATTGAGTCGATCGTCATTACTGACCCAATATTTAGGTAAGTACTCGCCTACGCTTCGATTTACAACCTTACGACGTCAGAATAAGACTATGAATATTGAAACGTTGTAATAGAATATTAAAACTGAGATTTCGAAGCAGTTTGGTCGGGAATTATGATATTGTGACCGTAAGTGGTTCTCAAGGTTGGTTTAAGGAAACAATTTAATTAGACGTTGATTCAAGATGGATCTAATTTTTTACGGTTTTGGTGGTTTAGCAGAGTTGATATTACTTCTTCTTAATCGATTTCTTTATTGATGAAGGTCGTATCTAATCTGGAATATTCGTTATTTGCTGGACCAGGCCCTTCCATGTATGTGGTTTTGACATCGGTGGTCCGATATACCTATTGTTAATTTTGAAAAAAAAAAACTATGAAGCTAATCCTAAGCTGATTGCAGTCAGTAATAGCAATAAAGACCACTTTAAAACTATGAGGGATAGCAATTACGTTTTATAAAATATATATTCAGTGTAAAAATCTGAGATTTCATTCAGTTAGAATTCTATAGTATGCGCAATTGCGCACCCCTCAACTTTTTTCCATAAATACTGTATCCGCATCACTGCGCACTTCCTCCAGTATAATATCGCATTCATGACCATACATTATGAAACAGGAAACTCAGAACATAGCATTGCAACTAGCTTTATTCGATGTTCGTATTACCATACCAATAGAGTCACAATCGATATCATAGAAGCCCCGGCATTACCATAGATATCCGCTATCACGCAACAAAGTTTTACTGCCGAGATCAGAAGCAGGCCCAGTAAAACATAACAAGTACGTATCTATTACGCGAGCACGCAAGCAAGATAACACTATTTATTCAGTGTGTAAGCGGCGTACAAATTGTTTGCTCCGGAGCTTCTTACCTGTGGAATACTGGATCCAAGTTTTCATAACACAACGTACCCTCAGGCGCGACAATTTGTTCCTCCCGCCTCGCGCCCCAAGATTTGCTGACGAACTCAGCTAAAACATATTCCTTTATGAAGCCGGCGACATCTCAAGTTTGTGAGTGAAATAATGTCGGATCGAATGAAGTTTTATGCTTTGGGAAGCTTTTGGCTTATGAGTGCGGGCTTAAAATTGTTCTTTGTGTTGTTCAGGGTGTTTAACCTAGGGGCAGGATCTATGTTTTCTCAGCTTTGATCGAAATAATTATTTTTGTTTTTAATAAGAGTGCGGCACCTGCTGATTCTGCGTTTGACGACAATAATTAGGCTAAATATCAGATTATGTGGATTTTTGCTAATAATTTTTACAAAAATCAGTCTTTTTATTTTGGATAGGTAACTAACTATGTTTGGCGTACTGCCGTTGGTAGCTGTCGTTAATAACCATTATACCTACCAATGTATAACTAACAGTCCATCATATTCATAATTTCATGAACATATTGCTCATACACATTATATTTTTCAGTTGCATTTTCTTTTTTAAATCGAAAAAACCTTTCAGTTCCAATAAGAACCTACATTAGAATTAAACATGTCTGCAAAAACATTGAAACAATTCAAGTTAATAGTCTAAATAGAGTAAACAACCTGCCGAATACATATTTACAAAGATTTCTTTCTGTTTGATTTAACACTGTTTGTTTTATAAATCCTTAGTTTTTATTTCTTTTGTTTTGTAGAACTCTCGCCATAAAAACAACTTTTCTAAGAATCCCTTATATAATGGCACTTTGACGCACAGATGTTACGGTTTCCACACTACTCCAATGGAGAAATTGTGTCACAAAATAATACACCAGTTTAATACGTTTTGTTAACTTAATATACATTGTACAACTGTATAAAATATTGATAAATATGTGGGTGAGTTTCCTTTTACCACAACGAAATTAAATGGTATTTTAACAAAACATTCGACATAATATTCGAATTTCGAAAGGGCAGTTGAGATTGCGTGCCGCGATTTTACAAAAAATCTGCGGGTAGTTAAAATGTCAAACATTTTAAAAATGGAATGCGTTTTTACTCTTGTTTTCGTTTAAAAATGTATGCTGCAATAACGTGCATACTTTATCATTTTGTAACGCGTTAATATTAAAAACGAAATATTGCTATTGTTGTAAAATGGCGTGAAATGGTTGTGTATTTTTGATAATAAAAGTGGGTTCTCAAAAAAAATCGTTGACTAGTACAAGGTTTTCCAAATCGATGTTTTTAGACCGTTATCGATACACGGCGCATTAAAATTTACATCCTAAGCTTCTTGCCCAAAATGGAATTAAGAAACAAATAAGAAGAACCTACTCGGCTAAAACTCATCAAAAAATAATATGACTGAAAGAAACACGTGTTCCAAGAACAGAACGGTAGCAAAATTAAATATTTACGCATAATATCGTAATACCATCAGACCTCAATTCCTGTTTTGCAATTCAACAGGTACACACAGAAACTTCGATTAGATTTTCAATAAGTAAGCGGATTCACAAGATAAGGAAGGTTTCCGAAAATATAACGATAAAACTTTATTGTGCCTATAATATGCAAAATAAAATGGTTGATCGCGCCCAAATCTAGAGAGGTCGGGGTGAGTGCTTCATTTTTCCTTCATTAGTTATTCAGGGAGTTGACCGTTCGTGTATTTCTCTTTTTCGGATCAGAGAAATTCGCATATGGCTCCGAGGTATCCTGGAAGGACGTACTTTTTGAGTTAACTAGGAAGTTTGCTGATTGTAGCGCAGTATACGTAAGTTTTTACGATGTTTGTCTCCCGCTTGGGGCGGCAACGGGTTGTGTTTGTCGCATCTGCGTTCCATTTGCGTGAATTTACTACATTTATATTATTATAACATGATAAGGAAGACATTCTAGCGCAAATGACGAGATTTCTGGATCGAAAATACTTACGATTTGGTACGTTACTCTAGCTTGAAATCCAGACTTGGATCAACTCAAAATTACCTTAATTAATATTTTTTGAAACAAAAAAAAAACAAAAAACCATTTACCGTTGTAAATTAAAACAAGTAATAAAGTTGCGAGTATTTTTTAATATGGATGAAGAAAAATTTTGTCTATTCAGGTCGAAAATATTTCGTAAGTGGCACCTAAAAGCAGTCTATAGAAAACTATTGTTCGGTAGTCTTTTAATTCTTAAATGCATGTTGTTGCTAAAAGTCTACAAACCCATTGTTTTTTTTTTGTGGACACAAAAACAAGTATCAGCAAAACATTGATTCGGTCAACAAAAAAAAAAAAAATTCAGATATCATGCATTTGAGCGCTAAAAAGTTTCAAGTACTAAGTCTGCAGGTTAATAAACTCGCATAATTGCATGTTTCTTTATCACTGCAATTGTAGATTATTTTATAATTTATATTTTTATGTGAACTAACAAATATTTGAGTAAATTTAATTACTTCAAAAAAGTATTTCTGACTGAAACTTTCAGATCGGTGTAACTTTTTCACAGAAAATTTACACATATTTCACTTAATGTTTAAGTTATTAATGGATTGGATTGATAATTGTGCGCTATGAAATATGTACCTACTCTAAAGTAATTACATTTAAAGTAAATACCCGCATGATCTATTATGTCCAATTTGGTTTAGTTATTTACATATTGGCGAATGATTGTTTTGTGTTTCATAATTGTTTTAATATTATAGTAGTTAGTCAGTGGTCCATGCCGGTACCACTGATCAAACATTCTCTTTGAGGTAAATAAATTGTGTTAATTGTAATAGAGTTCGATTGATTTGTTAATAAATTATATCGCTTTTAAAGCTAGATGATGTAGAAACTGACAATGTGCGAATATTGTAGACACAGATCTCTATAAATATGTACCTAATTTGTTTCATATTACAATAATCCAAGGGGCTTAAAAACTAAAATCTTCTCCATGAAGAGTACTGTTAGCTACTTCTGATTACATAACATTTGTGGAAGAGCCTGGAGCCCACGACATAAGTCACCCTAGTGTGGATTCCAGTGCACACCGACTGTCCAGTATTAAACAAACTCCCTATTACTTAAGTTGTAAAATAGGTACTCAGAGCAAATAAAAAAATCAAGGGAGAATGTTGTGTTCAAACAAGTGAATCCAACCAAAACTACGCCTCGCCGTGTACAGACAATTACACACACATCCACGTACAGCGACACTACGCCTTGGCTTGTCAGTCGAACAATAGCGGCGCAACACCGACGCACTCACACATGTTTAAAAAACCGGACTCACTTGACTGGTCAAGGACGGTCTCTCTTGATTTTTTTATTTGCTCTAAGAATAGGTATTATTTTTTTAAAATAAGTTTAGTATATTTAATAACAATTATTATATATGGTTTTCAGTCAGTAGTAATTTGGACATAGGCTAGGTAGACGATAAAAATTAACATTACCTACGGAATATCCGATAAAACCGCAAGATGCTGTGTACTTACTCGCATATGATATGTCTGCAATACTGCCGTCCACAAGCTATAACACCGTTAAGCCACAGGGGGTCATTTTTCACTTTTAAACACTCTATAAAAATGAGTTTAAGATTATCTATCGGTCACTGTAAGAATTATTTATATATCGTTTATAGTTTAGAAGATAGAAATTGTGAAAACACCGCTATTGACATTCTTATTTCTACTTTACAAGTCAATAAAGTCGTCATCCAACAAAACACAACTTAAATACCGCTATGATCCCATAATAAAAAAAAATATCATTATTCTACAAATAATAGCTTACCTTTAAAGCCATTTTGCAAATAATTGTCTAAATCATAGTTAAAGTACTTTATCTGTCTAGTCCCGCGTTTTTCGCTGATACCCAAAAATTTGGTTTTGTGGGTTAACGGCTTTTTAGGTTATAGACGGCAGAATAGGAAATCGCTCGGGACTTCATTAGATGCGAGCAAAGAACGCCAGGGGAATGCAGTGACACTCTTGAAGTCAGGGTATTATGCTAGAAACTGAGCGCTATTTACTGAGAAAAAACACTACTCAATATACCTACTTGCAGTTTTAATATTGTGGTATTAAACGTTTTTAAATAATTATTTCACAATATAAGCGTAGTACAGCTCTTAATATAACGTTGAATACGTGTTTTGTTGCGTGTTTTTTGTTGGATGAGTGAGTGCCGGTGGCATTTCCAACTGAGCCTGATGACGTGGCTCGGATGGCATGTTAATCAGTGAGTACCGATTACTTTAACCGTTAAGACGTGTCAAAGACCTTCAAGAGACTTAAAAATTCTGACACCAGGTCTAACCATCTAGCCTATACGAACTCACTCAGTATGAAGCGTAGGGTTGAATAAAAGTAAGTTCGTATAGGTCGGGTGGCTAGCCCTGGTGTCAGAGTTTTTAGGCCGCCAAAAGGCCTAAAAACTAGTATTTGAATGAGTTACCTCGGGTGGCATTTTTCAATTAAGCGCTAGCGTGGCTCGGATGTCGTTAAATTGTAGGTTCCAGTTGTTTTAATCGTTTAACCATGTCAGTGTTGAATATGGATCCTTGGATGAACTTTTTATTGTTTATACCAAAAAAATACTTAATATAAAAAAAATTGAGCCACACAAAAGTCTGAATGATGTTTTTTAAGAATAAATACCCATCATATAGCAAACAAAACTTCAATGGGTAGTTTACTTATAAATATAAATGTACCTATGTACCATATAAAGCCGTGTCTTACAAATGTAGCCAATCTTAATAATTTGGTGACAATTATTTCAATTATTTCAATTACCAACGGAAAATTGTACTGATAGTTACAATATATTTTACTTCAAGACCTTATTGCTGACAAATGTAATTAATGGAAGTTATTGGATATTTATATGGTTTCTTTAATTCTCGTTGTTATTATTTTATATTACCGAGAGACGAAACAAACAAAGTTCCAAACTAGGGACAAAATTGTACGATAATCATCATCATTAATTTAGCTCCAAGATATACCTTGCTGCGCATAGGTTTCTGTGATAAATCTCTGATATGTAAGCGGATTTTCACAGTTTATTCACATTTTAGGTGGAATCTTAAACTGCGCTTGCCGATTCGTGGTCTCCATTCGAGAATTCTCCATTTCAATAAACAGTTATAGTACCGATTTAAACATATTTTGCTGTTAAAATGATTTTATCGTACTTCACTCACTAAGTTTATTGAAAATGTTTTTTTTTGTGATAAAAACTTCAAAAATTGTCGTGCTCGCACGATTTGAACCTGCATCCCTCTGGGATTCCGGCCCAGATGCTTTGTCCAAATTAAGCTAGAACGCTGTACTACGAATCCGCCAAATTCTGGTTTAAGATATTTATTTTCTCATAAGAATTACAATAAAATTCACTTAAAAGAGAAAATACATGTTAATCTAACATAGAATAAGTAAGGATAAGTTGCAAGTGTTTGAACGGACAAAATACATAGATGTACAATTTTTGAATAGATTAGGTAAGTAGGTAAATAAACGACTATGACCACTCTTCCAAACAACTGATTTGAACGTGTAGGTAGGTACCTAGAATTTGTAACTAGATTTTATATCCGAGGTAGGTATTTATGAAAACTTTTACGTGTATTATAAGTAGGTACCATGTAATAATTGATGTAGGTAATATAGTTTCGATCGAGTCTTGGATAGTTTGGATACCAATAAATAGTGCGTGTAATTATAAGTATTTTCCGGTGGGATCGTAAACTTAGATGATTTTTTTAATGAATGTAATTTTATGTGACTGTAGGTACAACTATGTATACTAAGTGATTGGTAATTATATCTAATAATAAATGCACAATGTGATATGCAGCTGTTTAGCTAAAGGTTTCAATTTAGTACCTAAGTTTGTTTCTTCTATGCTTATGTATGTTCTAAATAAATAGTAGTTGTAATATTGATGGTAAATGCCAATAGTAAAAATGTAGAAAAGCATATTGTAATGTTACTTTGTCTTGTTTTAGTAGTTAGTATTTATAAAATGTGTTTGTGTAATAATTATGGATCACATACCCAGTTATATGTACCTACCTACAGAGTAAAAACATCGAGTGTTTTGTAGATAAGTTAATGTAAAAACAGTAATACCCATACCCAACACATGTATCCAAGAACCCATTCGATCCGTATAAAAATATGTTAATTAAATAAGTACTCGTTTGAAAAAGTGGACAGCATCAGCAAACTACATATCTATAGATGTATCATTACTATCATTAGTTTTCATTTTATATTTTTAGTAGGTAAGTAAATGAGAAATATAACTTTGTATAGTGCTTAGTTTACATTATGATCGATTTTACTGTTGCAAATTACTTAATGTTGCTGCAGTAATTTTCGGTACTCCTTTAATATACCTAATCGTTAGGTTCTGTTCGCCTTTATTCATTCTGGATTTGATTTCATCACGTAAGCTCTGTATGTTCTTCTTTTGGGTCGGTGTTTGGTCCGAGTAACATTTGACATTTGGGAACTTGCTAGATATCTTGCGGCCGCCGTACAGGATTGTTTTTGCTGTGTTGACAGATGCGAAGCAAACTTTAATGGGTCGAGGTCTCAGTGGTTGGTCAGGATTCCATTTTCCAATTCGAAAGTGATCAGAGAGTGATTCATAGGCAATGTTTGTTACCTTCATTATTTTTCTAATGATTTGCCGGTCATGTTCATTTGGTTCGTCAAATTTATTTGAGTCAGACTCTGGAATGCCACAGATGATTACATTTTTCTCCCTAGTAGAACGTTCTTGTAGCTCAGAAATAATACTTTCATATGTTGTGGGTGAAATAAGTTCAAAAGTTTTATTGTAAATGATATCCGTTTGCACCTGCTCGATCTTTTTTTCTAGCTCGGTTTTGAATGAAGATAATTCACACAACTCTTGTTTTAGTTTGATTTGTTCGGCAGCTAATAGATCAGTCGTAGATTTCAATTGAGAAAATTCTTTTGATATTAGTGAAAGTTCTTTTGAAATATTGTCCAGCTTCTCTGTTTGAGTTTGAGATATATTGGTTAGGAGCAGCATAATTTTGTTTTCAAATATCTCAAATCTTCGTGATAAGTCGATATCAGTTTGTTGTGGTGTTCTATTCTTCGCCATCGTTTTAATTAAATTGTTTAGAACCGGATAGCTAGTAAGTAGCGAGGCAAATTACGGCAGGCTTGCAGTCCGTTTCTTTCTTACGGGGCGGAGCGGGGGTGAGAGCGGCTGGTTCGGTGCGGTGCAGCTGTTATCGCAAACCTTGATTTCAGAACAATAATGTCCTATGGAACACTTCGTACCACAATATCGTTTTTAGCTTTCAGTTCTCATCACTAAGGTACAATTTACTTCAACTTCGCAATTTAAATGTTAAGTAAAATTCAACGACACGTCCGTTCCGTACACTTGCTTATGGTCGATTCCAAATTAGTGAAGTTATTTTGTTGTTGTCAATACAGTGACATATTAGTGACCAGTAAGTAATAAATTATTAGTAATTGGTCATTATTATAGGTAATCGATAAACCAATAATTAGCTTTTAACTATAATTAAAGTGGTTTTCATGTACTGTATATTTACTCTCTACGTCAACTATTGGAAACTATAAAAAATAATTACGTTTTTAAATATAAAATAAGTTTTTCTTCGTACCCAGTAATAGTAGGCTATTATGGATTACTAAATTGCCACTTCGAGAAAGCTATAATCAAAATATTGTTTAGACTTTTCTATGCAATCATTTAGTAAAAATGTCAGAAAATTAAATGAACTATTTTGAAACAAGGTACTTATTTTCTTTCAACAGCATTCGTGCATAGGTACACCCAGTTTTTACCAGTCAAAATTGATTTTGAAAACATAAAAAGTAACATCATTTCAAGGTATATAAGTACATGTTATGTATTTAGAAATCGGTTAGGCAGTTTAAAAAGCTACCTTTGAAAAAAATATCGTGTGAAAAAATGAAAAAAATCTTCCACACAAGTTAAAACACAAATAAAGGTTTTCCGTTACCCGATCTGAAAAGTACAACATTATGGGCCTCGATGTTTCTGCAAATGCATCTTCTGTAAAGAATATTGAATAAAATCCTGTCATAATTAATTCTACATCATCTACTTAACGTCTTCAGCGCCACAAAAGACAAAATATGACGTTATAGAGCGTTATAAGACATGGGACAAAATGCGCGATAGCGCGTAAAAGGAAAAAAAATTACGTCGTGTTAACCAACCATGCGTTGAGTTGCATCTTTGTGCTAACACAAGTCTTTTTTTTCACAACAACCCCATTTACCGCAAAAAATGTCGCATAAATTCGCGTCATAATTAATTTTACTCCATCTAGTTAATATCTCCAGCGTCACAAAAGACAAAAGATGACGTCACATGCGTCATGAGACATGAGACAAAGTGCGTGACTGCGCGTAAAAGAGAGAAAAAAATCTGGTCATAGTTAAAGCCAGCAAAGCCTTGGTTGCATCTCTCGAGATGCATCATTACGGGGTGCGGCGTGCCGCGGGGAGTTGAGAGCTTCGACTCTGGACAAAGTGCTGGAGCGAGCGGGCTTTGGATACTTGTTGATGAGTTAGTTGTAGTTTTGTCCATGTGTTTTCGAGTTTTGGAGAAATTGCTATTGTATGAGTGTTTTAAAATTTGGGAAATAGAGAGTCTTATTATTGTTATACGTCCACCCACAAGGCAGACGGATGACCTCATTAAGACCAAGCTGCTTCCAACCGGTCTTATTGGAGATACATAGGGGAGGCCTATGTCCAGCAGTGAATTTCTTATGGCTGATGGATGGAGTGTTATTAATATTTAGTTCGTGTTTTAGAGGAGCGTATGTAATTATGTTTATTATTTTTTGTAGTTGTGATTGAAAAAGAAACGATTTTCATAGCGGTGTTATGTGGCGCGTCTATCTATACTACCTTTTTAATTATTATAGCTAGGACAAAAATTTGGCACTGCTGAAATTTTGTGTCAGAAATATTTGGTAAAAGAAATTAAAAATTATGAACGATACAATTTTGATCGATATATTTTTATCAGAAAATACCCGGAATTTTTTGTTATTTGTGCCTGTGGCCTGACTACTGTCCCATTGTTGGGCAAAAACCAACCAATACCTGATAAAGTTAAAAGCACTTATTAAATATTCACTATACACATTTTGTTGTTAACAAAAATTTATAAGAATAACTTAGAATTTTGATAAATGTATCAATTTTGGAATTAAAAATAAGTATTTACTCAATTGATTGATTTAATTCATTTCTTCTTTGGTATGATTATAAAAAACATTATTGAAGAATACTGTACGGAATTATATATTATTACAATTAATAGGTACTCTAAACAATCGCTTACTTTGTCACACAAACCTCGGCCTAACAACTCATTTAAAGGTGTGTTTACACTGTGTACCTACTCATCGCAGACCGCGCCTTTGCTGCAGCACACACAAGACGCGCTCCTATCGTTCTGAAAAACTTTTTGAAGGAACATCTTGCCTTCTTTTTATGAAAAAGCTCTTTGCTGTGGTTTATTGAACGTCTTCCAAAGTTTTAAGGAGTTTTTAACGTTCATTAAGGAAATGGTTTATTTTAAACTGTTGCCACTAATATTTTATCTTAGCTTATAAGGCAACATAATTTTTAGCTTTTAATATTAAAATTCAAGTTTTAATATTGTACAAAATTTTAACTTAATTTACCGAGCTTATTTAGACTTATTGATGTGATGTTAGATCAATATTTGAATCGCAAATCTCATCAGTTAAGTACACATTTTTAAGTTATTAAAAATGAAACTCAAATGTCCAATTGACATAATTATCAATTTCTGAAGACATGATTATCAACATGTATTTCAGAAAAATCATAGAAAATAATGAACAAAATAAGATAGGCGACAATCCGTAGCAATTTTCGTAGAGCACGCTACGTCGCGTAGCACAAAATCACACCCACATGCTACGATATTTCGAAAACGCAAGTAAACCGTACTGCATGTAATATCCGACACCACGTGTTCGGCATATGCATGCATATACGTTAAGGCACACAAACAGTGCCGCATCTACATGTTATTAATATGCGCAAATCATGCAGATGGCTTCTTCGAGATGAGTCCGCATCCTCCGAGCTTTAATGACACGCTGTGACATGAAACAAGGACATAATAAAGTTGGGATTGACATGATACGAGTCACGAGACACTGTAGTTGGCGGAATTTAATAGGGTTTCGACAAAAGGCAAGGGTAACAATGGCGGGCTGTACTGCGGCGCGTATTATGCAGCTCGCTCAGGCAACTTTTGAAGACGCATTTTCGCGAGACGGTTCTTAGGCGAAAGCTTGACGTAATTGTTGCGTCATTTGCGGATTTCAATTTTATTTTGTTAACTCCTGACGAGCATTAAGAGCGTTCACAGTTCAAATCATAGAAATATAGAAATGGTAAATGACAAATTGTACAGAGAGGTGAAAACACTGGTACTAAACTGTGAGGGCAAAAAGATGAATTCTTGGTGTGTCGTTAGTCAGTTGGATATTGTTAACAATTGTAGTACACGTTGCATTTTATTTGTACAATACTTAAATATTTTTTCATGACCTGAACGTATGAGTTGTGTTGAATTCGTATATTGACTAAGTATTTAATTTATGCAATAATTTCTTGATATGTTTACACTATGGCATGTATATTTACCAAAATATATTTACGCATTTTAATGTGAAATGTGATTAACGGCTTCACAGTTCACGGTTCAATCTTGGCTAAAACCCGTCAAATCAATTATTAACCAACCATGAATAGCTAATTTATTCAGTGGAATTATCAGATCCTGTGAGAAATCACCTCGGGTACGATGGATTAGAAAACGAAAGATCAAATCGGCATAGTTTAAAAGTAGAAAGCAAACGTATCAACTGATTTGAGATTGATAGATATCGTCACCGTTTCCTTCTGAGCGTTATTAGTTAGCGTTAGAGAATGATACCTTTAATTGTGGGGCCCTTTTGTTTTAACCGCTTAACACATCGAAGGCGTTCAGGGGTAAAACACTCATGGCTAGCCCGGTTTATACGAGCTTATATAATATAATATAACAACGTTATCGGCGTCCTACCTCATTCAGAGATTATTATTAAACTGAACGACAACGAAGCACACGATAATGCGCCGAAAATATCTCATAGAGGTCGCGAGAACCACGTCAATTTTGACCATATTTATCATAATAAGATGTTAACACCAGCATAACACTGTACGTATCTTTGTACCAACCTTTTTGACAGTCTACTGCAGGACATAGGCCTGCCTACAAAAGGCGATTGAGCCATGTCCACAACGCTGGCCCAGTGCAGGTTGGTGGATTCACATACGCCTTCGAATTTCTTCTACGGACGTATGCAGGTTGTCTTACGATGTTTTCCTTCACCGAAAAGTCAGTGGTGTGAAATTCCGTTCATAAATTCTACGGAATTCATTGGTACGGGACCGATATTTAAAACCCATGACCTTAGGATTGTAGAGCGGGTGTCATTACCTCTATACTACCACGGCTTACACTATTTTATGAAAGTTTCACTACCGTCATTCAGCACGGTCAGTCATTGGATAGGACGCTGCAGGCGGATGGCATTGCCAACTGAGCGTTACTATGAATCAAATGACAAGTTGAATTGAAGGTGCCGATTTTTTAATCACTTGGGTGTCAGAGGCCTACAAGCGAAGGCAAAACTCTGATACGATGGCTATACAAACTTATGAGAATAGATATAGCAACGTCGCCGCTGTACCTACCTCATTAAGAGATCATCATTGACATGAACGATATCGGTGCGCACGGTAATGCGCCGAGAGTATCTCATAGAGGTCGCGATAACCGCGTCAATCCTAACCGGTCATTATCGTAAATGTTAATGGCCACGACAATTACGGACTCTGCTCGGATGTGCTGAAGAGAATGACATTGGTAGAGTGGCAACTTTGATGTCTCGGTCGTGAAACACTGCAAGTTGCGACTCTACACGTACTACGACTACGATGTATGCTTATGTAAACTAGCTCATGAAAGACAAACATTTTAAAGTTTTTAATAAGATTTTGTGTCAACTTTGTCAATAAGAGTACGACGACGCGAAAGCAACGCCGTTGATGTGATGTTACAGGTGTCCTTTGGCGGGGGTAACCGCTTGTCTTCCTATCTCATGTCCCCGTGTCGGGACAGAGGATTGATACAGCGCTACACTGCCATTTTCTTCTGTAACTACTTATCTACCATCAAAAATCCCGACAGTTTGTCAAACTGTCATATAAATAATTTATTTTTCGCAAAAAATGGCAAACCCGAATTCCGGCGTGTACAAAATTCGAATAGTTCGCTCTAATCGATGTTTACAATTTTAACATTCTTGTTCATTTTTCAAAAACGGCTTAGTTGATTTCGATAAAATTTAAAGGGGTTCACAATTGGCGATACTTTCGATGAACATACACAAAAAAAAACAGACGAACATAGAATCTCTTCGATTTCGAAAGTTAGTTA
The DNA here is from genome assembly GCA_949316475.1 of Hypomecis punctinalis. NCBI lineage: Eukaryota > Metazoa > Arthropoda > Insecta > Lepidoptera > Geometridae > Hypomecis > Hypomecis punctinalis. The sequence continues at coordinate 9,432,070 of OX438803.1, read as the reverse complement.
AAAAGACATATTCGGCATTTTAGAAATAACCCTAAATAAATAAATTATATAGGTAAAATCAAATCATGGCTTTCACTTCATAAACATAACTAGGTTAAACTACAGAATACGTTAGTTATGATTTCTTTATTTGCTTATCAGAACAAGCATAATTTTATTACAAGTCACATTGTAAATAGGTTGGTAACCTGCATAAGTTGATTCTCTGTAAGTTTCCTACTCGCTATCTACTCGTACCTATATTGAGAACAAAATTGAATGGTCCTAGTCTATCGCACGGTTCGGTTCACTTACTCCGTCCATAAACTTTTTCTGCCTCGAAAGCCTAAGCCTAATTAAAATAGTTAGATGAAAAAAGCCGTTATTTTTGTTCAATCAAACCTATAGTTTGCTGCAGTTATTGTTTATTTGTATGATATATTTTGATATGACTGGAAAGAGCTGCTTTACAGCCATTTTACTGTACGCATCATTTATAAAAAGTCGGTAGTGTTTAACATGAACACATGTATCTATACTGATTTAAGAATTTAAAATATTTGTACAAATAATTACTTAAGACCCTTACGATGTACTTTTCTATATTTCTTATAACGGTATTTTTTTTCCTTTCCATTGTTTTTATTTATAATTAGTGTTAGTGAATATATTAAAAAAATATACCATTAGTTTCTGTTGAATTACTCAATAAAACATGCCGTCTAAGTAAGCGTGCTTGTCCGGTAGGTATATATTAAAATGAATTATCACTGCCAATGAAAAATAAGGATTAAAGACACTACATATTTACATAACTATACTTTAAAAATCACAATATTTAATCAATTATGTTAAATCTCACACCAGATCTTTACTCAAGGTCAGACAGGTATAGTCAAAGAGAGTCGCGAGCTTATTGAGTGTAAAAAATATTATAAAAATATAACTTTTTAAAAATACAAGCTTTTGGGATCCTTGATATCTTAGAGCAGCAGAATGCTAGACAAGACAAGCCCGAAACAAAAACGAGCCCAAACACGATACCTTCCGACTTCCTCATCAGGTCAGTTCAATGGTACCAAATTATTACATTATCACGCAAAGTTTTCTCGTACATATGCGTGCAAAACTTCAGCTCAATCGGAAACCGGAAAGTTGGTCAAATTTAACTTGCAATTTAAATTCCACCTAAACTTCGACATACATACGAGTACATCTATTGCAAGTTAAAAGCTTGTAAAAACAATCAAACTCATTTCGTAATAAGTGAAACAGGATGATCCGCATTACGTTTCCGTTTTAATTCTAAACACATTCCGCATTCCAAATTCAAAATTCCGTAGCCAAAATCAAACACAAACTGCTACATCATTCAGATCGTTATGACGGCAATCGAATATACCCATTCCCTCTCAGCATGAAGGGCGCAATTTGGTTTCGCCACCGCACATAATAATAATTATCTGTGCTCACGCAGCGTATTCGTTATTACATCCCTTGTTTGAGTGTTAGTGTAGGCGGGGTACCGAACTTATCCTTTTAATAACAAGAGTGTATGGGATAAACAATGCTGAAACGCTAGAGCGCAAACTTTATGATATGTGCGTCAGCTGATTATGAGGCTTGCGGTAGTTCCATGGATTTTGTTAAAGGTATTGTATCCTTTTTAGACTTCCGTGTTACGTTGAAGGTTTTATGATCGTTGAGTCAGGTCGTGCTGCCAATACTCTAAAACATTTGTGTATTTATTATGTATGTCGAATCCATAAAAGGATCCGCATCAGTTATGGTGATTCAATGTGGTAATGATTTTATACCATCTGACCCAACAATGCTTCAGTGTGGCGTGGCGTGGGTTAAGCGGGCGAGGAGATAAATGGCGACGTCACGAACAATCTATTTATTTCACAGAAGATTACGTATGACTACAATTATAGAGAAAACTTTAAGCGAAGGACATGGCGTTCCGCAGCGTAGCGCACTCTGCCACTGTTTTATCAAAAATCACAACTCGAGCCGTTTTAAACACAGTTCACCATAACCTCTCCGAACCAGCTCTCCTTACCACTCTCAAGTGACTTCTGTCAAGTCATCATCGCATTTTCCCGCCCATCGGCCAGTCATGCGATGCACTTGAAACCTCCTTGGAACCAATCAGCAGCGTTCGTCACAAGCGTTACCCCAGGAACCCCAGGAATGTTGCCACTACCATTCCTAATCCTTCGAAATTATACTAAGTGGCACTATTTAAAAATAAACTTAAAGCTATTGTCCCGATATGTATGTATTTATGTATACAGGTTGTTCAGTAAATAGTGGATAATAGTTCACTGGCAAGCGGGGGAGGTCACTACTAGGTGACCAAATACACAAAATTTGTGTTCATTCAAATTGTCACAGTTTTCGAGATATTTAACATTTTCTAAATGAAATGCGTGTTGTTAATTGTTAGAAAATGTTAAATATCTCGAAAACCGTGGCAACACACATTTTGTGTATTTGGTTTACTAAACATTCTGTATATTTATATCAACTTGAAGTACCACCAAGCGAAAGCAGATATGGAGAGTTTTTAATTTATGGAATAAGTAGACATTAATGTAACATGATGATGTTAATTCAAACGCAATAAAGAAATATGCCACTGAAAATTCTCATGTATGCAATTCGGATATAGTGTAGGGTCTCATATTAGATCATTAGAGTTTTGTATGTACGTCTACAGTTCCAACTATTTGAAAAACTTGGTATGTTTTTCTACATTATTTTTCTTCCAAATCCTTTGTTAAAATGGATGCTAAAATATAAAGTGTTGAAAAAATTATATAAATTTTGTCTCTTGCTCAGATCGAAGTTTCCTAGAACTTGCTAAAATTAAAATCATCTCAGACAGAATCCTATTAAACAACGGGCATCAATTTCTTGTACCAAATCGATCCTGTGCAATATTTTCAAAAGGAAAAGTTTTGAGTAAAGGAAATGAGTGCTTCATTTCCGTACAGACGTCGACGCGTAATATACAAAGAGGCGGCCACTTCGAGACAATGGACGGCGAGTAACTTTCAATATTAATGATTCGCCGAGAATGCAGAGCAGAGTTTCAAAAGCCTCCTATTGATACTCATTAAGAGTCCATGCTTCGATCGCCGTCGTCTCTTTCCTGCTTGTCACCACCTTTAGCCCCACCGAAGTATCATAGTTTGTCATTGTTTTCATATTATTGTTTTAGGTGTGCGTGAGCATTATTGCATAAGAGTATTTTTTTTATTTTTGTTCAAAAGCCTCCTATCGAGATCCATTAAGAGTACATGCCTCCATGCCATGTCCTCGCCGTCGTCTCTTTCACGCATGTCCCCACCTTTAGCCCCACTGAAGTATCAACATTTGTTGTTGTTTTATGTGTGCCTGAGCGTTTTTGCAAAGACTATTTGTTTTATATTTTTGTTTCAAAAGCCTCCTATTGATGCTCATTAAGAGTCCATGCCTCCATCGCCGTCGTCTTTTTCCTGCTTGTCACCACCTTTAGCTCCCATGAAGTATTTTTGTCATTGTTTTAATATGTATGCCTATATATTTCTACGTCTTCTTAGTTTAAATCGGGTGAACCCATTTTAAGTCACATTAAAAATGATTTAGGTAAGATAATTCAACCGAAAGTGTTCTTTGTTAAAAGTTTGATTACTAAATGTTTCCCACTATTTTTTGTTTTAATAGATTCCCTGCCAAATTATCTGAAAACACTATATACTGCCCACAGTACACAGGTTATACTGCCTCTATAACCTGTTACAAATGTTTTACACCATCATTTAACAACACAAAATATGTACCTACTCATTGTTTTTACTTATGTTTACACAATGTAATAATTATTGCTATTTATCAGAAAAAATATTATGTAAATATTTTTTTTTAAATTGACACGTTATAATACAAAAAAAAAACAATGTGTTGATAAACCTTCTGACATTGCATGTTTAAAGAGGTTTTTTTTTTCAAAACATAAAATATAACTCCCGTTAGAGAGAGATAGCGACAAAGCGCTCGGACTAGCGCTCTTAACAATTTTCCGAGAATGCACACAGGGCGGGCGAGTTTCAAAAGTCCCCTATTGATACTCATTAACTATTGATTCATAAGTAATACCCTTTTACCGAGCGGGGTCGAGCGCTGGACAACTTTTCAAATTTAAATGTGAAAGCGGACTTTTAAATGAAACACCGACCATCCTATGCGTTAGTTTGGTGAGGCAGCTTTTATAACAGTTTCAATTTTAGCTGTCAGCACTGCAATCAGATTTTTGTTTCCAAAGGTTCGGGAATTCGTAGTTAGCAAAAACAATTATTGATCAGCAAAGAGACTAAGGTCAGCGAAATTTTATCAAATAGATTTACACCAATATTTTGGATTATAAATATAATGCCTGTACTCAATTACCGGAATAAGCGGTGTTATCAGAAGGGCTCTTTAAGCGTTAAAAATGGCGCCAATTAGGCGCTATCTAACTTTGTTCAATAAACCACTACGGCTACTGAAACTTACCTAAAACGAATGAAACCGTCCCATGAACTACTCATCTTTCATACTTTTTAATGATGTTCGAAATCTAAATCAACAAATTGGGTACCAAAACTTACTTCACAGATAATATTGCTGCCCAGTGTAGATTTATGATCCGTTAGCAAATCATTTAAATGTTTCCCTTTTTACAACTTGCATAGAAAGCTATGTCACCATTTTATATGCTCTCATGCACCAAACTGTTGAGCAGCAATAAACACTGCGACATTGTTAAATCGGCGTAAAACTTCAGATGTAAAGCATTAAAATCGGGCGTAACCCGCGCTCCGTAAAATCGTAGGGCTCGTAGGTGAACTGAACACGTTGCTCGTCTTCGAAGTCGTATGTCTTTCGGGATGAGTAGTACGTAGTAAAGCATTGTGCAGACATTGTCGCTTGATGCGAAACGTGCAGCTTTTGTACTAGTTTGACATCATCATTTCAGCTGCAAGATTGTTTTAGCTATTAAGCTATGTCAGAGGCCTTCAAACGGCTTAAAGACTATGACATCAGGGTTAACCATGAATTTACTATAGTGTGAGGGACGTACGTTTGAGTTTTCTGGTCATGATCTCCATTCGACTACGGCAAAATCTTGATAACCGACAGTTTTACGTAATAGATGGATGTATTGCTCACTGTCACTTCAACACTTTGTTCACCATTGGCTTTTTAGAGACGAAAAACATCGTGAGGCAACCTGCGTACGTCCGTAGAAGAAATTCGATGCCGTAAGTGAATCCACCAACCCACACTGTGCCATCGTGGTGGATATGGCCCAATCACCCCTAATGCGTAGGTCTGAATTCTGCATTGGCCTATTAAAAAGGCTGTTACTTCAACTTACTATTAAATACTCCACTGTGCTACTTAATAGGTTCTAAAAAGTAATATCGTGTAGGCAGGGTGGCTAGCCTTGGTATCAGAGTTTGTAGGTCTATATTAGCTGTCATTAAAGTATTGAATTTGATGAAACAGCAAGTTTTAAAGCCAATAGTAACTCTTTAACTGGCCTAAGTCCAAACATCTGGCGGGATATGCAAAGTTGACCTCGTAAAACCAACGGTAACTCCTCCGTTAACTCTCTCTTACGCTCCTCTTTATAGGCCGACCTACCTGTAAATTTGTAATCTGATGCCCTTTAACTGCTTTGATTAGATCCGCTTTATGGCCTTTTAGTAGACAATGAATCGGGATTGGGGAACTTTTCGTTATTTCTTACTAAAACATAGCGCGGACCAACCATTGCTTACTCAGGGGAAACAAGGAAAAACGGTTGTTTTGTATTTGTTTATGTGGTTTGAAACGAACAAAACATGTTTATTCCTTAAGGGAGATAAAGCATGTCGGTATACTTTTGAATAGTTACAATGTCTTACATTGTTTCGCTTGTGTTGTGGGTTGTTGGGGTTTTATTGCTAGCTCGTTGACTGGTGTGATGGAAACAATTAAAGAAACGAAATGTTGTCTCTTTAAACAACACAAATGAAAACAAAAAAACTTGCTCGTGTTTTTTCATATAAATGTATCTGACTAAAGTGTAAAATGTGTGAAGTTATAGCTTGTAGAGTTAAGTTCTGTAGAGTTAGAAGCTTTTCCCTACATGAGATGTGATAACATTTTGATAGGGGAACTGTAGTCTCGTCTTGGCCCCATTTTACATGAAAATGTTTTGCTGGATATCGTTTACTAAGCATTTAGTATTCGATTGCTATAAACTGAATTTACCTCGTGTCGATTACCATCGTGTAGATATTCTTATTTGATCTTTTTAAGTATCTTAGAACATCTGACCGAGTTAAACTTTTGCACTGCAATAGCACTATTTTGCACTGTTAAGCGAGTTGAAACGATCATCAAATTAAAATAACGTTCAGTTCGGTTAGTCGTTGGATTTGTGACCGCAAGTGGCATTTTTAACTGATTGCTATCATTACTCGGATAACAAAATAAATTGTAGATCTTTCTTAAACTATAAGAAAGATCTAAAGATTAACAAACTGTGACACCAGCTAAAACCATAGGGAACATACCTACTTTAGCAGTTTGTACGAACATACCTACATTAGTATAATAAAGTATTTACTTTGACGATGCTATTGCTGAATAACGTAACTTAGTATTTTTTTATTTTTAAACGTAATTATATTTTTTTTATTTTCATACTCGTTGACATTTTTAAACTGGAAATAACATTGTTATTTTTATGATACTGGTACAATTTTATTTTTGATTTGTATTCTAATATATTTTTTGTGTACCTAATGCTACTGATCTTGTGAAATCTAAAAAGTGTGCTTATTTATTTATACTAAAAATTTAATTAGGTGGAACTTTTAAAAATTGTTACCAGACTATTCCAAGTGCCTGTATTGTGTCTACGGAATAAAGAAATTTTGACTCTGACTTTGACTAAAACGGCACATAAAATCAGTAACTTAATTTTTTTGATTCACAAAAGAAGAGATAAAGTACGAAGCACACTCAGCTGATCTCAGTTCTCACCGATGATGTTAAAACGTAATCGCGCTACGCAAATACGTTCAGCACTTATTGCTAGCTACTCGAAACAGGTGCTCTCTGTGTGCCCAAGTCCTTACGGGGGAACAAAGCGAGCGGATGAAGCGATGTATGAAGAGACTTTAAAGGGTGCCCCTGGCTTTTCAATAATGCTCGTGTAGCAGTTTTGTATTGAACTTTGATGTCGAGAGCTTTGGAAAAAGAGAGCCGAGGGAGTGATATGACACAACCCTATTAATTGGAGAAGAACAGCTTGAGTGAAGACATTTGTTCAAGGATGGTTTCTGAAAATTGTTTTCAAAAATGCGAAATTTATTCTCTCCTAGTTTTAAATTGATATTTTTTCTTAAACAAATTTAATCTTGTGTAGTTGCTTTGTTTCGAACTGAGATGTCGAAAATTAACGTAAAAATACGAAGAAATATGAAAAAACCTTAGCATGGCTAATTAGTCAATCAATCTAAATAGTCATTAGATATATTAAAAGCTTTTCGTTCGTTCGTTTTAGCCATAGGACGTCCACTGCTGAATATAGGATTCCCCTAAAAATCTCCAATAAGACCGGTTCGTAGAGGCTGAAAAAAAAAAAAATATCCGAAACTCTATTTAGAATTAATCTAAAAAGAGTTTCTGATATCAGTTGGGTCGCTTCTCTATATTAGATATAAGTTGATAAGTAATGTGTATGGAGCCCGAATACTGAATAAAGTAACTATATCGGTTACTCTTAAAATATTCTTGGATCTCTTCTGTTCTGAACTGGCTAAATAGAGAGAAATATGCTAGTAGGTCTTAGAATTCAATCGCGTTTCCCTCAAATGCGCCTAGAATAACTTATCTGATTGTCTCTTCACCCTTATCCATTAGCTCCGGTCATCTGTCTCTGACAAGTTGTAGATTAAAGCCCTTTCACTGCATTGCACGCTACATTAACCGCTCCCGATAGCCAATGAAGACGACTAAGCCATGCACTTTACTCCAACTACCTTATCATCATTATTGTATTGTACGACGAAATAAAAAAACCATAACACCGACATTGAGATAACGAGAAACTGCATCGTTTAGACTAAGCCCCCGCTGACATCAAGCGTCCGGTGACAGAAAGAGACACTAAACACAAGAAAAGCCAAGCTAGAACGAGACAAACGTAAGTCTTTTAACTCGGCCCTCGTCCGTACTTGAAGGAAGACTGAATCACGACGTTGAGTGGACGCTTTTATTACGAGATTTACAGACTCGGATTTACTATTTTATACATTTTTTCCGTGTAAATACTTCTAAAGCTGAAATATTATTCTCATGCTAATGGCATGTCATATTTGCGGTCGTTACAGTACGGTTCGGTAAAATATCGAGAGTACTTAAAAGAGTCGAGAGTGCTCGAAAAGTAACGACGTCACTCAAAAATGAACGAAAAAGTTTGGAGCATGTGGGCGCGCAAAAACAGCGATATTACATAAAATCAGCGGCAACAGTTCTGTAGTGGCGTGCAAACAAGTAGTCCGCAATAAACCCGGATCGGTGGTCACTCGACTCACCGGAGGCCGAAACACGACCTCTGGAACTCGGGGCCAACTTTAGATGGCTCTTTTTCGAGTGCAAAGTTTTGTATTACGCGCTGCAGCTGTAAATATTTGGTTTTCTCGCTGCGGTCTTCTTAACAAGTGAACCGTGGCGTACGTGAGAGAAGGCTCTTCATTCGGAACCCGCGCGAGTCCCGCGCTCGCCTCCAGCATCACAATGCAAGCCCTCGCCCCGCCCGATCTACTTCTATTCGCAATTAAAACGATATTATCAGAATCATGCACCCACCCCCGCAACTTTCACGTTATACTTTTTGCTCGCAGCTTCTTGTGGAGAATGAAATATTCTCTTCGAACGGTCGCAACTTTGTCGTCTTCGGAATAACAAGTGAGAGACTTATTACCTTTGAGAGCTTACATTTTCTGAGCTTAGATTCAGTACGTTCATTAAACCTCTACTATGTAAATTGAGCGATCGATCTCGGGGATGGTCTGCGAGCGATCTGAAGGAGATTGTGGAGTAGTGTTGTAACCGCAGCCAGATATTCCGATCTTGCGTTCGATGATCCCCCAAATCCAGGGCGGTGCGTCCCGGGCACGTCTCTCAACGGCGCGGGATTACTGCCCGCGATGCGAACTGACCGCACCGATCGTCCTACTATCTATATTACTTGGTACTACGAACCTGTCTGTCTTATCAAGAATTGCAAATTATGAATAATTCCCAACAAATTTTCATATTACAGACGTAATATTGATTCTCATAGAATCAATATTACAGAGTAAAAACGCCATCATAAGAACGTAACATATTTTTTCCGACTTCGAAACAAGTTCCCACTTTATTTGCCTAATAAACCGAAATTTCACTTACACCTAGCTACAAAGAGACACTAAAAAAACAATGCGCCTACGCTGGTAGCAGGCGCCGGGCAGGTCGCTATCACGGGCCAAACGGTGTCGTAAAACAACACACGCGAATAAAAAGGACGGGATCTTATTAAAGTAAATATTTATGGCAATGCTATCAACCGATTGGACGAGGGTTCCGACGCCCTTGATAAATTGTCCTGCCGGTTGCGGCGTAACGGCCACTCTCCAAAATATTTCTCCTGTTACGGATCGCCCTAAAAAATTCGATGTGTTTGATTTATGGCATAATTTCCTTTCACGCCTTTTGATAAGTTTTCACAGAGAATTCCACCGAACACTCCACTCGTTTTTACGAACTCCCCTCTAGATTATCCCTAAAGAGATGAAAAATTGGACTGTTTTTGTACGTGCAAAAAGATAACTGGGCGAGGAATGTGAAACGCTCCCAAAATTCTACTCGTGTCAAAAGCTCGAAAACGCTTCTGAAGCAATAAAACAACTTGGACAAAGTTTCGGATTTAAAAGTTGGGCGTACATCTTGACGTAAAAGTGGCGTAGGTGCGCCGTTTCTATTTTACTTACCTGTACCGAGCCTGAGAGCGTCTCCACACAATCAGCCTGACAGTAAACTTGATAGTTTTTCCCCGTTCTATTTAACAATAGAGAAAATGAAGAGGGCCCGATTCTTCGCAGCTTTTATGTGCAATTTTCTTAGCTTTCGGAGAGTTTACATTCAGATTTTCTGCCTTTATTCAAACACATTAGACTCGGCGCAACTATTTATCTTGGCATAAAGCAGCCGAAAACGTTTGCGTTATTCTGTGCAGTTATTTCGATAAACTGTTTGCATTCTAGAAAGATTAGTGCATTTCGTGCAGCGTTGTTTGTTGTTCTTACCTACATACTAACAGACGCACTGAAATTTCTGGACTGATTAAATTTTTGACAATGTAATGTGCATTAGTCAAATAAAATAGCTTGAAACAGAGATATAGATATAGAGACATTGCATCTAATAGTTATATTTTGTATCACAAAAAAAAACGTTTTTTTTTTATGTTATTATATTTATCATGCTATTTAATATATTATTAGACAACAAATATGATTTTTAGGTATTTTATCTACAATTTTTTTGCGTGTACTTTTGATCCACACTAAGTATGAACTTTACATATACATTTCACAGGAAAGATAATTATGGTGTCGTAGTTTTCTGAATCCGACTAGTTGATAGTTTTCTTGAATTAAAATTTGCTAAATTTTATTGTGTAATTATAACTAAGCTAAAATGTAATTGATATTATGTACGCATTTGAAAAAATAATAATTTGATATAGTTATGTGACGTACCTATACTAAAGTGTATCAATATATGTAAAAGGGTATTTCTCTAAAAGAAATCTCTTAATATTTGTAAAGCTAAAAGATTAACATTTTCTTCAAAAAGTAGGTGAAATGTTGTTATTATTCCGGGCACGTTTTATATTTGTGATTAATGGCTTACTTATAGACTTTTTGCTGAAACTAAAAACTAGTTGACGGGCCGATATTGAGCGATGACGTGTAGCCTCGTCCATAATAATATGTTTGGCTATTTAAGGTTCCGTCAGAAAGAATAAAAACGGAACTCTATTACTGAGCCTTAATAACATATTTTTCAATCCAAAAGACCGATGAAAAAACTTTTTGGATGAAAATATTTGTCTCTACGAATAGTTATATTTTTTTACAATTTGAAAAATAAAGTTTAAAATATGACAAACAAAACAGACGTAAATTAAAATGCAATTGGACTCACATAGAAAATAAAATACAAAGTAATTTTACTTAATCCGTATTTTCTTTTAAAACTCATCGCACTCAAATCAATCACAATAAATTAACCAATTTGAAAAAGTTTTTAAAATTATGTTGAAACAAAGACTATACAATTTTTAACAGAGTTTCGAGCCACAATCTGATATCTCATACTGCCAACATTTCATTTTTTATGCTTACTTTATCCTGAACTCTACTTTCTCAACGGTGAACAAAATGTTCAACCGATCTATAACAACATTGTAAAAATTAAGTTTTCTTCTAACCCACTTCAATTTGATTACAACCAATTAGAATAACTTTTCTTTTGTATTATTTTCGTATGTGTAAGTATTGATACAAGTTTTTGAATTTTAAGTCTGGATGCATGGTGAATAGAATATTATATACCCCTGATATCATCAGCCTAGTAAAAGTCTAATAAAATGTAGATACTTCTGGGATCGTGGTGGTTGATGGTTGATGGTTGGATATGGGACTCTAAACATTCACCCAAACTTCACCGATGAGGACGACAGCGCTGAGAGGCTATGTTGTCGTACGAAACAGTCAACATATTTCCGCACGTTATGATAAAAGCGAAGTGCTGAGAACTCCTGTACATTCCTTTAGATATCCCGAAGTGACCAAGAGCGGACAAAGGTAGATCACAGAGGGAGATTTCTTTGGTTATGACTAGGTTATACTCCTTTGAGGGCATTTTACAGAACCGATAGATTTCCTTGTCGTATAAAAAGTAATAATGTACCCCAGTTTCATTCAACAACCGTGTCTATTAGCCCGATATAACCACTACGCTGGGTATTATTTACGTGAAAACATTGATAAAAGTTTTCTAGCAAGTTTTGCCTCGGTCGGGACAGTTCTCGAGGATCTCTTAATTATGGCGCCGAGTATTTCGTATTACAGTAATGAAGCAGAACAATAACAAAAGTTTGGACGTCGGAGCGACGACTCAACTCCGCTGATCATTTGAGTGCTTGTTGAACTCCTAATGAAAATTTGCTAGTTACATGACGTAGCGTTACTTCGGACGTATCTAGGGTTGCATTTGTGTGCGGGAACTTTAATTATACGTCTAAGTTGGCTTCTGTTTAAACGTTAACTATACCTACAAGGAATTTCATCATGTTTAGGTAATAAATTGCCTGTGTCGTACTCGTACTCGTAATCCAAAAACTAACAAGACTAAAAAGGAATGGACTACTGCTGTAACATTAATACATCAAAGAGCGTAGAAAACTGCTAAGCTCAAGCGACTTAGGAATAACATGGAGAAAACCTTCATAGCAAAAGGAAAACCTTCAATACGAGTACGCGTTTTCATCAACGCACGAATATACATGGTATTACATTTTTCCTTGAATAATTCATTAAGGAAAGTAATATAGTATTCAATTAGACGAATGAATTCCCCGTCTGTATTACATTAGCGGGAGAAATAGCGATAAATTCGGAAATAACACTGCGAACGTAAAAGGTGTTACAAAAATTGTGGTCGGAGCCTTCGAATGCGCAAAGTGGGGCCTAAGGTTGTAACGTCAGTTATCGACGCCTACAATAAGTCGCGTTTTATACGGTTATTATAGGGCCATAAACGCCACCGGCCGGTGTTTCATACACTGTCGGGGCAGATTATACTGCCTATGGCCCCGATTTGGGGCAGGGGCCGCCCCCCTGTCAGATCCACGTGCCGCCCGACAGATGTGTCGAGATATCAGATATCGGGAGACACATTCATAATCTTCGCCTCAACCTCTCGCTTCTTATATTAAAATAACGAGCGTCACGCAGGTGCGAACTCGAAGGGAATTAATAAAAATTGGGCCGGATTTACACAGGTGTGCGCTTATACGGCTCGGTAGGCACTTACCTACTGAATAGGTAAATAATATATCCAATTCGGGTGGGATACTCCTTGTAGGGCTGGTGCTGAAGGAAATCGGGCCGCGCTAATTGAATTTTTTGTCCGTTTTATATTAGGTGTCGTAATCAGGTAAAGTAATTATCTGTCTTTATTTCTAATTAATAATTCATCTTAATTGCATGCATTGACGACACCAATGTGAACATTAAATGCACATACTCGCAGGAATTTCAGATTTGAGTTATAATAGATATACTATAATAGATCCGACCGTTTATTTTCTTTTTTACAGCACCAATAGAACGTAACTGCGTCATGTTACGCAAAAGTTCACTTTTAAATGCGAGGTTATAAAAATATTATAAAATATATAATGGCTATCGTGTGCCATAGAACGTAAATTTTTAAAAACGTTTGTTATTTTATGTAATTTATAAAAAAAACTACTGCACTTATGGACTCAATTTGTCAAAGATGATTATTATACGGGATCAAGGAGCAAACTTAGGCAGTTGTCATATTTTTAAAACCTCGCATTTAAAAGTGAACTTTTGCGTAACATGACGCAGTTACGTTCTATTGGTGCTGTCAAAAAGAAAATAAACGGTCGGATCTATTATAGTATGCCTTACAGACAAATTTGAAAAAAATCTTTTTCTAAGATTTTTTTAGAAAACAGATCCTAAAGAGAGTCTTCAGAAGAATCACCTGTAACCCTCCAGATTTAATTAAAGTATTCTTCCTGAAAAATAAAAGCAGTCTAATTGAAGCCGGAGAAAAATAAAGCTAATTCGAGGAGCGGGCCAGGAGAACTTTCATTAGCGTTTCACAGCTACAATTGCGAGTTCAAATAATTATGTTTACGGAATCCTTTTCTTACGCAGAGATTATTTATCTTTTCCATTGTTACACGAAGTGACGCAGACGGATTTCACGAAAATACCCCATTTATCTACACAGTACACAAAAGCAACGCGAAACCCAAAACTTTTTACGTGGTCAGTGACAATGCTCTTCTCTTCTCTCTTAGCGTATCATTTCCAACTTTTAGTGGTAGGTATCGTATTTATTTTCCCATTGCGTTTGCAACGATCGCCGAGGAGACGTGACATTTACTCGGAAGGTCATCAAGTATTGAGATAGAGAAGTCCGATTCTATATTTGCTCAGCAATCTCGCCCGCAGATAACTTCGCTCCGCCGTTGCTTACTTCCTAGTTCCTACTTATTTGGTTTGGATACCCGCATAAATAAATCGGAATTCTCAACACGTGGAAAACAATTATATTATTTATCGATCTTAACAACGAAATAACACCGCTATTGTATTTAACTCTACGACAGCTCGGGGATCAAAACAACCGAATTTGTATATCAACGTGTATTTATTAACGTCTTACCGACCCCCGTCCGATTCCACCGACACAATGTTTTATGTAAGTGGCTATTGTTTCCTATCGTTTTTATCGGTAAAGCAATAACGCAGAACGATTCTCGTGATATACCGCACCGACCTTATAATGCATAAAGAAAATACGGTCATCGTCGGAACTCCGCTGAGCCCTTATTTGCCTTTTTGGGGTGTTACTATCTTTCCGTCGATTCGTACGCAAAGCCACCCGGCCGCGCGTGAAATACCAAATGCGCCCCAGTTTTGGCGAACGGATCGTGCTGTTTGTTTAGGCCGGCGGAGTCGTGAAAGGTGATGAACTAAATATTATCAAAGAGTCGAGCTAAGTATCAACACGCGTGTTACGTTTTGGGGCAAAAAGTTGTGTGGAAGTGACGTTGATCCGGTGTCACGAAGATGTATGTCGTGGACGCGTGCCCACATCACGTGACAGGAGAGGAAAGTTTGCGAGCGCGATACGGGAGTGGACCGTTGTACGTGTCAGCATAATCGCGGCGCCACCTTCTGTTTGCTGAGCGCCTCACTAATGCTGTTTGTCGCCGAGGGCGGCCCTGGACACGACACGTCACGTCACCGTGTGTGTCTTAATCGTTAGCAGACAGAAACTCGGCTGCTCATCGCGTTGTTTTGTTTGCCACTTTAACGGAGACTTGCTTACAGTGATTATCAAAGCTGAACAGCTGGCCAATCGCACTAAAAAATTACAGCTGAACTTCAATTGAACTTTAACTGAACTTCGACTTTTTGTCTATTTTCGTATCGCACTAATGATTTTGACTAAAGTTGAAACGCAACTCGATCAGAGTTGGAACGTAACCGGTGTCAAATGAACTGTTGGTGTATGATGTTTAGCGCAATACCTAATTCCTTGAAGCTGAATCGAAACTTAACTACAATTGCAACCGAACTTTAACTGAATTACAGATGGAACGCAGCTGTTTAAAATTAACGCGATTGGCCTGCTGGCCTTGTAATAGGTACAGTTCAGTTGCCGGCAAGGTTGTACTACCTTATTAATCGTCGTGTAAAATTGTAAATGACAAACTTCCTTAACGTTTAGTATTTTCGTTATAATGATGTTGTTTTTGAGACCACCTTTATTTAAACTTATAAACTATAGTCTTTACGTCGTACGCAATAACACACCACTTTTATAGTATAGCTTGTTAAATGCGATTCATTACTTTTTAACTAGATGAAACTCATATTGAATCTATTCTTTTCACTTGCAAAAGTATCGAAGTGAACTAACTCGGTCTGGTTCTAAGGCTAAACATAATATCGATATCATTTTACAAAAATATTAGCTACTCTACAAAGTTTTCTAGATCTAAATTCCTTAGACTTGAATATAAAAAATCCTTTGAGACTTTCAATGAACCCTCTTAAATATTTAAAACTAGTCATACTGAACGCGATTGCTATGAAATATTAAATTGTCTAGTATAAAGGCGGTGGCTCCAACATACTCTAATAGGCATTGTCAAAAGCTGATTGACGCCTTTTGAGTACACCTTGACACGAATTGTCTTTAATTATAACGATATCAAAGCCTCTAAAAGCCTTAATAATTCGAAGCAAGTTAAATACGAAAACTTTTTGGACTCTCTGTCTGAGGTTTTAAGTTCTGTTTCAATACAGCCTGATTGTGAATCGTAATTAATGTGAAAAATCTGAAGAGAAACTTTGTTCAAGTTTTATTAATTTTCCTTTACTTCTCCGGTGACGTTTTCTTTCAAGCTCTGCAATAATGCGCAATCTATAATTTTAATGACTAATGGCTATTGAGTTCTTAAATGGAGACCACAAATTAGTAACCTTTTTTGGAAATTGCCTTTATAAGAATAAAATAGAAAGCTGCTACACATAAAACGCAATTGAATCATCTACAAATCCTTGAAGTTTTTAAACTTTCGCGATTTGTACACATTTTTACTATATACTACGGGACTAATCGCGCACTAAAATTACGAGATAAATAAATACCTTCTCATCCCGACGTTTCGGCCGAGTTGCATCGACCGTGGTCGCGGGTAGACTGATATTAATCTCAATTACAAGTAGGTATAGGGAGCTACTGACTTTTTTAATAATGAAACAACGATATAAAATCCGAATGAATATGAAGATTTGTAAAGTCTGTCGATCCGCAGTCAACCAACACGTAGTGAACCATGGCTCTATTCTCCAATCGTTCTTGTAATGAAAAGATATCATGCTAAATAATACCACCATCTACTAATTTCTACCATCTAAATTCTTGTTATCGTAAAATTATGGCCAGTGACGCCGGTGAATATTTTTTTGATAAGAGACATTGTTCTGATCAAACGCATAATAGGACGTCCGTCCGAAAAAACGGATAGGTAAGATTATGGCTTGATTATGCTGTGGTATACCGGTTTTTTGGTAATTTATATAGGCAGCTTATTCAACGCATCTTACGGTTGATGTGATGATAATGATGCCCTTACCTGTTCCTTCCGACTTTGAATATAAATTGTTATGGTAATAAATTATTGAATACATACAAGTCGCTAACAAATTGTTTGTTTTGTTTCAGGATTCGGTTTCGTCACGTTTCAAAGTGAAGACATAGTAGATAAAGTGTGCGAAATACATTTTCACGAAATCAACAACAAAATGGTAAGTACATAGCTTTATTTACGCCAGAAGTTATCTCGTGCTAGAAACTTGGTTTATTTCTAACTTCTAACAAGGATGAAAGTTACTGTAGTAAATAAAATAGCAAAAGTTACATGATTTTCTTGGAACAGTTTGGCTTATTTTTATTGCTGTTGCATAGCAAGAGTTAACAATCCTAAGCATTTCCCGTACTTTCTTTTTCAAGGATTTATAAAATTTGTTCTAACAAGGTTCTCATATAACCTAGTTTTATACCTGCGCATAATGGAACGTGTTTATAGACCATTCGCATGGCCAGATTGTGAAATATGACAGCTGGGATGTGGTACTAAAGCTTTCTATTTGCCTAGTTGGTGGGTTGAGTTCGAGGTCTTCGCCAATGTGACGCGAAACAATCATTATGATGTTAATAAATGCGCGTCAGCTTTGAACTGCAATTGAAAACATTATCAACAAATCAGCATTTTTGAAAGCTCTTCATTTTTGAACTGCTATTGAAAACATTATCAAATAATCAGCATTTTGAAAGCTTTTCATTTTCTCGAATATTTGTAAAATCTGTCATATCATACCGTATTAGACCAGAGTGGTGGAGAACTATAATCGTAATAAATAGAGGCCTATGGTAAAGAGTGACTCATAGATCTTTTAAATGCTATTGAGTGATGAGACAAGTAATACGATCACTTGATGTTATGCTTCGCCAGACTAATGTCTATGACAGGTCAGGGCAACCCAAAACTTTGTACTGTACCAAGCCTTTGATTCCGTATTGTTTTATTAAGTTACGTTACCATGCCTTAATCTGATATATAAACTGTGAAACTATAATTTGTGATATTATGCATGTCAAATGTTATATAGCTTTTTTTATAATTTCATATATGCAATCGATATATATATAATATATATATATAAATTTCGCACGGATCGATGTAGCACTTTTCACATTATTGTTGATTTATCAAAAATGGCTTAGCCGATTCCGATGAAATTTAAATGGGACAAACTTCGAAGTATACTCTTTACAATCAAAATATCGGAATCTGAACACTATGTAAAAAGTTATGCGTGGTTACTGGTTACACATATTGAGTACCTCCTCCGTCCACTCGTCGGTCTAAAATCAGGACCTAGCTCAAACCCCAGCGCAACATAGCATTGGTTACTCTCAGATAGTAAGATCTTAATTCTCACGTTGCTTCTGAGATTCTGAATCCTTTTAATCAAAACATTGTGTCTCTACCGAAAACGTATCGTTCCACACAATACGATATTATCGATTAAACCCTATCCTTGAAAACTTTGCTAGTCAAACAGCAGCCGAGTTCGTCTCTACTTGTAAAAACTTCCGTAAACGCTGGGGGTATTATCATCTCTTTACATACATGCTCCCGTTGTTTGTCTTGCGGGAAGATTTATTCGTTTTACTCTCATAGTATTTTGCGTTCGGTTTCAGAGAGCTTTCTCTGGGAGTGTTTTAGGTGAAATGTCTTTTTAGTATTTGATGGCTTTATTTTTTTGGGGAAAAGAAATTTAGTTCTGGCTACAAAAATATTAGAAATCCATCAGTAAAGTACGTTGCTTGTACGTGTATATCCAAGTAGTTTTTTAATGCTGGTATTTCAACACAATTTCGAATGAACCTAAGCCTGAACTAAACTCTTTATTACAAACTTTGTAACTTGCAATGGATGTACCGATGTAAGTTTGGGTGGAATCTAGGTTTCCCGGTTCCCGGTCGAGGTGAAATTTTGCACGCATATGTATATCGCGTCACAATGCAATAATATGGTACCATGGAGCTGATTTGATGATGGAAGGTGGCCATAAGAACTCCTGTATTAAACAAGATAGACCCGTCGTGTTTGGGTTCGTTTTACTTGTCTTGGCCAGCACTCTGCTGCTACATCTAGGATATCATAAGCTTGTATTTTTAAAAATGTTATATTTTTATAATAATTTATTTATTTATAGCTTGAAATTACTTATTTTACGTTACCGTAACTTAGATAACACGTTATTGGTTTCGGTTACTTTAACCATTTACAATTACAATCTATGTCAGATGTTGTAAAATGGTATTTTTTTTTATTCCGTTAACTAGCCATTATTTACCATTTTAATATTGTGAGGCAAATGTTATCGATCCAGGTCGTTTTTACCTCAATAAAGAAATTTGTATTTGTATGGCACTAGAGCTATCCAATCAACGTATCTAAGGACGATTATAAAGGAATGTCAAAAGAATTTTTAAGAAATTTTATTTACAAAAGCGCAAAACATATAACACGAGGTTACCATCGTAACCAGAGTCCTGATCGTCCTTGAATTCCAAAATTAGCTCCAGTATAAATCTGCGTGCCAGATTCGATCCGGCTACATTTGTCGGTCAGATATCAATTAGTAGACGCAGCCGCGGCTGGCGTTCTTCCAAACTGAGCCAATAAAACGGCACTAAAGCCGCTTTTACTCTGTTTAGATTTTTCCCCTCTAACCAAGGCCCCTACTGATGTTCTTGCATGAAAACTAGTTGACCTTTTCACGTGGCTGCTTTGGAAAAGAGGCATGTGTTTGTTTGTGAAATGTAAGAATTTGAATTGAAAAATGAAAATGAAATTTATTGGCTGTTACAAACATTTCTTATCAATAATTATCTTATTAACACTAGTCATAAAAACTCAGTAATTAATCAAGTTGAGAAACATTGCCATCCAAGCTAGGAACTAACCTGTGTTTTGGGATAGCAATGCCCTCCGCCGGATCTAAGAACTAAATCATAATAATACAATCAAAGAAGAAAAAAAAAATAGTAATAAAATACAATGCCAATTTAAAATTTTGAAATAACTAATACATTTTATTATGGATGTGAATGAAAGTGTGTAGTGTGGTTGAGTGTGTAAGTGTATTATCCCTGCAATACGCGAGGTCTCATGAGAGCCAAGGTTTGCAGGAATAGAGTGCATGTGTGTAAATGAGAGTGAATGAGTGTGTTTCAGATCTAGATTTTACAAGGTAGACCTTATGAAGGTTCATATAAAATATCTTCATTGCTTTGCTTTGAGACTCAAGTAAATAGCTAAATAGAAGGGGCTTATGCCTATTCTAGTAGGGCATCTATTCTAAAACCTGCTAATGTGATAAAAGTTAAATGTTATATTACCGAAGTTCATTGTGCGATCTGTTTTTGGAAATGCTCGATTATGTGACTTAAAATAATAACTACAAGATTCAAAGTGGACCGATAACTTCACGAAAACTGCAAGATCTTGCTGGATGCAACTCGCTTTCAACCATTCTCATTGAATATCTGGAAACCTATGTCCAGTAGTGAATGTCCTATCCGGCTGGAAAAAAAATACAGAAAATTACTTTGTATTTCAATCTAATCTTATAAAGAGGAAATACACTACTTAGATTGACTACAGATTTGATGACAATAATTATATACAGGTTACAAAGATCTCAATTAAATTTCGTTCCTTCTTAATTTCTTGCTATGGGATGCTTTGAATCACAAAATTACCAAGTAAATGCCTAGATGTAGCGAATATACGAATGTTTCTTATGTTTCCAAAGTGATTTGAAAGTAATACATATTTATGTATATACATATATCTGTATCATTATTTAAATTGTCCAGTGTAGAACGTAGGCCTACTAGTATGCAGGATGCTTCACGAAGTTTTTTTTTACCGAAAAGCTAGTGTTGTTAAATTCCGTACATAAGACTAGGATTTCAACTCACGACCTCACGATTGTACGAGTAAGGCGGGTGTCACTACCACCAGACCACCACATCGTGTAAAGGAAACATTTACCCATCTACATTTAAGTAGATATTTATTTTGCTCGCCAAAAATAACTTGCGCCATCATAGTAGGGGCTTGAAATGGACTATCGTCAAAGTGACACGAGACATTAGAGATGTAACCACAAACTTTGTGGTTAGATTAAAAGGATAATTGTTCTAGTTAACGCCACAGTTAACTCTGTACACGCTATTCAGCTGTAGTTAGATTATCAGATTTTATTATTACATTTATAAGGAAAACAAACACAGTTTTAAAAGTAACCTTGCTTGAACTTGGTTCGACTCTTCTGACATTTGTTAATCTTATTGTGCGAGTACTTAGACTTTAGAGCTTTTTTATTTTAAACAACCTTCATAATTATTTTAAGTGAAGTAAATTTGATTTAAATCTATGAAAATCTATGCTAACATTATGAATAAAACTTTTTGTTTAAGTGTACCAGGACAAATAGGACTTTTTAAATTGTATTTACAAAAAATATTCAGGGATTAGAATTGTATTTAAAGGCGTTACGTTAGCGTTTGGTTAAGCTAGCTTAAGGCCGGGACTCAATCAAAGCAGAGATGTGTGCGGTGTGCTGTGTGCTGTGCGAGAAGAGATGTTCAACTCGAGTGCGAGGCGTTGAGTGCTCAGTACGCATTCTAACACGCTCGCTGACATCGCTCACTGCACGTCACTCTCATCTATCGTCTGCACTGCGCGTCGTCCGCGCACAACTCACATCTCCGCTTCCATCGCGCCATACAAATGTTATACATCTCCGCACAGCGATCTCCACTGAAGCTGAGCGGAGAGGAGATGTGTCAATTATACAATTCTATTGGTTGTTTAAAAAACATCTCCTCTCCGCTCGTCTCGTCTCCGCTTTGGTGGAGTCATAGCCTAAAAATTGTTTTAGGAGAGTTCAATCATATCTAAAAAATCTGCTGCTGTACGTACTATTATGTGGACTGACGCAGGTCATGCTGGTTTATAAAAGACTGAAAATTTAGGGTCTTACGTGAAGCTTGTACATTCTACAGCATTAGCTACAAGTATACGCTATACATACTAAAACCAAACGTACACATATATGTATAATATACATACCAGATGTCTAGTGTTGGACATTAGTGTTCTTCGCTGTAGATTTATCAAAAGACTAAATCTTCATTCTTTTAAACTTGCTTTCAACGCTCTTGCGGTGAGCCTTTATGAAACTACTACCATCTCGTAGCTACTATAAAACGCCTTGCCCTCGAGGAGCTCTTCGAAACAACACGCACTCCTATTGTCCATAATATCACTTTATTATTTTAGCGTAAATTTTAGGACATTATCAAATTCGTCGCGACCATTCACGCGACGTTTTATGGCCACTGTAAACCCTGTTATGATATAGTGACCATTGAATTACAATGTTGATAATTATCGTGGAACTTTATGTGTGACTACGTTTTAGAATATATTAAATTTAATGCGCCATTCCGGTTTTGATTGTGATTTGGATCGATGTGAATTGTAGCATGAGTTTGAAAATAAATGTTTATAGCTTTATTTTTGTGAGTAATTAATAGAACAGGGAATACGTTCTTAACTGTCTATCAAATGCTTAAAATAGTATTTTTTGTAATATAAAGCGTCCATGATTAAAAGTAAAGTATTATAATAAGCCTATAAAAAACACCGTACACAATCTGTAGACGCGAACAAAATGGAGGAAGATGCAGTGAAAAAATTACAATACAATAGTATTTCACACAAAAATTCATTGTATAAAACCTAAAAATTCAACGTGTGAAGTTAAAATATCAAATCACTTCAGTCCGAATTTCGATAGCTCGCATGGTTTACATCGTAAACAATGAGAGCCCGGGAGCGTTGAAAAAGCTGGTTTTAAAAATCTGAGCCTCAATGCCAACACCCGAGCCATTACCTACATTGTCTTTGTCGGTTGAAGTTTCCATCGCCATTATCTTTCATCTCGTTGAAAGGAGCGGGGAACGACCACCCTTTTCCGTCGTCGATGCATATTCCTGATTATTAATGCTTGTTTTTTGTGTCTTGCCCCATTGTTTTACACCTAATGGCTGCGCGGAACGCGGCATGTGTCGGCAAGAATCGCAAGGGTGATGCTCGCCCTAAGTGGAGCAAACAACGAACAAAGACATCAAACAAATGGGTAGTGTTTTAGAGTAATTACGTTCGCTTCCGTGCGAAACGAGAGGTGCATGAAGCAAGCTTTCCTCCTACCTCCGTACCTACGCTCCTACGACACGAAGCGGGATACTAATCGCTTATTATTTCGCCCCTTTTTTGTTGCGTGTCGGGGAAAATGATCAATGTTACGGTAAACTCCCTTTTTACTCGGTTTTCCTAAACAATGTAGAACAAACTTGCATTATTGTGACAAGCAAAAAGTTACGCCTTTACTAGTTTTCCATTACGATCTCGAGTTACATAGACGGTACGTGACTCGTAAACAAATCTCGGCATTAAAAATTCGCTTTAGCATAATCGTAAGCACATCAGATAGTTATATTTACGCGGCAATAAAGAAGACAGAGGCGTCATGTCAGCAGCGACGTTTACGCCATGAGTAGCTGCCCTCGTAAATTTAATATGTCATCTCTTATATTAAAATGGTCGTTAAGCTAATAGCTGCTCCGCCTTCCCGCATGAGAACGATAGGGTGATACTCTCGCTTTGGACTTTAAAAATTACTCCACAAAAACGCGTTTAAAATGTCTACTCAATTTTTCAAGAAAGTAACTTTTTCTTTAATCACGAGTAAGTAATTATACATTTTAAGACTAGCTTATTTTTCACCGAAATCATAGTGAAAGCAATAAAGATCATTAAAACTGTTTAAAATGTTATTCTACATTTAGGAAATTCATTATCTGTCTCCCAATATTTACTCGCCTACAAAATTATTCCCCTTCTCGCAAAATCTTTGTTAATACAGAAACAAACGCGATTATAAATGAAAAGCAATTGAAATTTCCATCACATTTAATTTGCGCGTCGTGATTTAATACAAGTAATTTTAACAAGACATCGCTATCCAGTATAATTGTGTACTAAACGATTGTATAATTATTAACTGTGAGGAAGAGGCTCTCGGCGCTGCATTTTGGAACATAAATACGAGACTCCATTAGTACGCTCACAACAAATTCACGTCACTCCATTACGTCCTTACACATTACTCCCTTAATTGCTTCCGCTTACCATGAATTTTAACAACAAAGCACCGACGGCCCTCAAAATGGGTAAAATATAGTGTAGTTTAGATTTCACCTTCTAACATCAATTTCTATTTGGCGGATTTAAGCGTGCTGGGGACACACACACCTGTGTTTCTTTATGGGGTCACACCTGTTAAGGCCGAGCACGAAAAATGGGGTTTACGAAGTTCGTGTCGAAGAGAATTCGAGGTGAACGATCCGATCCGATGCGTAAGCAAGTTTGACGGCTGATGACGTAGTTATACACTTCGATGGTTTCCGGCCGAGGTACGAGCTAAATAATTCATTTTGGAGTAATAGTGGCTTAACCGGTTGCGTTTTTATAAGTTTTAGAAGCCATATTTTCTTGAAACGATCATTTAATTGCAGGCTTAGCCCGTATAATTAATTGTACCTATACCAGGTTTTTTTCAATAGTTATGTAGAGGACAATAACTGCAGCTAATAAAACTATAGTAAAACGAGCACAAAAGACACCATCACTGTATTGAATGTAAAGCAGAAGTGGAGACAGGAAGGACAAAAGAAACTAAAACATTCTACTTATTTAAAAAATAGCATAAAAAAACATAAAGTTTACAGAAAAGTATTTACATTAAAATACAATAAAGAGATCGCCAACAAGTTTATATCAAACTGTATGTATTAGTGTATCTTATATTATTATTATGTTATGTATGTATTAGGATTTAGGTATTAAATGTATTCGAATTTTAGCTCGTTATGTAAGTATTTATTATTTGTAATAAGTTTTTTTTTTTTTTTTTTTGTCAACTCTCTTTTGCTACTCACTCCGCATTTTCTATTTTTTTTGTTTTATTAATTCCTCTCCAGAAGAAAGGGTTGCCTGGAAGAGATTGCTATAAGCAATAAGGCCGCCCTTTGTTGCACTATTTTATGTTGTTGTTTTTTTTTTCCTCTCTGTGTATTTTTGTTTTCTGAATTGTATTTTAATGTTAACAATAAAGTGTTTATCTATCTATCTAAGTCCACTGCAGGACGTAGGCCTTAAATTGTCATTTGGCCATATAAACCGCACTGGCGCTGCGGGTTGATGGATTCATATAAACCATCGAATTCCGGCTTTGGACGTACTCGTATGTAGGACTAATTATTTAAGTAGGTAACTAAATACAATACTACTTTATAAAACTGTTTTAACACCTACCCATTACACAGTCTGTTGCAAAAAGTTTGCCCACAGTTTCGAAACTTAAGAGGATCGTGAATCGACTAGTGTTTTCGCGCTTTCTGTAGAAAGTAGTCTAGTAGTAAATTGTAACAGAATTTTATGATTTTGGTGACAATCGCCTAAGTAAGAAATAATATATTGCACGACGTACGTCTTATTTTTTTAGAAAAGTCAACATCTTGTGTAAAAATATAACCTTTTAGAGGCTTATAACTGTAAGATCATTTAAAAAACTGTAAAAGCTAAGGCGTATAAGCCTAGCGATTGATGTGCTGATTACATGGAAAAAAAACACACTCAAATTGAATAATATTTAGAGGTAGATAAATGTCTCTGAATAGGTGTCTTCTATAGAATACCTACAGAAAAGCGTACACACATGATTGTTATCAAAATGTTTCGCATTTTATTACCTTATTATTTGAATAACATCTTATGTAGAAATTACAATAATATATGACAATGATTCTCAATGTTTCAAATATTCATCATTTCAACTTTTAGATGATCTCACTCAAACTACTTAGTTAATTTTACTAAGTTCAATATCTATAATCACGTTTTGTTATACGCAAAAAGTTAGAGTCAAAGACCCTTTCATGCTCAGGAGTTATTAGTAGGTATGTAACGCTAGACGCAAATCTAATGAGAAATCTTTCTAACGTACGAAAATGGTATCTACAATTTGACTATCTTAAATTCTGCACATTTCGGCACATTTGGCGCGGGTTTATTTTTTAAGTTCCCGTACGGAATATCTATCTGTGTCACAAAAGCGAAGTTAGAAGTTTCTGTAGATCGACCAAGTTCCGCATATAAGCAACTTCTAACGTGTAAGACTTGAGAACAAATTTGTTTGGCTTTATTTCTTACGCCGAACGTTACTTTTTATTGATCAGTTTTTGTAATTTGTATTTATCATTTCATTGGTGGTAATAAATTAAAAACAGACAGCATGAAAGTGTGCTGGATGATACTTAGAAAGTTAAAACCATAGTAAAAGATTTAATGTCCTTAAACACCGGCTGTAGATTAAACTATCCCAAGCTACTTTTTAGTTTCATTTTTGAATTACAGAAGAGGGAAACAGTAACTTTTATATTAGGTACTGTTTTGTTTTTATGAAATGATTTCTGATGTATACTTTTGCGGCGCTGTTTTTGACGATATTAAGTATATATTATTGAAGCTAACGCTTTAAACTTTACTCGTTTGTTTTTTACCTTCTATCAGTCATAGGACGTCCACTGCTTGACATAGGCCTCCCTTAAAGATCTCCAATAAGACCGGTTGGTAGCGGCTTGTATCCAGCGCGACCTTGCGGTCTTAATTAGGTCATCTATCCACCTTGTGGGACGTCCGTCCTACGCTGCGCTTGCCGGTTCATGGTCTCCACTCGAGAACTTTTCGACCCCATCGGTCATCAGTCCTTTTGTTTGTAGCAATAAATAACTCCTCTACATGGGTACACACTTCGTGGTGTAGTATTTAGTAAGCGTGCCTATTACACAGAATTGTTGGAATTTCACACCACTGGCTTTTCGGTGAAGAAAAACATCGTGAGGCAACCTGCATACTTCCGTAGAAGAAATTCGATGGCGTATGTGAATCCACCAACCCGCACTGGGCCAGCGTGGTGGATATGGCCCAATCACCCTTCGTGGGTAGGCCTACGTCCTGCATTGGACTATTAAAAAGGCTGGTACAGTACAGTACAGTGCCTATTACATGTTGACTATTCAAAGCATAAGTTTAAGCCTTGCAAAAAATATGTAAGTCAGAACATGGAGGCGCGAAAATCCACAAATCGCTACGGGTTTCGCAGCTATTTCACGCGCTCGCGGCTTGGGTATATCCAACACAATAAATAATGGGTATTAATATACCCAGTATTTTCTAAAAACCTATCTCAACTACCCTTCTGATAGCTTCCAAGTACCTCGGCTAAACATTTGCAAAGGCAAGGTATCGCATTTTTCTCTCCAATCGTGCATGGGGGAAACAAATGGTTTCCGTTTAGGAAATAACACTAAAAGTAGGCACATTTGAAATTGCCACTTAAATCTTGGGATCCTCAATGGCCATTTTTCTTTGCGTCTCAGCAGACCAATCGGTGAAGAGTGAATAGTATTTCGTTCCATCTCCATTTCACTATGTAGTTATAAAGTTGTATTTTAAAATTTACATATTTTAAGTAATGTGCTCTATTTGTACTTACGTAGGACAGTAGTATATTGGCAGACTAACAGTTGAAGAAAAATTTATTTAGTATTCATTCCTTTGAATACCATTTTTCCGTACAGTTAAAAGCTCAAAAGTATTGGTGTCTTATGCCAACCAATCAGTAGAAAATTAACAAAAAAATAGTTTTTAAAATCAAAGACGTAATAAATTAATTTTAAACTTACAACTAGTAGTGCTCATAGCATAGTTTGACTAGATGTTTGACAGCGATTACCAAAGTTAAGCTACATTTGGCACGGTCAGTCTTCGGATAGGTAACCGTGCGGACGGCATTTCCGACAGAGCGCTACCGTGGCACGGATGACATGTTAAATTATAAATTCCGGTTATTCTAACCGTTTAGCGATGTCAGAGGCTTAAAGACGGCTTAAAAACTGACAACAGGCCTTGCTACCTGGCTTTTACGAACTTACTTCCATCTATTCATCCACTTATCCATCTATCAGCCGAAGGATGTCCACTGCTGAACTTAGGTCTCTCCTATAGATTTCCAATAAGGCCGGTTGGAAGCGGTCTGCGTCCAGGGCGTTATTCCTGCGATTTATTATTAATTTGTAAATCTAGTCGTTGGACGTTCTACGCTGAGCTTGCTGGTCTGTGGTCTACATTTGAGGGCTTTACGGTCCCAACTTACTTACCAGGCCAAAAAATACTTACGAATTTTCTCAGCCGAAAACAAAACAGCCTCGTTTCCCCTACTTCCAGAACAATTACAACCAACAAAGTCCGCATACGTTTCCTAATATCTATTCGTCTTTTACGCTAAGAGTGATGGGTTCACACCCCTCCAGCTTCGAACAATCAATCACAAGCTTCACCGTCGTGATTACCATAAACTTCCCGTTTTAGCAGGACCCAGGCTTCTTCTAAGCTCCATCGATCCACCCGCGGCCATTTTTGCGCCTTCCACATAAAATATATCAAGTGTGACCGTCCTTTTTCAATGAAACTTGCAATTGGCAAGTTGGGAAGATTTCGGCGGATTTTATCCTCTGAACTTTTCCATTTAGATAAATGGCTGTTGTAATGGCTTGTAGATTATATTATGTTATGTGTACGCTATCTGCTTAGTTATTTGCATGATATATGGACCTTTGTGCAAGTATATACGTATATCAGCATCATAATCATCATCTCGATAATATCATCTAATATTAAGTCTCGAGCATCGACGTAGGGTGGCGTGTCTGTCAGCTTACTATCGGATACACTTCGGTGAGTGCGCCCAGGAGTTGCACAATCTGCCCCCCTAACGCCTAAAGCAATAGCGATCGTAATAGCAATCGTTTATGACTTCATTTTAGTCATTTGGCACCGCCTATCAAAGTTTCATTCAAAGTTTTTCATTCAACGATTGCTTTCGCAATCCGCGCAAAGCAATTGATGGCTAACGTCACATAGGCGGTGCCAAATGACTAAAATGAAGTCATAAACGATTGCTATTACGATTGCTATTGCTTAGGCGGTAGGAGGGCTGGTCCCATCTGCCCCTTTTTTCTATCGTACGGCTAGACAGACGCGACCAAAGCGCCACCCTTTTATGGTGGACATCCCACGCGTTAGAACCAAGCGTTTTGAGTCCACATTCCTCATACGAACTGCCAGCATGTGGAACGTTTTGCCTGAGTCTGTCTTTCCGCTAAAGTACAATGTAGGTGTCTTCAAATCTCGAGTAAATAGGTATCTTCTAGGTAAGCGTGCTACATCCTAGACCGCATATCTGCTTAACATCGGGCAGTGTGTAGTCAAACGCTAAACTATTTAAAAAAAAATGAACACTGCTCTAAATGCTGAACAAAAGCCTGTCCTAATAATAATACTTATAGGTCTCATAAGTATACATTTAACATGGTAGAAGTTGGTGTATGTTATAAAAAACTAATACTCTCAGTGTCATCATCCAATATCAAAAAAATCTCCATAAAAGCATAAACGAAACCAGGCTGCTAAAAATCTAAATGATTGTTTCCTTTAATTGTGACGAAAACTTCAACTAAATAATATGATAACATGTCTTATGGGGTCAAAAAATGATTGATTACCCGAATTATAACCATATTTACAGCAAACATACGGACAGACGGAGACATAGAATAGGGTCCCGTTTTTACCCTTTGGGCACGGAACCCTAAAAAAGTATGCAGCTGAAGATCAAAATGATATATTATTATTCTTATTTTTCTTTCATTTTTCTTCCTACGAGTGACAAAAACAGCACCTAAATACCAGGATAACATGTCTTAAAGAAGAGTCGGGGAATCATTAATAACCCGGACTATAACTATATTTCCCGTCTGGCTCAGGATGCAACGGTTGTCGCTAACGAGATTTCGGCCCCACCCTTACAGTCTTAATTAACGGTGAGGTTTCTTACCTCAGGTATAATTTCCTGGTATATGGAACTGCTCGAGTGACTGGCGATAGGTGATAGGCAATCTTACCGACGTAGCATGCATTATAGAATGAATGAATTTACCAAAAACATAAATATATCACTACATAGTATAAAATAAAATCGCTTACCTGTCTGACTGTCTGTCTGTCTGAATCCTTAATAGGGTATTACAGTCATTTTTGAAAAGTATCTCAGTTAGATTCTGTTGTTCTAATAAACCACTAATAAATTCCATAAAAAAATCAATCGTTAAGTGCTTTAAAAATGCATTATAATTTTACAGTTTCTAAATTACGCACGTATGAAAACGATAGATGTCTTTATTTAACTCTGTGGTCATGAATGACGTCACTAGGCTATGTAAACAAAGCGTGTTAACATTTTTCACGATAGTGTCTTTGTTTGTAAGTTTGAGATTTAAGTTGAAAATGAGTTATTGTAAATGGTTAATAATGAGTTATCGTTGGTGCGCTGTTCCTGGAATACTAGATTACAAACACCGGACAAAATATTCAATGTTTACATAGTCGTATGACGTCATAATATAGCGGCGACTATTTTATGCACAATTTAAAAAAATGGAATATTTTGTATTGATTTTTAAAATTTACTTTGTTATTTTACGATTTAAGACGAACATTTTCCGATTGCTTTTTGCCTAAGCTATCTCAAAAATACATTTACAGATTTTTCTCTTTCATAGTAAAATACGCTATTGCTTTTATCTTTAAAACTACGCAACGGATTTTGAAGCGGTTATTTTTAATATATAGAGTTGTTCAAGGGAAAGGTTTATGTGTGTAATGTGTGCCTCCTGTGCGATGCCGGGGCGGGTTGCTAGTAATATTTAACATATTAAATACAGTGTATGTCGAAGTGATAGTTTTTTTACAGCGATTATGTATTATGCTATTCAATGTGCCAATGGGGATTACATTTCGGGACTCTACTCACTTGCAGTGGGCTTCCAAATTAACTTTATTTAAGTTAGTATGCCAGGATGATGAAAAGTACATACAAAATAACAGACATGAACCGAAAATCGCTAGTGGCATATTTATTTTTAACCGGTTCGTAAATATAGTTAAGTAGAGCTCTTTGAATTATCTATTTGTATTTTTACAATCAGTTGAATAAAAGACAAATCAAATAGCATATTTCTTTATTAAAAAGGGGCCAATAGCGATAAGCGCCATATTATCACGTTTTTGACCGACGAACAACCGGAGCAGGTATACAATTCGACGCGTATGTATATATATATATTTTTATGTATAACCACGCATAACTTTTTTCATAGTAGTCCGATTTCAATAATTATTTTTTTATTGGAAAGAATATACTTTGAAATTGGTTCCATTTAAATTTTATTGAAATCGGCTGAGCCATTTTTGATAAATCAACAATATCCGTGCGAAATATTCGCGAATTCTGTACACGGGTGAAGTCGGTCATGCTTATTTTTGCAAAAGATAATCTTGTTAACTATACCTACATAGGTACAGCGACATGCATGTCCCAATCCAATCCGACGAGATCCTCCCTGAGTCAATCACTATCATTTTATTGCAAGCGCGTAAAATTTTATAGCCATTAACATGCCCTTATTAACCTACTTTCACGCTGACAGATATTTCCATATCATTTCACGCAATAAACTTGGTCCATAATTTTATTATGACACGAAAGTATAAAACGGCATTACAAAAGATTTTCCGAGTAGAAATTTATTAATTCCGATCCTAATCGGACGGCAATCAGTATTTAAACAACTACCTAATTTCCTATGTCGGTACGTACATATATAAATTTAATGGTCATAAAGCACACGGCACGCAATTTCGAAATGACGCAACTAACTTAAGTCGAAGGGAAGGACGTAAATTACGGCTCAACAGGCCTTTCCGGCCCCTAACGATTTCCACTCGAACTTAAATTTGAAGCGTGAAAGAAAATTAATTAATCACACATGGCGCTAGGCGGTGTGCACATGAACGCACCATTCGCCAGCGCTGCGGCGGCTGTGTGAACACGCCTCGCGGATTGCAAATATTATACCGTGTAATGCCTTAATACACGTGTGCTCATCTCTACCATGTAAGCTCTAAAACACCGTAACATCTAATAACTCTACGCCTGGCTCAGCGAAGAGCTTCAAATGAATTGGCAGCTCAATATGACATTTGTAGGTAATACTCTACCCTAATATTTCAGAAAAGTAAATCTTTGTTGTGGACGGACAGAGCAAGGGAAAGTTTCAAAGAAGTTAGCTACATCAAAACATTAATAGACAGTTTGACAACCGCAGAAGACGTCAAACTATCAAATAAAGAGTTTCGCTTGAAGCGACTTTATTGAGACGCAAAAATGTCATGTACGTTACGTTACGACACGGAATCTACAAAAGGATTACTGAGAAACAACAGGCGCCGTTTGATCTAATCCGTATTAGAACGATGTAAAAAATACAACTTAGTCACTGAAACCTTCCTAGGAAGTTTGGAACGCGTTCCTCTGAATCGAAGCGGTAATTCAGCGAACTTACATTATTTTCATATGATAATGCGCTCGCTGTCTGATGGAAACCGGGCGGGTCGGTAATCCCGTATAGATTGAGGAAGTTGAACATCGGGGGTATCAGGAGAGATGATTTAAGGAGAAGTCGTAAAGTATCGTAAGGAGGCGCGCGTAATTGAAACAGTGTCTGCGTAGGGAGACAATAAAGTAGTGAGGTCGGTGAGGACGCGAGGGCGCGGGCGCGTCATCAATAAAGGCCATACGTTAGAGCGAGCCGGTTCATTACCGCGCGCCGTGCGCGGTGTCTCCACATCCCCATTACGGCGGAGTTAGGAGACGCGAGCAGCGATAAATACCGGCCGAGAAACCCTGGTTTATTTCTTGCACACAATTTCATTTACATTAGAGGTGCTGAACCGACTCTCCTCGAGAGAGTCGTATGGAAGTCGCGTTGAGATTCATGCAAAACAAGTTACGAGCGTCGGGACCGCGTGCCGCAGGCCTTAATCTAGTCGACGGCAGCCTCGGCGCCAATCTACCTACTTAATTACTACTAATTGCGCCGACTTATACTTGTACATGCGTCATAAATTTTCTCGCCGTTTCAGCTATTAATTTGACGCATCCACTGTGATATTTTCACGATATATTTACGTCGAAATTGTTTTCTTGCAAGGCAATTTTTGCTTGAAACAATTTTAGTAACGGTTTTCGAAAAGTAAACGGGTTTACTGCGTATAAAAAGTGAGTTAATTTAAAACTGCGCTCATGTGACTTTTAGATTTTTAATTAAGAGAGCATAGCGCATTTATGAATACAAAGAGCTGATTCTCGGCAGAAGGCAACATCTAATTTTGCAAATTGAAGCTGCGTTAACACGGCACGGCCGCAGACGGTGGACGACCAACAATTACTTTAATGCAAACTGCACTCATACGCCCCTAACGCTCGATATATCGTTTACAATTTTATTTTGATTCTCAGCTATTTGCTGGTACATTCTAGAACGTAAAATTCTTTTATAGGTAAGTAAAGTTATATTTACAGAATGGATTTAAAACTATAGATACTTATGACTTCCACAATGATTCAAATTATTATCAAATCCCACTAATATTATAACTTCAGCATTCAGCATGTATGGATGTTTGTTACTCTTTTACGCAAAAACTACTGAACGGATTGATATGAAACTTTACAATAGTAATGCTTATGCATCAGAATAAGACATAAGCTGTATTTAATAAAGATATTGCGTGAAATTAAGTTTGCCGGGACAGCTAGAGGTATCATATAAATAGGATGTTTGATAATATTTTAAATCGTATCATAGTCTCTTAGTCTCAAATATTCTATTAGATTACACTATTTATTAACGTTTGTTTACTTTTCATGAAACAATTAAAATACTGTAACGACAGTGAAATAAATGATACGTCACAGAGATACCAGAGTGATAATGTGGTCTATCGATAAAGGAAAGAAAGAGATGAGTTAGAAAGAGACATGAAAAAGATCTCGACTCAGTGGCCAGTTGTAGTGTTTTTCTTTCAGTGATTTCAAATTTCAATTCATATTTGACAGTTTTGACAGCTCTAAGCAAGATTTTGCATACATTTATGTGATACCTATCACACATAGCTATTACAACTAGAGAGAGCGTTTTTGTCGCTCGAGGCAATTCTCTACCACAAAAATGTATGCAAAATCTTGCTCAGAGCTGTCAAAACTGTCAAATATGAATTGAAATTTCACACCACTGAGAGAAAACACTACAACTAGCCACTGAATCGAGATCTTTTTCATGTCTCTTTCTAACTCATCTTTTTCTTTTCTTTATCGATCGACCACATGATCACTCTGGTATCTCGTATAATTTCTGTAGTAGGTACCTACCTACTACAGATTTGAAATAAGTACAGTGACACGGCCCAGCGATCATTTATTTTTGGGGTTTTAGATGTAACATTCTTTAGTATTTTATCAAGTGTTTATCAGTGCTACAAATTAGTTAAGCAGTGAGTCAGCAGTAATAGTGTTTAGTTACAATTGCAAACGGTCGGTAATACCGCTGAGTGTCTGCCAATACCAATTTGCTCGTTTTGCTTTCGCCTTGCTACTTACTTATCTTGATCACTTATTTAGATGAGACTGTATGCCGAGAAATTACCTCTTATTTACTTATACTTTTCATCAACCTTCACCAACTTCCAAAGAGAAGGAGGTTCTTCTCAATTAATCTTATTTTTTGCTCTAGTGATTGACTTCTCGATTCGTCAGTTTATTTTTTTTTGGTATCTGTAGAAGAATATAGAAGTATATAACAAAATGATCCCAAATAAACATTATTTAATTTGTTTCAGTAGTTTTGAAGTATTTTTAGAAAATTGATTTAAATTGCAGAGCCTATGGAAATCGAATGGCAAAATTGCTTCTTTCGCTCGTGTATTCGTCTTGAGTTTGTTTGTAAGAAAGCGATTATTACACTTATAAAAAATAATTATTCTTGACTTCATTCTAAGTTTTACAGACATACAAAATGAAAAAGCTCTTAAATGATTTCATTTTTGTGTTTGAGTAGTGTTGAGAGTCTCGAAGTCGTGTAGTTTATTCACAAAACGGTGCACAAAAATCTCTACGATGGCATACATATATATCTGTATCATATCTATCTATAACTTTTTTTTATAAATTCAGTTTTATTCCATTCTATAAAACTCATAACAATGTTGCCAGTCGATCGATTTCATTCAGAAATAGCCACGGGCGTTTGACAGGCTTCCTTGGTCCAATGAATGTTGCACGCGCTGCACCGTATATACCCCTTAATACTTAATGCAGTACATTTCTATGACGGTAACCAACGACTTCATACGCTATAGACGTCACATAATATTCATTAACGGCGCTGACTGCACAAATGCTTGACCAAGGCAAACGTTTGTCTTTTTCTGCTGAGATATTAACAGAACAGGACAAAAAATTGTCTTGCCTGACTATACGCAATTGGATGCAGTAATGAGTTTGTATTGACCAAATAATTTGTCAGAGTCAATACACGCTGTGTGAGAGACTCAACGCAGCGGTAAAGCTCAGTTTCAAATCTTTGCTAAGATGGGAGAATAAATTTGAAAATTGATTGCACGGATAGTTGAAGCAACATTATTATTGCTTTATCAAAAATAGCTCAGCCGATTTCAATAAAATCGAAATAAAACCAATTTCGAAGTATATTCTTTCCAATAAAAAACTATCAAAATCGGATCACTACATAAAACATACACAAAAAAATACGCGTCGAATTGATTACCTCCTCCGTTTTGTCGGTTAAAAATTACGAACAAAATAGTTTTTTAATCAAATCACAGTTAATGCAAAAATGCAACTTAGTAAATAATATAGCTCCAACACAATGAGCTGATAACTTTCATAAGCACGTTTGTGCTAATGTGTTTTCTAATATCTGATTGCATAGTCGCGGTTAATTCATTTCTATGGCACCACTCCGATAGAAAATTCTAAGTCAATGTGACGTGAGGTATATTATTACATCCTACTAATATTATAAACGCGAAAGTTTGTGAGGATGGATGGATGGATGGATGGATGGATGTATGGATGTTTGTTACTCTTTCACGCAAAAACTACTGAACGGATTGAGATGAAACTTTGCAATAATATAGCTTATATATCAGAATAACACATAGGCTATAAATTATAATGATATATAGCGTATGCGGGCGAAGCCGCGGGTAAAAACTAGTAAAATATAACACTACGTAGTGTATTTTACTGCGGTGCTATTTGTATAGCCGTAATGACTTTCCTTTGTACAATGCAGGTCGATATTCCTGCAATCACACATACGATTATTGGTCCAAAGGGTATATTTTGTTGCAACATTTACATAACAGTTGTATAAAACAAACATACAATGATAAAACAGTTTTATTCAAAATTTAACTTATTTTTCTGGTACATATATATTTTTTTGGTTGCTCAGATTATTTCAATAAAAAAAAACGGGCAAGTGCGAATCAGGCTCGCACACTGAGGGTTCCGTACAAATCCAGAAAATTTCACAAAATGTGGGATGTAAGTTGTAAAAATCTCTATACTTATAAGCATCGACATTTTTTTTTTACTTTTCTCCTCATACATCGAAAATTACACATTGTTAAAATAGTTAAAAACTTGTTTAAACATGTGCTAATGAAGTTCTTGTATATGATACCTTACATGATACGATTTACTCACTTTGAATTTTATTTACCATTACCCATACTTTGAGACTTTTGAGGCCCTATTTTTTTGTGATTTAAATAAAAATGTACAGTTTTCAGATTTATTCCTATATTTGTACATCGGGAAGTACCCTGTAGGTTTTGATTTTTGTGAGTGTCGAAATATGCGGTTTTTACGACATAAACGGCTCTTACTTTTTTAAGCGATAACTGAGAAGTTTTTCTTTTACACGACTGCAAGAAACTATAGATATACGTATGCAGTTTAAATTTCAACTCGATATTTAACGCGTTTCCGAGATAAAGAGTCTTGACATACACACATACGGACAGACGGACGGACAGACAGATAGACGGAAATCAAAGTGATCCTATAAGGGTTCCGTTTTTTCCTTTTGAGGTACGGAACCCTAAAAACAATTAAATGTATTCGAGGTTATTTTTCATTGACTTTAGCTCTTCTGGGGAAATTTCGAGATAATGCTCATCATTTTTAATACCAATTCTATGGATATAATAAGTAAGAATGCGTGTCGTGTAGTGAGTTTTTTTTACATGTAATAATCCCTTATGTACGAGTATAATGCCTAGATAGCAAGTACCTACTTGTTTCTTCGCCTCTACGGCCAATAAAATTTCTTAAAAATGACGACATAAGATTTAGACATCCACACTACGTAATATTACGCATTATAAGCACACAGATTTATTTCTCACGTCTCGATATAAAATGTATGCAATTTACTAGAGGCTGGGGGCTATCTGCGATGTGCATGTAGCGGCGACGGTGCGACGGCTCGATCGCATATATCTGATTTGAATTTGGCGCATTACGGCCCATCGAGCTCCTCCTTCCACCTCGCACTTCACCCTCTCTGTAAACACTCCGACACTTTAAGCAACTGTGTCGAAATTCGACAGAAAACGTCGATTCCCGCTTATCTTATTCCTTCGAACAACAGTTACGTAAATATGGAGAGAGCTCCCGGGGTGCGGCGGAGTATTTCATTATCCGTGACCTGTTGAGCGCAAGATTTGTGACTCATCTGCTTTACGTAACTCTTTACCTACGTTTTTTTATAAAATATTCTCACTGACATACTTCGGTAACATTTTCGAGAAAATCTCTTGAGAATGTGGAGCTTGGAAAACCTTAAAATTACGTTACCTTTACATTTTTATCGCAGCCGAAGTGTGATTCTGGGAGCTCTCACCATAGCCTCCGGTTCTCACGCCCCGGCTTCCGTTTAGCGGCAATCAGGGCCTGACTTGCGACGCTCTGTCAATACGACGGCGAGAGGTTTCCCTGATAAACTTATCTAGCCCCCTCGCTCACCCCGCCGCCACCCCCTCTCGTCTCCGTTTATCGTTCACGTATGTTCGTACGCTACCCCTGCACTGCATTACCCGTACAAAGTTGCTTGCCTTTTGCCTCTTCGACTTTTTACATCAGTGCGTTAATCACTGCTTAACATAAATATATACCTACATATACTTATCGAAGGGAGGTTCTTTCAGCTCGTAAAGGCTTGAAAGCGAATGAATGTCATTTGTTTATGGCGTCGATATAGAGGCATTCGGTCAGAAACAGCAACGATATTTCATCCTTTTATAAAGTTGTCTATTTGGCCAGTTGCCCGCAGTCTGCCACGAGTATTTCAAAGGAAACAGAAATAAACGTACAAAGAAACAAACGCAAAATCTTATAAAATGCAGTTAACGTCAACACACATGCGACGGCGGACCGGTGAGCTTGTACACTTTAAGGAACTTGTTTTATTTCGTAGTTTCAAGCGTGGGAAGAATCTCGAATAATGTCCAAGTTTAAGTTCGCCGGGATTCTTTACATAATGTTCGTAAGGGGCGTCAGTATCGCTGTAGGTACTCGTAAATTCTTGCAGCCAGATAGAAGCACCTTTATTTTGTATCGTTTTAAAGCACCATCGTTTAATCTCAGCGTCTTTGTTACGAAGGGTCCACGAAAGCTCTGGGGTCGACGATAACTCATTGGCGTCTACAATATTACATTCAATATACCTCACCTTATACCTACAATTTGAATTCAAACAAACCTCGCCATAAATAGCTTCTACATTGAAACACTTTGTGAATAGTCGTAAAATCGTTCTCAAAGTAAACACTTTTCGAAGTTAATTTTAACTGATACTTAAGTAGGTACCTTTACAAAGCGTTGTGACGAATTCCAGATGGAAATACAAAATTGTCAATAATCTTGAAAGGTAGGAATAATTCATTCCGAAATTTATTGACCTTACTGTTTTACCTTAAAAGGTTTTCGCACAAAATCAATCGGGTGAAAATTTAATGACTGCCTTTTATATTTGTGTTATTGCCGTTTACGGTAACGTGGTACGGAGCGTGTAGTCGAAGCGGTGGGGCATAAACCTTGGTGTTTTCTCGCGAGACAATTAAATTTCTCATACGTCGTTGAGATTAGAAGGAGGCAGGTTAAGGGTGGCATTAAGCCGGCGCGCAGCCGAGCAGACCTCGAGTCCGCTCGGCTGAGCCAACATCTTCGCTTGGCGTCGAACACTCGATCGCGCAATCGATATATAGCCTCGAGGGCGCGCCTACATAGCGCCCGGCTAAATACAATTTACCTTTGTTATTTTTCGTGTCATTAAACTGCGTCGCGATCGGGATTGCGAACTCCGATGCGAATTGTTTGTGAGCTTTTGTTTCCCACTCCCGTCGGTGAGCGACCGACGACGCGACATCAATTAACGTCGAATCTCCTCACTGTATTTTCTCCTGGCCGTCCATATTGTTGGTGGATTTAAAACGAAATCATTTTCCACAGTGTTATTTGAATCAGATTTTGTTTGTGCCGATTTAATTGTGAATCGAAATTCGGCGGCCATATTTTGCCGTTTTGGAGCTAGGCTGGCATTTATCCGGCGTGTCCCCTCGGTTGCGTGTCGCAGAACAAATGGGGGTGGCCACGGAGCTGACGGCCTCTGCAGGAGTAGGCGCTTGTTCATTTGTAAAGCTTTGTCGGACTTGACAAATAGCGACTCTCACTACTTTTATGTCGCGGACGATAGAGAACAATTTAAAACGGCGAACTCTCTCCTCCGTCTCGACGAACTATTTCTTTGAAAATTTAATAAAACCACCCTAAAAGGCGTATATTTTGTTATAACGTCCCGGAGACATATCTCTTTATTCGAGCCATAACACTAAACAACGTTCTAAGTCATAATAATCTGGCTCCCAACTTTTATATTACATGTTGATTATGCAGCCTTATCTAGGCATAAAACTTGGTAGAAAGACACTCAGCGCCGTAAAGCCTCACTCACTCACTTCCCCGCGTTAATGCAAAAGCACGTAGTTTCATGTCGACGCAGAAAGTTGTGCAAAGTGCACAAAGTGCGCGAACGCCGTGGCAAAGCCTTCATTTGTCGGCTTGTGACGTCGCGTGACAAATGTGGACGGCGACTTTATGCACCCCGTTTCATCTGTTCTTCCCTGCACGCTCCGTAACTATTCTCACTACGAAAAATGGTACGATGAACTTCTTTTGAAAACAAATTATTTTGTTATTTTAACGAGTTTTTATTCAATTCTTAGGCTGACAAATAAGACCTCTGAGTGATCTATTTTAGTAGCTTTAATTTAAGCCTGTGTACTTTTCTGTAACGTCGGTAGCGAAAATTCTATTGCTAAAGGTTTGGGTTAGCGTAGATTGGGTAATTTATACTTGCCTCCTGCCCTCCTCTCGCAGGGCGGAGGAAGATACAGGCATCGGAGAGAGCCACACTGTTCGTTAAAATTACTTAATGGATCGATTAAGCGTGGGACGTAATTGTGAGGCAGTAATTTACGCCGCCGTGCCGCATTATCAAGATAGGTTTATTTCACTGTGTCCTTACAAAATTATTAGCTAAATTTGTAGCTAAATGTGTACGAGTCGTGAATGTTAACTCAACAGGTTATTTGACGTGACTTCATTATGAACTCCACAATAGGAAATAAGATGTGGCATAATGGCTCTAAATAATTACTTTAGACCTCGTAAAATTTGTCCTGCTGTATAATAAGTATTCAATGATAAGCTTCTTGACTTCGCAAAGCAAATTAAAATTCAATTTGTGACCCGAACCGTGAAGCATAACGGATTGTCGACCGATTTCGTCGCCTCCTTTCTTCCATAATTTTGCGAGTCACTCGTTCTCGAGGAGGTATTTATTCAGTTCTACAGAGTTCAATAAAGGCCCGACTCAGATCCGAGAGCTTATTATTTAGTCGACCTACAAACGAATTATGACTGCCGCTGCAGTTCGCTATGATTTATAATTTTGATTTTTGTATTGTATTGTTTCAGGTGGAATGCAAAAAGGCACAACCGAAAGAAGTAATGCTCCCAGCGAATTTGGCGAAGACGAGAGCCGCCGGACGCGGCGCGTACGGTGAGTTGCTAGGTAGCGCCGTGGCGGCCGGCGCCGGCGGCGTGAGATACGCTCCCTACCCCCTCCATGCGCCGACGCAGCTGCTGGTGGCGGGCGCGGGCGCGGCCGCGGGCCC
The DNA here is from genome assembly GCA_949316475.1 of Hypomecis punctinalis. NCBI lineage: Eukaryota > Metazoa > Arthropoda > Insecta > Lepidoptera > Geometridae > Hypomecis > Hypomecis punctinalis. The sequence goes on along the minus strand of OX438803.1, from coordinate 9,390,681 downwards.
GGCCGGCCACGCGGCCGCCTACCGCCGCGCGCTGGCCGCGCTGCGCCCCGCCCCGCGCCCGCCGCGGCCTGCCCTCACCTCGCTCACCATCCCTCCTCTGGCCTACTCGGTCTCCGAGCTGCTGGGAGCTCATGCCCTGGACTACTCCACGCTGTACTCGCCCCTCACTCATGCCACTCTGCCCACCCCGCTGCCTCTCTGATCCACAATCCTCTTCCAGCAGCATCCTCATCACCCTTTCTGAAAAGCTTCTCCGGTGTCTCGCCCGGTAGCGCTACTTTAGATGCTGCGTCGGCTCCCCCATTCCTTATTTTCTGAACATTCCTCTCTCTTCTCTTCCTGCCGAGCCTAAGTGACAAAATATACATTAAGGAAACTGATAATATCTCAAGTGTCTTATTTTAGAATTTGCCATTAGAAGACGAGTTAGTTAGCAGATTTTCGAAATGTGTACCAAATATTAGTCGAGCCATAGTATCAACTCTTATATTAGGCATAATATAATTTTATAAATGATCATTATACATTTTTAATAGAGACAGAAATTGAAACAATTTTCCTTAGGGTTTATAGTATTCAATATTTTCTACCAGGCAGTAGGCGCTTATAAAATTTGATTGAAAAATACACTCGTATTATAGATAGTAAAATATAGTATTGAGCCTGGTTATTCTGATTTTAAGTAGCTTTTATAAGAACTTACCAGTTCTGCTAAGTCTTGCCAGTTTTGCTACATATCCATCCATAAAGTTACTTAATTCCTTTTAGCGACAGAGTTAGTGATGTCATATATTGCGGCCAGTATTGAGGTGTTTGAGGGTATTTTCATAAATGATATTACATTTCTTAGCTCTATACCATGAATAGCTCACAGCTTGATGTCGGCTTTTCAAAAATGTTATCATTGGAAGAAAAGAGGTACCTATTATATTATGTGGATGTACTTATCAGTTGTAAGATACAACTAGTTGTTTTGTTTTTATACTTTGTTTTGTGTTGTAACTACATTAGGAATATTGACATTGAACTAAAGTATTAAAAGTATTATTGTGTTCCTAGTAATTTTAAAGTTTACTTAGGTAATTATATTATTTTATTCCTTACTTTTTAAATATTTATTTATATTGTGGTTTGCATTATGACTAAAATCTATGTTCACTATTAGTATTACTTTAGCTATATGTATACCTTCCAATATTTCAAGATTAACTGATACTGTTTTGACAGTAAAGTTATTGAATATATCCAAATATTATGTATCGACAGTAGTTTTGATATAACAATTAGAGTTAATTGTACTTATTAACTTATTGCGTAGGAGATTGCAGTAGTATATAGAATTAATAAATATCATTTTCTAAACTATTTGACTACGTCTGTTTGTTTAACATGTTTAGCTTTAGACTAACAATGTGTAGAATAGATTAACATGTCGCGTGGACGACCATCATCGAGTGCGGTGAACAGATGACACTAACATACCCCATGTAAAGGCACATTAGACATGTTTGGTAGTTTGCTATTAGAATTGTAATACTCTTTATATACATATTTATATCAATTATAATATCTACTTAGTGATCACGATAATTATATAAATCAATTGTATTCCAAAATTTTCTCGCCAAGCAAAATAGTGTCTCAGGGCACAGTAAAGTCATTTTTTCTATGATATTCTTATATAAAAACACTAAAAGAGAAACATAATCTAAATATAAGGTATAAGAATCGATCGATTTATGTAAATGTTTTTACATTTCTAGATTTCATGTGGTCATTGGGTGCTCTTCCTGACGGTAAGTTTATCCACAATTTTATTTTCAAAAGTTCACTTCACATTTTGCTATACTCGTTCCTGCATCAGTCAGATCATTCACGTGTCTAAAGAGCGTTTGAGATATGTATTTGTTTGTGCTAATCGGGGCTCGGTATCGTCGGGTGTTGTACTAATGAACTACTAATCTGTACGGTTAGGGTTACATGGACCGCCAGGACGTCTCGGCGTATGTACGCGTCGTACGTGTCCATCTCCGATTGATGGATCGCTTGGCCTGACAGATACACTATTTTGATTGGCAATAATATGATAAATGATCCGCCATAGTAATCAGATCAGCCGATGTGGACTCTCCGGCCATCGCTCATCTCACATTTCACGGACTCCATTTTGTCAACCGTTACCGAATGTGCAACGTACTCGTAGATGTTGAATAATCCGCACACGTATCGGAATAATGTTCTGTTTTGTTTCAGTTAGTTATAATGTTTGATTAGAGTAGTCCTGGTTGGTTTCTAATTTGTGTTACATAAATACAGTAGGTATCTCTTGCAGCCGAAGCCGTCCTAGTCCACTTAGATTGTGCTACATTAAATGTTTACTAAATACCACGCGCTGGACAATGTCCAAAGCGATGTCGTATGAACATGTACGATACATTCGCGTACCTTTTATGTGACGGCTCTATTTTAGAACCGGGCCACCGGGACACGTGTTACATACCGATGTTCAGTTCACTCATGAATCAGCATCGGCCGCGTACTGTTTCAATCAACTCTGCATTATATCGAAAGCATGCTATCCGTAAACTAACCCCGCTTTTCACATTGTGTTTATTAGGTGTAGTTATTAATGTGTGATCGTTTGTTGCGCAGGTTTCCCCGCAGCGTACGCCGCGTATGCGGCCGGACGTAGCTATTCGGGCTATCCTAGCTTCGGGCTGCCCTACCCAGCAGGTAATCCCTTGGCGAGCTTGCACCACCAACTGTCCGGCAATCACTACCACCACCTGGCGACTCTCCTGCCATACCACCCGCTCGAGCTCAGCGGGGTTTACAATGTACACGCCATGCATCTGTGAACTCGCGCCGGCGACAATGCATTCCACTAACCTCTCGACTATCGGCATACGACTCGCTTACGACTGCCATGCTCCTCATTTAAACAACACATACGCTAATTTTCGTAATCCTCTGTGGTGACGATGTCCTAACTTCTCATTTCGACTAACTCGCCGCGCGAAAGTTCGTGTGAACTCTCACTAACAACTTTACTAACAAGTTAACACCCCTAACAATGACTGAACCATCTAGATAAATCTGCCACGCCGTCAATTACAAAACGTCCATGTTTCGGGATGCTATGTATTGTTTATCTTCAGAATTTTGTCGAGACAATCCGGCCAATTGCGAGCGCCGCGTTTCATGTTTACAGACGATTCGCTCTAACGATTCTCAAATGCTACGCGTCGCGCGAACAAACATTGGCGAACACGTCTCGGCCCCGTCGCCCGCCGGGCGGCGCTAACGTCGCTCGAAACGCCTGCTGCTCATTAACAGCGAAAGCTTTTAAAAGAGATTTAAACAGATTCAAACAAAAGTACTAAAAAAGTGACGTCCTTTTTGTGGTGACTTCTATGTAAATCTCAGGGCGGACGAAAGAGAACTTCCACTAATTAAAAGTAGTCCGCGGACGCCGGTCGATCTTGTCGAATGAGACCAGAATGTTAATTTTTGTGCGGCTCTTATTGTTCTTTCGGGATTAGTTTGTTGCGTGCCTGAAAAACTACGTCGGATCGAGAATAATGGGGAAGGTAGGCTCAATGAAGCGGCTTGGTGAGCAGCAGCTGCACAAACAGCCTCGGTATTTGCCCTTACTCAGTATTGAAGCCGCCTTCTCTCAGACGTAATTACGCCACTAAGTCTTAGCCGTTTTACTTTCCCGGCGGGAGAACGGGCCCGCCTACCGCGCGCGAGACTTTTTCGCCTCACCGCCATCAGAACATGCGCTTTGCAAATACTTGATATTGGAAATCCTAATTGCACGTACAGAATTAAAGCGCTCATTTCGGCCAACGCGCCACTTATCGCGCAGTTTTCCCACTAAATATTAGTCGTACAAATCGTTCTGCATTAATTACTAACGAGCGGTTTACGTCACGCGAGAATCACGTTTTCCGTGTTCTTTTTATAAAACCTCGCCGTGTGTGGGTATTTGTTCAATTGTAAATACACATAATTGAACAATGGAGTGGCCCAATAATTACACAGGTGTCGCGACGACCCGTTTAAATTAATGGCGTTATCGAACGCAACTGGACACGCTCCACCAAATTATCCACCCGAAGAAGAACATTTTCAACACCGCTATTGGAATTTGGATTGTCCACGTAACGTAATCCAGTTAGCACACTAAAAGCAGAATACGACAGTAAATAAAGAACATTTTTACTAGCGCAGTGAACATTTTAGAGAGTTTCGTGCTGAAAGATACTGTAGAATGTCGTATCGAAATAGTGTTCGCCTTGATTAGATATAGTATATCTAGAGCCCGTACGCGACCAAGCGCTCGGCCACAATTAATGTGCGTCCATTTCGTCCATTAGCATTCCTCAGTAAACCTCATATTATTGGTAACGTCATCTATACTGGCAATATTTAATCAACATTAAATTATGAAGCAGCAGATATCCCTGTAATTGAATTTTACAATTCGGTTGTAAACGTCGCGCTTCGGACGCATTGCAGGTATTCCTAGTTTGATTTAAGTCGCATAAAAAGAGTGCGGGCGCTTTGATGCTCCAGATGCTGGCACAAAGTGCTGAGTTTCAAACTGCGACCCACAACTTCGTCGCAGCCTTTAATATGAAGCAGTCGCTCTCGCAAACTTGAAAAACAACTGCACGTACCTACATTCACAAGATTGACTGTTTTCGAACGTCGTAAACAACTTTGTCAGTTTCAAATGGAAAGGAATTATTCTTAAAAGAGTACTCCCTTGTTGCTCGCGCTTTAAAACAAGATCATCTCAAAAATTCATACTCTCTTGTAATATGACCTCAGAAAAAATACCGCCACTTGGGCATAGTTTGCACATAGTTTGCGGAATGACAGAGAATAACTCTAGGAAAAATTTCGAGTTGCTACTATTGTAACTCGCCGAGATACGTTCGAGAAGTATATTAAATCATCGTCGTCGAAAATGCAATTACAGAACCGCGATGGCAGAGATAATCAAGGCATTAATCGTTACAAGCTTGGAACAACTGAGCTCATAACCTGATTTGCATATTTATTGAAAATCGTAGTCCGGACTAAATTTTAGTAGAGACTCTCGGCGATAGACTTATAAAATTAGATTTACGTAGATATCTTCCTCTCTATATTTAGATATTAAATATTAAAATAACGGCAAGTAGGTAGATTAGCGTTTTTCTTAGGTGCCAGTTATAAATAATTATACAATTTCTATCTATGTAGCATGTTGTAGAGTGTGTAGTGTTTGGATTTTAGAAGTTATTAGGAATAGGAAAGGCTGAACACGACGCACTAATGAATAAAAAATAACATTTAAGCAAAATTAACAACGAGAACAAAAGCTATTGAGTTCTGTAACAAAACAACTGTGAATTCGTATTGTGTATACAGACGTACTCGTAACATAGTTTTGAATTTGGAATGACAATTTAAAATTGTAACAATATTATAATGTTGGTATAGATTCAAACTATCCGTATTAAATGATCATCTAACTAAACAATAGTTAAATTATATTATTTTTAAGATTACATTCTTTGTTACCTACGAGTAGATATATTGTTATAAACTTAGTGTAAACAATATTTTTTTGATTTATTATATATCATTATTGATAGCTATCGTAGTAATAGTTTTTAATATCTCGATCGTAAATCTGCTCATTCGTAGTAGGGACACTGTGTATATCCCAGTGCATGCATACAAAATGATTCTCTGAACCCGCCGTACAACGTAATAAAATTAATACAACAAGTAATTTATCCTTGTCTCTCTCCGCCCATACATTATCCTGACATTAAACGAGTAGATTCTCTTATAGCTGGTTACAACAATAACAACCACAAATAATTAATAAAACTTTTACGCATGTCGACAACAATGACGCGTTTATTCAGTCTACGAGTACGTAATAGCCTTGTTTATTTATTCATAGCTGGAGTGAATTATACCGCGTTTTATACAATTTTTATAGTTTAAATACAATGAATTATTGAATAGGGATTAAGTGGTTCGGATAGACCAGTTTCGCGGCGTCGTGCTCAGTCTGAGTTTTAGAACTTTCTTAAATCTAAGAGTCAACTAAAATAACGAATAGCTTTACGTAGTGTGACTAGTTTCGAAGATTACTAAGTTTAGAGGATGAATACTAACCAACATTTAGATTTTTATTTGCGTAGAGTCATTAGCATTAGTTTAGATATCCCTTCATTTAATCAATTGACGAAAAAAATATACATCGAGCTTGATAAGTGTTATTTTAGTGATTTATTAAATTTTTGCTGTAATATAATAAATGTAATGATAATTATTTTTTATTTCAAAGTTATTTCTATATTTTAAATATTTACACTGCTTAAATGATAATGTTATATTGATATTTATATTTCTTGTTGTCGTTGTATTATATTTTTGGATGCAACTGTTTTATGCTACCTTCTTCGTGTTATTGTTAAATTAAAGCGATCCCGTGTAATGAATGGTTGAAAACTTTTAAAAATAAGGGTCGAACAGCCTCGCGTCTGTATTAAGAAGTCATTGTTCTAGCAATAAAGAAATTGCTTTGTCATCGCACCTCGCAATAATCATTTGTCAAAATTAAGGTTTTTATATCGAAATTTTAAGTATAAGTTATCATTGATCGCTGAGTGTGCGACCGTCCTTATCGCCATCCTCTAAACTAGTCATACGGTGTGGATCATCTCGGCATCAAATAAAACTTGGGATATAAAGTCGAATTAAACATCAGAAATTGCAGAAACGAATATAAAATGTAGGAAAAAAATGGCCTACAGCGAAATCTAGTCTGTCTATTGAGGGAAGAAAATGTAACTTAGCATAGTAAGTAGAGGTACAGCTCTATACATCTAAGCTATTTTTTTTACAATACGCTTACTACTAAGTTCAGGGCAAGTTAGAAATAAACAGCAGAAATTAAAACCTGCAATTTTATGACAGACTTGTCAAAAGCAATATTAATTCTAATGAAACGAATTAAATTAGAGGCTTATCAAATATATTCAAATTTCTTAACTAACGGGCTCTTGAAGGTGTTCAAGAAGCCTCTTAGATACTTTCAAGGGCTCTCAGGGGAGCCTTGCCAGTTTGAAGGATGTCTTACAACTTTCTACAAAAAATAAATCTAAGTTTCACGAAATTCTGATATTCATCGACAACGATAAATTTACCTTGTTTTATTTGATGCTCTATTACACGATAACTACACCAATTATATAAAGTAAGCTTGATTATTAAATCGCATTACCAAATAAGTTATATCTAAATGTGTGCCAATCGATAATCGCGAGTTATCGTACAAATTCCATTATTATTTCGATTACAGACGTTAAATACGGGTACTGTAATCTGTAATCATATTTCAAGTCGGGCATTCGTATATTTCCCTCGAACCGCGTAATCTATTGCGTGTTTAGTTATACTAATGTCGAATGAATTATTCAGTTAATAACACCGTGTTCTTGATACTGTTTTGATGATCCAAGACAGAAGTAGCACGTAACTATATTGCATCGTACCGGTGCGTGATACATACTAGGAGCTCATAAACCGGTGTGTATCATTTCGTGCGTGAAACAGTTTAAAATTACCCCCTAAAACAGTAAACAGGAAACTATCAATTCGAAGTTACCCCATAAAAATTCGATGAGCGGAGCTCTGGGCGCATTTTCTTTTACTTCGGCGCGATGTATTTCTTTACAACTTTTGTTTTCCCTTTCATGTTAATTTTTGAATTAGCTGGGTTCCGCGTAACGATTTTTTTATAAGCGCATCCCGAATGTTTTATTTGAGCGCGGTTTTGTTGGCGGAACCCTCAGGTCGGTAGCCGGCTTTGTAGCTTTTTTATTTTGTTGCCACAGGTGTAGTGGGAGTTATACCGGCGGAAAGTCACCTCTTGGTCGGGGCGGAGTACGTAAACCCGGCGCTCGGCCAGAGCTAGACGCCCCGCCGCTCCGCCGCCGCCGGCCGCGCCCGCGCCCGCGCCGCTTATCCACTCTCTCCCGGAACACCCGTTAACGGCTCCCGGAATTTCTTACGAACATAAATAAATCTCTTCTCAAGCAAATAACTCTTTGGATTTCGCCCTCCGCCTCCTCTCTCGAATCTCTAACGAGGAATGCAATGTCGCAAAAGCTAAGTTTCATTTGGATTAACATAGCGCCCGATTTCGCAGATGCGTGTTACTAAATCGCCCGACTAGGTTCGCCCATATAGCCCGATACCGAACGCTTCAATGTAATTCGATTGAAACAAACCGCGGCATCCATCAGGAAGTAATTCCAATAACCTAAGATACGTAATTTATATACTTAGGAAATTATTATAAACCATTTCATGAACTATTGTAATGTAACCCATGTGTCAAATTCACTATAAGTTAAGTCTACTTTTACGATCGTAAGTTTATAGTATTGTTCTTATCGTTGTTCCCACATATCGTCTTTTATCATACGTATTCGTAAGTTTTATGGTATTGTGAAGCCGCTATATTTTAAAATAAAGAAAATTGCCGTTGTATAAGCAAAACGTTTATCGTTTATTGTCCAACTGATCGTTGAGAAACGAAGGTCGACTATACCTTATTCACCATTCGCATATCGATTACTACCGAAATAAACTGGAAGAGATAGTGTGTTAGCGTGGAGTTGGCGCACGCTAGGGGGAGTTCGTGGTTTTAATGGAGGTTTTTTTGTTTTTCTGACTCATCCAATGCGGCACACGCAGCGTGGTGCGGGCGGCGCGCGCCCACGCACCAGGCGGGTAAGGCAAACCGCGCGGCCGCGCAGCCACGTGCGACCGCGGCCCGCCGCCGCCGCGCGCTTCGCATTCCTCGCATACAACACGCTCGCCCTCAGAATGCAGTCCGCGAACCGACACACCCACTAAACTATTTGCATACTTCGACCCCGACTAGCACTCTCGCATTCGAGAAGCGAGCCTTAAAACCCAGATTTTCAAAGATGTCCAATTAAATCAACAACCCCAAGATAACGGAACAAAAATAAGGCTACATTACAAATTTAGCGCCTTGAAACAAAATTTCTAAAAGGTCACACAGCCGTCGGTTTGAATCCAAATAATTAGCTGGTCCGGCGGCGAGTGGCCGCGTATCGTGCACGGTGCCAACTCCATTCGTAATTTAAGATATTTGACCGTTAATTGTGTTAGTAACTGTTACGTTTAGTGCTTGTTGCTTGGTCCGGGCTCGGTGCAGCCTGGCTGTACTGACCTTACTCTTGTTTAGAGCCTCTCATGTACATACTACGACTAGCCGTAGCTCACCTCGTAGTCTGGTGATCCGCAAATTTAGTGTCACGAGTGCTGTATTTGGATGGGTCAGAATTTTTATTTTCCTAATTTTATTTATTCTAGATAGCGTTTTATTTTATGGATGCTCATAGATTTTGACTATAAACGCTAGCCTAGCGAGCTCCATCGTCCATAAATTTTTATCGTAGAATTTCATGGAGTCGGAATATATCTAAGAGTCCATAATGGGCACATTAGCATACTAATCTCTTCTAGTTAGATTCGTATTGAGCATATAAATCCTGCTCAATTTGTCTGGTATATAATAAAGTACATAGTAAGTCCTTCCTCCCTGGATACGGCATTGACCAACTATAAAAATATAACTTCACATCTCTTGTAGTTTTCAATTTTTATTATAAGTAGTATCTCTAACCTTTTATCTACGCTATAGATTTGGAGCCGGCTCGCTGTAAGAATAAAATTATTTCTTATCCGTTTCTAAAAATAAGTGAAAAATTGTGTGCGTGCCAAATTGCCAATCTTAATATCTAAATATATGGTCAAATTATTTTTAATCGATCAGTGATTTGTTAGTCCTAAAATGCATTCTAACTACAAAAACAAAATCAATGTACAGGGATGAAGGATTTACTGTAGATTCATTTAAATAGTCACACTGAGTGTGAGTAAATTTAAGTTATTGAGAACATCGAGCGCCTACAAACGTGGACGGAGAGTGCAGCCCACCTCAACATAGGGCGAGTAATCCTCATTTTGAACATTATAAACGTTGATAAATTGTATTTCTTTGATTAGCATAGTGTAGGAAAAAAACTGTTTATTATGTTATCTTAAAATTCTTTAAAAGTATAATTCAAGTGTGGTAGATTATAATAGACAATACGAAGTAAACTAGAGACAATGTAGTTAAATTGATAGTACTCTAGAATAGATAAAGAGCTAGAACGAAATGAAAATCCAAGTAAGCTGAATTTGTAGATTTATTCTGACCATCTAATGGAATTTCAAATAGCAGAATATTTGAATAGAATCTAGTTTAGTTACTCTAAATGATTGCGGGCGATTTTATTACTACATTAGAAAAGCTTCGAATTAGATTCGACTTTTGAGGTGTTTGTGAATACGAAATTGGAAGTAAGACGCGCTTTCTTTGAACTTAGATGATTAAGCTAATAGTTGTAGGCAATTTGGTGGTACAACATTGTGATTGGTGGTGCAAACTTTATTATAGATGTATTTTCTCGTATTGTTTTACTGTTGTTTAGTCTTAAGTTGTTATTAATTAGAATATAGAATTTCATTGAAAACATTTTTGCTCTAGGCAAAGTGTGAGAGTTTATCATAGAGTCAAGATGATCAGGAGTTTTTAAATTTGATATAATTAATATAGAATAGAAATGATCTCTGACATAGAATAGAACAAATTGTTACTTAAACGCTGTAGAGAAACGTAGTTTGTAAGCGGACTTCGTTCGCAAATGTAAAATTTGACCACATGGGTAGAACATGAAGTTTTAGTATCTTGCGTAGTAACATAATTTTGAAACTCTTCATGTTAGTGTGTTTTGTAATCATTCGATCAAGAATTTCTTTTTTGCTTTAATAAATTGTCGCTTTACATGTTTCTCTATGATGAATAATTCCTGTGACTGAACCACGAAAAACGTTTTTAGTTTTAGAAACATAACATGACAAAATACCCTGTCAGTAGTATCAATATTTTCGTAATAGTACGCGAATTTAAATTTGCAACTTAAAAGAGTATAAGCTAGTGAGTGCGATATAACAGCTCTATAACTCCGCATGCGGCAGCGAGCCACAATAAAAGGTAGACTCCAGGGAACGTCTAAGATTTAAAGAGCGGGCGAGTTCTCCTTCTTTGAATTACAAATCCAAGTGTGAGTGCGCGTGCGTGTTCCCGACAACAACCCAGCATAGAAATTCGATTAATTTGCAATTGAGATAAGTCCCAGCAGTTAAGCGTACGAAAACCCGCAAAAGCGTATCATCTTCGCGGTACGTTATTGATGACGCCTATTAAATATACGTTTGCGTCGGTATAACGTAAACGTGGCGGGATCTAGTGAACGCTCAATAAAACATTTCAATCGCGCAAGTGGGAAATGAAGTATTAGGATCGCGGGGTGAGCGATGCGGGCCAACTTTCATGATAGGTACGGCGATTTCGCACCGAACTTTGCTAATGGCGTAAAACCTACAACTTTTACGCACTATTCATCTCGATAACACCATATTTAATCAATGCTCAAAATCTCCTAAAGCACAATCCTTCGTTCGATAAAATATTCAAGTTACTTTCGAAAGTTGTTAATAAAAGGAAGTTACAATATAACCCTGATAAAAGGAAGTTCTTGCAAGTGATTTGTCAGAAAGAAAATACGCAAGCGGAGCTTTTCCAATAACCAACAGCCAATTCCTTAGAAAAGTATGTGCCATAACTGGGGCTATATTGAATCCAACTTTTCCGTTTTCACTTTTTCTTATGAGTTTCATAAGTAATACTAATAAAATACCTACTATTGCCTTAAAATTCAGAGAGTTGATTTTCGACAAGTTTGAACAATGTTACACGTAAAAAGGCCCGCGTAATATAGTGGATTCCAAGGGTGGCTCGAACGAGAGAGTACCGTACGCCCTGTGAATATTTCGTTCGGCCGTCATCCCACTTCTGAAGAAGAATTATTAAGTTTCCCCGAACTTCGCAATTATGAAAGTTCGAATAGCTCTCACAAGACGGCCTCTGAATTTATAGATGAATGTGTGATCCCACGCCCTACCTGAGAGAAAGGTTCATAACTGCCTTGGTATTTTCATACGTAATGCGACTTGACGTTTTATACGAAAGGTCATTTAAGTCAGTCAGAGTTTCGAATAGCTTCTGAGTGTGTTACAGTGAGTGCTCAAAGAAGCTCGCAGTGACTCGTTGCAGAAGTTGATACAAAGTTACCGACTAGACGCAAACAACAGACGAAACACAAACACGAGACCAATTTAACATCTTACAAGCATTAATTATTTCCACTTTCTGCGTCTTCTGGCTCCTTGGGCGAATTCAAAGCGTCAAGAAACTTCATCCATTAGACGCACAAATTACTGTTATGGCATGTGTTAACATCGCTGCTCAGGATCGCCGGGACGTCCGTCGCAGATATGACCGGTGGAGATAAACCGACCGCTCCTCGCTCGTCTGTAAACTGGATTGTTCAAGTCGTAAATTATCCGAGGTCAGAAACACGCTTCGCACAACTTAGTCGAGGCCGTTTGTGACTTTGTTCGCCGTGAACCGACCCGTGAAGTATGATTGAAGCGATAAACGACGTTTTATAACACTACGAGTACGCACCCACGGCCCCAGCGCTTTCGCGATTCCGACTTTTGATAAATCGTGTTCTTCTTTACCCGGCTCGTATTCGCGTGTAATACAACAGTTTTGTTTATTATTGATGTAATTTCGTAATTAACTTAAAGCCCATCAGTTATTTATAGCATGCTATGAGCTTATCGCGTCCATCAAAAAATTATATCACAATAAAGCTCCGCGGCGAGTAACGAGTGGGCGGCGCCCGGCTTTAATGGGAAAAGAATGGTCTTACGGCGATCGGCACATTAACGAGCGAGTCCGTCCGCAGGCCGCCACTCGAATTCTTATTTATTGCGGCGCGACCTCGAGTAAATAGCCTCTCACACCGCAAAGTAATGTTATTAAAATGTGTCAGCATTTTAGCGCGCGCGCGCGGCGCAGGCGCGGGCTCGGCAGGATGGGCCGCGCGCGCCATCTATCATTCATCCTCCATTACTTATATTGTAGTTTTTTCGCAAAGTCACTCGCGGGCCGGTAATCACCTGGAGCGACTGCGGCCGGCCACCATTTTTCACGCCAAATCATAACCCGCGCATCTGACAAAAATAAAAATTTGTCGCCCGAGCCAATAGGGATAATGGTGACAGTATGAGCAGGCGAAAATTTGGGGATTAGGGTAAATATTATTCACTGGCACTGGTTTGGTGAGAATCGTATTTGTTTCCTATCGTTCACGGTCAGGCACGCGATCAAGATTGAGAATCAAAAAGTTGTCATACGAGTTGATGCTCTATGAATAACTATTTGTTTTATTGAGACATATCTTTGATTAAAACAGACAAATGCGACACACACTGGGCACTAATTTTTAGAAATCAGTGTGTGTAATCCCGGACAAGGCGGCTCAGGGCCGGCACGCACCGGGCCGTCGCAAGTCGCAAGACGCCGCGACGTGCCCCGTATGCTAATGCCCCTCCCTATTCAATAACCAACCGCTGCGTGCCACCCAGAACTCACGTCGGATAATTTACTGGATATTTTGTAAAACTTTTTTCGCCCTCTGTGATTTATACCCGCGAAACTTCCAGCTCTCTTTTTCATTTGAATGCACGTGACATACGTGATATTTTTTTGTTCCGACATAATCCGAGCCCGGGGAGTCTTCGCCGTCCTCATTCGTCAGCTCGGCATCTGTCTCCGACGGCTAAATTATTCATGCATTTACGCGGTTCAACTTTATCCGCTAGCGAAGAACTTTAATATTGAGTTGGGATTACATCGATAGTCACTTTACCGTTCAATATGCTAAATTGTGAAAAGATGAGGTGTACCGGACGCGCGGCAGGCGGACTTTTTGAATTTGAAAATTTCGATGGTTCAGTCATGGATGTGTGTACGTATACGTGTACGTGGAGCGAATGCGAACCGTGTGTATGTTTGCAGTTGACCTGACGAACGGCCAACTTACACCCAACAACAACACTCCGCTGCTCGCGCAGGCGCTCTCAGGTGAGGCCGCCGTCGGTGTCGTGACTCCTGCACAACTCCTGCTCGTAGCTTGTGCGTTAGAATTGGCTCCAAATCTTCCTTCACAGGAGTGCAGTCGGTGTTTCAAGGCTCACTGGTTCACACACTAATCACAACCTCACTAACAATCCACTACTAGCGCATAAGCTACCTTTTACGGCCTTCGACCAGCACGTGTCCTATTTACTCGCAACACTATTCCTTCCCCTCGTCACTACACAGCTTACAGAAAATCTTTGATGTCGTATTTGTGTTTCACTCCAACGCACATTTTCAGCTGTTTGTCAATATTTTGCCGTGTCTCTGCAATACATGTCGCTTATTCGTAGATCTTTTAAGTTTCTAAGGTGGCGTTCGAGAGGCGAATGCTTGCTATTTGCAAAAGTGACAATAATTTTATTTTTTCAACCGAAACTCCATTCCTGGTTAGTGTTACAATATATTATGATATTTTTTTATCAATGTTTCACTTGTATTTTGCTTTAACATTTGGATATAAAAACCGTAATTATGGTCCAAGAACTAGAAGTATTAAGTATTTGGTAAATTTTATTAAATCGTGTTCACGTCAAATAAAAAACAGATTTGACAGTAAGCCCGATTACAGAGGCGCCAGCGTAAATTAAATAGCAGCCTAAAAAGCGTTCTCTCTATCGAATGCCTAAAGTGAAAAAGAAACAGAACTATGTTATTTAGCTAATATAGTTACGCTGGCGCCTCTGTAATCGGACTTATTGTATTGATTATAATTTTACAGCTTACAGCTACAGATTAAAATGTACGCATCATAAATATACAATATTATGAAACGCCACCACGTTTGCATTTCCAGAAACAAAACATATA
Organism: Hypomecis punctinalis; assembly: GCA_949316475.1. Lineage (NCBI taxonomy): Eukaryota > Metazoa > Arthropoda > Insecta > Lepidoptera > Geometridae > Hypomecis > Hypomecis punctinalis. The sequence goes on along the minus strand of OX438803.1, from coordinate 9,375,662 downwards.
ATTTATCAGCCCTAATACTTACCACTAGTAATTAGTTAAATAAAAGTCTGGAAGTAATTTCATGACGACCAGTTTGATGTAGCCTTGATATGGTCAGTTACGAAGTGTTTTATAGCCTATCGTGACAAATTTTAGCTAAGCAATCTACAAGTGATACGCTGAAAGTACACATATTGACTGCAGATACATATTAATAATTTGTTTAGAATTAACGATATATTAAAGACACTATACAGCAATGGTTTTTTAGCCTAATCCTTTTAAAAATGTAAAAGTCGTGTCAACAAAAACTTCAGCGATAATCTTTTTATTTATGATGACTAAACAGAAACTACTGACTGAATTGAAGTTGACTAAACTTTAAGCTCTAATTAATTTATGATCATATCCTTAATAGGATATAGGTACTTAGTAACGCGTTGTTTTTTATAAGGATATATCTACAGGGCGTTTTTCTAGACTGCTAAAAACTTCACTTATGGGATCCAAGCAAGAAGTTATAAACTGTTTTCATAAAAAAGTAAACTGAAAATGATACTGACCAAAGTGACATTTGGTATGGCTGAATTATTAGAGGTAATGTTTTTTCAGTCTTGTGAATATACATCTAGTGCATCAGTGTAATGCATATTGACTAAAGTACTGGCTACATTAAAACTACTTTAATTCAGTATAAGTTTCCTGTTGTAGATACTGCCCTGCATATTTTTACTATCTATAATAATGTAATGTAACAGGGATTAACAACAAGTTGCGCCTGGATGTTGATCGCCAGTATCGCTGCACTTCATAGCTCGGTGTACTTTGTCCAACTTGAAACTTCTGACTAAACTAAAACTAGTGACTAAACTGAACCTACTGATTAAACTTAAACTAAAGGCCGAATTATACTAGTCGGCGGATGTAAAGTAGATAACTTAAAGCTCACATAAAGCTGTGCGTTGACTGCGCGGAACCCAGTCAACGCACAGCTTTATGTGAGCTTCAGTCAGGATTGGATATAGCGCAGTTTGTAACTAATTTTACATCCGCTGACTTGTATGATTCGACTTATACCGACTGAACTGATTTTCAGTTCGACTATTCTGTTGGACAAAAATGTTATTTTTGACCGACGAAACAGAGGAGGTACTCAATTCGACGCGTATATTTTTTTAAGTATAACCTTAACCACGCATAACTTTTTATGTAGTAGTCCCATTTCGATAATTCTTTTTACTAGAATGAATTTACTTCAAAATTGGTCCTATTTAAATGTAATCGAAATTGGCTGATTTTTGATAAATCAACAATAATGGGAAAAATGCTACATCGATCCGTGCGAAATATTCGCGAATTCTGTACACGGTTGAAGTCGGGCATGCCATTTTTTGCAAAAAATAATTATATTATTGTCTTGTATTTTAATAATTGTTCATTAACAATGTTGTAAACAACGTCCACAGTGATGAACAACTACCAAGCCGCCGCGGCCGGGTTCGGTCCGCCAGCGTCGCCGCACGGCGCGGGTGGGCGCGCCGGTTTCCCGGCCGCGAGCTCGCCGGGCCCTGCGCTCGACGTGTACGGCTCGGCGGACAGCGTGGGCTACGTGCAGGCCGCCAGCCCGCAGCCTTCCGGCTTCCCCGCCATCGCCGTCAGCCGCGCGCCCCTCAATTACACCCCGGTAAGAACATTCACCAGATCACGTTTCACTGACATAGAACTGTTAGCAAAGAGGACGCTTTGACCCAGCAGTGGCAACAACAATGTGATGATGATGCTCATGAAGTTTATTTATATTTAAGTACCTTAAGTAAGAAGACTAGCACGAACAAAACCGTTCGTATTTTTTTTTTTAATTTTAAGCTAATATTACGAAAAATTTTGGATAATATTGATTCATTAACATAGTCGTCAACATTTTTTGTTGAATTTTTATTAATAACGATACAGAAATGTTGTGTTATCTAAAAAAAAACATAAAAAATTTAAACTCTGACAAAATACACAATGTTAATGATTTAATAAAATGATATAATCACAAATGTAAATCGCAGGCTATAAATAGGTTTACAATTCAAAATAAAAAAAAATAGATTACAATTGAGTAACAATTAATGTAAAAAAATCACTATAAAGAACACAGTAACGTAATGGACACATTGTTAGGTATTATACTTACCTTGCAATTTAAATTACTTATTAACTCATGGCTAGCTAGCATTTTTTTAAGAATTGCTTTAACAATTCTTAAAAAAACTAATAAAAATGTAAGTGCCTAAAACTAAGTAAAGATATTATTATGTAGCTAGGTGAATTAGAGTTGAGAGATAGTAAGCTAGTGGTCGACATGATATGGAAACCGATCGGTCGTCCGTAGTACGATGGATCAAAGATATTGTCGTCGAACCTGGATACGATTGGTATAGAACCGAAGTATATAATTATATAATATAGTAAGAGTGGCCATTACGCAGCTTTGAGTTAATGAAGTGTTTGAATGATCATAGTTAATAACTTAAGGTTGCCCAATTTCCTGTGTTAGAACAAATCTCGTTCTTTAAATAAATCTCAAGATTTAGGCTAAACCAAATTTCAGGAAATTTAAAGATTTTATGTATTTTGTAGCAACTTGTCGGGCTAATTTTAATTTTAGCTATACTACAGTCATACCGACTGCCTTGGTGGCTCAGTGGTTAGTGACCCTAACTTCTGGATCAAGGAGGCGTGGGTTCGATCCCCACCCAGGGAAAATATTTATGTGATGAACATAAGTGTTTTCTCCGTGTCTGGGTGTTATTTAGTTACTGTCTATATAAGTATGTATTTAAAAATAAGTATATGTAGGCCACAGTCTGTAGCAGCCATATCACAAGCTTTGCGTAGTTTGGGGTCAGAGGCCGTGTGTAAGATGTCCCAAAATATTTAATAATTTAATTACTTTAACATCAACAATAGGCTCCACATCGTTAACAAAATACAGTACAAAATATAGTAGGTATTTTCTTTATACACATATAACATAAAGGATTTATTTGACTCATATGACTTAATATCTACCTCTTTTCGTCTTTTTGTGTTTTCCAACCTACACATTTATTCTACTTGGAATAATCCTCTTATTTTATCTACATTTATTGTAATATCTTTATTTCTTGAAACATTTTTGTGATAATTACATTATGAATCATCATAAAATCCTTATAACACACCCAAAATGTTAGGAAAAGAAAAATCTATTACGGAGAAAAGATACCTACTATGTTTGTGAGTACAGATAGTTCTCTCCAAGCCTCTTTATCCGTAAAACAAAACTTTCGTATCTACTTCGTGATGAATGAGATGAAGTTATTATCTTTTGATTGTAACTTTTTTCATTTATTACGTCATGTTCAAAATGCCTATTTCAGTGAGGACCAAATGAAGGCAATCCCCAAAATTGTCCTCTTTCGAGAAGTTTCAACTGTCACGGCATTCAAATTAATGTTTCTTCCGTTTTGTTTTTCTTCGGAGCGTTTTGATTCGCGTTTCATTAAAATGTATACTTACATTTTGTCCCTCATTACAATACAGAAATGTTTTTGTGCATAATTCTCTGCGTTTTTATTCCACGGTATCATAAATTTCGCGAGTCTAGTCGGATGAAAAATTTCATTAGCAGTTAGTCACGTTGGGATAAGGTAGTAAGTCGGAGCGGAGCGCCGGGCGTTGTCACGCTGGCGCCCGACCCCACTCGGGCGTCTCATGCAAAGTGCGCGCAACATAGACGCAATTAGCAGCCGACAGCACTAAAATTTTAGCGAGACGGTCCAATCTCATTACAGAACCGATCTTCCTTGTCGCTCCTAAAGCATAATCACCATAAGTTAGCGAGCGAGTGAAGCGTGAGAGATGTGATTATAAAGTGTTCCGAAATATGAGCGCGGCGGGCGGCGGCGGCGGCAATCTACGCGGTGCAGTGCCGCGGGTAATGGCTTTTTAAAACTGCGACCGCGCTCCATAACCGCTTCCCTGAGATGCCATCAGTCTTCATTGCTTGTCGGCGCCCGCCAGCGCCGCCGCAGCCAAGATCTTAACTCCTCACGTCGTACTATCTCTAACACATTTCTCAGACTGCATTTCAAGTGGAACTTTTAATTTTTACTGGTTGGTTTGGACCAATTTGGCGTTACGTTTAAATAGGGCCATAAATTTTACGCTTATATCACGTCGTCGTCCGTTATTAGTCTCATTCACAGCTTTCTCTATACTACTGTCACTGGTTTATTTGTGTCATCTCCATCCGTGTATCCATATCTTCCTGTACCTCACTGTATCAGACTTATTTAAGCTATCTGCATCGGTCCTGTGCTAGTTATGCAGTTTTGGCTCACGATTTGCGCAACGTTGTCAACATAATTTTACTACTGGATAGCTATTGCAACTAATACCGCATATTGACCAATATAATTTGATGCATTCTGTACAATTGTTACCCGAAGCCTACTTCAAGCTGGTCGCTGTCGACGCCGCACCGAGGCACCCGTCGGTTCCAGACGCATCGTATATCAAATGGGATATTAACTCAATCGTCCGTAATCGCCGAGGCAAAACAAATACGTCGCTAATGAGAGAATGAAGTGTCCGGCGGCCGGCGGGCCGGCGCATGTGGTTCCCGGGTGTAAAACGGTCTTATTAGGTAACGGGTATGCCCCCACGGGCAATAACCGTAAATCAAGGAGAACAAGCGGTGTAATTACCGCTGCCGAGCGGTCGCGCGTTGCTCTAACTCATCCTCTCACTGTTTTTATTTTGTTGGCCACCGAAGCCGCTACCGCTCTATCGACTGCGAACACCGAACTTACTACCTTTAAATCTGCCCCCAGAGAGGTTAATGTTCGACTGAACGTTTTATACGTCCATTCAATTATAGCTCGAACTCGATGCTCAGTTTTAAGGACGTAGTACTTTTATTGTTAACGGCAAACATTACCTAACTGTTTCATTCTCCTCGTTCCAGGGACCCCTGATTCCTGCGGCCTTTACCAACGGTTATCATTGAAAGTGTTATAGCACAAATATTTTACGTGAGTATTACGCTTACATTTTTAAGGCTTACTCTATTAAAACGTCGTTATGGTGAATAAAAACGTCCGCGTGTGTTTGGTGCACCTGTTCAAATTAATAGGCGACAATGAATGGAGCAAATGTTTTTTAAACGATCTCGCAACGCAAACACACATGAGGACTTTGTTTACGTTACTCCTACAATACGTGGCTTATTACGTGGATTATTATTTTGTACTATTTCAGGTTTCACGAGTTAGGTTATACTGTTTTCATTTACTTAGTTAAATAAAAAGTTGATTAATTAATCGCATCTTTTGTAAAATTAATTTGGCTACATTTACTAGGCATGCATGATGTCTAAGTTTATTCAATTTTATTGTCAACTTTTTTGTAGCTTTCGTTTATATTTTGACCGAGTGATGAAATGTACACAGGTGGCGAGCGGTGTGGCGGCGCGTAGCGTGCCGGCCGGGCGGGCGGCGCGGGCGCGCGCGCTCCGCCCCCGCGCGGCCCGCGCCCCGCCCGCGCCCGCAGCGGACACGGACCAACTCCGTCCGGCCCCGCGCGGACCGGCCCGCCGGCCCCGCGCGGACGCGGACCCTCCGTCCGGATCCACGCGCGGACTCGACCACCGCGCCGTCTCAACATCCTCCCCTCCACCCCTCACTATCCACACCTCTCCTACCCCCCACTCCACGAACGGAGCCCCGTCTATTGTAAATAACTATAATCTTACATTTTTGTCGTGTGAACGAGAGATAGTCTATCGATTGAACAGGTATTTTTTCAAATTTTTCTCGCTTTCGACTGTACCGTAGATGTGTTGTCAGAGTAATAACAATTTAAACTACAAAAAAATACATTTCATAATTATAATACGCATCTAGACGATTTTATTGCAGGGAGGTTATCTTAAAATATTTTATTATTCATAGTTAAATTACAGTTTAAGGTATAATCGGTCCTCGTTCGGGACTTTTAATTCTGTAGTTAAAATAAATGATCCGTTTACTTTGTACGTATCCATTGTATCTGGCGTTACGCAGGTTTACAGTTTTTGTAGTGGAGGCTTTTGTCGATAATTTCGGGATCGTGTATAGGCGATAGTAAGTGGTACGTGTTGCAATAAGCTTGTCCCCCCGTGTCCGCGCCTCCGGCGCTCGGGTCACGGCACCGCGACCACGGCTGCGCGCGCTCGCGCGTGCCGGCGCGCGTGCCACCCGCCCGCGCGTGCCACGCCGCCACGCCACGCGTGCTACGCCGCAGACCGGAGACAATAACGCGGTGTTAGACTCTGGCGCCGCTGCGCGCCTCCTCGCTCGTCCACCAACACATATTTTATTCTATCTATTTTTAATATTAATGTCAAATATTTACATAATTATACTACTACATATTATGCATATTTTACCTATCAATGTAATTATTTTTGCCTAATTCGAATTGTATAAAATCACTCTTTGGATGGCTGTTCAGTTTTAGTAGCGAACAATTTTTCTCGATTACTTCCGTATAAGACTATGTTAGTTATGCATATATACATACTTTCTAATTATATGTATTATGATATGATATAAAAATTTTATCCTAAGGATAATACGATCATACTTGCGACTCATGAAAACGTTCGGGAAGCTAAGTCGGTACATTTCAGATATCTCTCATCGCGTTAAGATAATAATTCGTTTCTATCTTGTACCTTTGAAGTAGGTATTGTAATTATAATTATAACAATTCGTGCATTACGTAATAATATTTCATTGTTTCTTACGATTGTATTTACCGTAATATAAGGCCACTGTTGAGAACATCACCAGACTCCACACGAAGCTCGGAGTCACACCGTACTTAGTTAAATCTAAAATTTTAGTAAAAGTATTTAATAAACAGCAATGTTTTTCATATTAATAAAAAGCAGTTTAGTTACACGACACAAACATTTCAATAATGTAAAGACAGGGATATAAAAATTACAGCCAAAGGCGCAGGTTTGAGGTAATAGAATTATTATATGAAGTCAATTCATTAATCATATTCGTTAGGTACTGAACACATTGAGGATCGCTTTCTAGTTTGCAATAAGAGGGCTGTGTGTATCGCAGTCTTTATTGTCGGCTCGTTACGGTCTGTCGCCAACCCCGCTACGCCGTAGCACCTTTCTACGCCGTAGACGCTACGATGTGGCCTCGTGCTTCATCGTAGACGTCTGCTACTACGTAGCTATCTGCTACGGCGTAGTATTTTGCTACAGCAAGCCGCTGAGCATCCAAACCGTGTTTGCCGCTCGCTACACATGCACTTGGTTGCATCAATTTGTTATTTACTATTATTACTCATTACTTACATCAATTAAACATTAATACTATAAATCTAGGTATTAAATAAATTTAGGTAATAATAATAAACAATCTTTTAAATGCTATTAAAAATACGTTATGAATAAATGAATGTTTCCTGTTACAAAAAAAAATATTGAAATGATACGAAGTGAAATCAATATTCTTTTTAATTGTAATTTATTACTTATGAGTATGTAGTTAATTGAATACCTAAAGGGATGTTATAGGGAGCGGTCGGCCGCCCGCGGGCGGGCTCCGCTCGCTTGCATTTTCGTTCGACCGATGTTCATAGATGTGACGTCACGCGGCCGCGCTCCGAGCGCAACCGCTGCAGACCGCTATTAAGTTGTTAAAAAACGTTAGCTAGGAAATTGATAATGAAATCGAATGGTGTGAGTCTGTAGGACGGTCGGAATATCGATATCATACCTAACAAATTAACGTAACTATTTGTTTTATATTTACGGTGTTATAGGTATTTAAGACATTTTTTCTTAGAATATTTAATTACGATGAGATGTTATAATTGTTAGGCCAGGGCCGGCGGCGCCGCCGTCGGCCGCATCACTCTCACATCCTCACTATTTTCTTACCGACCTTTTTAATGTAGGAGAAGCGCACACGGCCGCTTGTCCCCGTGCGACACGAGTACAAACAAACAAACATAGTGAGAGGTTCGTTTCGCCGCGTTCGTGAGAAGCCATCGGTTCGCCGCGATTGCATCGAGACGATACATCATGATTAATGTATATAATAGTTAGCCGCATATGTAAAAAGACGTTAGGTAGGCGCCTCACCGGCATCAGCTCAGGCAGCTCGCCTTCACACCGCCGCCGATTGAATCGAATCACCTGCGTCACTCCTCTATTCCTTAACAACTTTCTCAGCACGATTCGATGTGAAATTCGATCAAACTTTATAGTTAAGTTTGCGTGAAATTATTTTTAAAATCATTTTTGCACGAGCTTGCTTGAACGTTCGTCGTAAAAACTAAGATGAGATAGCCGTTAACAAATAGAGGGTGGCCGCGGTAGTATGGCGCTGCAGGTAGTCGATAGGTCGATACCATCTGATCGATATTAGATTCGTTTGAGCAGATTAGTTTGAATATGATAAGTTCATTTATTGTTATGCTTCGTTGAAGATGTTTCTTTAGTGTCACCCTTAGAGCTACTTGCGCGGGCCATATTAAAGGTTGCTTCGCTGTAGACAAATTGTAATTTTTCTAATTGAAGTTTTAGAATTAACTCGTAAGTGAAAACCAATTAATATCATATCTTAATGACAAGTTATTTGTGATCGTAACTAGAATGGTTCAATTTTACATTCGTAGAAGAAATGAGTCAATTACTTGCATGGAGGTGCAGCCGCACATATGGCCCGTATAACAAGAGCTAGATCTCGGGAGCGGGCGCGCGGCGCGCGGTCTGTCGCGTGGTCCGTCGCGCGGTCCGTCGCGCGGTCCGTCGCGCGGTCCGTCGCGCGGTCCGTCACGCGGTCCATCGCGTCGCGTCGCCGCCCGCCGCGCGCTCTCTCCGCGCCGTCTTCTCTCGCTTGTTAGACGTTAGTTTATTTACTTTCAGTCACCATTTTAGAAATGTGTTCTATATCAGAATAAAGACTACGTACGTAATAATAAGCGAGATCTCAAATTTATTTTAAAAATTCATTAAGTGATCCTAATATTGCGATGTATTTATAATGAAATTAAAAAGATAATTTATTATATTTTGTATATTGACATTCTACGTTATTTTACACTGTATCTACTTTATATGATAATACATTAATTTAAATCTAATAACGTGACAGACTGGTAAAGTTCGTAGAGTCGCCGTGGCGGCCATAGATCAGTAGCTTTGCATATTCGGCAACGGCCAAGTAACGTTTCATGGACCAAAGGTATACTTATTCGCGTAGAACCGGAGGCGCACTGGCTCCGCACGAACCGACCGCCGATCGGTCGTCCGCCACAGCAGCAGCGTGTAGTCCGGCCGAGACCGGGGCCGCCGCGGTACCGCCGCGGCGCTGCCCCGCTCCCGCACCTGCCCCGCCCCGCGCATCGCCGCCCGCTTGGTTTCCTTCTTGCGGTTACTTCTCGATTGCGTGCTTCGCGTGCTGACTGATTTTCTATAGCAATAAAAATCAATTACCTAAGATTTTACATTAACGTAAATTTGGATTTATATACGTTCGAATTTGGTGTCATGTACATTTAAAATATTAGAGAAAGGGAGATAACGATAGGCGAACGATCCGCGATCTTTGTAATCGCGGCGTCGGCGCAATATTTTCGTCATTTCTTCGTGTATAATATGTTACATGAATCTGTATACAATATGGATATAAATCGTAATAAATGAATAAAATTAGTTTTTACGGCATCTCTTTATTAAAATAATGATAATATCAATACGTTTTGTAAAAAGCGGTGGGTATGTCTGCCGCCCCGATTTCGTGCACCAAAGCACTTTCTTATTGGAATATTACATTATATAACGTACATAATACTATGAGATATATAATCATACAGCCTTTCGGGGCGAGCGTGTATGGCGATGTATGTATACACATTGTGCAATGTACATATACCTATTATAATACAATGATTTAAGACAAGGTTCACATCGTGCCGTGTGTATGTGGTAATAAATATAATATGGACATTGTTCAAACAATAACCGGTTGTTTTATTTATCGCTCAACTTCCCTCCCTTGTTGCTGTAAGCTTGTAATTAATGATGTTTCGGAACCGACATGCAGATTCGGAGGTACGAGCACAGTACGTTGGTGTTTACGTAACTCATTCTCCATATTGTAGATTTACACCAGATCTAATAAACAGTCACTTTGAAAAACGATCAATCTAAACTGACATACTCGTAATATTGGAAACAATACATCAAACTGTCTGGATATACGTTAAAAGTAATGAAACATTATCCTGCCGCAGAATTACTTTTAATGCTTGATACCAATGTGTTGTATGTATACTTTCGATATAAATTAAAATAGACAATGATGGATGCATAAAATATGAAGATACAAAGCAATGATAAAATACTCGACTAAAAAAATCTAATAAGCCAATTTCACTGTAAATTTTTGAATTTGATTTTAAATTTCTTGAAATATATCATGCACGCACTTGCAACTGGCATGTCAACAAACTTAGTAAACATCAACATTGTAGATCATCTGCTGCTCTACAAAAGTTTACAATGAATGTATGGCTACAGAATAAAAAAAAACTGAACAAATCACGGGCGTTTCTTGCTCTACTAAAGTGGTTTTCAAGATTCTCAGAACAATAGTATACTAGTATAGTTCTTTAAAGACACAAATAATAATATGGCTAAATACCATATAATAAAAATAAATTTCAAAATTAATGGTTTTCCTAGTTTTTATCTTTAGAGAAGCGAGAGACGTGGTTATTCCTGGTGCGTACCGCAACTTGTGTGAGATGAACTTTGATTATATCGCTATACAATGTATTTGTCTACCTATGTCGGAGCCTTAAGCGGTGATATATATATATGGCAAATTTTGAATAAATTAGAACTATTTTTACTGTGAGAACAACTCTAGAGCAGAAAGACGAAAAAAAACAGTTATTCCATACTTTTTGTCAAAATCTATAAAAAATCGTATGTATGTTTATTTTTTACGTTTTCAGAGTTGGTCTTATAGTAAAAGTTGTTCAAAATTTCCCATAGATACCGCTTAAGGCTCCGACACCGGTAGACAAACACATTGTATGTATATTCCTAAAAAACATGAAAAAGATAAGGCTGGGTAAGTAAGTAGGTACCTAAAGTAAGTAAGCAAATACGAAAGTTTAGACGTGGAGGTGGATCCATCCATCCATCTGCCATAGAACTATATGGTATAGGCGTCCCCTATGGATCTCCAATACAATGAAAGTGTCTTAGTAAGGTAGCCCACGTAGCTGGAAGTACGACGCTGCACTTGCCGGTACGTGGTCTCCACTTGAGAACTTTTTGAGCCCGTCGGTCATCAGACGTGTAATGCTTTAGCTAAATACAACGTGTAACGGAAAGGCTGTATACATAAAAAGTGGGTTGATACTATACCTTATATCTGCTGATATAAGGTCTGGCTGATATAAGGTATCTATGATGCTGTATTCGAAATTCCGAGCCAAAATAACAACATTCACTTTTAGAAAAAAAAAATAATATGACTGACTAGAAAAAAAAAGGACAACAGTTAAAGGAGGTGTGGTCTGATTTTGATGGGCAAGGTCGTGTTATTGACCTCACAGCTGTTTAGTGTGATAGTGCTGTGCAAATGTGAATTAGTCATAAAAATGACTAGTTTTTCAAAAAAAGATTAAAAATCAGCAAACGAACTTACACAGCTAAACATGATGGGGGCTAGTTTTTTACCGTTATCTGATTTGGTACTTTCAGTATGAATACAGTCTTTCTGTTACACGTTGTAAATGAGACCTATACGAATATTTTTACGCGCATATTAAAATAAAAAGTATTTAATTAATCTTTTGGCGCACATCATTTAGCTATAGATATGATGCTATAAGAATACATTTATTGATTAAAATTTTCGATGAAATATCTACAGGGACACAGTGTAAGTAGTAAAAAAATGTCCGAGTGCCGTCATACATACCGACATAGATATATACAATACTTCACAATGACCCGTTTTCTGGTATCTCGACTTTATGTCACCTAATTAGTGCTTGTAACCGAGCACTTTGGGACCGCGCGGCGTTGTAATCGGCTTTCAATCCTTATCGACTAACTAAAATGCCTGTCCACTATGTAATTTTGGCTCGGACACTTTTTTGCAAGATTGTGACTCTAAAGATATTTGCTCGAAGATCAAAATGCAATACAAGTTTCTATCAGTCTAATCTGTCGGACCAAAATCTTTGGACTAGATGATAGATTTAAACACCATTTTAATCTTGTTGACACTGAAGTTCACTTAAGGACTACGACAACTTGATCAAATTTACCTTGTCCAAGTAAGTATATGTTCCAAGTGGAAGACAAAGTGACTTTGATCAAAGTAGCCGTCGTCCAGGCGCAGTTTCCTGAGTGTTGCAACGATTAAGGTGGGGCAATTAGTTCTCAAATGTGCTTTGTTGAAGGATGCTTCGATCAAGTTAAGGTTGCATTGCATTTGAGTAGCGCTGCGCTTCGGATTTAAATATTATCTCGTAGGCCTAAGATGTACCCTTAAAGCGTCGCGCTAATGTGACACACTACATACAAATGACTAAAACAGTATACAGTATACTCGCAATTATGTACAGCATGACTTTTTATTTAGTGCACAAATTTTTATCGCGCAATAGATATCATTAATAGAACATATTTCGCTCATAAAAAGATTTACTTTTTTTCATCAATTTTTGTCAAACTATTCCAAAGAAAATTAAAATGCATACACCCTACACTCCGGACAATAACTATCAACCAAAACGTCTCGGGCATAGGTACGATGCGGCCACGTAGGTCCTCATACGTAGGGTGACATTGATTACTCCGTTTATCTGTATACTTTCTCTTGAAGTTATTTCAATATTTTTGTACTAAAGTGAGTAAAACCAATGTAGGGTTTAATTGTTTGTTTAATATACTTTCCGTATGCAAAGTATGTGCACTGGAAAAAACATCCTGTATTGTTAAAATTTAGAAACTAAATCATCTTCAATCATTCCAAAAACGAGTATTATCTAAATTGACTGATAGAAAATGTCCCCAATTTTTGAGGGAAATACAAAATCCAATCTGAAATTGCCGACGAACAATTTTCGTCAAGATTCGTTTAAAATGCGACCTGCAGAGGTTAATTGACATCCGGAAAAAAGAAAGCAAAATCATTAAGTTAAAACGAAGACCTTCACTTCGGTTAGTAGTATTTTGACAGTTTGCCGTGTCCTATACGTAGTGCTGTCATTGAGATGCAGTCCGATCATTAACTTACTTTTAAAAGCGCAAAGCATAGACAGTCAATTACTCTAAATTGGTCAAAAGACAAATATACTAGCAACAATCTACCACAATTACTTTTCTACATCACTACATCTCCTATTCTTTTTAGTATCATAAATCTTAAGACAAAGTAAGTAATCATTACCACACAAAGGTTTGAAGTACTAAGTAGTATGGTATAGAGCCAAGTCAATAACTAGAAAGTAAGCGCCGTCCTAGCGGCTAAACAGTTACTAATTCTTCACTCTAATCATGGCTTAAAAACTGTACTATTTTTTTAGTAAGTTTTTGTACCCAAAGGGTAAAAACGGGACCCTATTACTAAGACGCTATCCGTCTGTCTGTCATCAAGCTGTATCTCATAAACCGTGTTAGCTAGAATATTGAAATTTTCACAGACGACGTATTTCTGTTGCCGTTTTATCAACAAATACTAAAAGCAGAGCAAAATAAATATTTAAGGGGGCTCCCATACAATAAACCTGAATTTTTACCCATTTTTCGCTCGATGTACCGGTTACAGTTAGATGCTTGAAATATTCACAGAATATTTATTTAAATAATCTCTTTTAACATAAATAATTAAAATAAAACGTATTAAAAGGGAGCTTCCATACGGTACGGAACCCTTTGTGCGCGAGTCCGACTCGCACTTGTCCAATTATTATCAATCAAAATACGATTTAAAAATAGAGTAAGTCAATTTCTCAGCCGTAGAATGTCCATTGCTGGACATGGGCATAGAATTTGAAATAAATTCTATTCTTCTTCTATATGTCGCTGTAAAGGGTCGTTCCTGTAAGTTCTACTATTAGTTCTACTAGTAGAACTACCGGGACAAAATTTTCCCGGTAGTTCTACGGTAGGACAATACAGTTCTTTGTGTTAAACGAATCGTCCGAGCCATGGTAGAGCACGGTTATAAATAATAAAATAAATAAATATTGAGAAACATCTCACACACAGATCCTGACCCGAAACTAAGCAAAGCTTATGATATAGCTGCCAAAGAATGATATACTACATATCCTATCTTACTATCTTACTTCTTACTAACATTATAAACATGAAAGTTTGTGAGGATGGATGGATGGATGGATGGACGGATGTATGGATGTTTGTTACTCTTTCACGCAAAAAGTACTAAACGGATTGAGATGAAACTTTGCAATAATATAGCTTATATATCAAAATAACACATAGGCTATAAATTATAATTATATATTGCGTATGCGGGCGAAGCCGCGGGTAAAAACTAGTACATACATATTTTAAATACACACTTATATAGATAGTACCTAAATAACACCTATGTTCATCACATAAATGCTTGCCCGGGGTGGGAATCGAAACCACGCCTCTTTGATCCAGAAGTCATGTTCACTAACCACTAGATCACCGAGGCATTCAAGAAATGCCACCCGGGGTCACCTATCTGAAGACTGCCGTCTACTACTTACCCGTTCGTAATAAGCCATCGCTTCACTTCAGTGTCTATCGTAAGTTCGTTTAGGGCCGAGAGCCCTGGTTTCAGAGTTTTCACCCACTTGAAGGCTTCTGTCTTTGGTGATTACTAAAAATATCTAACTAGTCTACTCCGAACAGTTGATCTCGCTACACATCTGCTTAGCAAAATTTTTATAATATAGAATCTCGACTCGCTCTTGATAGATTCGATTCATGCTAGCAAATATCGTTAGGATTTAGATACCTACAAAACAATCTTGGCAAACATTAGGCCCAATTTTAGAAGCGCCATCGTAAATTTAATAGCAATGTTAAATAGTGTTCTCTCTATCAAATGCATGTAGTGAAAAAGAAACAGGGCTACTGTAAATTGCTATTATAATTACGATGGCGCCTCTAAAATTGGGCCTATTATCGAAATTAGCTGATAAATAGCGTGACAGCGATATTCCCCTATTTTTAAAGGATGAACTCCATAGTTACTATCAAACATCTATAACTATCAAAAATTGCCGACAACAAACAAAACTATTAATTTATAGAACCTGTGTACCCAATTTCATCGAGATTCGT
The DNA here is from genome assembly GCA_949316475.1 of Hypomecis punctinalis. Classification (NCBI taxonomy): domain Eukaryota; kingdom Metazoa; phylum Arthropoda; class Insecta; order Lepidoptera; family Geometridae; genus Hypomecis; species Hypomecis punctinalis. Next base: position 9,360,265 of record OX438803.1, on the reverse strand, counting down.
TGAAAAATGCGACCTTTAGACAAAACCAACATCTAGACATACGAAAATATAATGTTAAAACGGAGAGCTTCGTTTGCGCTCCATCAATCAAGCTTTGCTGTGATATCTGACCACTAGTTGACTATTTCAAACAAAACACTACTCTCCCATGTTTCGACAAACATAATTGTCTAACTTCAATACAATAGCGTAAATATCTATCATTGCTTACAATACACAATCGGGTATCGAGCAAAAAGCTAAATAGAATCACAATTCTAGGATAGCTAGTCCATTCTGGAGGCAATTTCATTCATTGGCCAGCCTAAGCCTTTATTCGGGCCAAGCGGGGCGTGCTAGTGAAAGTCACCTTTACAAGTAACTATTGCCTAATCTGCCATTAGTCTGTATAATGCAGTAATGGAAGTAGGTACTGGAGTATTCTCACTTTTTGTATCTTTGATAAAGAAGACATGTGACGATATGTTTAGTAAATTCATTGTTCCTGAGTTCAAATACCTACAATACCTAAGCAAAACAAAACGCTGAAAAGAAATCGTAGTAAAGATGCACTGTGTAGTGTTATATTTGGTACTAGCGACCCGCCCCGGCTTGAGACAGGCGTATTATACATACCTTTCTCTTGAATTACTCTATCTATTAAATAAAACCGCATCAAAATCCGTTGCGTAGTTTTAAAGATATAAGCATACCTATGTATTCTTATATAACGGACAGACAGACAGAGCGGGAAGCGACTTTATTTTATACTTTGTAGTGAAGTAAAAATCTATGCCAAAACGTTTGTATCTAGAAAAATATACATGAGAATAGAGATAAAGCGAGTAGGCTGTAAAATTTAAGGCGTTTAGATAAGATAAGATAACGTTTATTGTTTAAAACTGTGTACATAAAGGTGTTATATTATAATAAATCATAGACACAACAGTTTGTCCTAACGGACATACAATATTTGTTAATTTGCGATAGGTAGGTACGTACTGTCCTCTCTAATATAGCAGCTAATATTTACAACCCACATTACACTTGGATAGACTATATCTACACTCTTAAACAAGAAACAAAATATATTTACTCGCAATCTCTATGAGAACATTTCTTTAGACAAAATATCAAAGTTCTCTAGATCTATTTAAGTACACCTATTCAATTTATACATTTACTAAATATCTAATCATTATGTACAATTATAAAATATGTTATAATAATAGCAAATAACAAAGCGTTTAATAATAATAACAAATAACAACGCGTTTAGAGATGATTTACCTTTTTTTCTTTGGTTCATTCATTTTTACAGCTTTTCTACTAAACCTGGCCAAAGTATCGAAGTGTTACAGTTGTTTGCCACAGCAGAGTTTTCATTGCCGTATACTTACTAAAATAATTATGGTAATGTCAGGCACATAGTTCGGTGAACAGATGGCCGATAGGGTAAAAAGTTCTGGAATGGAGACCACGGACTAGCAAGCGCAGCGTAGGACATCCACCGACTAGGTAGACTGACGATGTAATAAAGATCGGAGGAACGCGCTGCATGCAGGCCGCTTCCAACTGGCCTTATTGGAAATCTATAGAGCAGGCCTATGTCCAGCAGTAGTCGTCTTACGGCTGATGGATGGATAGATTCAATTTCAGGCGGACAGAAAATGTAATGGGGGACCTCCTTCTTTGGATTGCGATCAGTCTTGGGAGTTCTATTTGGCGACATTTTTTGGCGACGAAATTACGTACTTTTAATAGACTCATCCGATTCCGCTGGAGGAATATTAACGATTCCTAATAATAGCGATTTTGGAGAGCGGCATTCCGGCAAGTTTTCTCCAAGTACGACAATTTCAAAGTTTAGATATGGCAACTCAATTTTTTTTAATAATATCACTGAATTGTAGGGCAGTGAAACGTGTGAAGTTTAATCACTGCCTTCTATTTGACCTATAACACAGCCCTTCTATACATTACGTGACTCTATTTGCCGAGCAACGGACCTCTTTCTGGCAATTTACCTCCCCAGGCCAAAATGGCCCAATCTGTTAAAGCGTTGCGGACGCTATGTAAGTCATAATAAGGTACTATGATTATCACACTGATATTATAAATTAAAAAGTTGGAATTTAGAAGGCTTTTTGATAGCTCCAAATAAAAACTTACGGTATTGTTCTCCTTGTTTCATAGATCGCAATAAAAGGGACAGCCATACTTTTAGTTATTAGATGTCACATTTTCACACGTCGCGCGTCGCTATAATTACGTCGTAGTGCATATGCTAGAAGTGTAGGTCTCTCACTATATCTGTTCCTTGCTGCGTCACGTCGTGTTACTGTTACTCTCTGACCTGACATTTAGACTCTTTAATAAAATAAAATTATTTCATCATTTACAAGTGAAGTTTTTGTTGATATATAAAATATGTAAAAATATCCCTTCGATGAAAAGTTATCCTATGGACTTAAAAAGCAACGGGCAGTTCAATCAGTCTTCAGTCAGATGTCTCTGGGTAGTAAGTATAAGTAATCGCTACCATGGCTCAGGTATAGGTCCCGGCACATAAGTTAAACAAAAAAATATCACTCTCTCCCTTTCGTTAGCAGAGAAAACAAAAGAGAGGTAGCTATGGTTTGACGTTCAAGTTGTTTGCCGGCTACTATAGCAGGTTGAATTCTAGTTTTCGGTTGTTTCACTACGAAAATATCATCGCAGTATAACTACAGAGAAAATGTGATCAAATGCAAATTTATTCTCAGCAAAAGAAAACAAATCCTTTACCTCCGATCTGTCTAAAACACATAATTATATTAGGAGTAACAAACGAACTTACTTACCCCGAGTTTGACATCAAAACTCAATTAACTTGTGCCTTGGTAACTTTTGTTCGCATCACATGGACTGACCTTACTTCCTGGAAACCTATTACCCATATCAAAATCTCGCTATGAATTCCCCGCAGGTCCAATTCCAAAGCTGGTATAAATTGCACGATTCGCACCGCAGACGATTTTATCAATTTCATTCATGATCTGTTCGCATTCAATAAAGTAATCTGATTTCGCAGATCGTATTGTCTGTACTGATACCTGTAGGCTAGCTTTTGGCAGCGTTTTATTAAAGTTAACTCTTTTTGATTTCACTTATTGACCTATGTTGCGTTGAATTAACAAATTAATTCCAGATGAAAGTATTGTAGGCGTAGAATTTCTGTATCTTTTAATATAATTTTAAATAATGATGCAATATGCGGGAACATCTAACAGCAAGTATAATACCATAGTCTTTATCAGCGTAGCTTAAAATGTGCGCCCACGCAAAGTTTCAAGAATTTCTCAGTTTCATCTGTTATCAACTCTTCAATTAATACTGTCTCACACGCATCGATAGCTGATAAGGCCGCAAGTTCTCAAATGGAGACTATGTACCAGCAATCGCAGCATAGAACATGCACCGGCAAGTTAGATATGACCAGCCTCCCGACCGCCTAAGCAAGAGCAATCGTAATAGCAATCGTTTATGACTTCGTTTTAGTCAAAGTTGTTCATTCAACGATTGCTTCCGCAATCCGCGCAAAGCAATTGATGGCTAACGTCAGATAGGCGGGTGCCAAATGACTAAAATGAAGTTATAAACGATTGCTATTACGATTGCTATTGCTTAGGCGGTTGGGGGGCTGACTTGACTAAGACCGTATGCTGAATGCAATCCACTTCGAGAACCTAATCTGAAAGCCTGTTTAAAAATTTATAGAGCAAGCCTATATTTAACAGTGGACTTTCTTTTTAAACTTTCGCGATTTAAACACATTATTATTATATACTACGGGACTACTCGCACACTAAATTCACGAGATAAATAAATACCTCATCATCCCGACGTTTCGACCGAGTTGCAACGACCGTGGTCACGGGTAGACTAAGGTAATTTTTGTGCGCGATTAGTCCCGTAGTATATAATAACAAAAAAGTGAGACCGTAACTTAGGACCTTTTTTATTTTTAGTAGAAGCTATAGATAGATAGATAAACTCTTTATTGCACACCAAGAAATAAACACAAAGAAGAAACATAAACAGTTTAACAATGATCGGCCTTATCACTGATAGCAATATCTGCCAGGCTGCAGAGGTACCTAACATTTTTTTCCGGTAGCTATAAACTTAACAACAAAATAAACTCAGTTAATCGCATAGATAATTTATTATTTTACTGACTATCAGACTTCGCGTACAGATCTGTTCACTCACGATGGCGCGCCCCTCCATATTTATTGAATGTAGTTGTAAACGTATCCGACGATTAAATTGTATTGATCATATTTTATATTTTTTAATACTGTCTGTACTATTAGTCTCTACACGCACACTAAGGCGTTGTGTACAAACGAGGACTACGCGTATAAATGCAAACCAATAATTGACTGTGGAGAGGCGCGACTTCGTGAGTGAAACGGTCTGTAACAGCCTTCAATTAAAATTTTGTTAAAGGGTAGGAAATACTAACTAAAATCAGTACTCCTAATACCTAGTTTAGTACCTTATGAGTTATGTAGCTATTAAGATTTTAGACCACAAAAAAACAATTAATTTATAATCCATACAAATCGTTTTGTTGCACGTATACCCGCGTCGGTCTCACGGACCGATTGTCCCCAAATACACCCATACGCCGTACTTGCACAAGCTCGTTCAGCGTACTGAAGTGAAGCTAGCAACAAATGAGGCAGCTAGCAAAAATCCCAAAGTCGATGCTTTGTCTCACTACAGATATATGTGAATTGTTTGAACATAAAATAAATGCGAAATAATATTTCGTCCGTATGACAGACTAATGCGCGGGTAAAAAAGGTTAAGTAAAACAAATAACATGTACGTACGAGTAATTTGTGATTAGACGTTAATCAGTTCTGTAATCCTATGTTGGTTCAATTTTCATTAAAATACCAAAACGATTCATTTGTAGCCCTACAAAATACCCTCATTGTATTTTACAGGGATTATCCTTTATCCAATAATGCTAGTGCGGTTATTATTGCAATAACATTTTGTTTTAAGCGGATAAAGTGGACGATATACACGGGAAGAAGATTATCTTGGATTTAGCGATGCAATTTTATCAAAATGGATAAAGTAGTCGATGGTTCTTAATGCGAGTAAGCCATGTGATAAGCCACGGGAGTCTGGGATCATCGTTAAAGTTCGCTCGACCACGTTTAAATTCACGAAACCAATATGACGTTGTTGACGCAGGAGCAGACTTCCCGAAAGCAGCTTGTAAATTTTCTTGAGATTCCTTGAAGGAACCCTTGTTTATAATCGTAGAAAATCATAGCACGAAAATCTTCCGGCGAGACGTCCATTGTTGCAAACAAGAGAAGAGTGACAGATAATTTTTTTTTCTTCTTCTTAGTTTTAGCGTCGCATTATTGTGCATTTGCCAGTGTCAAGTATTAAGTTTTAATTATTTTGACAATATTTTATCAAAATAGTCACTGTCGTAGTCTCGTCATAGTCCAATAAAGTCTCTGTCAAGTCCAATCATAGTCCAAGTCATACCTCAGTAAAGCAGTGGAGACTTTACTAGAGACTTCTATGGAGTTTTGGTAACAACACGGAACAACATGATACATCACATTATATCACTTGCCTACACTCATGCACGTAAATCAGCCCATAATCAACGAAATACCACCATTTTTCACTAATTATCACTGATAAAAACACAAGTTTAACAAAATAATACAATGAGGCGACATGATTTTTCCGCGTTCCCGACAAAACTCATAGATAATCTTTAATCATAAAGGAGATATTGCAATAATATATAGAAATTGGGCCACCACAGGGTACAGTATATCATAAATTGCTTCGTTTCTTCCACAAAAAGATTTTCCCGTTATTTTTTACAATAACAGTGTCCAATAAAAGTACTTTTTTTGTATTCGGATTAAAAATAACATTGACAGTATTTGAAAATAAGGCGGCCATACTCTTCTTCTTTTATATTTCGGTGTCACATGGTTTATGCATTTGCTAGTGTTAAGTATAAGTAATGAACCTTCTTTGGTATTATATCAAAATAGTTACAGTCTAAGTCACGTCATAGTCCAAAAAGTCGCGGTCAAGTTAGTTCTCAGTAATATCACTGATAGAAACATGTTTCACAAAATAATAAAATGCAGCGACATGATTTTTCCAGAACGCCCCTTCTTTCCAAGGAAGTTTCAAAAATTCAAGCCTAAAACATTGAAGTAGCATACATAAACTTCATTGGACCTGAAAAAATACGCCAAAATGAAACAAAAGAAACGTATAAAGTCGTCATGGAAGTATAAAGTACCTATAAACGTGTCAATGTGATTAACATTAACGTTTGAAAAGTTAAAGTTAAAAGAAAACCAGTAACAAAAACTCTTTAGTGCATTTTTTACATGTAGGCTATTAATTCTATGTAGGTTATATCAAAAAGGTTACATGTGACCAAAATGGCAGTAATTCAATGACTGAACAAAAATTAGATTGGAAAATGTGAAAGTACTCATAAATTAAGCATTTAATGCGGTTGTTTTACTCTGCGCATTTATTTATCATAGTTTATCGGATTTTTTGGGCTACTGTACCTAGTCTGATCCCATTTTGCAATATCTCCTTTAAATTAAAAAACTACACATGGTGGCAAGTTATTTTAGCGAAGGAGGTTTGTTTTAAAATTAGCCGTCAATTCAAAATAGTTTCATGTATGAGGGAGGTTTAATTTGATCTCGGAGACTTCGAATATCTCCGCGATCATCAACAAAACCGTCAGCCTTGATTTACGCAAACATCTCTAAAATAACTTCAAATAAATGCAAAAGTGCCAAATAAAATATATCATATTCTGATTATCTAACCTTTCCTCAGAACAGTAGAAGTTAAATAAAATTAAAAAGTTGTGATGGACGTTGAAAGTTGTGATGATCTCAGAAACATGGCGTCGAAAACGCACTGCTTTGTAATCTTGACACAAATGACACTTGAACTAGTGGTCAAATGTCAAAATCGGTTTCACAATAATGGTGGACAAACTTCAAACGTATCTTAGGCTGAGCTTTATTTTGAACCCTAGTTCATAGTAATAATGCCACGACAATTCAAACACCGCCCCTATGGACCTTTCACATGATGGATGAAGAGTTTTGGCGGGAACGCGGAAAAGTCATGTCGCCTCATTGTATTATTTTGTTAAACTTGTGTTTTTATCAGTGATAATTAGTGAAAAGTTGTGGTATTTCGTTGATTATGAGCTGATTTACGTGCATGAGTGTAGGCAAGTGATATAATGTGACGTATCAGGTCGTTCCGTGTTGTCACCAAAACTCCATAGACGCCTCTAGTAAAGTATTCACTGCTTTACTGAGGTATGACTTGGACTATGTTTGGACTTGACCGCGACTTTATTGGACTATGACGTGACTACGACAGTGACTATTTTGATAAAATATCAAACATTGTTTAAACTTAATACTTGACCCTGGCAAATGCACAACAATGCAACGCCAAACAAAAGAAGAAGAAGATGGATGAATGACATGACCTTGTTATCTAGCAACTGAGAAGGCGAACCTAAGAAAGAAGACTTAAGGAAGCCGTCCGATTGCAATGGATTTTAGCGTCTTTAAATTGGTCGTATTTAAATCTATAGAATAGGCATCATGTTAAGCAATAGACGTCCCTTGAAATGATAATGATGGATACTTGTTAAAATATTTAAAGCAAGTTGCAATCATGATAATACAGTATTCCAGAATGTGTGTACCTAGAACTCCCTGGATCCTTACCTAGATAACTAAATTGCAGCTATTGCATGTTATGATGTACCACAGATTTCGCGACATGCAACATGTCATCTCGGGGACCTACAAATCAAAACTATACATAAGTATATAGTAAATAATAATTACACAATTATTACTCACAGAGCACAATAAATTACTCAAGCATAATTATGGGCACAAAATACTGCATTCTGTAATGTGTGTTTTAATACATTTAAGTTGGTAAGTACTAGACATAATTTTATGTTAATTGATATATTTATATACATGTCATACAATAATTACAAATCATAGAATTACAGTCAAAATAGTGTCAAATTTTACATTTCACAAACAATGAATAAGTCAAAAAAGTGTCGAAAAAACTTTAATACATTATATACGGTATTTAAGGTTCGCTACATACAAAATTATTTAAGTGTTGCGTGCACCGGGCTTACCGTGGCGTACCGTACAATTTCTAGGTCTCCTTTACAAATTGTTAGAACAATAATTATTTAAAACTACAAAACAACATCAAATGCATCTCAGCACGAAAAGTCTATATAGGGTTATTTCTAATCAATTGGCATCCTTTTAGGGGCTTGTTCTGTACATCAAAACTAACAACTTTTGTACCACGACTTTTGTCAAAACTCAAAAAAAAAATCAGCTGTTCCATACATTTTGTCGCGGGTGAACGATATTTTTCTATGGAACAACTAATTTTTTATTTGAGTTTTTACAATAGTCATAGAACAAAAGTTGTTAGTTTTGCTGTACAGAATATTCTAAGCCCCTGAAAGGATGCTAATTGATTAGATATAACCCTGTATAGCCCTTTATAATGCTCTCTATACTAAAATAAATTTAGGTACCTACATCTACGACTATTGATTCATCTAGCCATTCATAAGCCATAGAACGTCCACTGCTGGACATAGGCCTCCCTAAAGATCTTCAATGAGATCGGTTGATAAGTAGCAGCTTGCATCCAGCACGATCCTGCGGTCCTAATAAGGTTATCCGTCCACCTTGTGGACGTCCTACGCTACGCTTGCCGGTACGTGGTTTCTACTCGAGAACTTTTTGACTCCATCGGTCATCAGTCCGCCGTGTTATGTGCCCTGCCTACTGCCATTTCAACTTGCCAATTCTGGGCTGTGTCGATAATTTTGGTTCTTTTACTGTCTATTGCGGTAGATATTTATATCAATTCCTACTTATAAATATCTCAGATAAAAATAAGCCATCTCTGTAGATCTCTATGTTATATACGGTATGTAGGCAGGCGATCATAATTCTCTCGAAGAAAGATACATCGACAACTCTCGAATACGCCACATGAGTATTTGCCACATATAATTTTCTCTCTGGGGTAAAAAGGCATATAAGTAGATATCTATGTTATGTACGGTATGTAGGCAGGCGATCATAATGCTGTCGTTATTAAGAAAGATACATCCACAACTCTCGAATACGCCATATGAGTATTTGCCACATATAAATTTATCTCTGGGGTAAAAAGGCATATAAGTAGATCTCTATGATATGTACGGTATGTAGGCAGGTGATCATAATGCTCTCGTTACTAAGAAAAATAAATTGACAACTCTCGAGTACGCTATATGAGTATTTGAAACATATAAATTTCTCTCTGGGGTAAAAAGGCATTTCTGTAGATATTTATGTTATGTACGGTATGTAGGCAGGCAAACCCCACGAGATCGTAATGGCGGTGATAGGATTATGTGGCGTATATTAACATTATTTTGGCCTGATTTAAATTGAACATTCCGCTGATGGAATAATTGAAATTACAGTCTGTTAATTCATTTTACTGAGAATTCTGCTTTGAGTTACGTACATTTAGAACTTTTGTACATTTGAGTTATTATGATTACGGTGATTCGTAGATACAGTTGTGAAAATTCTGTTATGATAAAAAACTGGTAAAAGTGGTTCTATATTATTGCACTACATACAGGTCGTATAAACAAACTACAGCACAACGTAGTAGATGGTATTTATTTCAAAAGTACCTAGGTAAAGTCGATTTTGGTCACACAAAAGCTGTAGTACTCTAGAGGTACTCGTAGCACTGTCTTATAATTTTGAGGTTGTTAGTTTAAATCCAGATCCAATAATGTCGTTGTCATGCACATAATATGTAGGTACGGTTCTATACCACTGGCGCTTTGGTAAAGAAAACATCGTAACGAAACTTGCGCAACATACTCGTACACATGAGTAAAAATTAAAGCAAACCAGATAACTGCTTTGACCAGCTCGGTCTAGCTATATTGGTTTTAACTATAAGTTGCGGACAAGGGATGTGGATCAAAAATAGTAATTAGAACAATTATATATATTGGACTGACTCTATATCGTACTTGGATATGCTGACTAAAGCTAATAGGTCTTATCAAAACTTAAGGTAATATTGTTAATACGTGATTCAAGCTGGCGTGGCGCGGAATTCTGCCTGCGCTCTTTATGCAGGAAAGACCGTGGTGACCAAGGTGGTCGACCGCAACGCCGCACTGGCAATGATGGGGAGCACAACACCGTGCACCCAAGCGGAGACAAGTTGCAATCCTGTAAGTAGAGGAATCTATTAGAGACCGGTACTCTCGGTGATGGCAAGACCTGTAGCCACAAACCAGATTCCCACTCAGCAACCGCCAAAAGACGGGCACGATCTGTAGAGCTTGAACACGTATTAAGGAGTTGTATCCGTGTTTGCTCAAAGATCGGCCCGTCCCATAGACGCTGCAAGGATGGAGTTTTTTGAAAATCGCAATTTTTTTTAACTACCGCTAACTGCGCGGCTATCCTAAAGCCTAGTGGCCTCGCATGCAGCGATGGTAAAAGACTGAATGGGATGACCCTGATTCCTTGGAAGATGGGACGGCCTTTAGTATGGGACACCACGTGTGTTGATACTCTCGCTCCGTCCCATCTTCCAAGAACTCAGAATAAAGCTGGCGCTGCGGCTGAATATGCAGAAGGCCTCAAAAGGAACAAATATGCGAACATTAACAGTGGATACATATTTGAACCTTTTGGGGTCGAAACTTTAGGACCGCGGGGACCGGGAGCCGGGGTATTTTGCCCAAAGGATCAGTATTCCTATCCAACGTGGCAATGTGGCCAGCATTTTGGGAACTGTACCCGCTTTTAGATTAGGGTTTTCATCGTCATCTGTACATATTCATTTTTTTAGTTCAAGTGTTTTTTTTTGTAATATATAGTTAAGATTATGAAATGTTAATAATTCATGTATAGAGTTTATGTAAAACTCTATACGTGATTATTATTTTATTTTTTTGTACGTTCGTCAGAGTTTTCCTCCAACTCATACCAATATAATATGTTTATTTGCTACAAATAATATTAAACTTAGGTAATGTTTAAGTTCACTGTTGTGTGAAATGTTGAAATTCTATTTCAGTGAACTAATACAATTGCTTTTAGACTTTGTTAACAATCAGTTTAATACATCAAAATTTATCCATTTACAGTAGGTATCGGTTGAATAAATAGGTAATTTAGTAATATACTGCATAGTTATAAACAAGGGTTATTAAGTAATTCAGTATATCGTCGTTGCAAATTTAAAATCTCTCATGTGTAGAAAGTAACATTTTGAGAAAAACAAAAAAAACTGATCAACAGTTACAACTTAGTAGGCTGTCACATATATCAATTTATAAATGCACCGTGTGTCAGTTAAATATTAAGATATTTACATAAGAAATTTTGCAAACGATCGCTCCTAAAAGAATCTTACAAAAAATGTGAAATCTAATTTATAAGAAAAATGTCACATGGGAAGTTTTAAATTTGCAACGACGATGTGCAACAATTACCTAGAAAGTCTCAGATATTTTAGAAGTTATTTTAACACTAGCGACTTGCCCTCGCTTAACTCCGGATATATTAAAAATTAACCTTTGTAAATAATGAAAAATACACGTATTTCTTGTCTTAAGTACGTGCTTGAAACAAATGATTTTATTATCACTATATTATCTAATTTGAGTTGGGTTCGTATGATAGCGTAACGATATTCAGAAGTTTTGCGGCAATACCTGGATGAGACTGATACAAAACAGGGATAATCAGCGAAAAGGGAAAAACTTATATTCTACAGTGGGATATATTAAAAGTTATAATGGTGATGATTATTTTAAAAGATTTTAGCCTATATAAAAGACGAAGTGGCTTGGGTTTGTACAATGCAGGTATTGGTAACACATAATCTTTAATAAAGACTAACTATAAAAAGTGAAACATAATAAACCTGAACCCTTGTATACTGCAAAGGCTGTTATATTCGAAACTACCATCAGACTTAATCTGAACACACTTGTAATGCATTAAGCTGGGATATGTAACATGGTAAGTGATTATTAAGTTATATTATTAGATATATAGATTATTAGGTTCAAATGGCTTAGTAATTCATCCGTGTGAAATATTTTACAGTACATCAAGTCAGTTAGGTCATATAAAGTACTACGAATAAAATCGGTCAAGTGCGAGTTGGACTCGCGGATGAAGGGTTCCGTACCGTATGGGAGCCCTCCGGCAAAAAAAACATGATTGTCGTATGGGTGCCCCCCTTAAATATACAGGGTTACGGGCTAAGTCGACCTATTACCGTTAAGCGTGTGTAGTTTACTACGTTTCTGACTGATTTGACTATTAAACACCATATCCTAAATCTCACAGTTTTCAAGATATCTAAATTAAAATACTTTTTATAAAAGGTTAATTTTACGGACAATATTGGGTAGTGAGGTCATAAAACATTATTTTACACGTAAAAATCAAATAAAAATAATAATACGACTTACACGTTTCAAAATATCTAAACTGATAGCCGAAAATTGGGAATTTTATAAATACCAATTTCAAAAATCTGTTTTTTTTAAATTTAGGATAGTGTATTTCATAGTTAAATTAGTCAGGAACAAAGTAAACTACACATCCTTAACGGGAATAGGTCGACTTACCCTGTAACCCTGTATGTTTTACTCTGATATTAGTATTTGTTGTCATAGCGGCAATCTGTGAAAATTGCAACTGTCTAGCTATCACGGTTTATGAAATAAAGCCTGGTGACAGACAGACATTCAGACGGACGGACAGCGGAGTCTTAGTAATTGGGTTCCGTTACCCTTTGGGTACGGAACCCTAAAAATTAACCTGTATCTGTGTCTTCACTTCTCATAGTTATAGAATATTATAGTTGATATATATAATACACCTCATCACCATCTCCGCCTTCATTTATTCTGCTTAGTGCTTTAAAACATTGAATTAAGTTTAAAAAACATCGAGCCAATTGTTTAAAATAGTCAAATGATAAAGTAAAATGGTAAATGTAATAGACGTTTTACACTGTCAGCAATCATTAAAATGACATACAAATATCATTGAAATCGAAAATGTTTCGGGACAATTTCGATTCCGAGCTCATACATTAATTAGAAAATCAAATATAGAAGAGATATAAAAATCATATTGAAAAAATGACTATTAACTAATAGACATTTTCTATATTAAACTAACGAGCTAACAGGTACTGTGTACATTACCAACTGATTCTATCCATATTCGTTAATTCAAATACCTTCAAAAGTTTCTATTAAAAGAGTGCCACTTCTAAAAGCTTTACAGACGATTCATCAAAAGCATTTTCTATGTGAATGCATACGAGTAATTCCATAACAGACCTTACATACACATACGTACAAATACACACAAGTGTTGAGTAACATGTGCTCAACATGTACCGACGGTTTTATTCATTCATGGGGTACGTTTTAACCGAGGTATTTCGTTATTTATTTAGACATCACCCCATCTGCGAAACGATTTGATGAAAAAAATTAAAGCAGGGTGTGCTTATTTGCTGTAAATGTTAGCCAAAAACGCCTACTCAACTCGACTCAGTTTGTTCTCACTCAGTAAATTTATCTAGAAAGATATTTTACAGACTTCCATAAAGGAGGAGGTACTATGATCGTATGTATGTATTTTTTTGTGTATGTTCATTGATATTTTCGTCAATTGTGAATTATCAACTCGGTGAAAAGTATTTTTTTAATTCAAAAAATACTCTTAAAGTGGTTTCATTTAAGTTTTATTGAAATCGGCTGAATCGTTTTTGATAAATCAATAATAATGTACATTATTGTACATGAATGTCACCTCAATTCCTGCAAACTATTCGAATTCTGTAAGTACACTTAACTTAATTAATGTAATTATTGAACGACTAGTACAAAATTCTGTCTTGAACTTGACATACACCCACAAAAGGGACATCGGTGCTGGTTGTACTGTAAATCCACTTGGAATATTTTTTGTTTAATAAATTTAATCTCCTTTTCAACTAGTCTTCCTGGAGATCTACATTGGAGACCTATGTCCAGCAGTGGACATCTTGTGGCTGAAACGATGAAGACGAGAACTGTAAACTTACTTCTGATACAAAACGTTCTGAAAACCAAATGTTTGTGAAATTATTCTGTGCCCTAAATTGAGTTATGAGATGGGATGATATCCAGATTTTCCAGATAACGCGAAAACACTGGTCGATTCACGATCCTCTTAAGTGGTTAGTTTTTTTTAAATTACATTTTACTTTGATTGCTGAAACACAATGATTGTCTAAAATTTTACCAAAAACCAAACTCGCGTATTCCGAGAACATAAATTATAATCTTCGGCGGCAATATTCCAGCTTTCATTAACATTAATGTATTGGAGCGAACTCTGACCTGAGATAAGAAATTACAGCTATTAATTACAAATTATTCCCCAAATAAATATTTGTAAAATATTCGTTACAAGCTTTTTATCGACGGTTCTGGATTCAAAAATCTGTGGCATTTGGGCCCTTTTTTGGGTCCCTCCTGATGGTCAAACTCGGTAGTCTAACTGATTTGTCCAACAGGAAAAAAATTCCGCGTGGTCAAATTGTCTTTTGTGACAAATAGTACAGTCAATAAGACAAATAGTAAATCAAAATTCAAAAAAGGGGCGTTTAAATTATGTAGCGCCGCGCGCAATTCAAAAGATAGAACATAGTGATGTTTTAGTTTAGAGAAAGAACCCTGACAAAAAGATATGGTATCTACATGGCACAGAACAGCAGAACTAGCTACATGGTAATCTTTGCTTACGTCCAGAGTAATAGAGCCACGACACTTATCTTTTTTTAAGTGGCTGCATGTCCAAAATGAATTTCCATTTTTATAATTTCGCAGTTTGTAATATTGCCGCCCCTCGTGCAATAAAACTCCTTTTCGACTAATTAATTTTAAATCTAATTTTAAAATATTTCCGTGCAACTGAAAAACTGAAGTTATTGCGAAAATATGACAGCATAATTTGTAATGTTACAAACGGGGGAGCCGTTTGCAGCACCACAAGTTAAGAGAGGATTAGAGAGGAACTTGTAATGTGGCAAGCGGGGGAGCCGGTTGCAGCACCACAGGTTAAGAGTATCAGGATAAACTGTAGCGTTACAAACGGGGTAGCCGTATGCAGCACCACAGGTAAAGAGAGGATTAGAGAGGAACCTGTAATGTGGCAAGCGGGGGAGCCGGTTGCAGCACCACAGGTTAAGAGTATCAGGATAAACTGTAGCGTTACAAACGGGGTAGCCGTATGCAGCACCACAGGTAAAGAGAGGATTAGAGAGGAACCTGTAATGTGGCAAGCGGGGGAGCCGGTTGCAGCACCACAGGTTAAGAGTATCAGGATAAACTGTAGCGTTACAAACGGGGTAGCCGTATGCAGCACCACAGGTAAAGAGAGGATTAGAGAGGAACCTGTAATGTGGCAAGCGGGGGAGCCGGTTGCAGCACCACAGGTTAAGAGTATCAGGATAAACTGTAGCGTTACAAACGGGGTAGCCGTATGCAGCACCACAGGTAAAGAGAGGATTAGAGAGGAACCTGTAATGTGGCAAGCGGGGGAGCCGGTTGCAGCACCACAGGTTAAGAGTATCAGGATAAACTGTAGCGTTACAAATGGGGTAGCCGTATGCAGCACCACAGGTAAAGAGAGGATTAGAGAGGAACCTGTAATGTGGCAAGCGGGGGAGCCGGTTGCAGCACCACAGGTTAAGAGTATCAGGATAAACTGTAGCGTTACAAACGGGGTAGCCGTATGCAGCACCACAGGTAAAGAGAGGATTAGAGAGGAACCTGTAATGTGGCAAGCGGGGGAGCCGGTTGCAGCACCACAGGTTAAGAGTATCAGGATAAACTGTAGCGTTACAAACGGGGTAGCCGTTTGCAGCACCACAGGTAAAGAGAGGATTAGAGAGGAACCTGTAATGTGGCAAGCGGGAGAGCCGGTTGCAGCACCACAGGTTAAGAGTATCAGAATAAGAACCGGTAATGTTGCAAGCGGGGGAGCCGGTTGCAACACCACAAGTTACGAGACTTCAGAGAACCTACCCAAAGAGTCCTGCCTAGTGATTAGGATTCCTAACGGTTCGAAGAAAGGAGATTAATATAGAAAACTAACCATACTGTTTACACATTTATTCATTTCACCATATAAATAACACTGCACTTATAGTCTATATGTTTTTCTTGAAGCGAATAGTGAGAGAATTTTGAAAAGAGTCCGTGGGATGTTAGCCTAACAGGGGAGGGGTAGCACACAAAGAAAACACACTGGAGGCTGGCCGAGGTTGGAGCTTGACAAGCTGGACCCGCCGATAGACGTAGCGCCAGCAGGGCGCTGGAGATAGAAGCGCCTGTAGCGCCAGCTGTGCGCTAGCGTGTATACGCCCGTGGTATTGTGGCGCTTGAGGTGGAGGCGCTAGTGCGCTAGCTGGGCACCAGCGTGAAGACGCCCGTGGTGTTGTTCTGGCGCTTGAGGTGGAGGCGCCTGTAGCGCTAGCTCGGTTCTCCAAGGTAAGTGGAAAGGTCAGTGGCCCCAAAAGATGAGGTCCTCCTGTAACAAGGTCAAAGAGACCGAAGCCTCGCGAAGAAAAATTACCAGACGCTCATGCTGTCTTCACTGCAGGACCCGTCACCACGTTCAAAGTTCACACGTTAACATGTACTAACACCACATACTTTCTTAAAAATACCACAAGACATGCACCATCTTTCGTGTCTACTTGATGACTTCTCTCACTAGACTGCCAGAATTTTTCAGAACAAGGATCGCTGATCCTGTCAAAAAGAATTTGAAAAATTTCATAATTAGAATTGTTAGTTGGCAGTGTTATCGTTGAAAGAGTCTGAATGTAGAGAAGCTAACAAAAAGGTTAGTTTCTCTACAAATTGACAACCTAATTTACTCATAATTTCTTCTTCTTTTGTTTTGGCATCGCCAAGGAAGTTAAATACGTATGTAGCTTCCTTGGGCGTCGCATTGTTGTGCATTTGTCAAGTATTAAGTTTAAATAATTTTTGATAGTATTTTATCAAAATAGTCACTGTCTGTTTTGGTAACAACCATAGAGTAACTTATATATACAGGGAAGTAACAACACGGAGCAACATGATACGTCACATTATATCACTTCCCTATGCACGTAAATCAGCTCATAACCAACGAAATACCACAACTTTTCACTAGTTATCACTGATAAAACATAAGTTTAACAAAATAATACAATGAGGCGACATGATTTTTCCGCGTTCCTGCGAAAACTTTATTCGTAACTGTACGTGATAACTTGGTAATGACACATATTATTCAGAAAAAAGTTCTAGAGTCCAGCAATTTGACCACGCGGAATTTTTTTCCGGTTGGACAAATCAGTTAGACTACCGAGTTTGACCATCAGGAGGGACCCCCTTTTTTGAAACGGAGGAGGCACTCATGTCGACGTGTATATATTTTTTTAGGTATAACCACGCATAACTTTTTACAAAGTGATACAATTTCAATTACTCTTTTTTTTTATTAGAAAGAGTATACTTTGACAATGGTCCCGTTTAATTTTTATCGAAATTAGCTTAGCCATTTTTGATAAATCAACAATAATGTAAAAATTGCTACATCGATCCGAGCGAACTATTCGCGAATTCTGTACACGGTTGAAGTCGTCCATGCCTTTTTTTGGGAAAAATATTTATGCAAAATAGTATTTTACATGTGTATTATTTGTTTACGTTCAAAAAGATGTAATAATGTTAGGTTATGTTAAAATGAAATAAAAATGTTATTAAAATTTCACTTCTAAAACCGTTTGTTCAGTTAGTGAGTCCTTTGCTACGTTTTCCAACTACTGAACTCTAAACTGAAGTGAATAATTAAGAACTATTATTTTTTGTTCACAATTCGGAAAATCTGAGTATACGCATCCACACAAATCTCAGACGTTTTAATAAGCGCTTTGATTTACGAGGTTTATATGAAAGAGATGTGCGTACGACCAGCTTACGAAGACACAGAGGAAACATTTACATCTTCCTTTATTAGTCAACTTTGCAAAGAGTTCAGGAAGTGCGGAAGGCCAGTTTACACTGGCGCCGTAACTGCCACCCGTCTTCACCTCGAACTTATATTAGTTTGGCTATTCATTAAAAACCTTACAAACTTTGTATTCATACAAATAACTTCTAAATCTTTGTAGGAAACGGTATGTCTAATTAAAGCTTTGTTAATAAAGCTAGCGAGTAATTCAAACTTTAGTTTAAAACTTGTATTTCACTTAGTAATGAGATAGGTATGAATTATCTATGGGTCTATTTATCTTATCTAGTTCGGAGGACTTAACTGTATAAGTTGGGGCGTTATTTTGAATCAGCGAAATCTGTATTTAATCTATACAGGACTACTGGTTACTAATGTATAATTGTATAACATTTAAAAAAAGACTTAGTACATCAATATTGACAACTTATACTATAAGACCAATCGCAAAATACAGTCATCAAAAATTCAAACTTTATGTATTGAAAACGAAAGCGAGAGTTTTTATGAGGTTGACGAATTCTTGAGGAAAGCGTATTGCCGCGTATATAAGCCGCATGCGTGTTTATATTTGGGCTACTTAATTATTATATTTTACTATTTTATTTTTATAACTTTTTTATGTTAATGTAAAAATGTTATGTCATTTTTACATCACGTAAAATCAATCACCTATCAAATCACGTAAAATGATTATTAAATAAACCTATGATTATGATATTGATAATGGTACTACTCTCTCAACATAATTTAGATCATCGTCATCATCATTATCAGCCGTAAGACGTCCACTGCTGGACATAAGCCTCCCTAAGGATTTCCAATAAGCCGGTAGGAAGCGGCCTGCATCCAGTGCGTTCCTGAGGTCTTAAATATATCGTGGGTCCACCTAGTTGATAGAAGTCCTATGCTTTATTTTAGATGCGTTTGTGAAATTATTTATTTTAGCTAGTAATTATTATTATATACTACAGGACTAATCGCGCACTAAAATTACGATATAGATAAATACCTCCTCATCCCGACGTTTCCGCCGAGTTGTCTCGACCGTGGTCACGGGCAGACTGACTCTCTAAACTGAGGTGGTAAAGTTTCGCGATTTGAACACAATAATATTATATACTACGGGACTAATCGCGCACTAAAATTACGAGATAAATAAATACCTCCTCATCCCGACGTTTCGGCCGAGTTGCAACGACCGTGGTCAAGGGTAGACTGACTCTCTACTCTGAAGTGGTCGATGCAACTCGGCCGAAACGTCGGGATGAGGAGGTATTTATTTATCTCGTAATTTTAGTACGCGATTAGTCCCGTAGTATATAATAATAATGTGTTCAAATCGCGAAAGTTTAAAAACAACAGCTAGTAATGTTGGATATTTATAAATTGACATTTTTTTTTAATTCCTTTAAAAACTAAAACTACCTACACTACTACTACATAGAAAGCAATTGGATCATTCACAGACCCTTGAAGGTCTAAAGATAATCCAAGTGCTCAAACCCACTGCCAGTTGGCAGTGTGCCCAGCATGCTGGCAGCATTGCCAAAATATTATAGGTATTGACATTATTTATGAACATTCAAAGTTCATTTCAGAAATAAAAATACTTACCTTATCAATTTTTGTACAACTTTTTTCACCACATCAAAACATTACGTTTGTTGCATGAATTAAAGGGCCCCATAAATTTATAAAACGAGCTTGTTTATACTTCGTCTTGTTTGATTATTTGTGCTCTATTAGCGGTAAACTTACCAAACCTGATCAAAAGCTGTGTCTCCATAAATATTTCGTAGTTTCTCTGTTTTCTAAGTCTGTTAACAACATCTGTAATTTTAACAACGAAAAAGTAGGACCCACTTGACCGTTTTAGGGAGTAGCAAGCCCGGTCTATGCCCCAGGACGGGACATAAAAGAAATAAACATACTCTTGGAAGAATAGAATATCAGGTTAAAAAAAGAAAAAACATTCAGGACAGAAAAGCAAAACATATTCTTGGAAGAATTAAAAAGAAAAATATAGAGCGTACCGGTATTAATAACTTATTTTCTGAAAATGTTTATAGTATCCTACTTCCTACTAATATTATAAACGCGAAAGTTTGTGAGGATGGATGTATGGATGTTTGTTACTCTTTCACGCAAAAACTACTCAACGGATTGAGATGAAACTTTGCAATAATATAGCATATATATCAGAATAACACATAGGTTATAAATTATAATGATATTGCGTCAAAAATCAAAATATCATGCGG
Source organism: Hypomecis punctinalis (assembly GCA_949316475.1). NCBI lineage: Eukaryota > Metazoa > Arthropoda > Insecta > Lepidoptera > Geometridae > Hypomecis > Hypomecis punctinalis. The sequence continues at coordinate 9,339,759 of OX438803.1, read as the reverse complement.
GCGAAGCTGCGGGTAAAAACTAGTTAGTATTTTATTTTGGCTTACTAATTTAGTAACATTAACGCCGTACTCAATAAGGTATTTGTAGTACACTTCGAAAAGAGAGACAGATTGAGAGACGTACAAGATATATCAATGGAATCGGTTGTTGAGAATAGATAAATATATAAGTAAAAAAAAAATATTCTTTATTCTATACCGTTTTACTTACTCGTATTTTTAATAAGTTACTGATACTGACAACTGTTTTGTTACAAAAAATATCATTTGTAAAAGTTACAGCAATAAAAGCGTTTCTCTTAAAACACCTTTAAAAATCACCAGAGGCAATGAGCCAGAATGCTAGCTAGGTACTAGTTACTACCATTTTCTGACATGAAATATCATTTGTAATAGTTAAAGTAATAAAGGCGTTTCTTTTAAAAACACCTCTGAAATCACCTGAGGCAACGAGCTTAACAAACCATTTTGTAAAAGTAAGTAGTCGTGGTTTTGCTCAGGTGTGCGAAAATCAAATAAATTATTCTGTTTCGCGGCTCCACCCTGATTAGAGAAGGCTGGGAAGATGGTAACATAATTAGATAATTATTGCGAGAATAACAGATTTCCTTCGTTTTGGCCAGTAAACTGACAAAGCTGGGTAAGCCAACGATGTAATCTGTAAATTTTCCGCTTCAGCCTGAATGTTTGGATACTTTTGATAGTCAGCTTTTAGACGGATGCCTATAAAAGGGTAAGTAAAGCGTAAATGGCTAGTCTGGTTAACTTTGGTGTCAAAGTTTTAGACCGTCTGAGAGTCGGGGGTCTTATAATTTTCCTTTTGTTTTTTAAAGGAATCACTTTCGTCAGTTTTCAATTTTTTGCTATTAATTATACCACTTACTGTTAAACATCCGTAGAAATTAAAAAAAATATATTACTCATCTACAATTTCTCACAAGATACTGGCCATAAAAACGTCCTTTGAATTCAATAGAATTCAATAGATTTCGCATACTGTTTTAATTTCTTACAATTTTGATGGCTCGAAGCCTCTCAAAGCCATGTAGAGCAATATTGAAGTGGTTACTGTTTATTTTTTGTGTTAATTTTGATGTAATAACATCTACCAATATTCCCGCAAAATGCTGCTTATGTATGTATAAACTAAACCATTTCAATCTTTCACTGTCCTATAGTTTTATAAGGCCAGCTAGCAAATGAAGTTACAACTGTACTGTACTGTATCAACCTTTTAATAGTTCACTGCAGGACGTAAGCCTACACGCGAAGGGTAATTGGCCATATCCACCACGCTGGCCCAGTGCGTGTTGGTGGATTCACATACGCCATCGAATTTACAACAATGAACAGTAATTTTTGAATTTTATTACAGCATAGCAAAACCCTGGCCAAAAAAACCGGACAAGTGCGAATCAGGCTCGCACATCGAGGGACATTAACAACACATTGTTAAAATAAATAGAAACCTGTTTTAGCATGTGCTAATGAAGTTCTTTTATATGATACCTTTCGTGATACGATTCACTCACTTTGAATTTTGAACCCATATTTTGTGAAGTTTGAGGCCCTATTTTTTGTGATTTAAATAAAAATGTACAGTTTTCAGACTTATTCCTATATGTGTACTCTAAGACAATGCTTTTCGCCAAATTTCATAGTTCTATGTCAACGGGAACTACCCTATAGGTTTTGATATTTGTGAGTGCGAAATATGCAGTTTTTTACGACACAAACGGCTCTAACTTTTTTAAACGATAACTGAGAAGTTGTTATTTTACATAACTGCAAGAAACCATATAAATACGTATACAGTTTTCCCGACAGAACAGCGTTCCCGAGATAAAGAGTCTTGCCATACACACAGACGGACAGACGGACAACAAAGTGATCCTATAAGGGTTCCGTTTTTTTCCGTTTGAGGTACAAAACCCTAAAAACAGTACTTATAAACCACTTGAATGTTTCACCGTTTTACATGGATTTAAGAGGTTTTGAGCCGTCAAAATTGGAAGAAATTAAAACAGTATGCGAAATCCTTTGAATTCTATTACAGCCACTAATTTTACCGCAAGATCCCGACCACGTAAGCCCGAGGATCCCTGTACATCACGCGGGCGCTGCGCCCTGACACGGGGCTTTGCGTTATGATAAAGCACCTGTTCACATATTTTATCGCCTATGTGTCGAGGTAGAACGTATTAGGCGGTGCGTGGAACGATACTTCATTTTCTAGGGTGTTGTAGGTAAGTGAAGTGACCGTTGTAATCATGAGCTTTGGGTTGGTGTTGGAGGTAGTAGTGTGATAGAGAGTATCTGAATTAGGAGCGAGATAGATATAAAAATCTTTGTATTTCATATTTTAGTATTATATCGCCTATGTTTCAAGGTAGAGTAAGCGGTGCGTGGGACGATACTTTATTTTCTGGGGTGTTGTAGATAAATGGAGTGACCGTTGTAATCATGGGTTTTAAGGTTGGCGTTAGAGATATTGGGCTGATAGAGAATATTTTAAGAGAGAGAGCGAGATGGAGAGATACATTTTTATTTTTCATATTATAGTATTTTATCGCCTATGTATCGAGGTAGAACGTATTAGGCGGTGCGTAGAACGATACTTCATTTTTAGGGTGTTGTAGTTAAGTGGAGTGACCATTATAATCATAGGCTTTGGGTTGGTGTTAGAGATATTGGACTGATATAGAATATTTGAAGAGAGAGAGTGGGACAGAAAGATACATCTTTATTTATCTTGATGTAAACAGTAATATTGCTTTGAGAAATCTTGTTTTAGTGATTTTTTACAAAATATTTCAGTAAGTATACCAAACAAATCGTTTGAATAGCAAGGTGAGCAGATAACCTTGTATTAATGTTCAAGACAAATTTTCGAAGATGTTGTGCTATTAAATCCTTAGAAACATTATGTTTCCGTCCAATAGACAAACCTTCGTTTACTAGTTAGTGGACACCAATGAAAACAGTCGAGGGTGAATAGAAAAATATATACTTACACAAAAAGTCATTTAAATATAGATAGCTGTGGACGCAAACAAATTTCACTGATTTAACTGACTGCCCACTAATTAAAAGAACTTACATTTGTAGTTATGCCTACCGTTGTATATTATCTATCAAATATTAGCGCAAAATACACATGACGATTAAATTCTCTCTTGTAGTAAGCATTATTAAATTTTACCTTCGTATTTAATTACGCAAAGACTCTGGATCCTGCTACTCCAACAGATCTAGAACACATCGTAAAATAGGATTAATTTATTTTTTCAAAATGTACGTAATTTATATTCGAACCAGTTACGCCTAGTTTTGTCACGGAAATCAAAATATTTGGGTTGGCACAACAATCTTCCGCGAATCTCATAATTAAATCACAAACAATTTTCAATAAAAGTTCTAAACAGCGTTTCAAGTAAATGAATAACTCATAGCGGAAAACAAAAACTCATCATAAACGCCTCTCAAATTGAATTGTCATAGAATTTTAATTCGCTCCGAATTGAAAATGAGCTCTCGCGAAACTTACGGAGGTCATCTGAATCTCTAATTTGTAACCTCTGGCGAACGTGGCTCCATTTTAATATTTCACACAAAATACAGTAACACCTGGGCTTAAATCTGATATTTCATAACTGGGGCGAAATAAAATGTACGCAATTTTAAATCTTATTCTCGATAACATTGTTGCTACAAAGGAATATGTGAATTTCGTTTCATTTTCAGTGACATTTTTTACGTTATGTTTGAGTAAAATGAATAGAAATATAGCACTCCACATCTTCTCGTTAATTAAATAAATAAATACGTCTTACACCCTCATTTTACTAATAACCGTGGTGGTCAAGAGGTAGTGACACCCGCCTTATAATCGTGAGGTCGTGGGTTCGAATCCCCGGTCCCGTACCAATGAGTTCTTTGGAATTTATGTACGGAATTTCACATCACTGGCTTTTCGGTGTAGGAAAACATCGTGAGGCAACCTGCGTCCGTCCTTAGAAGAAATTCGATGGCGTATGTGAATCCACCAACCCGCACTTGGCCAGCGTGGTGGATATGGCCCAATCACCCTTCGTGGGTAGACCTACGTCTGCAGTGCAGTGGACTATTAAAAAGGCTAGTACAGTACACCCTCATTATCAATTTCAATTTCCTAATCTTATAGACAAAACCAGAAAATTTAATCATTTTAGTCTTTCTTGTGTTGATGATTTTAAAAAGTGTGCGTGGCGAAAAACTACAAATAGTAGTTCTGTAGTTCAAAATAATATTATATTGGTGAATTTGTGTCGCAATCAAACTTATCTCTGATATCTTTTGATGATGCCGTAATTGTTATAATATACATGTTCTACCTGTGGCAACTCGAAAAGTCTTAAACTTTTATAAAGTTTTAAATAGCAGCAAGAAAATTTGACACGCTATCCAACGCCACTAGCAATTATCTTCATTACTATGTATATGAAAAAAATCTAGATCCACGTCGACCACTCGACCCTGCGGACGAATCAACGCCATTCAGCTCTGTTTAGCATATTCGAGTCATTCTCCACGCTCTACTCACCTTTTAACCCATCCAGCGTAAAAATCTAATTCCAGAATAACACGAATACCCAAGATTTTCCTCAGTTTCTGCACTCTCATCTCAAAATAATAAAACTGGAATCTGGAGGAATGACTTCACTATTTAATTTTCTAAGTTATCTTATAACGGTGGAATCCTCACTGCGTGTAACAAAGTTAGGTATATTAAGTAGATTGCAGGCCCCGGAATAAGATTGCATTAAAGTTGGCCGTCCAATATCGAAATATGCCGACTTTGCTACGAATGTGCCAAGCTTCCTCCGATCCTGGAAGTTTTACCTATTTGTGAGCATTTTAAACACGGTCGAGGTGGGATTGGAATATTTCTGTTTTCACGTGTTTCTCGTTATTCAAGAATATTGGGTTTTAGATATTTTATTTATGCTAAAAGTAGCTAAGAATGCTTGATCCGAAAATATAATTATTCTTAGGATACAAATTATCAAGTAGGTGAATTGTGATACAAAATTATTTATTTTACTGCCCAGATACTACTTAGTTCTATCTTTATTCTGTTTATAAAAAACATTTCATCATTTGCTAGGTTTCAGTAATAAATAATAAAATCTGGTAAAAACTTCATATTTCTCGCTCGTAGTGTTGTAGTTGTTTAGTACGTTTCGCGAGACTGTGAAACTGAGCAATTGCTTATAAACTTTGTTTCAGAAACAAAATCTAGGTACATGTTTCTGAAACAAACCATAATGTTTCAAAGACAATTATTTTGTTTCTGTAAACACTACGTGTTTATCGGTATGTTTCTGAAAACATCTACGTGATGTTTCAGACACTGTGTATCCGAAACATTGTTGCTGATTGAAATGGCTTAATAGCCACTGCTTCTTCAAATATCGTGAGTCTTATTGTATCTAGGACTTATCAAGTGTGAACGTATCCTTAATAACTACGAATACAGAAGGCGGAAAATGAATGCGAAACTCCAAGTTTACCAATTTGAAAGAAACACAAAGGCCCTATTATCATCCATGTTTATCATATTTGAATTCCACTTCAAAATTAAACTCCCCACACAAATTCGCCGGAACTATTAACAACTTCAATAAGCAATCAACATCACACCGCGTTCCGACGCGTAATGAATAACCCGAACTAATTCTACGTTAGCAACGTGAAAAGGCGTAGTTATGGTTTCCAGCTACTTGGTAACTACCCTGACCCCCGCGCCGCAACTACCTCCAGGCCTTTGCGGGGGACTTCGCATTAAGTTGCGGGTCTACATTGAGAGGTCGCACGCACAATCCAGTCTTTCATATGGACATCGTAAATCAAAGGTGGCTACCGAAATTAAAACCGGCAGCATGTATTAATTCGCGGTGCAATTGGTGCTGCGACGTCGACATATTTTGCGGCGGTGCTGGAAATTTAGACGAAAGTTCGCAACACCTGGGCTGAGCTAGCGCCGACACGGCAGCGCAATTTGTCTCCTTCAGTAACCCCGAAACGACATACACCACAGGCCACTTTGATACCTCTAAATTCTAGAGCTTGAATGCAATTCAGTCCCATTGAGTACTCGATTGAATAATCGCCAGTATTAAAACTGCAATTTGTCGCTATCGTATCGATACATTTCAGTTGCTAACTTGTTTGAGTAAAAGTTATAATTATACTGCCTGCCATTATCATTATTGGAAGCAATTATGTTATCAGTGTAGCTTTTATCAGTTCATGAGCTACAATTGTGTATGTAATGGGTTGGAAATTGGTAAATTGAGAGAAATGTTTTGGATCTATGTTTCCCGTTCCACGTGTATTGATTCAAGGTGAAAGCTATAGAAATAAAACTTTGTTATACAAAGAATAGATTTTCCAAGCGATTGTGACTTTTATTGAGGAAAATGTCATGGTTTTCGTAGATTTTGTTTTATTAATTCTTACTTAGCAGTTAAGTACTTACATGGACCCCTGTCGATGTTTAATTCACCTATTGATTATTGACTTTACTACTCTAATCGTTTTTGACATCATTTTTAATTTCTGACATATTTGTTTTTGATACTCGTCATTGTATCTAAATTTCGCTAGATTTAAGTCGACATTTGCAAATTGTAACCACGGGACATTATTTTTACTGTTGGTAATCATTTTACTTTATTTTAAATGATATGATTTTCGACTTTGTTTTTTAATTTTATGCTGTGAATAGATCGTTTTAAGTGTTAGGTTAGCAGTGTTAGGTTTGTAGCATTTGTAAGTTTCTCTATGTATGGGACGTGTTTTCGAGTGTCAATGTCAACTTGTCAACGTCAGCTTTGTCAATGAAAACAGTACTTTGTATTTTGTAAATTCTAGAATTATTTTGAAGTCGTTTTTATGATTATTATCGATAATAACTTGCATGTTGTTGAATAATGGATGTACTGTAATGACTTAATGTGTACTTAGCTGGATGTATGTGTTCCTGTAAGTAGATACGTTTTTTTGCATACCGAAAGGTAGATTATGGCAAACTTCTGTGTTGTACAACATCTTTGTAACACAACACAAACATTAATTTATTTGCGTTCCATGAACGCAAATAAATTATAACATAATGAATTGAATTGAATATTTTAGTTGCGATGGTAAGAAAATAAGTTTAAATAGCTTAAAAGAAAAACAACTTAAAATATGTACTTATACCTAGGTCATGTCATTACATTCACCTATCTATATTACAATATACACCTTCAGTAAAGACAAGTAGACGGGAGTTATATGTTTTTTTTTGCGTATGTTCATCGATATCATCGCCTAATGTGAACTGATATAAAAAAAATCTGTTTTGGTTCAAAAGGTTACACTCCCGAAATGACCCCATTTAAATTTAAACGAAATCGGCTGAGCGGTTTTTGTAAAATCAACAATAATATAAAAAATTTACATCGATTCGAGCGAACTGTTCGATTTTTGTTCTAACTTTTGGATCAAAGAGGCGTGGGTTCGATCCCCACCCAGGGCAAGCATTTTTGTGATGAACATAGGAGTTTGCTCTCTGTCTGGGTGTTATTTAGATACTATCTATATAAGTATGTATTTTAAAAATATGTATATGTAGTATATCAGTCTCTGGCAACCATATCACAAGCTTTGTTTAGTTTGGGGTCAGAGACCATGTGTGAGATGTCCCCCAATATTTATTTATTTATTTTGTACACGACAAAAGTCGGTTTTACCATTTTTTTGCGATAAATAATTATTTTTGCACTTACGATTCCCCTATCTCTATAGTAACTAAGACTGTGATACTAATAATATGTGAGAATCGTTTAAAACATGCTATCATCACCGTCATTTCAGCTATGATGTAAAGGTAAGATAAGACTCCCAAAATCAACCTTCAATAAGTTTGGTTGAAAGCGACTTGCATCTAACGTGATTTATGGGGTTTCACACGTAGTGGATAAACGTACTCATACCTATTGCTGTTACGTTGTCCGTTGGACTTGCTAGTGGTACTAACGTTTATCCATCCATCAGCCGCAAGATGTCCACTACTGGACTAGGCCTCCCTTATGGATTTTCAATAAGCCCGTTTGTAAGCTTGCGTCCAGAGTAAATCGTCGGTTGACCCACTAGACGGACGTACTAACCACGCTTTCCGGTACGTAATCTCCATTCGAAAACTTTACGGCTAACGATACTCCTGGCTAATTACTCGGCTTGCCTAATCCCAGTGACATTTTTATCTCTCTCATTCGCAGAAAACAATTAAAGGAAAGTGCGTGCCCCACACTGGGCCAGTAAAGCGGCGGACACACGATTACGGCTGACAAGGCAATTAATAAGGACAGATGGCGATTGAGCACGAGTCACCCGCTCGACCGGAATTAATCATAGCCTCGGCCGTATTGCGTGTCGTCACGTGTCACGCCAGGAATTAAGATGTGTTTTAATTACACACGATGTTGCTACGTTTAAAGAAAGTTGTGAATAGTGTGTGGGCCAATCGAATTTCTTACAAGCTTTCAACTACAAATATAATTTCAAATTAATAAAATAGCCAATAGTTTGTATGGCGTGTTGTTGCGTGGCACGCCAGAGATTAAGATGTGTTTTAATTACACACTCTCTCGCTATATTTGAAGAAAGTGGTGATTGATTTATAGTACAATTCAGACAATTCGATAGTATTTAGATTTATCAAAAATATATATCGTTGGTCTAACTTCTACAGTTTTAGAAATAATCTTAGCCTTGGCCGAATTGCATGTCGTCACGTGTCACGCCAGAAATTGAGATGTTTTAATTACACACGATTTTGTTACGTTTGAAGAAAGTGGTCGAATTTTGAATATATTTTATTTATTAGCAGTTAAAAATAATACAATCATAGTAGGAATTGATTATTTTAGAATGCCCACTGTGAAAACTAGGTTTTTACAATGTACAACTGCATAAAACGCGTCGCTATTATGAACTTTAAAGTAAGGTTAGACAAGGCATATATATTTACATAATATATCACAGAGATACCAGATGGATAATGTGGCCGATCGAGAAAATCTGAAAGATGCATTGATGTAATATGGCATGCTTTTGAAAGAGACATAAAAAATATCTGGATTCGGTGTCAGATTTTTCTGTACGGAACGTCAAATTATCATAAAATTTCAATACAAAACTTTGACAGTGACAACAACAATCAAATAACTCATTATTGTAGACCATTGAGGAAGGAATCAGAAGGAGATGGTGTAATGACATTTAGATACTTTGACATGTAATAGTTTAAAAACCGAAATAATAATCATATAGGCGTCTCTTTCAAATGTACGTAATAAGAATAGACCAACATTATACAGCACAGTTTCGCTATAGTGTCTATATTTTTCGTGACGTGTCGCGCGTGCCTGGTCCGTCATATTGAGTCGAAAAACAATAGCGATGTTCTTATTATATCAAAAAAAACTATCGATATTTTGGTTAGTTTTTATTTGTGTTATTGATTAGCTGAAATTTTGAATTTTTATTTCATTTCACTTTTCATGTCAAATTTGACAACTGTCATTCCACAATTAATACAAGTAAAATGGCATGACAGGTGTGAAAGTAACAGCTGTCAAACTAAGAAGTATTATTATCTCCGTAACTATCGAAGCTAGACCATTACTGTCTTAATAGCAGTAATAACACTCAATGAGATCTATTAGATTGTTCTAATGACTGCTGTCAAAGCTTAAAAGTGAATTATCTCCGTAACTATCGAAGTTAGACTACTGCTGACTTCACAAAAGTGACAGAGCGCAATTAGATCTATATTTTAAATGACACCTGTCAAACTTAAAAGTGGATTATCTCCGTAACCATCGAAGTTCGACTATTGCTGTCTTCACAAAAGTGATAGAACTCAACGAGATCTAAATTTCGGATGACAGCTGTCAAACTAAAAAGTGGAATACCTTCGTAACTATTAAAGCTAGACTATTGCTGTCTTCACAAAAGTGATAGAGCTCAACGAGACCTACATTTCGGATGACAGTTGTCAAACTTAAAAGTGGAATATCTCCATAACTATTAAAGCTAGACTATTGCTGTCTTGATACAAGTGATAGAGCTCAACGAGACCTACATTACGGATGACAGCTGTCAAACTTAAAAGTGGAATATCTCTGTAACTAATAAAGCTAGACTATTGCTGACGTGACACAAGTGATAGAACTCAACGAGACCTACATTTCAGATGACAGCTTTAAAGTGAAAAATCTGTGTAACTATTGACCCTAGACCATTGCTGTGTTTACAAAAGTGATAGAGCTTAAAAAGATCTACATTTGATGTGACAGCTCAAACTTAAAAGTTGATTATTTTCGTAATATTGATAGCTGTCATCTGAAAGATATCATATCTCTCTTTGAGCTTTATCACTTTTGTGAAGACAGCAATGGTCTAGCATCGACAGTGACGGAGATAATCCACTTTTAAGTTTGACAGCTGTCATCCGAAATGTAGATCTCATATCAGTTTAGTGAAGAAAGCAATGGTCTATAATAGATAGTTATGGAGATATTCCATATTTAAGCTTGACAGCTTTCATCCGATATGTAGTTCTTATTAAGTCCTATCACTTTAATTCTAAGTCATACCTCAGTAAAGCAGTGGAGACATTTCTAGAGGTGTCTATGGAGTTTTGGTAACAACACGGAACGACATGATACGTCACATTATATCACTTGCCTACACTCATGCACGTAATTCAGCTCATAATCAATGAAATACCACAATTTTTCACTAATTATCACTGATAAAAACACAACTTTAACAAAATAATACAATGAGGCGACATGTCTTTTCCGCGTTCTCGCCAAAAAACTCGTCCTACCATTCTAGTGTGGATTCTTGAATATGACAGCTGCAACCTTGACATCTGTAATTTTTAGGGTTCTGTACCTCAAAAGGAAAAAACGGAACCCTTATAGGATCACTTTGTTGTCTGTCTGTCCGTCTGTGTGTCTGTCAAGACTCCTTATCTAGAGAACGCGTAAAGATATCGAGTTGAAATTTAAACTGTATACGTATATTAATGAACTCTTGCTGTTGTGTAAAAGAAAAACTTCTCAGTTGTCGTTTAAAAAAGTTAGAGTCGTTTATATCGTAAAAAAACAGCATATTTCGACACTCACAAAAATCAAAACCTACCGGGTACTTCCCGTTGACATAGAACTATGAAATTTGGCGAAAAGCATTGTCTCAGAATACACATATAAGATTAAATCTGAAAACTGCACATTTTTATTTACATCACAAAAAATAGGGCCTTAAAATTCGCAAAATATGGGCTTAAAATTCAAAGTGAGTAAATCGTATCATGAAAGGTGTCATATAAAAGAACTTCATTAGCACATGCTAAAACAGGTTTTTAATTACTTTAACAATGTGTTTGTACGGAACCCTCGATGTGCGAGTCTGACTCGCACTTGTCCGGTTTTTTAAATAAAAGTTTGCCATTATGTTTGATTCGGCTAAAATTAATTTGTGTCGATAGTTTTATCGATAAGTACGGGGAAATCGATAAGTGTAGTGTGGTAGTAACAACACTAATCCGCCGTATTATGTGCGGTGGGTATGCAGGTTTTTCTCGTCGTTAGGGCAACTCCATTCTGATTCCTTCCTCAATGTTGTAGACACAAAATAGATGTATTTTTTTTTATAAAAGTGAAATTCTTATGCTAGTGTAGTGTTTTCTGTAAATTTTCCAAATAATTATTTAATTTTGTCACAGTAAATTTATCATTTATATTCTTTTTTTTGCGATGATGTATATACTCAAGGCAAGCTGTCTTCCCCTGTAATTGCTGTGTCACTTAGTTTCTTTTTATTCTGTTCTTTCGTGTGTTGTGTTGGTGTGCACAGTGTTGGTGGAGTTTATCAATAAAATAAATAAATATATTACTCCGTATACCTAACAATAAATTGCTTGGAATACAAGAACACAAGTCGTACGTGTTCATTGAAGAGTATTTATTCAATGAACACGTGCGACTAAAATTGCTCGTGAAAATAAATGAAACGTACTTATTTATTTGATAGTGGTTTCATGAAAATTAGGACAAAACATATTCTAATTAAACGGCTCAACAGATTAGAGCCACAATTGAAAACAATTTATGCGCACCCACGGCGTAATGTTTTAGTTATACTTTGCATATAGCAAAATAATAAATATTTCAGTGAAAAAAATCAAATTCAAATTGGGCAACCTTTTTACACCTAACAAAGTCTCAGGGTCTCTCTCTAAAGGGTCTCTACCCCAAAAAAGTCAATCAGAACAATAACAGCACAAAACCGTTCAACTGAAGAAAAAAAAACAGTTGTTCCATACAAACATTTCATCAACGTTTGATAAATTGTATGTCTTTTCACTATTTCAGAATACATAACTATTTTTTTGCAAAAAATGGCATGACCGACTTCAACCGTGTACAGAATTCGCGAATAGTACGCACGGATCGATGTAGCAATCTCACATTATTGTTGATTTATCAAAAATTGCTCAGCCGATTTCGATACAATTTAAATGGGACCAGTTTCAAATTATATTCTTTCTAATAAAAAAGAATCATTGAAATCGGACGATCACGTAAAAAGTTATGCGTGGTTGAAGATAAAAAAAATATAAACGTGTCGAATTGGGAACCTCCTCCGTTTCATCGGTCAAAAAGCTGATCTGGTTCCTAATAATCAGTAGGTACATATGTACGAGTAGTATGTGTATCTCTACAACTCTTTGTACTTTGCAAAGCAACAGGATGAAGAAAGAATCCAACAGCAGTACCATAAACAGACCCTACAACACAAAGCTACCAAAACAAACCTAATAATAAATACACGTTCTCTGCAGGATATTCAAAGATCACAATAAAATATTGGTGCGGTAGGGTACAAAAGGCATCGTAAGTTTAGCTTATCGCCTTTCGTGGCCCGTTACCCGCAACCGCACAATTGATTCTACTATTCTAGCACTCCCAACTGCTAGATTTTGCTAGATTTCAGTATATAAAGCGTTTGTAAGTGCACTGTTGGATATTACCATATTTCACGGAGTCAATTACAGCGTTATGCTTGTTTTACGCTTTTGTGCTTTAGTGAGAGTAAAATTGGCTATGTAATGAAACTTTGGAGGTTCAATACTTGAACAGTACTTGAAGCGGTACTTAAATAAGAAGTCTCTTATTTATTTTTCACAATTTTATGTTCAACTCTAACTTGATTATCAGCGTTGTAGTATTAATTTTGTTCGTTGATAGATCAAAACTGATTAAACAGATATATGTATAACAGATAGAAAGATAGTATTTTGTACAACCACCTGACAAAAAAGTTCATACTTGTATGTACATACATTACGTATGAATTTTTAACTGACAACTTTATCGATTGTTCCAAGCAACTTAGTTACAAGTTGCTATGTTTTCATTTGGCCTCAAACTCGAGGCTTCAAGCAAATATATATATATAAAGTTTCAATAGTGCAAAAAAGTGTCCGGGCCAAAACCTTGCCCAAGCCACGCGGGCGGGCTTTTTAGGGCAGTTAGTTGTAAGGCGATTGCAAGCCGACTACAACGCCGCGCATTGCCGAAGTGCTCAGTTACAAGCACTAATTAGGCGACATATCGTCTAGATTCGAGAAAACGGGTTATTGTGAATTATTTAATGTAAACATCCAAGTCAGTACGTATGACGTGCTCGGTCATTTTTTTACTACTTGCACTTTGAGACTGTGGCTTTGTAGATGTTTTGCTCGAAGGCCCACTGAAACCACACAACAAGGGACGGTCAAAAATTTTGCAGACTCGTATTTCTTACTAGTATAATAAAAAAATATCATCATATCAGCCAAAGGTTGCCTTCTTCTGGAAAATGACCACCCTAATAGATTTCTAAGCGAACCGTTTGTAAATAGTATCTATGTATCTACCTATTTAGCGAAAACCTGCAAACCATTAATAGTATATTGTATCATATGGAAGCAAAATAAGACTACTTTTCATCACCTCTATGAGAAAACAAAAGGTGCCTCATATTTTACTATAATATTATTGTTTAATAAAACGTAGAGTAACCACTAAATTGAAATTAAATGGTATCTAATAATAAAATAAATGAAAACTTATATTTACATTATTTTCATTCATTTTCTTGGCGCTGAACACTAACGTTACAAATACTTCCAAATTCAAAACGGCAAAGATCATTCCGAAGCACTTATTTGTTCCAAATTCAAAAAGTGCGCGGCAAAGATAATTATTCCATCGCACTTATAAAGTTCCTTAAAGAAAACACCTTCTTTGTACTTCAAGGCGAACCAAGTAGTCCTTTTCGAATAGATGTGATGAAAATCATTTTCCCATAATGTCATTAGGAAGTAATAAGTCAACAATGTGATGAAATTAATAGCGTTTAGCAGAATTAATGGATCTATAATTGCATTATAGTCTTACGTGAGCATTGTTAACATTATGATGTTAGGCAAATCACGTCTAATGTGCGTTGTTTACCTACATTGACTGATATTCCCGAAATTATACTTAAATATTGTATTTTTCATGGCGATAAATTTTTTGCACTTAAATTGTTCAGTCTATAAACATCTAGAGGTAGAAACTAGAGTATATATGTGTTACATTATTTACTTTACATATAGTTTCATAGATAAATATGAGCATTGTATTTTTACTAAGTAATAATCTACTCACCAACTATTTTATTGCTTATTTTAAGGAGTCTAAGTTTATATTAACAATTTTTGATACTAATACCAAGATTTCACCAAAGTGGAGTCAAGATTGGCTGCGCTATAGCAATACTAGAATCCACTGCATATAGGTACGAGCGATATCTGCTTAAAGAGAAACGATATACAGTCGAGAAGAATGGAGCTGTGTTTGGTTATTCACTAAGAAAAGCATTTCTACTGTAAGTTTTGTGACTACATTACTGCGCAACTTCACTCAACTCCGCTTTGCTGAGTTTTGGTAAAATCTGAACCTTACTCGGACATAACGATAAAAATAAACTCAAGTCAAAATTATTCCATTTGTTTTTGCCGCGGCCATGTGCCAGCATCCATAAACCTCATAATTCCCATCACACAGAGAAATCAATTGTTTATTTCCCAATACAGATTCATAAAGCGACCCTCTCATAAACACCTACGTAACAGACCTACATTAATAAAGGCTTATCGCTACACATAACTCCCCTACAGTATTTAGCAAACCCATAAAATGCGGCTTTAAAAATTTCTCGTCCAATAGGTGGCGTTCAAGTAACAAATAAAGTAGTAGTGCGGTGTTCACATCAGAGGGCATATATCATTTTTATCGGTCGCACTCGGCCGGTCGTTTATTCATTGGTTACCTATTGCACACGCGGCTCGTGTGACGGCCGATGGTTTAATATGTGTTCTCGAAACTTCTTCTAAGTCTCCAGTAAGTTATTTTTAGTTTATATTTGAAAAATCATGAAACAGACAAACTTTTGAATCATTAAGAGATTTTTAATGGTCATAATAGTATAGTTTACCAGCAACATTTAAACCGTATGGCCACTAAGGGGTTAGTACAGGTTTACACGTTATTTGAAACTACAGTAGTTTCCGTATGATTCTATAGGTACATTTATGTACAGCGCCCCTGCCGAAAACGAGGAAAAACCAACAAAAATGTTTGGAGCCACGTGCTAACGCGCAAGTTTAGGTTAACTATGCAAAACCTGTACCACTTAATGCATATTATTTGTATGCTCTGAACACTTGCATCCATTGATAATACTCTATATTCGAAATAAATGTGTAAGACTTTTACGAAGCCTTAAAATGATTATATTATACTACGAAAAGCAGACACTGAAATTGATCCGTAGCATTGCTACATGATAGCTACAAGTGCTACGAGAAAACGTAGACCTCGTAGCAGTTGATTAAAAATGTTGTTTAAGATTTATACAGGTTGGTTAAAGTTCAACAGATTACATTACATTTTAACATTCTGTACAAAAACGTGTTATGATTGTTAATAACTGTAAATTTACTAATGTTTTTTTTCATATAAGACTTCATTGTAATGCGACTAATTTTAATAAAATGATACACTTTGAGGAACATTCCTTGTTATTTATTGTTTTTTTCTTTATAATCTTTGTAATTGTGACTATATGCTTTAAAATAGTATGATAAACTTAGATATTCCTATAAAATAAGGCTTCTACATGATATTGAATTTGTAAGCAAGTTAACAAAACCACCCGTAGCCACGCTACAAGTGCTACGAAGTAACGTAGCGTTCGTAGCGAGTGATCAAATATTTTATTTATCAGGTAAATTGTTATTTAAAGCGTTCTAGAAAATTTAAAAAATCTAGAACCCAACTCGATAGCCTGAAATCCGTGGTAGCCCAGCAGTATGTAACAATCGTACGCTCAAGTGCGACCGTACTCCTTTTTTTAGGAACCCGTTTAGTCAACTATGTATCGAAGATGAATGTTTATCGGGCGACCCATTTGTTGGGCAAAATGTTGTACAGTGATTTATTCATTAATACTCGTACCTCTAAATTACTTCTACCTTTATACTTCACACCTCGAGCATGGGGTGGAATTTACTGCAATTTGTTAGCAGTGGGACGATTTATACAGAGATACTTGCGCTCATACAAGCCTTGGTGTGGCTAGCTATGCTTGGAGTCGCTTTGTGAGATTTAATCTGAGAGGAAAAGATCCGTAAAAAAACTAAAGTAACTAGCATTTCCCAGCAGATTTTCAAGTTGAAATAGCACTGGGCAAGACACAGCACCGAGAACAGATGACTGATGGGGTCGAAAAGTTCTTGAATGAAGACCACGTATCGACAAGCGCAACTTAAGAAGGTAGAACGTTCACAGACAACGTATTCTGCGGCCTCATTAAATAATAAATAAAATAAAATAGTTTTTATTTCTGTGACCAATAATTTCTCAAATTACTGTAGATTGGGGCAATCTATTAGGTATAAAAATACCTGTGTCAGAAAACCCCGCTCTTCGATATCCATACTATGGTAACATCTTGGTTATCTTTAACAGTTTTTGACAAAAAGCATTTTAAAATTTACTATTTACTCTAAACTTACTAACTTACAAAATTTCCAAAAATATTTCATATTTCAATATTTGTGTGTGTGTGTGTGTGTGTGTGTGTGTGTGTGTGTGTGTGTGTGTGTGTGTGTGTGTATGTGGTGTGTGTGTGAGTGTGTGAGTGCATTAAAATCGTAAAATTGCGCTGGAAGCAAACCGCTTCCATCTGGTCTTATTGAAGATCTATCAGGAAGTTCTATGGCTAGCAGCGGACGTACTATAAAACGAATAAAAGAACGAACTCGTATTGTATATATTTAGAATAGCGAATGTCTGATGTAGAGGTAAGTTTATCGAATAAAAACTTCAAACAAGCAAACGTATCGTATCGCATGTTCACCACGTAAATATTAACAGTCAATAAAAGTTCCCAGAAATATATACTTGATTGATGGATAAGCCATTTTTTGAGATTCTGTATGAAAGACCACTAGAGGAACTGTAGATATATCGATACCTGTAATTTCAATTGACATAAGGCACCAAACGCGACTTTACAGGAGAACTAAAATAAGATTTTTTTTAGGTATAAATTCATAACTCTTTTGTTTTTACATATACTGATAAAAAAGTGTTCTATACAAAATATGCTTACAATACTGAGATGCAGACTATGAAATATGATTATAATTTTAAGTTTAGTTTGTTATTTTAGAAAATAGATGTGCTTTACATCTAAGAAAATTCATCAAAATGGTATTATTTTTATGCAATATTTTAAAAGATCATAATTTTTAGTTTGTCATATTCTGACCAAACAAACACCAAGCGTCTCTCAGAATTTATTGCTCAAAACAATTCGGATCCAAGTGAGACACACAAAAGATTATTTTCGAAACCATTCTACGCAGGGCGACCCATACAAACAATATATTAAAATAATTCCATGTCGTATTACTCCCTTGAATTTTCTGTAAAATTTATTATGGCAAAGGGCCAAACAACTTATTTTATCTACAAAAACATATCTTAAATGTAAAAACATTAACGAATGCAAAGTGTTGGCAACTTTTTGGAGATTTTAAGGGATTTGCTATTAATTTTAACGTAACTACATTATTAGTCGTATCATTTTCATTCTCCCTTTTTAACATTTAAGCCGAAGATATTTTAAATGTTGAATATTTTAATTTAATTCCTTGTGACTGACGATGGAGTTTATACGAGTAGACCTATCTGATACTTATGTACTCTTGTCTTCAAGATACCCAGATTGTAATTATTATGAACCAATTGCGTAAGTAAAGCATTGCAGTCTGTGGCGATCCAGATTATAGTATTAAAAATACAAATGATTTGAAAATGATCATGATAATTTTACCATCTGCTTACCCTTAAGACGTCAAGTATTTAAATAGGTATATGTACACCACACCATGCTCCATGTAAAACAGTTTTTTTTTTAATATAGTTTCCGGGGGAGTGCAAATATGTAAAACAAATACTAAATTATTTTTAAATACTGTATTGAAGATTTATTAGAAAATACAGAAAACCTTATGATTAAAGTGTTTGAGAAAATAGAGCTGCATTTTTATTAACTTACAATTTCTAAGCTACTTTAATTATGTTTGTTTTGTTACAAGTTAGATTTGGGTTCATAGGGTTTTTAATTAAATTTCGATAGTGCGCATCTATTGAATAACACTACTATTTTCATAGAAAAATATTTATAATGTAAATAATATGACATCTTTACCACACTTTTGTTGATTTTCGAAACATTATAGCCATATTGAATGTATCGTAGGTACCTACTTATGCGCTAGCCTATCTAATGCGTCGTTGTGTAGGCAACTGAACGTGCAATTTTATTACCTCGCCGTCTAGCAATGTAATTTAAACAAATGAAATCTCCATATAAAACCGAGTCGGTGCACTACTGCATTCACACCACACCCTCACACATACATTATGTATGTGTGGCCAAATTCAAAGCGCGAACTATTTAATCAACTCATGAAATATGCATTCGCCGAAATTCGCGTCGGTCCGTCCATCACCGCAAGGCCTTATCGACGACGGCGCTTATCATCAACAGGTTCTGCTGCCGGCTCGTGTGCTGTTATCTCTTGCTACAAATAGTCACTGCTACACCACGCTCTAAACAACCTAACCACCTATCCGATATCAGCGGAATCTGAACTCTACAGCTTTTTCGGAAGGTTGCATCTTCTTTGTGAAGTATAGAGTGCATGGGATATAGGTTTGGGCAAACGCATTGTCACAGTGTATTACTGGGTGGCTGCCTAATGCGCCTAATTCACGACAATGTAGACAAGGCGTCTGCGAATGCACGTGTTATTATTTCGGATTGGACGTTTGTGTACGATTAGTGGTGCTGTAAGCCTCGTTAGTTTTGGCCAAAAGACTTTGTTGGCTGTAAAGCTTGTGTTGCGTTATGCAGCGTGAAAGTAGCTGCGCAGATATTAATAACTTCAATGTTATCTATTTACGCTGTTGCTTTTTAAATGCAGGGAGTTTTTGACATTTACATTTTTTTCATTTATTTGTCCTGAATACAACATACATAATCTTCATCGCTTAATTTATCCAACATCAATTTCTTTAACATTTTTTTAAATCCAAATTTTGGTTGAAATGATTTCTCGAAATTTTCCGGTAAGTTATTGCATAATCTAGGTATAATCCACTGCCTAGTACGCTTACCATAATAGTTTTTATATTTGTATTGCAATTCCAGCTGGGACTTCGCCGCTTTACGGGTTCTTTTCTGAAATATTCTAATTGTTAATATACTCATCATTGTGAACAACCGTAAAAAAGACAAATTAATTTTGATAAAATGTATTGTAAATATAACTTTTTTGTCCTAGTAAAAAATGTTTATAATAAGAAGTATATATAATTTCTGAATGTCCTTGTACTTTGCAAAGCCATACCCTGTATTTCATTGAAATCTATGTAAATAACTCGTATAAGCCATATTTCACACAAGTTCTATCACAACATTAGTTCAATGTGTTTTTGTGATCAATATACATTCATATTTATAATCCAATACTCCTTAATGAAAATTGTAGTATTTTGTTATTTCAGGATAGCATACAATTTTGGTGCATGGTACATAAGATATATACAAGCCGTGGTGGCCTAGAGGTAGTGACATCCGCCTTGCAATCGTGGGGTCGTGGGTTCTAGTCCCGTTCCCGTACCAATGAGTTCTTTGGAATTTATGTACGGAATTTCACACCACTGGCTTTTCGGTGTAGGAAAACGTCGTGAGGCAACCTGCATACTTCCGTAGAAGAAATTCAATGGCGTATGCTAATCTACCAACCCGCACTGGACCAGCGTGGTAGATATGGCCCAATCACCCTTCATGGGTAGGCCTACGCCCTGCAATGGACTATTAAAAAGGCTGATATAGTACAGATACAGTATACAATTTTAACAAATAATTAAAATAAAATTACGCCATTTTTATTTTAAAAATAACTATTTTTATTCAATTTTTTAAACATATTTTCAAAAACATCTCACATTACATACATACCTACGTAAATAACAACTTTCCTCAGCTGTTATAAATTAAAGGCTAATAATAAGTTTTTTTACTGAAAATAGCAATCTCTTATAAATGTAGGCGTCAGTTTTAAACTTATTCTTGTGATTTTCTTTTGATCAATATTTCATTTAACTAACAGTTAATTAGCAGCATAATTTCTAGTATGCAGTCTATAATTTTCTCCTGTAGTTCGTTTCTTACGGCCCTAGTTAATGGCCGCGTCGTCAACTGCAATGTCTCAGCCTTAATTACTGAACTAAGTGTCCACATTTAATTACTGGCAATATATCCACATTATTAGAGCGGTTCTAGAATGCTCTTTGACAAATGGTAGTGCAATATCACCGATATGTCACCGGCAAGCTCTTAATAGATTAAGCGGCTGTAGATGAGCGAGCTTTCGTGCACGAAAGCGTGCACACGAGTTATGAAACGGAAACTTTTGAAGTGCCACACGCTGATTTTATATTCAAATTCAAAATTACTACATTTCAGGCGATTACCCATACGGAACAAAAATAATAATCAAAATTTCAACAATGGTCGTTAAAAGTAACATAATATGTACAGTCAAAAATTATATTAAAAAGGAGTAAAATTGAAAAAAATATATATTTAAATTATCGTAAAGTAAAATAAGAAAAATAATCTAAACGTTTGGTAGATTTTCTCTCTTTCTTCAATGCTCACAAGAATTCAAACAGTACCTACACCATTACAGAAACTCGAATAAGATGGCCGAACAGTGTTGCCATTACAAAACTTCAAAATTAACAAAAACCAACAAACTTTGTCTGTCTGTAACAAGGATAAATAAAATACTCGTAATAATAAAGTCAAAGTCAAAGAACATTTATTGTTGAACTGAGTTACATTTAATAAAAACTGTAAGTTATCAATTCCGAAATGATTTTGAGGCAAATTAGTTAAATCAACTATTACACCACATACAACCACACCACACTTACATTATATACCTACTACACCTACAATCTTAAAAAATAAATAAAAACACATATTTAGCTTATCATATATCCGTCTCGAAAAGTTTAGTATAATAGTAAGCACAAAAATGTTAGGCTTGAATTATATTATAAATTAATAATAATTTGTGTCGTGTTTTCAGAGGATGATGAGGATTATTGAGCAACAAAAAATGTTTGCCTATTTTTGAGCACTTTCAAATAAGTAGTCCTAGGAAAATGACAGACATTTTCATAAATAATTTCATGAAACAAAAACCATTGTGCCCCTAACTGTATGTAAATATTTATTAGCACCGACATACAAACGAAGGACTAAAATGCGCAGGATTGAGTGTTAGTTTGAATCCGACCTTATTTTATCCCTGTAATAGTGCTCAAGAGAACGAGCTGTGCACGTGATAAACAGCTTTTGGCATGCCACATCCTAGTATACGTCTCCTTCAGACATTTTGTAAAGTAATTGCAGGCGACAAAGTAACCACAATGACCAAAGACATAATTGTATGTACTTGCTGTGACTTATACGTCGGGGGTAGAAAGAAAGAACTTATTCTACACAATTTATTCTACATACCTTATGTAGAATAAGTTATTTCTTTTTACCCCCGACATATGAGTCACAAGTTTTGTATAATCTGCGCCACACAAGTCGGCGGATAGGAAGTTATACGGAAAACGCTGCGCAAAAGGCAGAATATAGGTGTGCCAGAGAGACGAGGCGCCGGGGTACACCCGTCCGCCAACCTCATGCCTGGAAGAAATCGCCATGGGTGATAAGGCCGCCACTTTGTAATCATATTTTTTGTCGTATATGTGTAATTAGTGTTTATTTTTCATATTGTGGTTGTAAATAAAGAGTATTGTCTGTCTGTCTGTCTCATGCCGCCCGCGCGCTCCCTACGCCCGTGCTCACTACTTCGCCACTTGCGTAAACATTGTGCACACATGTGCAATAATTAGCGAATAACGGCAAAGTCATCTGCGACCAACTTCTCATCCGGTGACTTGTGTGGTGATACCTATACGTTCATGTATCTCTATGTATAGCTGATTATTTTGCCGTTTTGCGGTCAGTGTCAAATCAATTAAACGTTGTTCATAGTGATTAATATGTACCTTGTATACTATTAAGTATGTCAATGTATAAGTCATTAACATCGCCGGTGTCATGACTCCCAAACGTATCAACTGATTTTGCTCTATGTTTGAAAACTTATTGCATCTATATCACTTCAATTAATAACTTTTTTCTTTTAATTTTGATTATGTTATCTGTTTTATCTTTGTGAAAAGTGTGACAGCAAAATTTTGAATTGTTATGCATAAGTTATTTTTATCATAAATGTCTTAAATGATAAATAAATCTCTTTACACCTAAACCTATTTAATTTTTAGCTTTATTTCAATAATATGTGTTAAACAATTGATATTTACATTACATTCTTGACAAAGAAAACGTATCATTTATTTCATTTCATTCATTGATTTAATATGGCATAAGTTAGAAAGAGACAAGAAAAATATCCTGATGCAGTGGCTGTTGCCGTGGTTTTTCTCCAAATAGTATCAAATTCCAATTCATATATATTATTAGGACAGTTTTGACAGCTCTGGCATTTAAAACCCATACATTTTTGTGCCTGAAAATTACCTTAAGCGACAACAGCAACAACTAACTCTCTAGTCGTATTAGCTCTGCACAAAAACTACTCATTTAAATTAGAAACAGAATATAAAAAAGTCCGTGAAACAAAAGAACGGCGTAGCGCATACACTTCGTGACGTCAATTTTCAGACGCATTTCAGAGTGCCAGAATGAAACTCCACTTTTAGCAACAACAACTCAATTCGCCGAAGTTGCATGTAACAAACAAGCTCGCGGCAAGTTAGCAAACGCCATTAACACGTTCTCTTTTTAAAAAAATCCAGTGGCACAGGCGGGCTACAAAAATGATGGCGGACCACTTACCGGACATTGTAACTGCCCGATCGCAGACCGACGCGTCGTTTTATGCGTTGGACACAGGCCTTAATTACAACCGGCTGGGGGCGTACTTAGGGAGCGACGCAATTTCGTCTTGCTGTAGAGATTCTTTTTTTCATTTATCTTGGTGTTTACACTCGCCAGTGCTGCTGTCAAATATTGACATAAATGCTCCTATGGCTATAACAAGGGGGAGTCACTATGGAACAAGCAGTAACAGTGGCAGCAGGCGAAATCGTAAGCATTAAACATAAACATCATTTATTTTCAAAATAACACATGAGCAGAATATTGTTATGATAATAATTTTAACAAAACAAGTAAGGTTGTATTTCAATGTAATTCTATGCAGCCGTGGAGGTCTAGTAAGCCGTGGTGGTCTAGTGGTAATGACACCCGCCTTACAATCGTGAGGTCGTGGGTTCGAATCCCGGTCCCGTACCAATGAATTCCTTGGAATTTATGTACGGGATTTCACACCACGGGCTTTTAGGTGAAGAAAAACATCGTGAGGCAACCTGCATGCGTCCGTAGAAGAAATTCGATGGCGTATGTGAATCCACCAACCCGCACTGGGCCAGCGTGGTGGATATGACCCAATCACCCTTCGTGGGTAGGCCTACGTCCTGCAGTGGACTATTAAAAAGGCTGGTACAGTACAGTACAGTACTATGCAGCCTGGATTTCATACTAGGCTAGCCTGTGTCGTGAAATCCAGTATATTTCGTTTTTTGTGAATATCGATCAGAAGTACATACTTAATGTACTTTGAATTGATATTTTTTACTCTGATCCCGATTTCGGTTGTTTTTACCGTTTAAGACATGTCAGAGGCCTTCATGATAAAAATTTTGGACACCAGGGATAGCCATGTCGGATGCGGGTGCTGTCCGACGCCCAGTGCTGGTTGATTCCGATTGGTGGGTGGTTATGTGTCTTGTGTTCGGACACATCGTCATTGAGGCGGGAGCGCTAGCTCGTGGTGGAGCCCGAGTTGGGCCACTGCTTCCGGGTGCCGCGGAGAAGTGCGGAAAAGTGCCCGTAGCCCCGACACCAAGCGCATTGGTGGAACACCCAGGGTTTTTGGTGGGTGTAACACCCAGTCGGAGGGAATCCCACATAACCACCCGCCTGCCCTCGATGCGTGGCGATATATATACATAAAGGATTTACTCTGGTAAAAAGGGCTAGCCCGCGGTGTATATGAACTTAGTTTATTTACCCTGCTTGTAATGTACTGAAATTTTACATTTAAGTATTGATGACAGCTGACCAAACCAGATACTTGAATACGTCCACCTCAGTCGATGTAACACAGTTACTGTCCTCGCAAAATGGCGACACACCGACAGAAGTACCTACCCTTTATGATTATTTGTTCAACAGGTACACTGCTATATGACGGTGTTAAATTTTGACGATTATTGCGTACTGCGTTGGAAAATTATTTCGAATAAGTCTGCTATTTTTGAACCGGCAAAGGCACCTTTGTTGCAGATGTTTTGAGCACCAAAGTGCTAAAAAGTTACTCTTCTCATAAAACAACTGATAAAACTTTTTCAATATGTATATTGTATTGGCCGAATCGATATGCCTACGTACAATTTACTAAGCACTCAATAGTTGTACACTAGTGTCCTTCCAATGGATCGATCGTTGCATGATGGGATCACAAGGACACAAGATATAATGACAATTTTAATTGACCATAAAAATTTAAAATTGAGTACTTACCCGAAAACTTTAAACCTGAAGAATGTACGGCACCAATCATTGGATAGATGACTGTAATTGCTATTATAACTGAGCGCTACTGTAAGCGGACCAGTAGAAGCTCAGAGGTAATAACACCTACCTTATAGTTGTGAAGTCGTGGCTTAAAATGGCGGACCCGTACATAAAATCCAAATAACTCCAATGAGTTATTTGGATTTTATGAACGGAATTTCAAACCATTCCATTTGATTTTGGATTTTTAAAAGTTCTTTATTCATCAGAAAAAATATCTAGTTACAAAGTACGTACAAACTAGATACAGTCTTAAAAATTTGTATGCAACAATATTATACAAATGACTTTATCAGGCTAACAGCGCCTCTGAAAGTCTTTCAAAGACAGTCTATATTATGAAATGTGTTATCTTATCTTATCTTATCTTACAGAGGGGCCAAGAAATAATTCGGACACTTCGACCCATTGGGATCTATTGTGGTCCCCTAGATAACTTACTCCTCCCCAGTCTCGTCGAAAATTGTTCTCATGAGTTTTACAACGAGACTAGGAGATACGAGCCTATAGTCTTCTGGTTTTGGATATCCGACGCCTAGGAGACTCATTCGCTTACTAGCCATTGCATCGCATGTGCACAGAAGGTGCTCCATGCGTTCCGTATGTTCCCCACACAACCTGCACATGGGTGTCGCGGTTAGACCCATCTTCATGAGCATGTCGTTGGTACCAAAGTGCCCAGTAAAGGCCCCAAGCAGGTAGCGGATTTGTCCCCTGCTCATGTTCCAAATGCATTCCCGGGCTTTAAACGTAGAGCCTAGGAACTTCTTGGAGTGTTGTAGACCGGTATTAGACAGCCAATAAGTTCGCTGTCTGTGATCTGCAAACTCCCTAAATGCGGCTTTCACGAGACACGTTGAAATGCCTACACATGGCTCTGGACCCACAAAATCATTTGCTGAGCCCTCTCTTGCCAGTTCATCGGCCACTTCGTTACCATGGAATCCTTTGTGCCCAGGGACCCACATCAGTCTTACCCTGTTGTGCCTCCCAAGCCTGTTTAGGGTCTGGATAGCATCCAGAATAAGTCCGGAGTCCACTTTGTAGGATCCCATGGCTTTGATTGCAGCCTGACTGTCACTAAGAATATATATGGATTTACCACTGGTTCCTCTATCTATATTCTCTTGAGCGCAGGATATTATGGCATATGTTTCTGCTTGGAATACAGTTGCCATCTTCCCTAAGCTTTTGCTACATTTGTAGCCTTTTGCGTATATGCCCGCTCCTGTACCTGATTCCATTTTGGATCCATCAGTGTACCACACCAGACTATCTTGCTCTGGTGGATCAAGTCCCTTCGTCCAGTCCTCTATTGTAGGGATTTGGACCTTAAAAGATCTTTCAAACACAAACACAGTTTGCATTTTATCGGATAACATGCTTGTTACCCGATCTAGGCCTTCGTTTTCGTCGAACTTTGTATGGTTAGTCTTTGGCTTAGAGGCATCCCATAGTCCTGCAACAGCAAGACGATGTAGTGTCTTCCTTGCCTCGAGTTCAACCATCATATGCAGTGGAGGGATATTGAGGTATCTCTCAATCGCTGCCGTAGGTGTTGTCCTGAAAGCACCCGTGATGCCAAGACACACTGTTCTTTGTAACCTGGTGAGTGGCGCTTTGCACGAGGCAAGCTTTGTTCTAGGCCACCACACTATGCTGCCGTATGTAATAATAGGTATTATCATTGTCCGGTACAGCCATCGTATCACTTTGGGCTTTAGCCCCCAAGTTTTGCCGTAGGTGGAACGACACATGCCGAACACTCGTAAGGCCTTAGTCGTAATATTTTCCACATGAGTTTTCCACCTGAGTTCTTTATCAAGCGTTACACCCAAATATTTAACTTCGGTGGACCAAGGCAGTTTTATTCCATTGAGGGAGAGCTCTTCTAGGTTACCCAGTTGTCTCTTCCTCGTGAATGGAATAATTACTGCTTTGCTTGGGTTGATAGAGAGGTGATTCTTTGTACACCATTCCTCCGTCATCCTCAATGCCTGTTGTAATAATCCAGAGACTATGTTCGGGAATTTACCATTGACCATTATAGCTATGTCATCTGCATAGCCTACTGTGTAGAATGGTCCGGTATTGAGTTTGGTAAGTAGCGAGTCTACTACCAAGCACCACAATAATGGTGACAGCACTCCGCCTTGCGGGCAACCTCTTGTTGTTTTTGCACTAAGTCTGTCACCCATCAGTTCCGATCTGACTATTCTGCTTCTCAGCATGTAGTCAATCCAGTTGCACATGGTATCGTTGATGCCATGCTCCTTTGCAGAAATGCGTATGGACTCAAATGTTGTCTTGTCGAAGGCTCCCTCTATGTCGAGGAAAGCCCCGACACAGATTTCTTGTCCCTCTAGCGCAGCCTCGGCTCGACTCGCAACATAGTGCAATGCCGTTTCCGTAGATTTGCCAGGGCTGTAGGCGCATTGTAGTTTATGCAGAGGGAGTACTTTCAGTGGTCCCTCTCTTAAGTACCTGTCTACCAGTTTCTCCAGAGTTTTCAAGAGAAAAGATGATAGACTGATTGGCCTATAAGCTTTAGCTTCTTCATAAGTCGGTCTACCTGCCTTCGGTATAAAGGTGACTTTGACTTCCCTCCATGCCTTGGGTACATACCCAAAGGCTATGCAGGCTCTGTAGAGCTTACTCAAATGAGGTATCAAAACAGATGCCCCTTCTTGCAATAGTATTGGGTAGATGCCATCCGGACCCGGGGATTTGAGAGGCTGGAAGCCTGCTATGGCCAGCTTCAGTTTATTTTCATCTACCACTTTCTTTGCCGTGAGCCAGTTATTTTTGGACGTGTGCCTTGTGAGTTCGTCCCTTGTGACTGGTTCCTCTTCATTGCTGTCGCGCAGTATACATTCTGGGAAGTGGGTCCTAAACATCACGCCCAGAGTGTCCTGTCCAGTTTCCGTGAGATACCCATTCTCATCCTTTACAGATGATAGTGGGTTTGTCTTAGTCATGGACATTGCTTTGCACAACCTCATTCCATTTGGCAGAGTTTCGATGGAGGTGCAATGCTGTCGCCAGTTAGTTCTGTTGGCCTTGCGTACCGCCGTATTATACCTCGTTAGCATGCTGTGATAGCCAGAAAAATCTTTCCTGGCTTTTGCATCATTAAAGGCCTGTCGTGTTTCCTTACGTATTTTAGCTAGTTCAGGAGTCCACCATGGTACCTTTTTACAAAAGGCCTTTTTCTCTGGGCAGTTATCTTCCCATGCACCGATGGTGCCCATCTTGATTCTGTCCGCTTCAAATTCTATATCTAGTATGGAATTAAGCTTACCTTTAGGGCTCCCTAGGTTTACTTTTAGGTCCCTCCTGTACGAGTCCCAATTTGTATGCCTTGGGTTTCTCCTTCGTCTAGTTTCGGCGTCTCCCGCCGTCCTAAACCTAAAGCATATATAATTATGGTCAGACAGAGAGATTTCGTCCGATACATGCCAGTTTTCAATATTAGCGCTGGCCCTGTTTGAAGCCAGTGTCAGGTCAATAACTTCAGTTCTTGCAGAGGTCCTGAAAGTAGGTTTATTGCCTGCGTTAAGGATTTGTAAAGAAGCGCTTACCACAAAGTCCAACAAATCCTCTCCTCGTTTGTTGACATCCGAGCTGCCCCAAACGACGTGGTGTGCATTCGCATCGCAGCCAAGTATCAGGTCGAGGTTTTCTTGGTTGCCGTAGTCAACCAGTCTTCTCATTAGTGGTGTTACTGGTTCCTTAAGTTCATATGGGAGATAGGCAGAGGCAAGGATGATTTTCCTTTTCTCTGTTCCCGTCCCCACTTGGATCAAAGTTGTTGTGAGATCCCTGTAACAGAAAGTACGTAAGGGCATTGCCTCTATACCGCCCCTGATATAGATGCAAGTCCTCGCGTCATTAGTTGGACAGTCATAGAACACCATGCCGCCTGTTCCACCTAAGCCTTTTATAGTCCCCTTATACAGATAAGGTTCCTGTATCAAGGCAACGTCGTATGTGTTTAGCTTCAGTTGCCGAGCCAGAAGGGCAGTAGCGGCCCTGCAATGATGCAAATTAATTTGTACACACCTTAGTCCCTCCATCTTGAATGATTTTGATGGGCTTGTGTTGGTAAAGGAGGGCCTTATTCTTGAAGCCCCTCCTCCATCGCCTGGCTCTCCTCGAGGGCAGTCGGCGACTCGATCCCCAGGGTGTCGAAGTCCTCAAGGATGTCGTCCTCGTGGTCTGCCTCTGACGCCCTGGTCCCAATCTCTGTCTCCTGTGCTGTGCCGTGAGCAGAGATTTCTTCGATGGCCTCCTCATGTTGTGGTGGTCCATCCTCGGAGGGCTCCGCTTCTGCTTCCGCAGCAGGTGCCTCTCCTTTGTCTTCTTCCAGGAGCTTGAACGAATATCGTTCAATTCCTCCTGGAAGAGAGTAGCCCGCGGCCTTGATGACCCCAGCGGACACCCCGTCCATGAGGACAATACGACGGATGCCGGTCTGCTCAGTGAGGGTATTCACGACCTTCCAGTCGTCCGTCCTCAAGGCAGGGTTGAGTCGCTGGAGCAATCGAATGGCCCGAGCAGGGTCTTGCAACGCCAAATTGCGACTCTTCCATGCCATTTTGACAGGCTTTGGAAGGTCCTTGGCGTCGACGACCTTGAGTTTCAGGGATCCAAGTTCCACATTGTGGATGGCGCCCCGAAACCAGCTAGCTGCATCGGAGTCCTCGCAGGATACATGAATTGCACCTGCGACGACTCCGGGAGCAACCGTGAGAACAGGCAGGGGATCCGGCGCCACTTCCAGTTTCTCAATTATGAGCTCCTGGATTGGCACCAAGTCCACCGCCTTCAAGTACTCCTCCGGGTACTTGACTGTGACGACAGCAAGTTTCACAGCCGCCACCGCATCCCTAAAGGATCCGGTTGAGGGTGATTGCCCTTGGGTCTTCATCCTCTTGGCCACCATGTCCCCGCTGTCGCTGCTGAGAACAGCACGCGGTCTCTTTGATGGGCCCTCCGTAGGAGTCCCCTCTAGAGCCGCCTGTTGTCTCAGCTTTTGGCGCTTTTTCCTACGCGCCCCAGATCGTCCAACCGGATGCCCGCCTAAATCAGGCTGGCCGCCGGGAGTGGACGAGGTGCTGCCTTTGCCGGTCGTGTCCGAGGCCGCAAGGTCCGAGATCATTTGACCTCTAACGCAAGGGTCTCGTGTCACGCTAGCTTTGGCAGAACCCTTAAGCCCGGTAGGCTGGTTTGCAGTTCCGCCCTTTGGTGGTCCCACAGCAGTGCCGGCCCTCGACAGTGCCGCAACAGTCCCGTCATTCGACAGTCCCACCACAGCCCCACCGCGAGACAATCCCACTGCAGTATCACCTCTGGACGTTCCTGCCAGGGAAGATGCAGTCCCGGCTTGCGCCGGTCCCGCCGTCTGGTGTGCAGTCCCAGCTTTCGCCGGTCCCGCCTTTTGTTGCGCAGTCCCAGCTTTCGCCGGTCCTTTCGCCTTGTGGTTTTTTTTGGAATTCAAATCCATTTAAAAATCCCGATACTTGTTTCATCCCTCGACTTTCCCCACCCGCCATGGAGTGCTCAAGTGGCGATGCTGCGGTAGCACCAGGGATTAGTCGAGTGATATAGCTCCCCCCACATTAGTTGCCCACGAGACCGCACGACACCAACTCACACCGCTACCACTAGCGATGCGAGCGAGCGCCGCCGCCTGCAAGCCCCCAATGGGAGTGAACTCGCCTGGGGGCCGTATGACCGGACCCCGTAGCCGATTGACCGTAGCTGGCTAGTCTACGGCCTCCCTTGTGAGAAGAAATCCGGGCCAAAGTGGAGTGTTGCCTCAGAGACGTTAAACCGCCTACGCTCATCGGCTCAGCCACCAGGATCCCCTCATCCTTCCGTATGGGTCCCTGCGCACGGCACAAACACGCAGGAGGTCATTACTATCCATCATCTCATCTTTTCCGATGGTGGACACCCAGGGGCATGACCTCGCCACCCCTGTGATACGGCGCCCGGTGATTTCTGTTACGTCTATTTCATAGGGAATTAGACCAAAAACAGGGCGGCAACCACGAGAAGGAAAATCACCGAACTTGCCTTGAGGATCTACACGACAGTGCGCTCTCCCTCAAAACCACGCCACCTTGCCGTCTCTGAAAGAGACAGACAAGGTAGGACTGCATCGACAAAGCCAAACCCTACAAGGCCTGTCGCTGAAAGCTCAAAGCGTAAGTTTGTTAATACAGCCCGGCCCCATGAAATGTGTTACAATCAATGAACAAAACAAACACATTTATATGGAAAACATAAACATACAAATGATGAGCATTTTGCACCTGGCTCATTTTTTTAAGAAAATGCTACAACAACACTATTCCATTGCGGTAAAAGAAAGCATCGTGAGGCAACCTGCATAGATCCGTAGAAGAAATTCGTCAGCAAATTCGAATGCCAACCAACCCGTGCTGGGCCGGCGTGGTGGATATGGCTCAATCATCCTTCGGGGGTAGGCCTATTTTCAGCAGATGACTATTAAAAAGAGTGGTACAGTACAGTGATGTAGGGGCCATATTCGGGTTACAAGGCTTTGACAGAATTTCACCTTGTCTTTTTCATTATATTTTGTTTTCGATATAAAATACCAACTACTATTGTTGATCCTTCTCGTCATCTCAAACAACTTTGTATTTCATTAAAAAAATACTAGAATATTATTTACTACCACATAAAACGCTTTGACAAACTAATTTATGAAAAAAACCCACGACAACGAATTTTAACTCAAACTTTCTCACCAGCTGTATATTTTCACAAACTCTATTCGGAACGAAAAGCTAAAGCTTTTACACGTGGCTCCACGAGCCACCAAAATAGCATAATAACTTAATACGGACATTAATGTAGTTCTCTAGGCAGGCGCGTTACGGCGTCCGGACCAATTGGTGTAAAAATATGACCTATTAACTGCACCCTGTTACATTATATTTTATACAAGTGTACCCACAATGTGTAGGTGCGCAATAAATATAGCAAAGAGCGCGTAAGATACAATAAAAGTGAATTATTAGCGCAAAACGTATTCCTACGTAGCCGTATTTATTTATTTGCCGGCTGTTTTACCTGCTATCTTTACTGATATAAGGGGTTAGAACGTTTTTTGTCTCGGTATCGGTGCGAGAATTTGTTTTCGTTGTTTAGAATTTATGTACGGTTTACGTTTGTTTTGGAATTGTTGGAGCAAAAAGGAGTTTTCTTCGAGAGCTCTTCGCTTTCGTTTTACTGGCCAAAACAAAATGTTTTACGTGTAATTTTAAGTATGTTTAACTGTATCAGCCTTTTTTTTTAATAGTCCACTGCAGGACTTAGGTTACGTTTACGCGAAGTCGACCGGCAGTTATTATGTTTATTTACGTATAAATGTTAAACATATAAACCGTGGTGGTCTAGTGGTAGTAACACCCGACCTGCAATCGAGAGGTCGTGGGTTCAAATCCCGGTCCCGTACCAATGAGTTTCTTTGGAACTTATGTACGGAATTTCACACCACTGGCTTTTCGGTGAAGGAAAACATCGTGAGGCAACCTGCATACGTCCGTAGAAGAAATTTGATGGCGTATGTGAATCCACCAACTCGCACTGGGCCTGTGTGGTGGATATGGCCGAATCACCCTTCGTGGGTACCTACGTCCTGCAGTGGACTATTAAAAAGGCTGGTACCGTAAATATCTCCCAGACACAAAACAAACACCTATGTTCGTCACGTAAATATTTGCCCTGGGTGGGAATCGAACCCACGCCTCTTTGACCCAGGAGTCTGGGTCAATAACCACTGAGCCATCGAGGCAGTCAGTAAAATAATGATAAAGTTCAAGAGATTCTTTGTAAAGACTCAATAGTACCTAGCTCTTTAGTATCGTAAGAATATCACTATCACTACTTAGTATAAAATAAAGTCGTTTCCCACTGTCTATCTGTCCCTATGTATGCTTATATCTTTTAATAAACTACGCAACGGATTTTGATGCAGGTTTTTTTTAATAGATAGAATGATTTAAGTGGAAGGTTTATAATTATATATAATACGAATAATACCTGAGCGAAGCCGAGGCGGGTCGCTATTGAAGCGATAAAATATTTGAACGGTAAGCAACATTTAAAAATGCTTAGTTCTTTATCACCTTAAAAACTATACAAACAAAAACTCAGAGGAGACAATAGGATTCTAAATACTCAAAATCTCCAATGGAGAAGTTGCAGGGACATTCAGAATAAGCCTTGTTAAATAAGAAAGTATTCTTATGAAACGTCTTGTTCTATTTATGGCCCGCTATTTATTATAAACATAAATTCTGGTTACTTTGTAAGCTACTGTGCCTACACAGATTCTGAATACCCCAATAATTAATGAATAGGTATACAAAGCCAATGATATCAAGGCGCCTACATGATAAGCAGAAATGAACCATAGACTGTCGATTTAAAGTTGAATATGGTTTATGTTTGCTTGACAGATGGTAAAATCAGTTGCGGTATGGAATGGTACCTACATAAGTACTTCTCTAAACACCGGAGCATTGTGGCTGAATACCTTGCTATAATTATTATAAATAAATGTGCAAACTTTACCAACTTGGTCAATTTGTTATGCGTCAATACACGTTCGATGTTTTGGATAACAACGTAGCGTTGTTAGTAAACTTGTTGGTTTTTCTTGAAAATTTGATTTTTATTCCCATTGTTTATTGTTGTAAC
Organism: Hypomecis punctinalis; assembly: GCA_949316475.1. NCBI lineage: Eukaryota > Metazoa > Arthropoda > Insecta > Lepidoptera > Geometridae > Hypomecis > Hypomecis punctinalis. Next base: position 9,305,523 of record OX438803.1, on the reverse strand, counting down.
GTTTTCACGTACCTAATACAATATATTATGCTCGTCATTCAACGTCATCGTCAGACTTAGGCCTCCCCTACAGATCTCCAATCAGATGGTTGGAAGCGGCTCGCCATATGTGCTACACATGACTGCCTCGGTGGCTCAGTGGTTAGTGATGAGCATAAGTGTTTGCTCTATGTCTGGGTGTTATTTAGTTACTGTCTATATAAGTAGGTATTTAAAAATAAGCATATGTAATATATCAGTCTCTGGCAGCCATATCACAAGCTTTGCTTAGTTTGGGGTCAGAAGCCGTGTGTATGATGTCCCAAAATATTTATTTATTTACATATTCAAACTGTATTCGTATAGTATTTATTTTGTAATGTTTGGTATGTCCCCATCTTTAATGCACTTTGTTGTTCTATATAAAACTATTATTTATCCATCCGAATGTTGCCTGGCAAACTTGAACGATAATTGTTGTAATAAATAACTGAAAGTTATTTTTTGCACATTTCATTTTACTATCGTTTTAAATCGTAAAATATGAGGCGTGAACAGGCAAGTCTAATCAGTGAAACTAGGTATTTTTTTTTTTTTTTTTTTTTTTTTTAATTAAAATTTACTAACCACAGACTCCAGGGTCTGTGCCCTTTGTCAACTAAGATTTACAATTATTTTATCATAGTTACTGTACAAAGAGTAGCTACTAGAAATATTAGCCTAAGTCAGTCAATGCACTGCGTGAATGCCACGAACCGGCGACCCGCAAGCAGCACCCGATCACGAGTGTGACACATGTGCCAGCCATCGCTCTCCTCGACCATATTTGAGGGAGGAAAACGACCCGACACATGATGCCGCCGCAAGAAGGAGCCTTCGATGGCGAGCATGAATGCTTGGGGCATGCACGCAATGCTTATTTCTTAAAATTCGAATACACCTTTTTCACGTCCTATGCCAATTTAGTTGCCTTCTCCCGGCCCAAAGCCTCCATCACCGCCTCGTTCCGATCTCTGACAGCCATCTGCAGGTTGTACTCCTTGATGGTCTCCGATGACACAGACGATGCGCGCCGCACGAATCGACTGATGGCATCATTTTCGATGTCGTCGGCGTAATAGATGAAGGTCCCGGTGTGCCGCGATAGTGCAACGACTGCGTGTGAGACGCTCTCGTGTAGTTTCATTTTCGGCTTTGTTTTTATAACGATTACCGACTCGTACGTTAGTCCCTGAGCTTCGTGAATGGTAAGGGTGCGTGATCCTGAGCCTCCCCCATAACCTTGACTTATGAGGGTCTCCTTTTCTTCCTGTGTATGCACTAAGAAAAGGGTGTTAGGGAGGGTTTTGGATATTTGAGCCCCCTTGAACCTTTTCTGCTCAAGAGACCTAATACGAGGGGCTGAGGAATATATACCTGAGTATATTTCCCTCAACGCATACGCGACATCCATTGGGTTTCTGTGTGTGCAGAGTAACTCCTGGGTGATATTTGTAACAAGTGTTGGACGATGGTACCTCATTTCGAAGAGATTTTCTCTGTCAGGAAATCAGGTATTCAGACTGCTAAGTTCATTTGAATTCCTCCACATATGAAAATCTAACACGTTCACTGCCCATCTTGCGGCAAGAAGTAGAGATCGAGCGATATCACAAGCGTCGCGAGAACGCTTCCTAAGTCTGCTCATTTGCATGTTAATGTGGCTGCGCTGCTGTCCAGAAGCTATACACCCGTTTACTGCAAAATTTACTTTTTGCGTTGCTCGTTTTTTCCCACAGCTTTGGCCACGCCATACTTTGGTTTTTGTGGTATCCCGTAGGTGCATGTTATTTTTTCGGGATAAAATGGTTCATAGTATCTCTCTCCAATTTTTAAACTGTATCCTTGCAAAAAATCAAGTAAGTCCTTTCGGACTATTTCTGCGTGAAATAAGCCAACAAACACATTTTAATGATAGTAAAGGTGTCCAAAACCGTAGATTTTTAACTATTTTTAGGGTTCCGTACGTCAAAAGGAAAAAACTGAACCCTTATAGGATCACTTTGTTGTCCGTCTGTCCGTCTGTCCGTCTGTGTGTCTGTCAAGACCTTTCATCTCGAGAACGCGTAAAGTTAACGAGTAGAAATTTAAACTGTATACGTATATCTACGGTATCTTGCAGTTGTGAAAAAACTATACTCCTCAGTTAACTTAGAAAAAAGTTAGAGTTTATGTTGTAAAAAACCGCATATTTCGACACTCACAAAAATCAAAACCTATAGGGTACTTCCCGTTGACCTAGAACTATAAAATTTGGCAAGGAGCATTGTCTTAGAGTACACATATAGGAATAAATCTGAAAACTGTACATTTTTAATTTAATCACAAAAAATAGGGCCTCAAACCGTAAAAATGTAAAAAATAGTGGGCTATAATTTAAAAGTGAATTAATTGTATCATGTGGGGTATCATATGAAAGATCTTTTAAAGCACAAGCTAAAACAGATTTTTACTTATTATAGTAAAGTAAAAATATAATTAAAGTACGGCGCACGACGCTCGCGCTCCACGTATAGCCACGAGTACATCTCGTGACACGATGCATTCGTATATAAGCCGCCAGTCCCGGCGCGACACTCGGCCTCGGTCGAGCTGCGGCTGCGCGCAGTCGGGCGTCTCGAGTCAAGACGCCCCACTGCGCGCAGCCGCAGCCTCGACACCCACATTGGGAAATGGTATGTGGCAGTAGGCAGGCGCTGTCGTAGTGGTCATACTTACTTATTCGGCTAGCATACGGACCACAAAATAATTCTATCGATGTGTCAGAATAAGACAGAGTGGCCGGGCTAGCATCTCAGTCCAAATAAAAACATGACAGAATGTGTGACTCAAGTGAGGCCGGTTTTTTATACATGTGGTGAGCGAGACGAGCAAAGGCTTAACGTGTATGTGTGTGTTATTGTAGCATCACTAGCATACGGACCACGAAATAATTCTATCGACGTGTCAGAATATGTTTCACACTTCAATAAAACTCTCTTTAGTGGTCGTATGTAGGTCTAGTAGGAGCGGGTAATGATGATATCGCTTTTTACCGACTTCCAAAAAAGAGGAGATACTATATTCATGTGTATATATTATTTAACCGATTTAAAAATCCTTTTTTATTTCGAAAGGGTAGGTATACTCCTTAGGTGATCTCATTTAAATTTTATCATTTTATCGCAATCGGCTGAGCCGTTTCTGATAAATCAACCTACACGGACGACACAACGATTTGTGCAAACTGTTAGAATTTTGTACACGGTGGAAGTCGGTGGTGCTATTTTTAGCGAAAAATAATTACATATACATACATACCTATATCAAAATATCGTATCGAAACTACTTACATAATATATTATATCGAATTTTGAAACTAGATATACAATATATCTATTTAACAGGGCTTAGAACTGGATGCATTAATTTTATAATGTAACATCATAAATTAAGATGTTTCTTTGAAAAGTGCAGAAATTTTCAGATAGATACAGGTCTAAGTAATTAGCATCCTTTTAGAGACTTATTCTGTACATCAAAACTAACAACTTTTGTTCTATGATGATGAACTAATAATGAACAACTTTTATACTAAGCGCCACACAAATCGGCGGATGGGAAGTTATGCGCAGCGTTCTGCGCAAAAGCCGAAATATAGGTTAGCGCGGGAGCCAGAGAGACGAGACGCCGGGGCACACCCTCCCGCCAACATCATGCATCCCGCGCGCTCCCTACGCCCGAGCTCACTACTTCGCCATTTGTATAGGCATTGTGCACACATGCGCAATAATTAGCTAATCACGGTGAAGTGTCATCTGCGGCTAACTTCTCATCCGTCGATTTGTGTGGCGCTTAGTATACTGTGGCAACCAACTACGCAATTGCAAAATAAAACCGATGCGACGTCTGTAAAGTGAATGACAAGCTGCGCCAATCCCCACTTGTCATCATCGCTGACTTATGAATTAGCTACTCTCTCCGTGTTCACTGACGCCATTAAGTTTGATTCGGCCTATAACCAGATCATAATTAAGGAATACACCTGTCATGTGTGTATTTTTATAAGGTACAAAATAGTGCTCCCACTGACAGTACAGCGGGGTAAGGGTAGGTATAGCGCAAAAATTGTGTGGCTCCATACTCAATAGTGAACTTTATTAAACTGGTAATAAAACTATACAATACTTCAATATGTTCTCTCGATAGAAACACTGGTTTGTCTGTCTGTCCGTCTTTCTGTGTGTCACCTTCCATCTCGAGAACGCGTAAATATATTGAATTGAAATTAAAACTAGATACGCAAATCTATGGTTTCTTACAGTTGTGAAATATCGAACTTCTCGGTTATCATAAAAAAAAGTTAGAGCCGTTTAAGTCATAAAAACCGAATATTTCGACAATCACAAGGGAATCAAAACCTACAAAGTAATAATAAAGGGTCCAAGTTTTAAAGGGAGTTAATCGTATCATGTACCTATCATATGAAAGAACTTTATTAGCACGAGAATAAAACAACGTCTGACTTTCCATTTATAATGAAAACTGTAAAAATAATCATTAATTTTGACCTTTTGGTGTGTTTTAAAGGACTAACGCCATGTAGTATACTTTCGCGTTAACAATCGATGACCAGCTTCGCCCTAAGGTTCCTACTAAACTTAGTTCCCGATTTTCAGGATTTGTACGGAACCCTCGGTGAGCGAGCCTGACTCGCACTTGTCCGGTTTTTTTTACTACTTCTTATGAAGTAGTAAAAAAATAGTTAAAAGATTTTAAGAATACAAATAAATAAAGTGTGTGAAATAATATCTAATTAACAAATTATTTCAGAATAATTAGTATAAAATAATTAAGAAAAACAGAATCAGAAACTATTTATTTGTTTTCATATCTCCAGATGTATAAAAATATCAAAATTCGGAAAATAGATATTGATGGAGATTTTTTTAGTTAGCTTATGTCAAAAATCCAAAATCGTCGATATTGGTGATTGCAAGCTAAATCACCAATATCGACCATTTTGGCTTTTGGATGGTAGGGTACTTTGAGTTTTATTTTAGTAATTCTCGTAAGTAAGCCTATGTCAAAAATCTACTTCGTCTTAATATCAGATAGCGGCGTTTTAGCTTATGCACGGCTGTGGTGAACCTTTCATCGGATACTGCATACGTGGCTCCTTGAGAACTCTTTGTTTCGCCAGATTCCCTTCAGCGCTGCCATTTCTGGTTTCAAAGGTGCTTTTGGAATGGAAAATCATTTTCTAAACATTACAATTTCATACAGCTACTCGTAGTGTAAGAGATATTCAATTATTTGTGTGGTGTAATATATTCAGTATATTCAGTTTACGGATGACCTTATTAGGACCGCAGGATCGCGCTGGATGCAAGCCGATATCAACCGGTCTTATTGGAAATCATTAGGGGAGGCCTATGTCCAGCAGTGGACGTCCTATGGCTGAAATGATGATGATGATGTTGATGATGAATATATTCAGGAAGATAAAAGTGTAGATATTCTTTTTTTAAGATGCTTTTTTTATTATGGGCTAATCTTTGAAAACCTGTTTATATCTTTGTTTTGAATAAATATTTAGTGTATTTCCGCTATCTTGTTGTAGGCAAATAAGTTTAAGGGTATACAAAAATTCTTGCGAGCGACCTCGAAGAGTCAACACGTCCTGAAGATGCCTCGTTGAGAGGCGAAACACGTGTCGAACGCAGTGTAGTGCAGTGAGAATAAGGGTGTTATATATTAGTGAAGTGTTTTCAATATTTTGTATTTTTTTAAATGCTCTTAAACTTATTTGCCTACAACAAGATAGCGGAAATACACTAAATATTTATTCAAAACAAAGATTTGAAGATGAATTTCCGCAAAGTAAGGTCTGATTCAATCAATCAGTTTATAAAATTATTTATTTTGAACTGAAACAACTTATATCGTAAATGTTTGCAGTTTTTCTGTACCTGTGTCTACTAAATAACTAACTTTGATCTGAAATTAGATCTTCAAGTATCTGCATTTGGGCAAATAAGACGAAAACGCGAACCAAGTAGCGATGTGAGGACCCAGCTTGCAATCTTATTCATTTTTACTGACCGAAGCGAAGCGAGTCCACATGACGATTTTGCTTTCGTGTGTCTAGATGTTGTTTTTTGTCTACAAGTCGCATTTATCATTTAGATTTTATACATATATTTTTTGCTGTCGGCAATTTTTGATTGGTAAGGTATGTCCTCAAAAAAAGTAATTTTCTGTCGAGCTATTAAAAAATAAATTAAGGTATCAGCCGAATTCGATAATATTTGGCAAGATTGTTTATGTAGTATTTATATCCTAACAAAATTTGCGAGAGTGACTAAATCGGACAAGAGCAAGTCGAGATATAGGCTTATGAAGATTCAATGAAAGAGATGTGCCGCGAGGTCTATTGTTAGCAGAACTACTAATATTAAACTACTAGTTTTTACCCGCGGCTTCGCCCGCATGATATTTTGATTTTTGACGCAACATCATTATAATTTATAGCCTATGTGTTATTCTGATATATAAGCTATATTATTGCAAAGTTTCATCTCAATCCGTTCAGTAGTTTTTGCGTGAAAGAGTAACAAACATACATACATCCATCCATCCATCCATCCATCCATCCATCCTCCTCACAAACTTTCGCGTTTATAATATTAGTAGGACTATATAATTCTATACGTATTCTATATTTGAATTATTTATAAAAGCTCGATCTATATTTTATTTGTAATCTAAATTCAAAATATTTTTTTATGCTAGAAGTTTTATGCAATAAGGGAGGGCGCTGTAAGCCGAAACACAGGCCACAGGCCTAGTTTGGCAACAGATATATAAATTAATTTTAGAAATGTTATTTATTACTGAAATGTTTTAGAAATTTGAAATAAATAATTATATTTAAAATATAACATATTAGTCTTTTCCTTCATTTTATGGATATTTTTTCAACGCATACGAAGACGGAAAAGAAGAAGGATAGAGAGGAAGGGGAAGACCACGAAGGGTATTTTAAGATCCTAACAAAGATAATGTAAATGTCATGCGTACAGGGAGATGAGGACACTGGCGGAAGACCACGAGACATGGAAGATGCTCCACCGACAAGAGCAACTCTTAAATTCATAATGAATGAAGGAAGACGGAGTGAGTGGGTCGCTACAATATACACCATACTATACAGTGTTATTTCTAAACAATTAGCATCCTTTCAGGGGCTTATTCTGTACATAAAAACTAACAACTTTTGTTCCATGACTTTTGTCAAAACTCGAAAAAAAATTTTGTTGTTCCATAGAAAAATATCGTTCACCCGCGACAAAATGTATGGAACAGCTGATTTTTTTTTTGAGTTTTGATTAAAGTCGTAGAACAAAAGTTGTTAGTTATGATGTACAGAAAAAGCCCCTAAAAGGATGCTAATTGATTAGAAATAATATATCCTGTATAAAGACACATTATTGTATTACTATATATATATACTTAGCTTCTAATTTAACTTAGCAAGCATTAGTTGTAGCAGTTTTGTGTAACAAAGTGTAGTGTATAATTGTGCTACGAGCTACGACATACTACATTGTCGTACCTCGTAGCATAATGTCGTAGAGCTTGTTTTTCAATTTTGTCAATGTGAGGTGGTCATCGCTTGCTAGATTTTTTTCGCGGTTCCCACAGTCGGAGAAAGGCGACAGTTAAAATAAATGTCTTAAAATAAAAACTGTAAGAAAAAAAGGGTTCGCTATTCATAGAATAAAGATAGAATTGACCAAGTGCAGTAAAGTCATAAACCCAAAAATAAATCAACTTAAATGACGTCCGCGTGACGATACAAAACTAATTTGTAAAAATGCTTCCGAGATAAACAAAAGAATAGGGAATTTAGGATCCTCGTAAATCTACAAAAGAACATCCGCGTGCTGTGGCGCATGCTGGGCAGTAAATTTTAAAATAAAAAATATGGAAAGAACCATAGTTGGCTATTTCTTGGTATGATGGGGGCGAGTCCTGATTTTTTGTATTAGGGATTCACCAATGAAGGCATACTTTCGTGGTTGTTTGAGTTTCAGATGGGGCGGGGCCATTGCTGGTGCGAACCGACCTGATATCTTGGAAAGATGACGAGAGATACTCAGCGACCAGCCGCGCAACTCTTCAGTAGTTCCTAGTTTTATTACGGGCTTCCATGCTCGGCTATATTTAAATAGAGCCAGTGAAATTATATAATTGTATTTTTATCAAGCTGTTAATAGTGAGTGTGATGCTGTTAAAATGGCGTGACGAGGATTTGGTGACGTACCTTAACTATTTTAATTATATTAATTACGGGGATATTAAAGATCATATCTCGCGAAATTGTATAAATTTCGTTGTATTCGAAAGGTCATTCACGATAATTTATTAACGATCTTATGGGGAATATGTCAAGTGACCGCAGTGAATTGATACCATGAATACAAATTATTTTATCGATGTGGGTTTTAGAATAAAGGGATAATACCTATGTTCGCTAACGTATAGCAATATAGACCATACCACAAACAGGTTCGAATCCTGTTTTATTAATCTTTACTGTATAAAGGTAGCGGACGCAACAATTTAGCTAGAGAATTTAGCTTAAGATGTCTTCGTGTAATTATGGCTGGAAAATAACAATGGGTTCGAATCCCATTTATTGATTTATTGTTGTGTATAAACAAAGGACTCTTCTATGGATCCTACAACTGGAAATAGGGATGTGCCATATCCATGCCATACCTGAGTAACGTGTGAATTACACCTGCACTGTAATTTATCGTACTACTTAATTTCGAGCTATATTGTGGTAATGAGGTGATGTACTAATATTTGTAATACCAGCGTAAGAATGTGGACATAGACTTTGTGCTGCTATCCAGTATATAAACTATTGTGTTTTATTGACGCTTTTGTACATAACGGGGAGAAGGCTGAAATGTTTCTTAAATGTACGAAGGAATATAGAAGAGGTTATACTAAAATGTGGTATTATATTTGGATTAGAAATGTGTAAATATGTGTACTAGTCTTAAGTATTTTAAGTCCATTATAGGCCGGCTATGAGGTTTTTTATTTCTGGCATTTCGTTTTCCTCATAAATTTGATGCCGTAGCAACTGAAAATGCTGGTCGATTAACAATATAACACAATAAAATCGACCCAATTCAACCGAAGAATTATACGTATTATTCGTTATGAATATTTCATGTAGATCACAAAATTAAATGATTTGATCTACTATGTGCTTGGTTTCATTCATCTAGTTTTAAGACCTTTACCTAATTTTCAAGGGAGCAACAGAGATAATAAATGCCAGACGGCCTAGGTGACTATGTCTAGATATATTGGATTCCAATAGAATTAACAATAGGAGTTTGGGCATGTAGTCTCTGATGATCTCTACATATGTAGCTTATTCACTCGATACCTGATAATAGATAATTGTTCATAATAGTAAATACATTTGGAGGACAGGAGAATTGATACATGAAATTTATTCTACTACGAAGTTTGAACTAAAGTAAAGACAGATGGGTGATCACCTTTAGTTATCATTAGATCAGACATTAACTACAAATGAGTAGACAAGAAGTTAGCATATATAGAGAAATTCTTATTATCTTTCGAACCGATCTTAGATAGTTTATTAGATATAGAAAGCGGAAACCGAGTGCAGCCTGGACGTGAGTTCTACGAGAATATGCAGAGTAAGTGGATAAGTATATACAGTTAGCACTAGGAACATAGGGACGCTAGGGTGTTGGATATGTAGGTGCTTAAGGGCTTGTAGTGTTGGCGTAATGAGTATGTGTACATCGAGTTAAGAAACAATTGTTTTAGTAACTGAAGTTCCTAAGTTTTATTGATAGAATCAGTACATGACCGTGGCGGGAAGCGGCAGCCTGGACTTCGTTAACACAAATCTCCTCTCCAACCGATCCATTGCTTCTTAGTTTGGCCAAACTAATCATACGATTCTGTTAGAAATTGAATATAAATAATGGTACCTACTTGGGGAAGAACGCTATTGAGCGTTGTACTACGAAATTTGATATATATACGCTTCGCAGCGTTAGGGTAAATAACGGACGGTTGCCCCCCTATAATCGATGTAAATCGAGCGGTAAGTCCCGCCTTAGGAACCCTCACGAGGTCGCTCCGGTCTGGTTTCTGACGGGTGGACACATATGGTTCACACGGGAGTCAACTACACCAAACCACGCTGTCCTAGCACTTACTATGACAGACCTGTGCTTAAATGAATAACGCACTAGCATCTAATTAAAACAAATTCATACAGTCCTACACAAAGATCAGCGTTTTGTTAAACTCCTTAAGAGTAAAGGGAACTGTCATAACCAAAGTAAGCCTAGGCGGAATGGCAAGGTGATTACTCCGGTTCATTCGGTCCAATGTACTGATGTAGTTATGCTAACAAATAGACAGATCTGTTGATACACAATACTCATTCTCTCCTCCACGACAAGATTCCTGAAGCTGTTAAAATTTAGTCGATACACATATACATAAATATAAGACGATCACGACTGGGGTATGCCTGTACCATCACAGAAATGGTGCCGATGGACCAGGATTTCAAATACGTATTTTGATACAATACGATTGGAATTAGAACTAAAATTAAAAACACAACGTAGAAATCACGTGTATCGAGTGAATGTTTCAGGGATACCAAAGGAGAGAGAAGAGACTTCAATTTTATTCTGCATGAACTTTGTTTCTCTGCATGAATTATAAAATTGTGTATTACTGTTTTTATAAAATGTGTATTGTATTGCATACTGTGTATTTATAAATTCTAATTTCACAGGATATAAAGAAGAAACTAGAGCGTTACAGTCAACGCATCACTTTCACTCTCAATTTGCAAACAAGTATATTATAATATAACAAAAAAAAAACTCGTGAACCTTAATCCTTAATCTTTTGTTTACCTCGGATGGGAAAAAAAAAGAAAACATTGTAAAATAATATTGTCAAAAGGGTATTTTTTACAACGCGTTGAGGAGAGTCATAAAAATTGGCTAAGGGCTTTTGTGTCGTGGTTAGAAGCGCTATTGTTTATAATCTATTGCACAGTTGTTGTAAAGAGAGCTATTAGCAATAATGGCTGAAGGTAGAGGTAGACGGATTTTGCGGAAACGCGGTTTGAATAAAGATATGAGTGCAAGTGGGTCAAGGGAACGTACTAGAACTAGGGAAAGCAGGTCTCTTGAGTGTTTATTACAAAGGATGAAAGAATTTCATGAGAAATTAGAGTTGCTAGGTTCGGGCATACTGACGGTGGGGTAACCAGCGATTTAGCATGCGAGATGAACGAAGGGACGAGTGGTGTTAGAATCGGCACTGGAACACAGGAAATTTCTAGTTTTTCGACCGAGGAAGCTAGCACGGCATCTTCGACCGTTCAAAATGTCTATGTGGACCAACCCACAGTGAGCTAGCCTATTTTGACGGGAAATCAGATGAACACGATCACATTTTAAGAAAGGTTAAAGAAATACATTAAAGCACTAAACGCGCACGATAGAGGGGTCGATATAGCTTTGCAGTGTGTCACGGGACATGTACGAAAGGTTATGGAATTGTATTCGAAAGGCTGGGCTACTTTTGCCGATTTTGAAGCTCATTTTAGGCGTAACTACTGGACCGAACAAATTCAGGAGTCAATGAGGTATATATTAATCAGAGGTGTATATTTCAGTGAATCGGGCCTTACCATGTACGAACATTTTGCCCATTAAGTAGAGTCAATGCAGTCGTTGACTATCGCCTTCAGCGAGAAGGACCTCGTTAATTCAATTATGCGACATTATCCTGTAGATATACAATAATTATGGGTTATAAAGACAGAAGAACCTACAATTATAAACGGCGCAAACTTCCTCAGGGGACTAGAATAAAATGATGTTATATGACACCAGGTGGCAAATATAAATAACTCCAATAGGAATAATCGACAAGATAGGCATGTTAGGCGACCGGGTACAGCTACTATGACAGCAAGGGCATGGCGGGATAATTTTAGTTCATCCTGATAGTCTAGATATGTGTGTTGATGGGGGCGACGGGACTTGGGGGCGTACGGAAGCAAGTGTGGTGTATAATATTCTCGTAAAACAGTGATAGAAAGCAGGTTAAAAAGTTGGGAATTAATAGAAAAGGGTTGAGATGTCCTTTAGATGATCTGAGTTGCGACGATTGTAATTATCTGATATTAGCACGTAGAGTAGGTATTCTATTAGAAAGCCAGTTTGATATTGGAGTAATTTGTGAAGAGGACGGTGTTGAGTGTGAGTGTTGTACAAAAAGTGAGAGGGCATCGTGCACGATGTTTCATGAGATAGACGAGGAAGATGAGATTAATGATGAATGATGATTGCCTAGATTGCCAGTAGTGAGTGTTAGAGTGTATGGCGAGCGGATGTATGCGTTGATCGATATCTGTGAGCCAGATTAGCGGTATTATTGAGGAATTGTATAACTCTATTCGAGAAGAAAGGGGAAGTTTACCTGAGATCACTACCGCAGCTATACAAGTGCAAGGGGCATTTGGTTCGCGGAGCGAGAGTACAGAACGGATGGTGTTGATAGAGCGCAGGCTAGGTAGTACAATAGTTGAAGCGCCTATACTAACTGATAATGCGTAGACTACCAAGGTCAGTGATGTTAGGATATAACTGGCTAGGACGAGTGAGAGGTGTAGATACGGTGGCGACAGGACATTGACTATAATGAATTTATAACATTCAAATCATAGATCTTGATTATGTACCTACCTTTTGACATTTGATTATATTTTTGACATTGACTATATTATTGATTATTTATTTGATAATTTTATTGTGATAATTTTTTATGGATTATGTATACTTACTTAGAATATGTAAGTTTTATAGAAAGACCATTTTTACGATAATTATTACAGATACAATACCGTACCTATTTTTTTATGTATCTAATTAGAAATTCCATGTAATGACCTGTAACTATTGTTATCAATAAATTGATTATGATAATGATTATGACTATAAAACATCCAGGACTTAAATCAAGCGCTAGGATAAATTCACATTGTGAAATCGAAAGGTTAGGGGGCGCAACGAATGCTTCTACTTTAAATACTATATTTACCATGCAAAAGAACTACGTAGAGACCATTCCAATTCGAAATATTGAATCAAACTCCAAACTCACGGGCTTCCATGCTCGGCTATATTTAAATAGAGCCAGTGAAATTATATAATTGTATTTTTATCAAGCTGTTAATAGTGAGTGTGATGCTGTTAAAATGGCGTGACGAGGATTTGGTGACGTACCTTAACTATTTTAATTATATTAATTACGGGGATATTAAAGATCATATCTCGCGAAATTGTATAAATTTCGTTGTATTCGAAAGGTCATTCACGATAATTTATTAACGATCTTATGGGGAATATGTCAAGTGACCGCAGTGAATTGATACCATGAATACAAATTATTTTATCGATGTGGGTTTTAGAATAAAGGGATAATACCTATGTTCGCTAACGTATAGCAATATAGACCATACCACAAACAGGTTCGAATCCTGTTTTATTAATCTTTACTGTATAAAGGTAGCGGACGCAACAATTTAGCTAGAGAATTTAGCTTAAGATGTCTTCGTGTAATTATGGCTGGAAAATAACAATGGGTTCGAATCCCATTTATTGATTTATTGTTGTGTATAAACAAAGGACTCTTCTATGGATCCTACAACTGGAAATAGGGATGTGCCATATCCATGCCATACCTGAGTAACGTGTGAATTACACCTGCACTGTAATTTATCGTACTACTTAATTTCGAGCTATATTGTGGTAATGAGGTGATGTACTAATATTTGTAATACCAGCGTAAGAATGTGGACATAGACTTTGTGCTGCTATCCAGTATATAAACTATTGTGTTTTATTGACGCTTTTGTACATAACGGGGAGAAGGCTGAAATGTTTCTTAAATGTACGAAGGAATATAGAAGAGGTTATACTAAAATGTGGTATTATATTTGGATTAGAAATGTGTAAATATGTGTACTAGTCTTAAGTATTTTAAGTCCATTATAGGCCGGCTATGAGGTTTTTTATTTCTGGCATTTCGTTTTCCTCATAAATTTGATGCCGTAGCAACTGAAAATGCTGGTCGATTAACAATATAACACAATAAAATCGACCCAATTCAACCGAAGAATTATACGTATTATTCGTTATGAATATTTCATGTAGATCACAAAATTAAATGATTTGATCTACTATGTGCTTGGTTTCATTCATCTAGTTTTAAGACCTTTACCTAATTTTCAAGGGAGCAACAGAGATAATAAATGCCAGACGGCCTAGGTGACTATGTCTAGATATATTGGATTCCAATAGAATTAACAATAGGAGTTTGGGCATGTAGTCTCTGATGATCTCTACATATGTAGCTTATTCACTCGATACCTGATAATAGATAATTGTTCATAATAGTAAATACATTTGGAGGACAGGAGAATTGATACATGAAATTTATTCTACTACGAAGTTTGAACTAAAGTAAAGACAGATGGGTGATCACCTTTAGTTATCATTAGATCAGACATTAACTACAAATGAGTAGACAAGAAGTTAGCATATATAGAGAAATTCTTATTATCTTTCGAACCGATCTTAGATAGTTTATTAGATATAGAAAGCGGAAACCGAGTGCAGCCTGGACGTGAGTTCTACGAGAATATGCAGAGTAAGTGGATAAGTATATACAGTTAGCACTAGGAACATAGGGACGCTAGGGTGTTGGATATGTAGGTGCTTAAGGGCTTGTAGTGTTGGCGTAATGAGTATGTGTACATCGAGTTAAGAAACAATTGTTTTAGTAACTGAAGTTCCTAAGTTTTATTGATAGAATCAGTACATGACCGTGGCGGGAAGCGGCAGCCTGGACTTCGTTAACACAAATCTCCTCTCCAACCGATCCATTGCTTCTTAGTTTGGCCAAACTAATCATACGATTCTGTTAGAAATTGAATATAAATAATGGTACCTACTTGGGGAAGAACGCTATTGAGCGTTGTACTACGAAATTTGATATATATACGCTTCGCAGCGTTAGGGTAAATAACGGACGGTTGCCCCCCTATAATCGATGTAAATCGAGCGGTAAGTCCCGCCTTAGGAACCCTCACGAGGTCGCTCCGGTCTGGTTTCTGACGGGTGGACACATATGGTTCACACGGGAGTCAACTACACCAAACCACGCTGTCCTAGCACTTACTATGACAGACCTGTGCTTAAATGAATAACGCACTAGCATCTAATTAAAACAAATTCATACAGTCCTACACAAAGATCAGCGTTTTGTTAAACTCCTTAAGAGTAAAGGGAACTGTCATAACCAAAGTAAGCCTAGGCGGAATGGCAAGGTGATTACTCCGGTTCATTCGGTCCAATGTACTGATGTAGTTATGCTAACAAATAGACAGATCTGTTGATACACAATACTCATTCTCTCCTCCACGACAAGATTCCTGAAGCTGTTAAAATTTAGTCGATACACATATACATAAATATAAGACGATCACGACTGGGGTATGCCTGTACCATCACAAATGCTGATATTGCACAAAGTATATAAACTATTCTACTATTACTATATGTACTTGCTATTTTAGGGTCTATATTGCGTAAAAAATATTTCTAGTCATCATAATGGATTTCATAATAACAAACATAACATTTCGATAAGAAATTGTACTAAATTGTACGCCAGTTGCTGGAACCCAAATCTCAGCAAATTGCTTCGTAAACAGCACTTCTCCAAACAGAACACATTCAGCAAAGCCGTGTACACGAGCATTAGATGTAAACAATAATTGTAATTATAACAGATTACTCATTAATAAGTGAGTATTTCAAGTTAATGGGCACATAAACAGCAGCGGCGCGGGCGGGCCACATTTATCAACAAAAAGCGGTAATTTTATCGAACCTACTTCTCGTTATGACGACCTTAACGCTAGAGTTGTTAAAACTTTGTTTGGAACGAGCGTAATGCTTAGGGTGCTCTTACACAGGCAGATTTAAAAAAAAAAGTTGTCTGTAAACTTGGTTTAGATACGATAATAAATAATTTTACGTGATAACGTCATCAGAAAACATTTTTATTTCAACAACTGAAACAAGCTGATCGCTTGGGCTGAACGTGTTTCTCCATCGTTTATTCTGCTCTCTTACTTGCACGATCAGCTCATACGGAACGTGACATTTTGTCGTGCGTGCAGTCCGCGTGATCGATTTATAAGACGTCGTCACGTCCATGAAACAAAAAGTTTTAGGCTACTACGTTATGAGTGGTGGTCTAGTGGTAGTAACACCCGCCCTGCAATCGTAGGGTCGTGAGTTCAAATCCTGGAGCTCTACTAATGAGTTCTTTGAAACGGCACGGAATTTTACACCACTGGCTTTTTGTCGAAGGAAAACATTGATGGCCTATGTGAATCCACTTACCCACACTGGAGCAGCATCAATAAAGCTGATACAGTACAGTACGTATGAAGTACGATATAAATAAATATTAGGGGACATCTTACACACTGTTTCTGACTCCAAGCTACGCAAAGCTTGTGATATAGCTGATATAATACATATTATAAGTATTTAAAATACATGCTTATATTTAGACTGCCTCGGTGGCTCAGCGGTTAGTGACCCTGACTTCTGGATCAAGGAGACGTGGGTTCGATCCCCACCCAGGGCAAATATTTATGTGATGAACATAGATGTTTGCTCTGTGTCTGGGTGTTATTTAGGTACTATCTATATAAGTATGTATTTAAAATATGTATATGTAGTATATCAGTCTCTGGCAGCCATATGACAGAGACTGTGTGTAGGATGTCCTTTGATATTTATTATTATTTTATTTATATATAGTACCTAAATAACACCCAGGCACAGAGCAAACATCGCGTAACACATGTTTGCTCTAGGTGGGGATCGAACCCACGCCTCTTTGATCCAGAAGTCAGGTTCACTAATAACCACTGAGCCATCGAGGCAGTCAAATAAAGTGTAATATCCCTTTACACATAAGATGATAGAAGAAGATATAAAAAGAAAAAAATCCAAGTCGATGATAATATGACATACACCCTAACTCCGCAACAGGGAATCACATTATTAGTGAAAAACACGTACAAATGTAAGTCTGCCACAAAATGCGCACGAATAATTTTTATTTATGTTTTTGTTTCAATTTTTGCTATAGTTTTTTGGAGTCTGTACTAATTAGTAGCCGTCTTTTTAATCGTCCACTGTTGGAGGTAGACCAATCTACGAAGATTGATTGGGCTATATCCACCACATACATGACACTGGCCTAGTTTGGGTTAGGCCATCGAATTTCTTCTACGGACGTATACAGGTTGGCTCACGATATTTTCCTTCACTAAAAAGCCAGTAGTGTGAAATTTCGTACATCAATTTCAAAGAACTCATTGGAACGGGACTGGAGTTTGAACATTGCGATTGTAAAGCGGGTGTTACTACCACTAGACCACCACGGGCGGTACAGTAGGTTAGTAGTAGTGTTGTAGGATTTTGTTTTACAAAGAGCAGAATCTTTTCTACACCTTATAAGTAAAATAATTTGTTTCACACAAAAAGTTAATTGATTCCACAAAATGTATGCTAATGTATGAAGCACAAAATCATAAGTCTATTTTTTCTGGATTTCGGAGCTGGTCAAAGTATTTTATAATGATGTGTATATTATATACCACTAAAAAGGTCCCTGTATTTAATACAGGGACCTTGCATAATATGCAAAATTCTGTAATCTATATGCTGCCCAGGATCGATAAGTGTTTAACTTAACTTTTGATTCCCCGTGTAAGAACACTTTTGGCAGTTTGTTTGGTCGATCAATTTGCGTAAATTTTTGCTGGAGTGGTCAAGTTTGACGTTTTTAGGATTGTTGTGAAACTATCGTGTAGCTTTGTAGATGAATGGTCTGTCTGCAAATGACTAGGCAAAGAGTTACCTATGTCTCGAAAAGCTTTTAAATGATAATAATTCAGCTGATCGTACATGTGGTGTCTTACAGTCAAGGTTTTGTTCATCTGTACAATACGTTAAAATAACATATTTATTACAAGCACCAGTTAAGTTAAAAGCCGTGGTGGTCTAGAAAATCCGTGGTGGTCTAGAGGTAGTGACCCCCGCCTTACAATAGAAAGGTCGTGGGTTCGAATCCCCTGTCCCGTACCAATGATTTCTTTGGAATTTATGTGCGGAATTTCACACCACTGGCTTTTCAGTGAAGGAAAACATCGTGAGGCAACCTGCATATGTCCGTAGAAGAAATTTGATGGTGTATGTGAATCCACCAACCCACACTGGGCCAGCGTGGTGGATATGGCCCCATCACCCTTCGTGGGTAGGCCTACGTCCTGCAGTGGACTATTAAAAGGCTGGTACAGTACAGTACCAGTTTTCACAAAATGTAGGTATAACAATTTGACAATCTCAATGGTATTACAGTGACAGAGAGTGAACAAGCACGAGTACTGAACAGTTCATGTGGCATCCCGTTTTTTTTTTTTTTTTTTTTACGTTTTGTACGTATATTCACTTAAATTGGTTTTATTTGAAAGGCAACATGTTTTAGTTACGTAACGTCTTACAAAATAGCATATTTCAAGCAAAAGCTAAACAAAGCGTGTAATAATCTGACAAGCTCAATGGCAGTAATTAGGTCTGACAGTGACAGAGAGTGAACAGGCACGAGTACCGAACGAACAGTTCGTGTTGCATCCCGCATTGTCCCCGGCTCATTGTGTCGCCAGCTTTGTCCGGAAAATGCTTGTTATTGATGCTTTAGTTTTATTTCACTTACGTTGTATTTGCGTAACATGTTTTTCACATTTTTTTTAATAACTAGGTAATTTTATTTCCCCTTCTCTTAAAGATAAACATCCCAAAAGGGGGAGTATAATAATGTAGTACTTTCCGCATCTAAATCGAATAAAGTGGACTTATTTTCAGGATGTTAGAATAAATCATCAATCTAGGTACATATTTCATGCAAGAGTCTAACTCATTTTTAAACCTTACCATACCGTACCAGCCTTTTTAATAGTCCACTGCAGAACGTAGGCCTACCCACGAAGGGTGACTGGGCCATATCCACCACGCTGGCCCAATGCGGGTTGGTGGATTCACATACGCCATCGAGTTTCTTCTACGGTCGTACGCAGGTTGCCTCACGATGTTTTCCTTCACCGAAAAGCCAGTGGTGGGAAATTCCGTACATAAATTCCTAAGAACTCATTGGTACGGGACCGGAGATTCGAACCCACGACCTCATGAGGCGGGTGTCACAACCTCTAGACCACCACGGCTATTTTTAAACCTTAATATCGCAAAATTACAAATTATGTAGTAAAGTAAGTATACGATGCCTTTCTATTATTTTGTGCATTTAATATATTTCACAGAACAGAATTTGAAGAATTAGTTATTAATTTAGAATACGTGTATCCGGGTTTTTACGAAAGTTTAATATATCAGCGTGTTTGATAGTCTAAAATTCTAGTTTTGGTTCAATAGCTCTTTAACTAGTCTAGAGAGCCGTGGTGGTCTAGGAAGCCATAGGGGTCTAGTGGTACTGACACTCGACTTACAATCGTGAGGTCATGGGTTCAAATCCAAGTCCCGTTCGAATGAATTCCTTGGAATTTATGTTCGGAATTTTATACCACTGGCTTTTCGGTGAAGGAAAACATCGTGAGGCAACCAGCATACGTCCGTAGAAGATAGCGTATGTAAATTCACCAACCCGCACTGGGCCAGCGTGGTGGATATGGCCCAATCACCCTTCGTGAGTAGGCCTACATCCTGCAGTAGACTATTAAAAAGGCTGGTACAGTACAGCTCTATAACTACTCTATAATTAGTTTATCGTTCTGTGCCACATGCCACTATAGTATTGAAATGTAGCAAGAAGACTCGCAATATTACAACAAATCGTTATATTAAGCAAACAATTAGAACTTTAATAGTTAATTTATTCACGTCTTATAACCCGCGATATGGGAGTTAATTCACACCATTATTCTGTCAAGCCCTCTCAATCTTAACAGCGCAAAGTTTTAGTGACTTTGACGACGAAACTTTGAAATCAATGATATCTCATTTGCACTTAAAACTATCACAATAGTTTCATATCTAAACTTGGCTTATTATTGAGTTTATAAAACATGAATACTGTCTAAAATAATGAAGATAGACCAATATTATTAGCAGGCGTCACCGATGTTATACAAAGTTACAAAGCTATTTGTATTTTTGAATTGAAACATCAATTTCAACGCCGTATGGTTCAAATTGGTCTGTATTTTTGTGAATGATTTCAATCAATATTGTGGTGCGTAGGTAATGTTCACTGCTTAGTGTAACTCTGTCAGTGTCAGAGATAATTAGAGCCATTGAAATTGGCTGATTAATATGCGTAATGCGGACGCGGTGTATGCGCCGATGCTCCATTGTGGGGCTATTGTAGAGACCCAGTTAGATGAATAACATATTGACTATATATGCATACGTGCCATTTTAGTATAAATTAAAATGTAACTAAATATATGATTACATTTTTTTTTACTGTAAGAAAAAAAAGAATAGCTGATTTCAATTATATTTAAATAAGTAATTTAAAATAAGCAGTGCATATCGTAGACATGTCCCCTAATATCGCGGGTCGAACCTGAACACGATTGGCAAAGGACCGAGGCACTGCAAAAAAGAGGTCTTTACCTAACAATGGGATAAAGAAAGCTGGAGATGATGACGATGATGATGAAGAAAATAAAAAAAAAATAATACCATAAAAATGTCATTCCTAAGTTGTAACACTTAATAAACATGAGGCATATCTATAAAATTAATTAATTGTACACTTCGAAAATACCTAATGAAAGAAATAAATGTAAAGAAATTCAATCGGTTTATGCTTTTTATAGTAGATACCTATTACCCACTATTAGGTATTTTAAAAAGTAGGACAGCAAATTTTTTCTACCAAAGTGACGATGGAATATCACAAATTACACTTTAAAGGATATCTATTGATGGAAGATTTTATTTACTTATAATACATTTTATGAATCCAATATTATAACTTATGATATGTATCCTACTTCCTACTAATATTATAAACGTGAAAGTTTGTGAGGATGGATGGATGGATGTTTGTTACTCTTTCACGCAAAAACTACTGAACGGATTGAGATGAAACTTTGCAATAATATAGCTTATATATCAGAATAACACATAAGCTATAAATTATAATGATATATTGCGTATGCGGGCGAAGCCTCGGGTAAAAACTAGTTCATTGATAAAATTAACAAATAGGATATATAGAGTCTCTAGCATAAAATCATATAAAACCGGTTAACATTGATCATCACCATAGTCTCAGTCTTCAGCAGTTGGAGTTCCCCGGACATAAGCCGTCGTCATCACCCACAGCTTGATTTTATCCGACTGCTAACTTATACTACCTAACTACTAACTACAAGAAGTAGGAGGTGTATTTCTGTATCTCTATCGATCTTGTGTCATTCGAGTCTAGAGGTTTAACTCCCGATGTTAACAATATCGTCGACCTATCTCAGTTCCGGACGACCAACGCTCCGCTTACTTTGCTTACATAGGTTAGAATGGTTAGCAAAACGAGTAATAAATGTAATATGTTATTTAGTGGTTTTATTACTCAAATCTATGTTTGTGTACTTTGGATGGGTAATGGGTATTTTTTTTCTTATAAATCTGTAGAGATCCTTTCTATAATCTAAAGGTAGAAATCAAAAAGGTTGGATTGTAGAATCAAATGCATTATAGCAGCTCTATCACTGTCAAAATGTGAAGTTGACATGCAAACCAATTTTATAGCGTGGTTTGGTTTAGCCATTGAGGAAGGAATGATTCCTTCCTCAATGGGTTTAGCACATAAGTTTGTAGTTTTTATAATTACCACAGAGAATATTTGTGATAAATTTTTGTTTCTTTTTAGCTTATTTTCAAACTGCTTGTCTAGACTAGCTCAGTAAATAATTTATTTTTTATAACAATGTGATGTCACCTGCCGGCTCCACCGGAAGACCAGCGCTGGTTCACAGCTAGCATACGCTGAGGTGGAGCCGATTTGTGACAGAAATATAGATTATTAGTATCCTACTTCATTTTAATATTTATTATGTTTAATTTATGTTGTACTCTCTATTTTTTTCACAGTAAAGGATGTCTATGTCTAAATATAAATTCTCAGTAAAGTCACCATTTAGTGACTCAGTCAGCATCATGCTACTTCTACGATGTGAATAATAGGATAACCATCTGTCATGTGGACGTAACGAACTTAAGCCTAGTCGCAGAACAATGATAGTAAGTGAATGAACAAAGGTAGAAAGTCCATTTTACGTTCAATTTACTATTGTTACTTCACAAAAAAGCTTAAAGGTGCAATTTTGTAACTGACTACACGTAACCGTCTAGCAACATAAACACGCGCTTCGGCAGACTATGCGTCTCTAGCTAAGAAACTTATTTCATAGAGACTGATGCTGCGTGCAATCGCCTACGCAGATGGTCTGGTAGACATGTAGTAAGCATGTACAATGATTAAGAATTAGGAAGATTAGTACATTGATTGACTGCAAAAATCACTCTTTAGCGCTAATGTTTGCACAACCACAAGTTGACGTATTTGCTGACAGATGGCCCGTTTTTGTTAACAGCTCTTTACTGTATAGTGAAAACCACTCCATTTTGGAATAGTTTGTACGTAATTTAACTAACTACTTACTATATGTATAAGTTTGTATACAATTAATTACAATTTATTAGATAATCTTCAGAGCTTGTTTCTTCAAAAGATGTGCCATAACAGCATTGTAAACATAGTACCTATATTTTTATATATTAAGTAATAGTTTTAAATTGTTTACTGTGTGTAATGAAGTCTAAAATAAGTAACGTATTGGTTCTGACTGTAAAGTTACTTATTAAGAAAACAAAGAAATTGAAAATTGAAAAATAATGTGACAAAAGTCTGGGAACTGTCTGTTAACAAACTAGGTATATAAGTTTTAAAAAGCAATTTAAAAATATTAGAATTTTTACGAAGATATCACAAGTAGCAAAAATACAGCGAAATGGAGAGTTTTTTTCTTTATTTCACCAATTTTTCACACATACTTATGTTATGTTTTTCCTATAAATGCAAAGTTATAATGTTATGTTTTTCCTATAAATGCAAAGTAATAATGTTATGTTTTTCCTATTAATGCAAAAACTCAAATAGAGAGTGATTGCAAAAATGTGCTGGGATTTAAAGAAGCTCAAGTAAGAGGCTGCATTATGACCAAGGATAATTTGCAAAACAAAAACTTGTATATGATCAGTCCAAGACACAACAGTATAATAATATCGCAAATTCCAAGTTCAGAGCAAGCTACTGATTCATATCATCATTGCTTATTTCAGCTCACAGTCATATTATCACTGCATATTATAAGGTTCTTCTCTCTTTTACCGATTTATAATCTGTACTAACATTATAAATTCGAAAGTGTATTTGTTGGCTTGTAGTTACTCTTTCCAGCAGCAACAGAGCACCGGATTGACTTGATTTTTGACCGACGAACCACCGGAGGAGGTATACAATTCGACGCGTATAGATATTTTGTTATGTATAACCACGCATAACTTTTTTCGTAATAGTCCGATTTCAATAACTATTTTTGATTGGAAAGAGTATATTTCGACATTGGGCCCATTTAAATTTTATCGAAATCGGCTGAGCCATTTTTGATAAATCAACAATAATGTGAAAAATGCTACAACGATCCGTGCGAAATATTCGCGCATTCTGTACACGGGTGAAATCGATCATGCTAATTTTTGCAAAAAATAATCTTGTTGGCACAGGCAGACATAGGTTCAAAGGTCGGAAAGTGACATAGGCTACTTACTTTTTATCTCGGGAAATTCCGATTCCGATCGGATGGCAAAAAAATTAAAATATTATAGCTACTATAGTTCTCATAACTACTGATTTATAAAAGTACGTGAAATTCAATTCTATTCTATGTTCGTGAACATCTATCAGTATATGTAACGCAAACAGGGCTGTCGCAGGCAGGCTGCGCTAAACACTCGGATTGATTTGTCAGTCGCATTGTTTCGCGATATGGGGCCTGCGTGGGAGCCCTACAGCTTAAACGACGCTTTGTTCAATTTACACACTTTGTTACAACCCTGGATAAAAAATGCTAAAAAGCTCGGACTTTGATGCTGGCTTTGTGACATTTTTACCATACTTGCTACGTAAAATATGCACATAGGCACATTTTTTGAATACTCGTAAAATACTTAAGATACTATAGTAAAGCTGGAGTTTATCAAATGCAACATACCTGATGGTTACGAATACGTTCGGTTAAAATTTAACAATTGGTTAAACAAGTTGCGCTTGATTTGTTGCTCATCATCTGCAGATAACCGGAGGTTAGATAATCAAACGTTTTTGAACTAATTTGAACGAATGACTCGTAAATGAATGAATGGTATTATACAACTATAAAAAATGACATTCCGTCTGGATACATTTGTTTTCACCCAAACGCTTTCAAAACTTGTCGGGTTTAAGTTAAACAAGCGATTACTGTATTTAAACAACGGTTAGGGATTATTTTTTATATACTACGGGACGGTGGCCGTGGTGGTCAAGAGGTAGTGACACCCGCCTTATAATCGTGGTGTCGTGGGTTCAAATCCCCGGTCCCGTACCAATGAGTTCTTCGGAATTTATGTACGGAATTTCGCACCACTGGCTTTTCGGTGAAGGAAAAACATCGTGAAGCAACCTGCATACGTCCGTAGAAGGAATTCGATGACGTATGAGAATCCACCAACTCGCACTGGGCCAGCGTGGTAGATATGGCCCAATCACCTTTCGTGGGTAGGCCTACGTCCTGCAGTGGACTATTAAAAAGGCTGGTACAGTACAGATTTGCATCGGCCTACCCGTGACCACGGCCGATGCAACTCGAATCGTCGGGATGATGAGGTATTTATATATCTTGTAATTTAAGTGCGCTACGGGTAACTACGGGACTAATCAGTCCCGTAGTATATAATACCTAATAATGTGTTCAAATCGCAAAAGTTTAACAACAACGAAGCTAGGTGAACAGCAACATTTCGTTATCGAGCAGTTTAAGATTTAATAACGAACGGTTAGTAAAGTAAATATCTGTTGGTGAACTCTGGTCGTTGTCTAGTTTTTCTTCTCTGATTATACTTCAGTTACATTACAAATATATTATAAATATAGTAAATCAAAATACTATATACCTACAATACGAACGAAAAAAAAACATACTTAATATTTTCAACTACAGCATTGAACATGCTGAGGGCTAAATCCAAATACTTAAGTATTAAGTATATTACTCAGCATACATAAAACTAAACCAGCGCAACGGAGTTCGTTTTAACAACCCAAAGATAAAACGTCGGTTAAACCGCTGTAAGTGGGCGAGAAGCTCCTGTATCCATGAAAATTAAAGGTTGCAATCGCTGCCGCCACCTCAGCGCGGCGCCTTCTGATTACTGCCTTAATTAACAACAAAACTTGGAAACACGGTCATTAAAAATTGAAGAGCTCTTTTCAACTAATTAAAAATGGGCGCGTCGCCGACACAATTTGGACTATTTAAGTGCTTACGCGGCCCGTACTGTCCAACTCAAAGTTGCCTCGAATGAAGAATTAATTATGAAGAGAAGGCCAAGCGAGGGAGGCGACTTGCGAGTTCAAACCGGTTACAATTTGTGGGAATGGAGCAGGTGTGACTCGACGGAAAACTTGGAGTCTCTCGAACACACGCTTTGTTGCCTTCCCGGATGATAAAGTTGATTTGAATCGCAGATTGTAGGTGTTTTCGGTATAACTTGGCTGTTTCACTTCCGTAGGTTGTTTTGATTGCAAGTTTATCTTTATGCTGACACATGGGGTGTACCTATTTCTAGACGACTTCTATAATAGAGACTATGGCACTCTTCCATAAGACCAACTTATGTTATGAAATCAATTATTTGAATTTCGGAAAGAAAAATAGTTATTTCATTTAATTTCATCAACTATTTGAGTGAACCTTCTAGGTCTTGACCGCCAAAGATCTCACTTGATACATGTTCATCTACAACCTACCTACCTACCTACCAGCCTTTTTTTAATAGTCCACTGCAGGACGTAGGCCTACCCACGAAGGGTGATTGGGCCATATCCACCACGCTGGCCCAGTGCGGGTTGGTGGATTCACATACGCCATCGAATTTCTTCTACGGACGTATGCAGGTTTCCTCACGATGTTTTCCTTCACCGAAAAGCCAGTGGTGTGACATTCCGTACATAAATTCCAAAGAACTCATTGGTACGGGACCGGGGATTTGAACCCACGACCTCACGATTGTAAGGCGGGTGTCACTACCCCTTGACCACCACGGCTTCTACAACAATACTTTCTATTGAGTGGGCTTCACGGCTAAACGTAAAAAGTAAAGAAAATTGCAGGAAAAATACTCTACCATTCACAGAAGTGCTTAAAAGATATAATGCAAAAACATATCGTGCTTAGGCCATTACGTTGTACTGTATTGAATTATTTGCTTCATTTGTTTCGGGAAATGATTTTCTCCTTAACTTCTCTCATAATAATTTAAATCTTCATAATAATCTAAATCTTCATTTAAAGAAATTTCATATATTTGGATCTCATTATCTTTTGACAGTGCTTGTAAAATATGGCGGCGTGATGGCGGCCTTGAACAAAAATCAAATTAGAAAATATGAGATTCCATTCAAATTAACCATTCAATACGGTTGTTTTACTCTGCACATTTATTTACCATATTTTAATGGTTTGTTTGAGATACTGAATACTGAACGACGGTCCCAATTCGCAAAATCTTCTTTCTGAAACACTACAACTATAATATATGGGTAACAGTACGGATGTAAATAGGATTGTCGTCGACAATTAGCAATCCTTGTTGTATATCCAAACAATAACACCACACTCGATACCTGTCACCTCTCATTGGGTACTTAACATAGTACAAATAATTTCAAGGTTTATGACGTTCTGGAACTATTTAGATTATAAATCTACAAATCTATTTATCTATGTTATTCTGGCAACAGACTTCAAGGACTGCTAATATGAAATGGGATTGTGTTGTAGCATGATAAATTTGAGGGTGAAAAAGATGATGTGATCTTTTTTTTTAAGTTTTTATTTAACTTGCAATATATGTTATGTAAGTATATTTGTTCGGGTGGAATCTTTGAACTCAATTTCGAAGTAGATATCTACTACCGTTTTTTTTTATCGGGCAAAAGTGCCTTTATTAACAACAATAATATACAATACTACTTTATATGCTAAAACTACCTACACTACTATTACATAGAAAGCAATTGGATTATCCATAGACCCTTGAAGGTCTAAAAATAATCCAAATGCTCAAGCCCACTGCCAGTTGGCAGCGTGCCCAGCATGCTGGCAGCATTGCCACGCTGAATGGCAATGCTTATACGTTAAGCCAAATAAACACCAGCGTTTTGGTCACGTGTCGCATCCACCAGATGCTCAGAAAGACTTTTGAAAACAAGATAAACGCACCACGCACTCACACTGCTCAACGAACTGATTGCTCGCCAAACTGATACCGATTTATTGTTTTCAAAACTCAGTGAAATAATTCGAAACTGTGTTATTTGCTTGCCTAATATTTGTAATTATTCTTAAGTGTTTAGAGATAAGTTATTTTAATAATGCACAATATGGTGTGTGACGTCAATCTAAATACAATATGGCGGACCATCCCAGATCACGGAATAGATATTTTTAATGCATTTCTACAATATGGATATGAAATGAAAGGGTTTGTTGAGAGTAACTCAAAAAATAATTTGGCGTCATTCTAAATCCATTATGGTGCACCATCCAAGATGGCGGAGTAGTTATTTTTAAAGCACTTCTACAATATAGGTATCAAATGAAAGGGCTTGTCGAGAATAATTAGAAAAATATTCTGACATTACTCTATTTTAGTCTTAAGTTTTTTATGCTTTCCTATAGTATGGGTATTAAATGAAATGGTTCGCTGATAATAAAATGCAAGTTACATAACTAAAAAGTAAAAAATAAATTAAAAGCAAAAAAACCTTTTTAAAAAAAGCTGTTATTTAATTGCTATAAAAAGATGGCAATAAAATTTTCCTTTAAAATTTTACCTATTAACTTATAACCTCATTGCACACAATTTATATGATTATAAAAGCATGTCGCGCGATCTACTTGTGTAAATAAACTAGTACCTATTTAATTGAGTAACTTCATCTACTAAGTTTAATTGCAGTTTATTTAAATACAGTTATAGTATAAGTTGATAGGTAAAATTTTAAAGCAATTATTTTCTTCTTTTTAGAGCAATTAAATAAAAGCTTTTTTAAAAGATTTTTTGCTCCTAATTATTTTTTAATTTTACACTAGTAAGCAAAAAATATTGAGAGGCTAATATTTAAAAAGAAAAGGAAAGCAACATTTTATTGATTTATCACTAAAATTTGTCAATAATCAATTTATGGAAGTGTACTTAAATGTATACGAATTTAGAAATTCAGACTAATTTTAATGACAAATATTACAAACAATTATAGCATCAAAGCCTATAAATTTTTAGAGAGCTATTATGGCAAAAAAAAACACAAATACATACTTGAAACAATTGAAACTCGTCAAACTTTTTGTCGAGGTTCAATTGTTTAATTGACCTCAAATTCCATAGTAGTTATAACTCATAACTCGTAGTTAAAAAGTATATCTAGTATAGTGGCCAATAAAACAAAATAGCAGAGCCAATAAACTCTAGAGGTGAAAAATATTATTATAGCTCGCGGGTACAAATCAAATATTCAACAGTTCATTCCTAGAACTATCGCAGTTCAGGAAAGGTGTAGTTACAACCGTGTCGGCTATGTTTAGAATCAAAGTATTGATCAAAGTGTTGATACGGTGAACGCACTTCATAATGTATACTTCTTACGGGGCTAGCTACAATTGCTTTGTTCTTAGCCCACGGAAGGTAATATTTCAGTGAGCATGTACTGTCCGTACTGTATCAGCCTTTTAATAGTCCACTGCAGGACGCAGGCCTACTCACGAAGAGTGATTGAGCCATATCCACTACGTTGGCCCAGTGCAGGTTGGTGAATCCACATACGCAATCGAATTTCTGCCACGGACATATGTAGGTTGCCTCACGATGTTTTCCTTCACCGAAAAGCCAGTGGTGAGAATTAAATTCCGTAGGTACATAAATTCCAATGAAATCATTAGTACGGGACCAGGATTTGAACCCACGACCTCGCGATTGGGAGGGTGTCATTACCTCTAAACCGCCACGGCTAGTGAGTATGTAATGCATTCAATTGAATTCATTTCATGCTCTAAGTGCTCTATCATGGTAGGAACTTCACGGGTTTCGATTACAACATTGGAATATATACTCTATAAATCATAATAACTATAGATATATTTATTCCTGCGTCCGAAAAACTATCAAAAGTGTGTTTTTTTTTTGTATATTTCTTAATTATTACAGCTCTAAGATGTCGACAATAAATCAAAAGCTTCTTCTATTGGCTGGAAACGGCGCGTGACTTCTTGAACTCTGCCAGCCAATATATGAAAGAGGAACGCTTCATTTTATTGCGGGTTTGAGAGTACCTATCGACATGATTTCATTTTATTTAACTGTCAATAAATTATTGGGAGCCGTGGTGGCCTAGAAGTAGTGACACCCGCCTTGCAATCGTGAGGTCGTGGGTTCAAATCCCGGTCCCGTACCAATGAGATCTTTGGAATTTATGTACGGAATTTCACACCACTGGCTTTTCGGTGAAGGAAAACATCGTGAGGGGCAACCTGCATACGTCCGTTGAGGAAATTCGATAGCGTATGCGAATCCACCAACCCGCACTGGGCCAGCGTGGTGGATATGACCCAATCACCCTTCGTGGGTAGGCCTACGTCCTGCAGTGGTGGACTATTAAAAGGCTGATACAAATACAAAAAAAAAAAAAATATTGGTACTACTTTAGACTCAAGCTTAACTGTAACGTAACATTTTCAACAAAGTAACATTTCGTTTGAGGTGATAAATGGAAAAAAAACAGAAAACTGTTTAATTTTTGGCAAAGGTAGTACTGACTACCTAAAAGAAAACCAAAAAAAAAAACAATTTTATGACAAATCCTTTCCGCCATTCTACCGATTTTGATGACATTTGGTATTTAGATAGTTTTTCTTAATATATTTATCGGTTTAAGCGGATTTCCGATAAATAGCGATTCTAGCTGCAATCGAAGCTCGGCCTCTGCCTAGTTAGACTAAAGGAACTCAATACCGAGCCCTACCAGACCTTGCATCTGAGCTCTGCTCCAATTAATTTAACTAATTGCTTGTCATCTATTGATTACGCTTCCACACACATATCATTAGTCAAAACTGACCAGCATAAACCTAATTTATTACCGGTCAAAATGAAGATGCGTGAAATTCTCGCATCGTGGCTTACTGTGCTATACTTATTTACAAAAAACTATATGCGAAGCGTTGTATAAAAATAATTGCTATGTTACAACATATATACGCAACTATACACTAGTCAAATCTAAAAGATATCGAAAAAGAAAACTGTTTTATAAAACTTTCTTTTTGTTATAAACATTTCAAAAATTGACGCGTTCGCAGGATTTGAACCTGCATCTCTCTGGGATTCCGGCCCAGATGCTTTGTCCAAATTAAGCTAAAACAAGCAAGCTTAAGCAAGTTGGTAAAATGATAAACCACTTTCAATGATTCGACGTTTTCGCAGATAGCGTTTTAGCTTAATTTGGACAAAGCATCTGGGCCGGAATCCCAGAGAGATGCAGGTTCAAATCCTGCGAACGCGTCATTTTTTGAAATGTTTATCACAAAAAGAAAGTTTCTATACACCTAGTGTGTGAAGCACGATAAAAATCTTTTTATTGTTTTAAAAAACAACTAAAAAGTGTCGCATTGTCGTAGTCGTGCAATTACACAAACAATTTCCTTACTAATATTATCGATTTTATTTTAGTAGATCTTCTAAACTAATTTCACTCCTTTTTGGCATTTTTACCAAAATTAGGTGTCAATTTTATCACATCAACAGAAATGAAAGCTTGTTTACTTGTTAGAGTCCAGAACACAAGTGACCAAACATTGACTGATAAGACCGAAAGAAAACCGAATCCTTTGTTTTCGGTCACCAGGCGTTTTATGACCTTAACAAAGACCCGCTAGATATTCTAAGAAGTTATTTATGACCCCGGTAAGTCATTTAAGATTAGCACTCAGTTATTGGTTAAGTAGTAACCATGCATTATATTTTTTTAAAGGTGCCTAATACTTTTGGCCAAGGCTGTATGATAGTTTATTGGTTTGTTCCTCTTTCACGTAGCAACGGAGCAACGGATTGACTTGATTTTTAGGGTTCCGTACCTCAAACGGAAAAAACGGAACCATAAGGGTTCCGTTTTTCAAGATCACTTTGTTGTCCGTCTGTCAGTCTGTCCGTCTATCCATCTGTCCATCTGTCCGTCTGTGTGTATGTCAAGACTCTTTATCTCGGGAACGCGTAATGACATCGAGTTGAAATTTAAAATTCGAATTTAAACTTTATACGTATATCTATAGTTTCTTGCAGTTGTGTAAAAGAAAAACTTCTCAGTTATCGATTAAAAAAGTTAGAGCCGTTTATGTCGTAAAAAACCGCATATTTCGACACTCACAAAAATCAAAACCTACAGGGTACTTCCCGTTGACATGTAACTATGAAATTTGGCGAGAAGCATTGTCTCAGAGTACACATATAGGAATAAATCTGAAAACTGTACATTTTTATTAAAATCACAAAAAATAGGGCCTCAAATTTCACAAAATATGGGTTCAAAATTCAAAGTGAGTAAATGGTATCATGTAAGGTATCATATAAAAAAACTTCATTAGCACATGTTAAAACAGGTTTTTAATTATTTTAACAACGTATTTGTGCGGAACCCTCGATGTGCGACCCTGACTCGCACTTGTACGGTTTTTTAAAGCAAACATAATTGAATTTGTTTATCTACAGTTTTTACTGAGACTTAGCTAATTTTAATAACATTTGCTATCGAAAATTATTAAAATTGTAAGATCGTTTAAGTGATTGTATTTTACACAGTAATAAATGCGATTCTAACTTCTAAGTTTCATATGTTAAAAGTGGTATAAAAATAGCTTTAAATCCGTCGCAACGAGCTTAACATTATACCCGAGAACATAAGTAATTGGCTTCCACTATGTAGCACACATTCCGCATTGAGTACGTATCATACGTTACAGAGTTGCCAGGTTGCAACGTTCACTGGAGTTTTTCCCTTGTGCATTCACAACAATTGTGACTACACCGAACAGTAATAGCTACTTATGCTAGTTGTCAATGTTGTTAATAAGTAAGTTTGTATAAATATGCCATGTTGCATTGTTGTCAGTTTTTGAGCCGCTTGAAGACTTTTGACATATTTATACGGTTAAAACAACTAGGACCCACAATTTAACGTGTCGTCCGAGCCATGGCAGCGCTTAGTTGTAAATGCCACCGCGGTCACTCATCTGAAGACTAAAGTAATAAGTAGGTAAGTATCATAGTATATTGTTTTTGGATACTTATACATTGTTTACATGTGTATGTTAGAAGTTAAAGGTATTTAATAGTTTATTTTACTGTATTATTTATATATGTATTAGTATTTATAACATTTGTATGTATGTCTATTGTATAATTCTTTTATTATTTATATTATTTTGTTTTACTTTTAAAGTGTCCTCTAAATTAGCACACCTCGTCGTATTTTCTTTTGTACCTATCTCTCTCCATCCTAAGGTTGCCTGGAAGAAATCACTTTCAGTGATAAGGCCGCCGGTTGCTTCACATGTTTTAGCATCTATATTTCCTCTATCTTCTGTTTTATGTGTGTGTGAATGTGAATCAATAAAGAGTTTTTCTATCTATCATTTTTCAGTCAAACCCGTAGTAATATTGTAAAGTCCGTAGTAGGTATACTACCTCGATGGCCCATTAGTTAGTGACTCCGACTCCTATGCCTAAGAGATGGGTTCGATTCCCACCCAGCAGGTCAATTTCACAAAAAGACAGCTATGGCACGGCAAACTCAAAGCATGTAATTTGTATGAACTTGTTCTCTCACAAAGTGTTTCAAAAACGCGCCGCTAGTGGCGCTGTACATTTCTTCATACAAATTACATGCTTACGCGCTCGCGGCGAGCGCGTCATGTTTACGACAAAACTCACACTCAGCATATGATCCAAGCAAAACCGCTAAAACAAACCGGACGCAAGCCGCTACCAACTGGTGTTATTGCAAATCCATCTATAGGGGAGGCTTATGTACAGCAGTGGATGTCCTATAGTGATGATTATGATGTCTTCGATCCATTCTAAAATGAACCACCCACAAAGGTGGATTAACTAACTTAGAAATTATATACCTACGTCGTACCTACATAATTCTAACGCAAATTGATACCCTGCTTCATATCATTAGAGTTGCCAGTATAATATGTTCACCGTTAAACTGTCACTGCGCTAAGAATAGATAATTCCTTACTATTAGATTCCATTGTAGATTGGAAGTGAAATGCCGCTATGTCGCAATAAAAATGTTCCAGTTTGTTCAGCGTGTCTGTAGAGTTTATGCAAAAAGAGAATCGTCGTAGGTGAGGTCGCCCGTGAACCATTTTACTAATTTTGTTACGTTGACAACACTGCTCTGTCATTGCTAGTACAATTAAAAGTATTTCATACTTAGTAGACACCAATTCGTTTTTCATCAGTACTCGCGTCTACCAAGTATAGTCGGTACCTTGGCTGCTGATTAAAATTGTATTGTTAGTTCACCGTTACGCCACGACGGTTCTCTTTTTGCACATACTCTAACAGGTAACATCGCCGCTCCCATACAAACTACCTTCGTAGTGCCCTACAAACGACGCATTTCGAGATCAATTCCGTCGTACCTGGGCCCCAATTCTACTACCGATCGATTGCAAACGAGACTGCGTTTTACTGAAGAAACGTGGTATTAGGTTTTTTTTTTAGTTCTACCGACTACCTGTATGACATATGAGAACAGTTATTTCTATATTTACTATCGACCCGTCCCGGCTTCGCATAGGTGTATTATACATATCCAACAAAAACATTTTCATGTGAAATATAGCCAAGACAAGACCACAGTTCACACTTTCATAAAGTTTTCAAAAGTGTCTCGAAATGGTTCGTGTAATATTACATACGTCGCGTTGCCAGTTCCTTTTTCTTTGTCATGACTGAACACGCTACCGCGTGTCTAGATAAAACCGCATCAAAATCCGTTGCGTAGTTTTAAAGACAATTTAAATATTTATAGTTATTTTACCTAACCCCATAGTGTTAAATATAACTGCAATTACCGAGATAATTATGACCTGGCTCATATTTGCACTTGTGTATGTTTTGATTTTCAGTTTCACTTCCAGACTTCCAGTTTCCACTGTTCTGAAGAAAGCCGAAGATAGGGCGGCGTGGAAGCAGCTCGTTACTGATTCCGTCAGAGCAGTTCAAGACGGGCACGATCTTCAGTAATGAAGAGGACGAAGAAGAAAAATATGTTTTGATTTAGCACACATGGCGTACATTGCCAACAAATACGCTAGTTGTTTAGCTGTCTCCAAAAAAATGCCTGTTACTATTGCCAATGCTAATTTTCCCTAAGTACGATGACACCAACGTAATTTTAAAGCAATTGCTTATTAGAATTGGGGCCCTGACGACGTTCCGTGCACCCTAAGTACTTCGGAAACGGTCGAGCCCATGAAAAATATGATACGAGGAAAGGGAAGAGAGCCCTATAAGCCCTTTTATGAAATCGTTAATGACCCCGTTGATGGGCTGAAACGGGTTTTTTCCGAGTTCCGTGTTCTTTTACAACGTACCTGCATGCTTTTGTAAGTGTTAGCACCGTATTGGGATTCATGCTTGCTCGTAAGATAAAGTGGATTAGAAGTGAGTTTTCTCGAGTATTTGTATGATGTTTTTATGATGATTAGGTTGTATGTCTAATATTTTGATAGAAATGGCATATTTGTACTTATTTTTATTGCAAAAGTGGATGTTCTATCGCGGAGAGACGAGTCATGCGTGCTCTCTCTGTTTACGTAATAATGTGGTTGAAACTAGAGTAGAGAAGGACTACATAAATGTAATTGCTGTATTATTTTAGCGTTTACAACATTTTACGGGTGTGAGTGGATAGCCTATACAAATATTAGAGGCTATGATTCTAAGAGGTCAAAAGGTTTTATGTAAGGGCGGGTCTCTACCAAAGCGGAGATCTATTCTGTGTGCAGTGCGTGAAGAGATGTTTTTCAGCTTGGGGGACTCCACCAAAGCGGAGATATGTGCGGTGTGCTGTGCGAAAAGAGATGTTTTTCAGCTCGGATGCGAGGCGTTGAGTGCTCAGTACTCATTTTGACACGCTTGCTTACATCGCTCACTGCACGCCGCTCACATCTCTGGTGTCCGCTGCGCGCACAGGTCACATTACCGCGCTTCCATCGCGCCATACAAATATTGCACATCTCTGCACAGCGATCTCCATTGAATGTGTCAATAACACAATTCTATTGGTTATTTAAAAAACATCTCCTCTCCGCTCGTCTCGTCTCCGCTTTGGTGGAGTCCCCGCCTAAATGTGTTTAGAACTTCGTACCACTAAGTAAAATTAGAATGTAGCTCAGTGCGTGAGTTATTGCTAGAAATTTTAACGCTTTAAGAGGCTTTCACAACAGCCACCAAAATAATTTTTGAACTCCAACTTTAGAACTGGCAGTTTGCTAGAAACAATGCGCCACAATAAACAGAGCTATGTTTAATTAGCAATCTAAAACTTACAACAGCGCACTAGAGTGACCAAAGTTGCGAGATACCTACCGACCATGGCTGCTTTATTTGTTTGCATAAAATAAAAAAATAATAAAGCCTTGGGTTTCGCGCCGCACTTGACATTCGCAAGTTTTAATTGCCACACTCAGTGCCACTCTTGCGGTTTGAGTGGGCGAAACGTCACCACGAGAACTTTGCCACAGTAAATCCAGCGAGATAACTCTCCAGCAAGTTGTTTGTGGTCTTGTTGCAACGTTTTGACCCTACTTTTTGTCTGTTTCAACCGTCTTCTGTGTCAATGTTTTGCTACATTGTGATGTTATGGAATTCCTTCTGCTTTACAAGTTCAGCGCACGTTCATTTAATTAGATAGTGCCCAACTCTACCCGAAGCTGCTTTAAGCTATTCACCATGTACCATTTAATTCTTTTCTATACTCTATAAAATTTAACTTGATATCTGCGACAGTGACATTGACCTAGAAGATTGACATTTTTAGAGTTGAGATAGTAGTAGAAAAATCGATTTTCAAACAATGTTGTAATGAAATCGAATGAGTAGTTGAAGGTGAGAAATTGGATTTTATTTACTTACTATTATTTAAGATCAAGTATGTACACATGTAAATAATGTTATGATATTAATTATATACTCATGATAATGTAACGGTAGTATTTATCGGCGTTTTTCACTATTATCGATGCTAATGTAACATATAATTGGGTTTAAATTAATTACACATGCATAAAATGTTATGATATTAAAATATACAATAAAATTAATGATAAATTAAGTTTTATTTAAAATATCGTTAGTATAAACTATCGATATTTTAAATAAAACTCTATCCAAAACTCTGTGGTCACGATCATTCGTCGCCCATCACTAATTGGTATGCCCACGAAGTATGACATTGACAGGTACTGTCTGTACTATTAAGAAATTCAGGATTTCATAGGCGTGATTTTTCTGACAGCCGTCGCAGAGATCAAGTAAAATTTTATGGAGTATAGTGACATTTCTTTTTGGCCGACGAAACGGAGGAGGTATATACTCCATTCGACGCGTATACATACATATATGTGTATGTTTTATGTGTATTCACGCATAACTGTTTACGTAGTGGTTCGATTTTAATAATTCTTTTTTTATTGGAAAGAGTTTACATCCAAATTGGTCCCATTTAAATTTTAACGAAATTGGCTGAGCCGTTTTTGATAAATCAACAATAATGTGAAAAATGCTACATCGATCCGTGCGAAATATTCGCGAATTCTGTACACGGTTGAAGTCGGTCATTCCATTTTTTGCAAAACAATTTTAATTAAATGTTATTTTTACAATCTTTTTTTTTGTATATATTAATGTATAATGCTTTTTGTTGTAGTGATTTTTCACGCGGGATCAGCAACAGATATTAACCAATAAAAATATTATTTTTATTTTTCATAATTATTTACATTTTCATATGGTGTAGACGTCCAATATTAATAAATATCATAATAATTTATTAATTGATTTATATTTTTGAGTAGATATTGTATGCTACGTTTCTAGAGCATGGTCTCCGTGTAAGAATTTAGCTACGAAACGATGACCATCGGTTCGACTGTGACGTTCTATCAGTACCTATAGCTTAGCAATCCAGGTTGAAATCCACACCGCGTCTTAGAACTAAATGGAACCAATAGTATTAACAAAACCTGATATAGTCTCAATTCATTAAACTTCGAAGTAAAACTTCGTAGACCTACTCCTTTCGTACGGACAAAGGTCTGAGATCAACAGTCCTTAATCTTAATTTGTTAGACGGTAGGGCTGCAGGGGAAGAGGAGTGTCGGTATCGCGATGACCGCTCTCCCTATCTTATGCAGCCGTAGTGGCAGGCGCGGGGCCACTTTAATTGACCCGTTGCATCGGGACCAGGGCTGTCGGATACGGGTGCTGTCCGACGCCCAGTGCTGGTTGGTCCCAGGTGGTAGATGGCGATGTGTCTGGTGTTCGACACATCGTCATTCTGGCGCGAGCCTTGGCTCCGTGGTGGGGCCCGAGTTGGGCCAGCGCTGTCGGGTGCCGCGGAGGAGTGCGGAAGCGTGCCTGTAGCCCCGACACCGAACTCAGTGGTGGAACACCTAGGGGTTTTGGTGGGTATACCGTACAATGGCGGTACTCCCACATAACCACCCGCCAGCCCACGAGGTGTGGTGGTATCCATAAAGGATTTCCCCTGGTAAAGGGCTAAGCGCCCTGCTACACTATTCTACACTATATTTGCACAGAACTGTCAAATCTTGAAGCTATTTCTAGAATTTAATAAGGCTTGATACCTATTACGAACGCTTGTTCTCCGAGAATCTAAATTAGTTGAATTCTAGTCCTGAGGCTTAATGTGCTACGGAGACGACATTTGCGCTTTGACAGCAAACTGCTCACGTATCTACGTAATTTAATAACTTCATGATTAGACAACTATTGTTCTAGGAATTTTATAATGTAGAATAGTGGTGATGATATTAAAATGAGAAAGTTTTATGTAAAATTTTTGTCTCATTTTCATAAATCTTAAAATGGCTAAAGGTTTTTTTTAAATTTTAGGTATATGTTCATTATTTTCATTATCATTTTTCATTTCATTGCCTGGCAGAGATCGCTATCAGCGATAAGGCCGCCCATTGTTACACTGTTTATGTTTATTTGTTTCTTCTTTGTGTTTATTTCTTGGTGTGCAATAAAGAGTTTATCTATCTATCTATTACATTCGATAAATTCTTAGTAATAATTTAAAATTTAAATGTTATTTTTTTTCAGTTAATTAAAAGCACATAGTCGTTCATCGTATTGGGAAATCAATTGAGCTACCCGTGACCAAGGTCCATGCAACTCGGCCGAAACGTCGGTGATGAGGTATTTATTTATCTCGTAATTTTAGTGCGCGATTAGTCCCGTAGTATATATTAATAATGTTTTTTAAAATCGTGAAAGTTTAAAAACAAAAATTGAGCTAGTGTTTAAGTGCATTTTTTTATTTATAGCCTAGGTAGATCGAATTTTTCATATTATAGGTATATCGAGTATTTTGTAAAATAAGTAGCGAACAAGAAAATCTGCACGGGTAACACGGCAAAGGGAAAAAACCATTTTATCCGATTTTAATGTCAGTTGTCTTTGTCAATCCATACTTCGAATGATATAATGGTGGAAAAACAATTTTTCATTTTCCCATGCTTCAAAACCACCTCATCTAAGCACCTATATATGATACCTAAAATGACAAGTTTATTATTAGTACGTGGCCAAAACTGCGGAGACTGTCAACTTTTCGGTAAATAACTTTAAAAATATTGTCATTGATTCAGAACAACATTCGTTGTGATCTAATCTCGTACGTCCAGACGGCACTATATCACCAATATCTTTTTCAAGTTCCATTCCAAAAGTACCATTCCATATTACATGAAAACGATGCCACGTGAAGATGCCATCTAGAATATTGGACGAGATATCGCAGTAACAGAAAAAGAAAACTTTAATCGAACGTCGCACCAAAGGACATTGAGTTACT
The DNA here is from genome assembly GCA_949316475.1 of Hypomecis punctinalis. Taxonomy (NCBI): domain Eukaryota; kingdom Metazoa; phylum Arthropoda; class Insecta; order Lepidoptera; family Geometridae; genus Hypomecis; species Hypomecis punctinalis. Next base: position 9,265,755 of record OX438803.1, on the reverse strand, counting down.
GCATCGCTCTACCTTTAACAAAATAAAGTAGAAAAGAAAATAAAAATACCTACTATATGGTTGATACCTTCTATATGGATAAGTTTAAAGTTGATACCATGAATACCAGATAGTAGATATGTAGCTCAGAACAAATATGTATATTGAAGCGGCGTTTTAAACATTACACGCGCGACTCAAACATGAACGCACTGTTCAGCTCGAATTTTTTTAAGAACAGTGATAGTATGATTTATAGTGTAAAATAATATATATAAATGACAATAAAATCATAGTGTGAATATTTTCATCCTGTTTGCGCAGTTCTTTATACGAATAAATGCTTATAAATCAGTGTTCCATCCATCAGCCAAAGGACGTCCACTGCTGGACATAGGCCTCCCCTATGGATCTCCAATAAGACCGGTTGGAAGCAGCTTGCATCCAGCGTGATCCTGCGGTCTTAATGAGGTCATCCGTCCAACTTGTGGGTGGACGTCCTACGCTGCGCTTGCCGGTACGTAGTCTCCACTCGAGAACTTTTCGACTCCACCGATCAGTCAAACCGCTCAAATCAGTGTTACCATATTGTATTTAGTAATTAGTAGATTATTCCATAAGTTTTATTAAATCCTGAATCAAGAGTTAATAATATGACAACGCGTTATCACAGAAGTTACGACATAGTGCTGTGCACTATTTTAGAGTCCACGCAAAACAAATTATAATAGAAATAATTCTTTTTTAATAAGGCATAAATTTACAATAGTCTAAATAATTTATCCAAAGGCTCCTGGGCTAGTTTATAACTACCTATATGTAATTCGTTTTCATTTCAATCGATTGGTGTCACGACATCTACTTGCCGTGCTAGGATAGGCTAGAACGTGACAGAGTATGGCAAAGTATAAATCTATCACTTTTCCACAAGTCGAAAAAAAATCTTTGCTTGGCTTACTGTTGTCGCTTTTTGTGGCCTCTGACGCTAAATTGAATTGAATTGAATGACGATTTTTGATAGTGTCTCAAGGTTCAATATGGTTAACAATTCAAGTTTAAGAGTCGTTTAACGGGTGGCGGAAAGTTAATTGCGCTTCCCTCTAAAAGCATCTACGTTACCTACATAGCAAACTTCGAGTCGATATCATGGAACTACTAGGTCCGAGGCACGCATTTTAAAAAATGGGGCAGCTTATGTTCCCCTGCGAGGGCGGAAGCGGACGGGGTGAGGGGTGAGGGATCGCAGTTTATGGACCGAACTGATACCGGGCCAGGAAAGCTCAGCTTAGGATTTGCGCACGCGAGATATTTACATGGAATCGCATGTAAAAAGTAATGTGGTGAATTATGACTCTCTCACCGAGTGAAAGCAAGAAAATTTTAAATGCTTTGTGGGTTTTTTTTTCGGGAAGCTTACCTACCAAATCAGCAAGTGCTTGCTTATTTTATCTCATTACCAATTATATGGATAAAGCTTTATCATATGTTTGTCTATTTTTGTGTAGCCGACCTTAATAAATAGGATTTTGTGTCTACGTACTTTATTTTTCAAATAGATTTTCACCTGGTGATTTGGAAGCCGTGGTGGTCTAGTGGTAGTGATACCCGCCTTACAATCGTGAGGTCGTGGGTTCAAATCCCGGTCCCGTACCAATGAGTTCTTTGGAATTTATGTACGGAATTTAACACCGCTGGCTTTTCGGTGAAGAAAAACATCGTGAGGCAACCTGCATATGTCAGTACAAGAAATTCGATGGCGTATGTGAATTCACCAACCCGCACTGGGCCAGCGTGGTGGATATGGCCCAAACACCCTTCGTGGGTAGGCCTACGTCCTGCAGTGGACTATTAAAAAAGAAGGCTGATACAGATACAGAATTTGGTTGATGAACGATGACAATTAGAAAATCAGACATTTTGGGAAAAGGTGATTTTAAAATTAGTTTATGTTGAATACAGTACAAAATAGGATTCAGTCCAAACAGACCGCAAGCTTTGGTAAGTAAAAAAATATGCACCAAGTGCCGTTACCAAGTTTATAAAATAGGTACAGCCGAAATTATTTTTCTATTTTTAAATGCTCAGAGCAAATAAAAAAACCAGAGAGAACGTCGTTGAACTGTCAAGTGAAGCCGGTTTTTTATACATGTGTGAGTGCGTCGCTGTTGCGCCGCCATAGTTTGACTGACAAACCAAAGCAAGTTTCATAGTTACCTGGATGTGTGTGTAATTGTCTGTACACGGCGAGGCGTAGTTTTGGTTGGCTTCACTTTTTGTTCACAACATTCTCTCTTGATTTTTTTATTTGCTCTGAGAGTTACAATATACAATTTAAATTTGATCCACTTCTCGGCTTCCGATTGAGCTGAAATTTTGCATACATATGTAAATTGCGTGACGATGCAATATCATGATGCCATGGTGCTATCTGATGATGGAGCTGGAAGGTGGCCAAAGGAACTTTGCGATGAAACGACACAACCTCATCGAGTTTGGTTAGTAGTTTGTCAATTGTAACCAGGGTCTGATGATGGAGCTGAAAGGTGGTCCTAGGAACTCTGTAACGAAACGACGCAAACCCATCGAGTTTCAGGTCGTGTGATTCGTCTTGGCGAGTACTTGTTCAGTAAAAGATTGTTTTGGAAAAAGGTTTTTTTTTTATTATTCTTGTTTAGAGGGCAAAAGTTCCTTTATTACCTACAACACAAAACAATAGTACTACTAAAATACTTATAAGTTAAAACTACGGTATACTACTTCTACATAAAAAAACAATTGGATCATCCACAGACCCTTGAAGGTCTAAAGATAATATAATATAATTAACCTATATGATTATTAGAATATAATTTATAGCCAAAAAATATAACTATAAGTAGGCCAATACAATGCTACATGGCAAGAAGAAACCTATCAAAAACCTTGTTTGTTTCAAGCTCAAAACTTCAGAACTATAGAAAGCAATAGTTCCGTAAACTATACGTAATAACTTAAAATTAATAACTTCACGTGACCCATTCACGTGGGACCCGATGTGTGCAACTTTATGACCTTTGAAGTTTCTTGCCAAGATTTTCCTTTTTATGACTTTAACCCACGATGAAAAAGAAGGCCGTTAATATTGGTAGTTGGTTTAAACCAACTAGCTGACCCGGTGAACTTCATCTTATCATCTGTCAATGATAACATTTAAATGCAGGAATAGTTTGTATGGGAAAATGAAATTAATGTTTTTTATTATTTTTCTCGCAACTTTAATAAATTTTCTCACCGTTTAAACCGTTATCGAGTTTTAGTGAGAGTAACAATCACGATTCATTTATATATTATATTTGTTGTCTTAATATGATGGTAAGTGGCAAAAGCGGGAGAGTAAGACCAAGAAAAGTGTGGATAAATTGTGTGAAAGATGACATGCGAGAGAAAGGAGTTGATGATGAGATGACGAATGATAGAGTGAAATGGCAAAAGGAAACGTGCTGTGCTGACCCCGGAAATAGGATAAGGTTATGATGATAGATTTGTTGGGGGTTATTATGAACTATTGTTTTAAACTGACGCTGATCGAATTGGCTAGGTTGATCTTAAATCATGAAATTATTTACTTGAGATCTAAGTCCAGCAGTGAACGTCCTACGACCGATAATGATGATGGTAGCTTGAAAATTGGATAATCGAAGAGAAAGCTCCGAACAATTTGTTAACACCTTTAGTAAAAATTGATCATTGTTATTTTTTTTTCAATCCAACATAAAACCACCTCTAGCCTCCAAATAAAAATGTAAAGATGAACCAAAAACCAAACAATTAAAGCCTATTGTGTCTCGTCTGATCCCAAAAGTGTACTTTACTATACCGGTTTTTTTAACCGACTCCAAAAAATAAGGTTCTAGATTCGGTGTTTTGTGTGTCTTACGCGATTACCCCGCCAATACTAACCAATTCTGATGTTTTATTTTATTATAGATCATTCAGAGGTACTCCTATTTAAATTTCATTGAAATCGGTGGAGTCGTTCTTGAAAATATTTTTTCGCAAAAAGGTGACAAAACCGATTTCCATCGCGTACGAAATTCGAACAGTTTGCGCGAATTCATATAAGCAATTTTTCCATTATAGTTGATTTTTCAAACACGGCTCAAACGATTTCGATAAAATTTAAATGGGACCACCTCGGAAGTACATATCGACGGTTGAAAGGCAATAATTACCAAGCGACATATTGACAACTTTACACCAGAGCATTTTAAAGTTTTATTTTTTGGAAAAAAAATCATATAAAATTTTCTATTACACATTTCTACTCGGTTCTAATAGATTATAAATGAAATTTATAAGCTTTATGAACTGTCATTTAAAAAATATGATATTTCTCAATAATTTAAGAGATAGTGTCGGTTAGTAAAATTTTGATCAAAATCACAAACAGGTAAAAATTACTAACCAAAAACAAATTTTTATCATAAAACATGTAAAATTAACTAAACCCCAATATTTTATGATTATATTTGAAGCAAAATGATGCATCCAGAATAAACAGATGTTTAACACATAGGTAAAATGATCGAAATAAAAAGATAAACCACTTTACTGCCAGGCAATTTCAACCATAGTCCTATTTAAATAAGGTAAGTGTAGGACAAAAAGTCCTACACTTACCTTCCAAAAAGGAACAACCTAACAAAAATTCAGGTTTGTACACTACTTTTGCAAAAGTTTTCAACGGATATCGTTATCACCAATTCTTAAACAGCCCTTGTAGTTATCTACAATCACTCTCTACTGAGTATGAACCTCATCTGATGATGAATGAAAAAAATGCTATCAAAAATATTGTCACAATAAAAAATACTTAAAATTAAACTATAAAGTTGACATCGATTTCTGGAAAACCTATCTAAATATTTATAATAAAAATCAACCATGTCAAATCATTACCTATTTTATTTTTGTTAATTATTGTTTCTATTAATTTGTCGTCGTCGTTGTCTTTGCAGACATTGCACAGCTGGACTAAGGCCTCCCCTATAGATTTCCAATAAGACCGGCTTGCTTCCAGCACGATGCTGCGGTCTTGATGAGATCTTCCGTTCATCTCGGAGGTGGACCCATAATCTAGATATCAAGACTACGCTGCGATTAGGCCCACAGTAAACGATCACGTTTCGGGAACTCACAATTGTTGCAACTCTCGTCTTGAGGCACTGAGGTTTATCGGATGAAAAGACGTCATGTGGTTTTCCGAACGCTGCTTAGCCGAGTTGGATTCAGCGATTGACCTCCTTTTTGAAGTTGGATTTAACTAACTGGACTACTTGTCCTTCTTTTTTCCAAAGAAATATTTTATGGATACCACCCCGCCGAGGGAGCAGGGTGGTTATGTGGGAGTTCCACTGATCGGTGTACCCACTACAAACCTCGGGGATGTTGCTGCCTATGTGCTGGAGCTGCGGGGACGCGTTCGCACTCGTTCGCGGCTCCTAGGCCCTATTTAAGGGTGGATTTTCAACCTTCTTTCCTTAAGTGGCGTGGGGAAATACCGCACGCTCTTCCTAGCGTAGCCCTCGGGCTACGCTTTTCATGCAACGAACTCCCTCGAATTCGTTGCCCAAGCCACCTGTTACGGGGTCGAAGGAGAGCGTGGAAAATCCTCCTCCGACGCTCAGTTCTTTGGCGACGCATCGGGAGTTCCTAAAAGTTCTCCCTTTCGCGCTCCACTTTTCCTTTCGACACAAGCGCAACATAATTTGTTCGCAAAAGGAAACAGCCATCCCCCACGATCTCTCACAACCAAGTATTGACTGAATCAATGCTGGAAGCGAGAGATCAGTTCCTACACTTGCGACGAGGCTTCGGCGCTCATTTGCCCATGCTGAACACTCCTCCAAAGTGTGTTGCGCCAAATCCTCGTCGCAGCCGCCGTTGTTTGCATTCTGTTGTCGGTTCTCTTCCGGCTATGCGGCACTAGTACTTTTCAAAGCATCCATGCCCAGAAAGCACCTGCGAATGTTGCACGAGCCGGAAGACCCATGACCCATGCGCCCTGTCCAGCCAGTCAACGAGGACGGGCTCTATAGCTTCGACGGTCCAGCTGCCAGCTGTATGCTTGGCCAGCTCTTCCTTCCACTCTTCGAGCATGCATGCAAGTGCCGGATTCTGCCCGCGTTGGCGGAGCTCCGTGCGCCACGAGTATGTTCGCATGTACCTTGTGTTTACTGATTTTAACGATTTACTGTGTTGTCTGAAAATAAAATTATTTATTTACCTCCACTTCAAAATCCCATTGAGGTGACCCAGCCAAAAGGCATGTCGCGTCACACGAAATAGTGCGATAACCTCTGACTACCCCGATGGCCATTGCGCGTTGTGGTCACTTTAGAAAAGCGACCGTTTCTCGGTTTAGGGCGTCCGTCCATATAAGCACCCCGCACAAGGCCATCGACCACACCACTCCAAGATAAAAAATATGACTAGCGGCAATTGGCTCCCCAAGATTAGGAAGAAGGCGTTTAAGTGACCCAGCCGCACCCATTATTCGATGAACTAACTGGGCGAAATGCTCCCAAAAGTTCTACTTTTCATCGAGGTGTAGCCCTAGATACTTCATCGTAGGCTTCACCTTAATCGATTCACTCCCTAGTGATTCCAGCGCTCGTCGAGGGCCATGGAATACCAGGGCCTCTGACTTGTTCAGCGCTACTTGGAGTCCCAGTTTCACTATACTTCTCGCCACCACCTGCACCGTTGCCATCGCAAGACTGGCAGCCTCTTCGTAGGTTCTCTACACAAACCCATGGCAGTGTATTAAATGCGTTAGCGATGTTTAGAGACACGCCACCAACACTTGACCATGAGCCACCCCTCGTCCGAGAAGGCTTTGACACGTTTAACAGCGTCCATTGTAGACCGGCCCGCCCGGAAACCAAATTGCTCGTCGGACAAGTGTGGACCAATCCTATCAAGATACTGGATGAGGCAAGCAGCTATCACGCATTCGAACAGCTTGTCCACCTCATCCAGCAGTACTATAGGGCGGTACGCGGAGGGAGAGTCCGCAAGGCGCCCATCTTTCCTCAGAAGGACTAACCTATCCGTCTTCCGTAAATTTAGGAACTGACCTGTCTCCAGACCGGCTGGACTACTTGCGGCATCGCTGGATAGACTCAAGCACAGCCCATGTCTTGACCGAATCAATGACTATCTCAAAGTCCACATATGCTAAACACACTGAAACACACCAAATTACCAAGCTTCTATCTCGCTTCAATCTACTCGCTTTTTTCGATTTTTATGTAGGTACTTTTAACAATAGATTTAAATTAATGTAAAATATAAATTTAATAATCTAATATAAAGTCATATCTGAAAATCTATAAATATAAAGTCATAAAATCTTATTAATGCACTTACCGAGTACACAAACAAGCTACGAGATTAAGCACTTTGCACCATGCGCGCACGCATGCGTGTTGTCTAAGCGACAGTTCGGTGAAGACGTAATCGTTATTTTGCTACCAACAGCCACTTAGAATCTGATTTACAGTGCGGATAAGTGACAAAACAAAAAAAGTACTGCATGGATAAGGTCACTTTTAAAGAAATCTCATATCAGAAATAGTTATCTAAGTAACATAAACTTTATAAAAATCGGCGGGTAGAAAATTACTTAACGACAAAATATATCCTGTTTTAGGCAGGTAGATACTCACTACTTCACATTTTTAAATAAATTATATTTAAGTAAAAAGTACTAAATGATAAAGAAAGTCTATTGAAGGTGTGTTAAAAAGTCTTAAATTACGAGAGAGAAAAACAACAATCAGGTAAAAATTCTTAACTAATGCTAATTCCTGGGTACTTGCAAGGCAGAAAATACTTTATGTTTGGATGCATTATTTAGAGTCAAGGCAAAAATTACTTAGTGTAAATTATAAAAATCTAATCCTTACTATGTGAAAAATATTCATAAATCATTAAAATTTTAGTCGCTTGGACGCCGAAAACTGTGAAAATGTGTCTTTTTTTAAGTTACCAAACGACAACAAACTTCGTCCTAGCGCCGTGAGAGTAAGACCAATCGACGCAGTTTTTTTTTCTGATTTCAGTGATATATATAACTCAATATCGCCCAAACTGTCGCTTGGTAATTTTTGCCTTTCAAGCGTCGATATATGCTTTCGAAAAATATATATTTTTTTTTAATCGGTCCACAATTTGCGAAAATATCGATGAACATCCAAAAAAAACATTCAGGACCTCCTCTTTTTTGAAAGTGTACAATAATGCGAATATGATTATACATTGTCCCGTGCAAACTATTCGAATTCTGGACACTGCCATGCTGTTGTGCCATTTTTGGCGAAAAAATATTATTTTCTAAGCTAAACATAGGCTTATCTACGCAAAGTGCTGGCCTACAGCCGAATTGTGTACGCGTTCTAACGTTCGGCTTCGCTTTTCCACCCGCTCGCTCCCGTGGGACGAGTAACTGGCGCGAGCAGGAGAAAAAACCAAACTTCAAAACGCGTACACAATACAGCCCCAGACAGCCTTCCTAATGAGACGTACGAATCGAAAACCAAACCCAGAACACCAATGAGACGTTGTATCTGCCACCAATGAGACGTCCTAATCGGTGACCAAGTGAAAAGCAGCAGATGTCCTTCCGGCTGGCCAGATAATCCTACCCAAATGAAGCGATTGATGAAAACTGTTGCCCCGCCACTGGTTAATGTGATCAGTGCTAGCTACTTGGCCGTTAAATTGACTATTGATCATACTTAGCGCGCGATAATCTTCAAAGCTCTCAGGCAACGTAGAGAGCCAGTGTGTGAGCTAGCGCGCGTAAATAAAGGCACCTATTCCTTTATAATTTTTGTCGTACATATAACGCGCTTTCATATGGCTGTGCAATCGAATATAAATATACATAGCCTAAGGGTGAAGACATAAAAAAACAAAGTTACTAAATTGTTAAAGCCGTTGTCACTTGTTGTAATGTCACTGATGATATATTGTTAATATTTTTTTATAAAATTTAGTGTAACGTGTAACTTTGAATATCTTTCCAATCATGTATTGTAGAGTCTGTGCAATACGCATAGAATGAAAATTAGTTCAAAGGGAATGAAAAATCTGTTTAAAATGCTTCGAGATGAATTTTCGATTTGAAAGTATAAACTAACCAACAACCTTACTATATTGCCATATTTGTATAGTACTACGTCGTAACTTATGCTATGTTGCCTTCTGTTATAGTATTTTATTGCTATTCCAAGAAAGTAAGTAACCTTTAATCCTTAAAATACACCGCAAAGTATTCAACTCTCTTAATAATTCCTTACAAAATTTTAAAGTCCCTACTACACTTTTTAAGTAGGTACTCAATCACTAAGATACCCTACTATCACTATACGATGTCTTTTCATTTTACTCTCGCTCTGACGTGAAGAAATGAATAACTGCAAAAAAAAGTGAGATCTTGGCTGATTTGACACAAATCTTTAACTGAACGAACGAAACGCGTCACTCGAAAGCTATACTCAAAGATGACAAGACGCTCACTCTTTACTTATTTACTTCCATCCATTCATCCATCAGCCATATGACGTCCACTGCTGCATATAGGCCTCCCCTATGGATCTCCAATAAGACAGGTTGGAAGCGCCTTACATCCAGCGTGATTCTGCGATCATCTGTACACCTCGTAGGTGAACCTCCGACGCTGTGCTTGCCGGTACGTGGTCTCCACTTGAGAACTTTTCGACCCTACCGGTCATCAGTTCTCTGATCTATGTGCTCTGACCACTGCCATTTCAACTTGCCAATCAGCTGGGCTATGTCGGTAACTTTGGTTCTTCTACGGATTCCCTCATTCCTGATTTGATCTCGAAGAGAAATTCCGAGCGTAACCCTCTCCATAGCTCGTTGTGCTACTTGGGGCTTATTAATAAGGCCCATAGTGGGAGACCACGTTTCTGTGCCATAAGTTATCGCTGGCAACACACACTGGTTGAAAACTTTCGACTTGAGGCACTGAGATATGTCGTACGAGACTTATTTACTTACTGACGATAAAATCAGTCACACAGATTACCTCACATGCACCATCTCGAAAATGTTTCTTTACAAGTTCAGAACAACTAAGTCCTTTAAAAGCAATTGCGAGCTGCATCACTGTCAGAGCATCCACAGCGTTCCAGGGCTCGCTGCAGTGCGAGAAATGGCGCGGGACGTGGGGGGCGCAGGGCGGGTCCTGCGGCAGACATGACTTATTACAACCGCCAGGATACAACCCTATTTCGGTACTAATGACGCCGCTCCGTATAGGGCCTTAATTTCGACGCCCCACGATTTTTATTAACGCATTCAAGTGGCCAGCCATTTGGCTCGTCTGACGGGATTGATTCGTTTTTGTTTTGGCGTTCGCTTCTAATGACATTTTTTTTTATTTGCTTGGGAATTTAACTCGATTTATTTCTAGTATGTCAGTTGCACTTGTAGAATTTGAATAATCTTGTGCAATTATACGCTTATACGTGCTACTACTGACAAAATACGCGGGTTAATAGTTTGATTATAATCATTGAAAAAAAAATATATATTTAGGTAAAATTCTAGGTTTTAGTGATTATTGTGTTTAGCGCGCTCACTTATAACTAGCCCTGAATACAAATCTTTTATAAAACATGATATTATGAAATACTAGTTATTACCTGCGGCTTCGCCCGCATACGCAATTCATAGCATATCTCATTATAATTTATAGCATATGTGTTATTCTGATATATAAGCTATGTCATTGCAAAGTTCCATCTCAATCCGTTCAGTAGTTTTTACGTGAAGGAGTAACAAACATCCATCCATCCTCACAAACTTTCACGTTTATAATATTAGTAGGATAAACTTAAGAAATTTAAAAAAAAACATCATGATACATAAGTAATAGAAATCTGAATTAATCACACACACTTTCATATTTTCACGTAATTTTCTCTTTATTATGTTAGTAAAATGAAATGAAATGAAATATCTTTATTCGAACATGCATAACAGTTATTGTGTATTATTAGTGTGATTGAAAAGCATAAAAAAAACCTGCCATGTTACTTAAACACAAAATAATGTGTGAATTTAGTAAATTTATTTGCTATTATTCAACTCGCACATAAAGAAATGTAGGTAAAACATCTACGTTACTAGCACACAGACTAGAAAATAAGATCCCATTCGTAATCCGACAATCCTATGTAAATAAGTCCTCGATTTAAATTCGGATATGTAAAAGAAGAGTAATGTATGTAAACCAACGACAGACTTTTAGATAAAGATCCATTGTGACCTTCCTAAGCTCGTACAAAACTTTGCAAAAGGCAGAAAAGACATAGACATAGGTACCTACTACCCTTCGCCCGACAAAAGATAGAAAAGTTACTCACAAAATATGTAGTACTTTACGTACTTATATAGGTCGTCCAAAACAATTTTGCCACTCACCAACTTTTTATAGGTCACAGAAATGTTATTTGAATTACGGGCCATTTCGGTGTATTCCTTTATACACTCGAACTCATAAAGGGCAGACAATGAAGGAGGGCCGTGCGCTTCCATTCTTGGTAATTTGAGCTCCATAACCGGTACTAAACCGTTTATGATGCGGCTCTCGAAAAGGTTAAAGCCGGCCGGAACGGACTGCACGTAAATCAGTACAACAAGCTCAATAAAATGTTAAAATGAAAATGTTTTCGCCACTACGATATGTGACACTCGGTTTATTAGAATGTCAGTGCGGCTTTGCGGTCGTTGCCGTACATTTAAGGTAAATAAAACGGTCGCTTTTTCTGCATTGTAGTCAGAATATATTGGTGTGCAATATTATCTTTCTAGAACTAAATACAACTATGTGGCTACATCTCTAGTACTAGCATAGCATAGTAGTATTAGCATTATTAAATTTATGGTGGCATAATGCATCGCGGCAGGCGGCATATTCGTATAAGTCCTATAATATATTTAGGAAAATAATACTCTTTTGAATCTACTATCCGACAGGCGACTAGTATTAGTATAGTATTTATAATTATACTTACACATGATAGTCATATCAATCTATTTTTACAAACCAAAATTTCTCGAACCTCCTAAAACCCAGAGCAAAGTTCTACAAATGCGGCTTGTTCCACCGCAGACTGCAGCGCATTTTTACTGCAATTTTCTATTTAATAACAAGCAAATAACTTCACAAACTCACCACTACATTTACAAATTAAAATCCATTAAAATAATAAGTTTCATCGCGAACACAGCATTGCGAAATAAACATTTTTATTATAAATGTGTAAATATATCAGAGGCAGAAGCGGAGAAACGCGAAATGGAATCTTCAACTCTGGTCAAGTGTTCACTTCAGAAATTTGGAGTGTACCAGATCGGCCTCGGTTTCAGCGCTACACAAAACGCGAGGACGTGAGATATTTCAGCTTTTTATTTTAGAAAATTCTCTCTTATTGCGCCGGTTTTGACCGCAGAATCTTTTGCGGGATGTTGCCTTACGATGAAGGCTCGTTAGTAGTATAATAATGAGGTTCTCTAGAACGCTTGATCCCGTAAGCGGTTAGATGAGGCTGGATTTCTGCTTGGCCTATTTCTTGTTGTGAAAAAAGAAAACTAAGCACTTGGTTCGAGGCGAAGTTTAGAAATAGAGTGGCACTTACCTTTTTACGATTAAATATCGGAATATATTTTAGTCGAGGAAATAAGTTACTGGCAAACAATTGGGCTAAAAAAGCTTTCCTTAGCGAAGAAAATTGTCTAGTTAAGTGTAGGTAGGTATAATATCATTGTGAAGCAGTTGTGATCAAGTGTAAATAATTTTAGCCTGTATAATCAGGTTTTATCCAATTCTACAAAAATAAAACTTAAGAGAAGATTCTAAATAGTTGGCTCAGAAGAAGGTTAATTCGCAGCAGTTCGGTACTTCGATTTTGGTGGAGAAAATCGAGACAATGCAACTAGATAATCGCTAGTAAGGCCTGGACCTCAGAACCAGGAGCCTGAGAGCGCTCGATCACGTCCGTTTTTTACACTGGACAACGGACCGTCAATAAACAAATACCTACATTTTTCGGCGGATAGATGTCCGGTGCAAACACCGGTGGTCGACAACTATTTTTGTAAACATACATTCAAGAGTGGCCGTGGTGGTCTAGTGGTAATGACACTCACCTTACAATCGTGAGGTCGTGAGTTTGAATCCAGTCCCGTACCATTGATTTCCTTGAAATTTATGTACGGAATTTCACACCACTGGCTTTGCGGTGAAGGAAAACATCGTGAGGCAACCTGCATAATTATGTCCGTAAAAGAAATTCGACGGCGTATGTGAACCCACCAACCCGCACTGGGCCAGCGTGGTGGATATGGCCCAATGACTCTTCGTGGGTAGGCCTACGTCCTGCAGTGAACTAATAAAATGGCTGTACAGTACATTCAAGAGCATTTTAGTAAATATCCACGTCTAATTCTTCAGGCCATAATTCCATTATGAACTGGATACGCGCACAACGCTCACATAATTACCGCAAGTGGCTCATGATGGGCCGTTAATCCGCAGCTAGAATAAATTTGCATAGCTCTACATATTTGTACGCACAAAGTACCTACTACACGCACACTGCATCGGAAATGTTTGGACAATGTGCTGGGCGGACTAAACTTTATCATCATAGTCATTATTTATACATAGAAGCTACCAGTTACAAAAAATATTACGTACCTATACAACGTGTAACGGAAAGGCTGTATACATAAAAAGTGTGGTGATACTATACCTTATATAGACGCTGTATTCGGAATTCCGAGCCAAAATAAAAACATTCACTTTAAAAAAAAAATTAAATATGACTGACTAGAAAAATCTTTTGCACGTAAACAAACATGTCACAACAAGGAGGTGAGGTCTGATTTTGATGGGCAAGGTCGTGCTATTGACCTCACAGCTGTTTAGTGTGATAGTGCTGTGCAAATGTGAATTAGTCATAGAAATGACTAGTTTTTCAAAAAAAGATTAAAAATCAGCAAACGAACTTACACGGCTAAACATGCCCCCATCTAGTTTTTTACCGTTATCTGATTTGGTACTTTCAGTATGTATACAGTCTTTCCGTTACACGTTGTATAAAGAAAAATATTCAGTATATTGTAATGTATATTATAAAAATACGCATGTACCTGTGGGAGTTAGTCCTCTTCTTAGTGCTATGCTAAACAGTGCGTGCCAATTTATCTGTTTGGTGTTTCAGAGTATGTTAGAATATGTGTACTTATATTATGTTGGTTTGGTGATGTGAAATAACAGAAATAAATATAATACAAACATATACATACATACATTATTATTCATACTCAATTCATATCACATCACCAAACCAACATAATATAAGTACACATATTCTAACATACTCTGAAACACCAAACAGATAAATTGGCACGCACTGTTTGGCATAGCACTAAGAAGAGTGGACTAACTCCCACAAACTCAGGGAATCCTACTGTGGGAGTTAACGCCCCACGTAGACATCATGTTTTTTATAATTATTATTATAATTTTTTTTAAGATAAAATTGCATGCATATCATCGCAGGGTTATTTAATCAATTAGCATCCTTTTAGGGGCTTATTCTGTACATCAAAATTAACAACTTTCGTCAAAACTAAAAAAAAAACAGCTGTTCCATACATTTTGTCGCGGGTGAACGATATTTTTCATTGGAAAAACAAATTTTATTTGAGTTTTGACAAAAGTAGCAGAACAAAAGTTGTTAGTTTTGATGTACAGAATAAGCCCCTAAGAGGATGCTTATTGATTAGAAATAACCCTGTATACTAGCTCTTGCCCGTGGTGTCGCCCGCGGGTATTTTAATTTTTGTGCTATCGCATGGGAACATTTTGTTTTTCCGGGATAAAAAGTAGCTTATGTCACTTTTCGTCTTTCAAACTATTAATGCCAAAAATCAAGTCAATCCGTTGCTGCGTGAAAGAGGAACAAACCAACAAACACACTTTCGGATTTATAATATTAGTAAATATCACATAAGTTATAATTGTTGAATGCCATGTGTGTCCGTGTGGAAGCAGCGTCGACAAATATGGACTCCACGGGCTTTGCTGCCAGAAAAGCGCAGGTAGGTTTTCCCGCCACGGCTCTTTAAACGACATCATTAAAAGGGCGCTTGCCACTATCAACATCCCAGCTATTTTAGAGCCAGCTGGTATAGCTCGGGATGATGGCAAGCGCCTGACGGCTTAACTTTGATCCCCTGGGAGCGTGGAAGGGCGCTGGTATGGGACGCAACATGCGTCGATACCTTGGCCCCTTCTCGCCTCAATGGCACAACTCAAAGAGCCGGAGCCGCGGCGGAGGCCGCAAGTGAATGTGTATTTTCGCCGCTTGGCGTCGAAACTTTTGGTCCGTGGGGTCCAGCCCTAAAAAAATTCTTCAAGACAATTTCGCCAAAGCTTGTTGACGCTGCTGGTGACAAGAGAGCTGGCTCATTCCTCGCACAGAGAATCTCTTTAACCATTCAGCGTGGGAATGCAGCCAGCGTTCTTGGCACCCTACCACACGGACACAGTATTTGTTTCGATTTTTAGCCTTTTTTTTGTATATAGGTAGGATATATTTATATAGGTAGTTAAGAATTGAATTTCTATGTTTTTTAAGTTATGTAAATAAATATTTATGAAGTTATAACAATGAATGATTACATAGCTATATTAGTACCTTTTCACACGTGACGTAACCTGCCAGTCCCTCCAGCACACCAGCTCTGGTTGGACCACAACCAGAATATTCTGAGGTGGCACTGGGTTCTGAGAAAGATAAAATTGATTAAATTGATTCTTTGATTATGTATATTATCTATACAGGGTTGTTCCTAATCAATTAGAATCCTTTTAGGGACTTATTTTATACATCAAAACTAACAACTTTTGTTCGGCGACTTTTGTCAAAACTAAAAAAAAATCAGATGTTCCATACATTTTGTCGCGGGTGTACAATATTTTTCTATGGAACAACAATTTTTTTTTGAGTTTTGACAAAAGTCGTAGAACAAAAGTTGTTAGTTTTGATGCACAGAATAAGCCCCTGAGAGGATGCTAATTGATTAGAAATAACCCTGTATAGCTAGATGGACAAACATAAACATCAGTCACTACGAAACTGGCCCAGATTTTTGGTTGCGCGTAAATATTATGTCGAAACTGTCAGAATTCGTATGCTTATGCACAATATATCTAGGTAATATTTTTGGGCCGTTTTGCTCAGCCAATTCGGTATCAAGATAGATAGTTAATCAAAGGTTAAATTGGGAAAATATCGTGGTATGCTGTGCTGTTTGATCCGTTGTTTTTTCATGCCAATAAACAATTGTGTGTTGAAGATAATAGGACCGTATCGACTATGTTTTTTTTTATATGATTGCGTGACGAGCATATCAAGCCGTTCGCCTGATGTTAAGCGTTAGGGAGACCCATGACAGGTCTGTATAACTCAACATTTTGAACTCTACTGTGCCAGTGCAAAGTCTTGTGTGGCACAGCATTGCGATTTTCACTCAGAGGTATGACTGTGACTCAGTAGTGGGCTGTTAATATCCTTTGTCTTGCTCGACTAGCACGGTTTTGAATTAAGCATGAAATACTTTAACTTTTTAGCATGAACCGCATCCTTACATTGTTATTGTTCGTAGCGCAAAATAACATTGACTACAAAGGTAGTCAATGTTATTTTGCGCTACGCTAGATAGCTGATCTCTATTCAGAAACAGCATAGTTCTATCAACTTTTGGCCCTTATAATTATGTCAACTGTTTTGTCAATCAATAGTGAATACTTAGCACATTCGTAATATTTTTTTCCTGAATAAAAAGTAAAAATAAACTCAAAAATCAATGATCCAATTGCTTTCTATGTAGTAGTAGTGTAATATTATCATTATAAAAAAAAAACAAAAATCTTAATTGCTATACATTTAAATTTCAAAAATGTGCTATAAATAATAATAAATAGAATACTAGTTCTACACTACATTTTGTGGCAAAATTCACTTTTGATTTACCGCCCAGTGGCGTTTGTATCTACATAATTAATGATTAGCATACATTTATGGATTTAAATGAACTACTTATGAATGCAACAATTGACCGAGCCGCACTTATTAGTAATAGTTACAATTACAACCAGAACTGAATATTAAACATGATAGAGCATATTTCACAATTATATTTTAGTAAATATATATACGTATTACCCGCCCATTTTGGGCAAGAACAAAACAAGGCAAGTGCCAGTAGTTGACTCAGTCACGATCTCAAGCATTGACGATCAAGCAACACGTCCACAACTTATTATACGTTTAATTTGTGGATAAAATATTATCCAATCACGAAATGTATGTACCTACCAATTACGCTATTTTAATAAAAGATAAAAATTTGCTTTGTCATATGGTTTTCACTGGTTACTAAATATATCAAATAATAGTTTGATTGTCTGGTTTCTTAGTTTTTAGGGTTCCGTACCCAAAGGGTTAAGACGAGGCACCGGGCCGAGAAACACGAAAACGGCAAAAACGAGTACTTTTGAATGCGCGATGTGAGAGGATGAATGATATCGATTCAAATTTAAAAAATGTCATAGATAAGGGAAAATCTTAATAAATTGAATGAACCGGACAAAATTTTGAAAAGTAACCGGCTTTATTAAAAAAAAAATAAAACAAATTGCTCACCAAAAAAATTTTAGTAATTCGAATGCTCAGAATTATCAGCGACAACACCCCATTATTTTTTACGAATAAAATAGCCAGATCCCTTTTCTTAATTATAAACCGAGAATTTTTTTTTTTAAATTGTATATTATGAGTAATTAATTAAAAACTCAATCAAATCTCTTCGCGCCTACTCTAGTTTAGCTTTTACTCTACAGTGTTTGCTCAGAATATTTGATCCGGCACTATCTGGGCCGCCGCCGCCGTACCGGTGCGACGTTGCGACTCCGACGAGCGCATGATTCGCTCAGCGTCGGGCTGGCAACGCCGCAAAGTACGGACGGCGCGAGATGCGTGCTGTTTGTTTTTGGTTATTGTCTTCTAGGTACTCTGTGCGACGACAACCGAGTAATTTACTTCAGAATTATTTTCAAAATTATAAGTTAGACTTTAGTGTACTATATTATATTGTAGCTTTAGAACATTATTATAGTAGGTAGTAAGTTAGGTACTTAGTATTTTTATTTGGTAGTGTGTAAATAGTAGTGAACAAGTGTGCATAGAAAATGGGGAGGAAAAATAAGCGGAAAGAATTGTTTTTACAAAAACGAAAAAGAAAACCTAAAAAAAATGACGGAATGTTTGGGTAAGTCGAATTACATATATAATAAACTTGCAATAAATAGTTGCACTCTAATGCCCTAATAATAAAGTCTATATTTGGCAAATACACATTCGTCTACAGATTATGGATTATCACATTCTTACTACCTAGGTACTTCAATTTTTCTGCATTTACCTATATTTACAATTTTTTTAGGTCAAAAAAACGGAAACTGCAACCTGACGATTGTCAATCCAGATCCTCAACAGGGCCAGTAGATAGAGAGTGAGTCCATGCCAAGTACCTATCTATCATGTCAGCAATCAATTTAAAGTATCTAGTAATAATACTCCGTCTATTCTTTATTTTCAAGTGTGTACCTACTAAGATTTGTCTGTACAAACTAACCATACTGTAGGAAACAAATATCAGAACAAAAAGCTATGGAGTCGTCTCTTGATATTTTAGAAACCTATCTAAAATAATGATATTTATTAGGTGATGTTCTATCACCTAAATAATTGTGTTAGCTTTAACT
This sequence comes from Hypomecis punctinalis, assembly GCA_949316475.1. Classification (NCBI taxonomy): domain Eukaryota; kingdom Metazoa; phylum Arthropoda; class Insecta; order Lepidoptera; family Geometridae; genus Hypomecis; species Hypomecis punctinalis. The sequence continues at coordinate 9,246,863 of OX438803.1, read as the reverse complement.
TTTTAATAATTATATAATTACATCATTTTATTTTGTAGCCACCCAGAAATATCACCAACATACGCAGAGTTACACAACGTGTTGCCGACATCTGGGGATTCAGAGGAAACGGTAAATTTAAACACTTTTTTTAAATTATCACGGTTATAGTATTGTCTTTTACCGACTTCAAAAAAGAGGAAGTTGTCGATAGGGTTATTATTTTTTCTTCTTTTAAATAAACGAAATTAAAATTATTCTCCCTGCTTTATCACAAAGATTTTCCAGGTATTTAGTGAGTAGTTAGTACCTATACCTCCGCCACTGTACTCCATTTTGTACATGTCTAATTCCTTTAATAGTAATGTAAGTAATTTAATTTCAGTTAAAAGAACCAAATCCTGAAAATGAAGAGTTACAAAATGTGTTGCCCACATCAGAGGATTCGGTGGAAACGGTAAACTTAAGTACCTTTTTAAACTATCGCGATTATTGTCTTGTCTTTTTACCGACTTCAAAAAAGAGGATGTTGTCGATTTGGTTATATTTTGAAAATGTCGTTTTTTACTTCGTCTGCAAGTTGAACTTGTGTAATTTTGTTTCAGTTAAATGAACAAAACCCTGAAAATGAAGATATTCCATACATATTCGAAAGTACCTCTGAAACTACAGTAAGGATTTTGTTATAGCTAAGGCATGTTTACATAATAAGAAATTCAAACTAAATAAATACTAAAATATGTGCTTAAATTTCAGATTCATACAGAAATACCCGACTTGGGGCATCGAGTAATAGATGTTAATCATTTTACATCACAACTAATACAACTCTCTCAACATGAATCTCTGTTTGACTGCGGATTAGCCTCAATGAAATTAGTTTCTGAACATCGAATTGGATTACAATCGGAATTTACATTTGTCTGCTCTATGTGTAATTATAAAAACAAAATAAAATCATCTTTGGCTGATGTAAACAAAGATGTTGTTGCAGGAATAATGGCAGCAGGTTGTGGTCACGCGCAACTGAAGCAGTTTTCCGCAGCAGTAGGATTACCCATTATGTCTGAACACACTTACAATAAAATGCAGGACGATGTTTGTGACGATTGGGAAGAAACTGCCTGGGAGGAAATGAAAATAGCCGGAGAAAAAGAGATAGAAGCAGCTGTTATTGAAGGCAGGGTTACAAAAGATGGCATTCCCATGATTGATGTCATTGTAGATGGGTGTTGGAGCAAACGCTCATACAGAACAAACTATGCTGCATTATCGGGTGCTGCAGCCATAATTGGCAGACGTTTTGGCCAAGTTTTGTAGAGCTGTGCTAGACCGCACTCGCACCTATCCTACCAAATATCGGTAAATAAATGATTTATATTTTAAACCGATTAACTAAATATTTTATTTCTGGCATCCAAACCCTTTTCTAAGTGTGTGAAGCACGATAAAAATAAGTTCATTGATTATGATACCTGTACATAATCAACATTAATTTGTATACAGGGTTATTTCTAATCAATTAGCATCCTTTTAGAGGTTTATTCTGTATATGTACATCAAAACTAACAACTTTTGTTCTGCAACATTTCTCAAAACTAACAACTTTTGTTCTGCAACATTTCTCAAAATTAAAAAAAAAAAGCTGTTCCATACATTTTGTTGCGGGTCACGGGTAGACTCACTATTCTACGGAGTGTCTACCCTTGACCACGGTTGATGCAACTCGGACGAAACGTCGGGATGATGAGTTATTTATTTATCTCGTAATTTCAGAGCGCGATAAGTCCCGTAGTATATAATAATAATGTGTTCAAATCGCGAAAGTTTAAAAACAGCAGTTGAAATAACCCTGTATTGTATGAAAAAAAAAAACATTAAAAAGATCAAAATAATTTTTGCCTTTTTTTTAAATTGTTGATTAAGGACAAGGCGACTCCATGATTATCTATGCTCTAGGCAAATTGAGTTGACGCGTGCCGCCGCCGCCGCGCCGTTAGCAGCGCCACGTACGCTAGCCCAGCGTTGCCGCCCGCCGCTCTGGCGTGATCCTGTCAAGTGAGACCGCGTAAAATTTTGTCCGAGTGAAGGGGCGCGGTACTCGATTTTGAAACTATAGTTTATCAATGCGTCACCTTAAAACGGGACCCTATTACTAAGACTGCGCCGTCCGTCCGTCTGCCTGTTACGTCACCAGGCTGTATCTCATGATCCGTGATAGCTAGAACGTTGAAATTTTCACACATAATGTATTTCTTTTGCCGCTATAACAATAAATACTAAAAGCAGAAAAAAAAATATTAAAGGGGGCTCCCATACAACGAATCTGAATTTTTGCCTGTTTTTCGCTCGATATATTATATTTGAATTCAATTGCTTACGTGTGCATGTGATGTTATTAATTACAAGCTTTGTAATTTAATGTATAATGTATGACCTGTAATTTAAAACATATTATCAATCAAAATGATTATGATATCAATAACGGTGTCAGGTAGATACTTGAAATATTCACAGAATTAAATATGCTCTTTAAATATAAATAGGTAGTTAAATTAAAATAAAATAAATATTTAAGAAGTCCCATACAAACAACGTGGTTGTTTTGCTCGATATTTATAAGGACATCAGGAAGATGCTTGAAATGTTAACAGAATATTAAGTTGTATGTTCCTTCAAAAATAAATATTTAAATTAAAATAAAATATATACGGTACGGAACCCTTGGCTCGCGAGCCCGACTCGCGCTTAGCCGATTATTTTGTGCATTTTTGTTCAGCAATAATGTGTCTGTCACCTAATATAACTTATTATTTCTCTATACAGTCTATACATACAACGTCATTGATATTTTATTCATGTTTTATGAAGGGTTCTTCGTAGCGACATCGTAGCAAGTGCAATTCCCTTCGAATGCGTAACTACAGTCTAGATTACATATTCATATGTTGACACAGACTGGCATTGACTCAGCCGAGCTCGCCTATCGCTTAAGTCCGCTATAGGGGTAACCCCACGGGTAGACCCCCTGTGCACGATGTTAGAAATGTAGATATGACAAGACGGCAGCTGGAAGATCACTGACAACAACCACTGAATCGATTTATTTGTCAAGTCTCTTTCTAACTCATGCTTTATTAAATTAAACCATCTCCTTTTTCATTTTCTCGATCGATCACATTATCCCTCTGTTCGTAGAAGCTCTATGTGGAAGATTAATAATTAATTCAATAATCGTTCTGCGGAAATCTATTTTCAAATCTATCACCGCTGTTCTTGTTGTGCTTTTATATATTTGTCAAATACAAATAAGACGGTTATTTCTTCTGTAAACTACATTTTGTATACTATTCTACAGTAATTAGATTAATTACAATAAATTGATTGATAAGTGAAATAGAATTATGATATTGATTGTAGATTAGAAAAAAAAACACAACTAATACTAATAATATATAGAAAATTGCTACTTAACTATGTTTGATAAGTACCAATATTTTAATGGATAGCCTTCCGCAAAATAACGCAAGTGCGGTATGTGTTAAAAGTTGGATTAAGATCCTAATAAAACATAACAGTCTAAACACTTCTTTCTTTATTTAGACGCAATTTATTTAGCAGAAATGGTAGACGTCATATCATACAGGGAGGTGAAGACACTAGCGGATAACCGCGAGTCGTGGAAGTTACTCCACCGACAAGAGCCGCGCTCTTAAATCCTGAATGAATATTTAGTAGATAATTTCACTTCAAAAAACGTTAATTAAAACAATGCTCTTCGTTGATTATTTTATTGACCAACGAACCACCGGAGGAGGTATACAATTCGACGCGTATATATAGATATATATATATATATATTTACAAGGCTTCGAAATAGGTCTCATTTAAATTTTATCGTAATTTGCTGATCCGTTTTTAATAAATCAACAATAATGTGAAAAATGTTACATCAATTCGTGCATAATATTTGCCTTCTAGCAATGCGCCTCGGCTTCGCACAAGTGTATTGTATAATACGATATATATGTATATATAAACATTTCTCTTGAATTACTCTATCTATTAAAACAAATTGCAACAAAATCCGCTGCGTAGTTTTAAAGATATAAGCATACATGGGGACAGACAGTGGAAAGCGACTTTTATACTATGTAATGATTATGTACACGGGTGAAGTCGGTCATGCTATTTTTTGCAAAAAATAATTATTCTGATGCCAATTTCAAATAATATTAATTGAAACAATGCACTTCATTCGCGTCGAATATCTTTGGTTTAACGCTCCGTGGCCCCAACCAGCGATCGAAATCTAAATAATAAAGATCGCGAGCCATCCCTCGCTGTATAGGCTTACGTACAAAATTGGCGTAATAAAAGAGGAATGCTCGCAAAAGTTTTGCAATAAAGGCCAACGAGTATCGACTGTTAAGAAGTAAAGAGTTCGCCGTGTTATGTGTTTATACATATCGAACTTTATCACGGGAGTTGTGTAACGGAATATTCCTTTACGGTATATAAAATGTTTTATATTCGTGAGATTGGATTCTTGGATGAATATAGAGCGATCGGAAAAGGTAGGTATAGTTGTAATTAAAGGAATTGTAGAGGTACTAAAGAAAGAAACGAGGTTTTGTCTCAGAAGGCAATAATTAGGTACAAGTAAGTAGTTAAATCGTAAAGATTTCTAGGTTTCTTTTTGTGTTTGACAAAATTATGGTAACTATAACTTCCACTCGATTGTACTCTGAGAGTTCTTACTTATTTCTTTGTAATTATTATTGAAGCTAGTCAAAGGGAAAAGTTGAAAAAATCATTATGGGATATTCAAGAACAATTAAAACAAATGAAGATTTATTTGATACGCACACGATGGGCTCGTCCAATAGACATGGACATATTATACATATATCGAAACTTTCCGTCTTACCAAAAAGATTTAATCACGCTTTAAACACTGTTTATCCGTGCAATTTGTTCTGTTAAACATTGTCTAGAGAGTGCGTAAAACTTTTGCGGTAAGACGGTTTGTGTTCGCAGAAGCATATTTGTCTACTAAAATTCACTCGGTAATTTGCACGTCTCGTCACTCATGATGCCTGTAAAAAGTTCACCTTCAAAATTTAAAACAAAGTGATAAAGATAACCTACATTCCTTCCTTAAAGCTATTAAACAGAAAATAGTTCATTTAATACAACGCGATATAGGTATAACCCGTTGTCCCCGTGAACATAGAATCCATATCAATATTCCACACATAAACCTATCCCTATGCAAATGAACGGCAACCACCTGATCCACGTGCCCTAATGAAGGTAGACGATAGACAAATTAAACCGTCCCATAGAGTAACGAGAGTTCCAAAGATGCTGTCGTTTTTCGAGCGTTCCACGTGGAAAATAATTACATGGTGTCCGTGACATACGAGCGCTGCTTAAGCCCCACCAAAGAGTAATAGGTACGATAAACAGGAGCAATTAAAGCATTGCCACCCGACGCACGCCTTTCTTTGCAGGCTCTTAATAGAGATTTGTTGGCTGCGTCTTTAGGTGCGCGGCGTGAATTCGCTATTGTTTTTAGTTATATTGCTAGCGTGTACTGCTTACCGTACTTGGGGTTGAGTGCTTCTTTGTACGCTTACCGGCGCGGTCTGATTTTATAAATGTTAAGGATCTTTGGACTAGGTTGTCGTCCATGTCGAGATGATGATGATGAAAGGATAACATCTCGCAAAGGAGTACTCCACCGGGCGAGGTGTTGTGCCCGGGGATAGCTATCCGACAGTGTTAACTTAGGTCTTGATATGGTTCGGCCGTCGTTGTAAATTTCGTTTGCGCGATGCAGATTCTGGCTTGTCATTGGCCGAGGCGCGGCGATACAGCTTGTGATTGGTTGCCGGACGGCGCGCGTAGCTAGCGCCATCTTGTAGCGAATGTAGTGAAGTTAGTCGCTACAGATCGATTAGTCCGCGTGCCGACAAACGCAACGAAAGACGTCCATGAATGAAGTAAACAGATGAAGAAGCTGAATCACGTTGCTATTGATTGCAAATCACACCCGATAGCTTTTTGGGTGTGGTTTTTTAGCAGAAGATTGTCCATGGTTGATATGACGGTGATAGTGGTTATCTGTAATGTAATGTGGTCATCTTGGTATCTATACCGGTACCATGTTTTATTTTCGTCGCAGTAAAACTGAACCAAAATGGTCAAGAGTGATCCGAGATACATATAGGCTTATGAAAATTTAGTTAAACAGATGTGGTCTACTGTTATAAGAACTTCTGTACTGTACTTATACTAATGAGCCAACACGGAAATCGCAAAAGAAAAACAATTTTTCTCAAAATAGATCATCAACTTTTGACAAAATGTATGGAACAACTAAATTTTTTTCTGATTTCGACTGTGGTCTTATAGTAAAAGTTGATCATAATGATGAAGAAAACTATATTTTACTTAGAATAGTTCCACCGTCTAGATTTACACCCAGTACAGTATCTAATACTTTTTCGGGTTACATTTAAAATAGTTACAGATTTTGGACCTCCGCTGAGTAAATATTTTCTTTGTTAATGACCTTTGAAAAACAATTTATATTTCGTAATTTTGCAATTAGCACGAAGTTCCAATAAGATTATTTAGTCAGAGGTATTAGTTCCCAGCAACATCCTAACTTTATGTACAGTATTAGGAACAAACATGTGTGCAACTGCAAACTACCAGAATCCAGTAACCAGCACAAGTTACCGAATGGTAAGCTACCAATAACTGCAGTTGGGTAACGTAAGTTTCTACTATATGGACGTAATAAAGGTAACATAAGGGGGCAGTTTTAATTGTTTTTTTTAAACATTTTGTTTTATTAAATTCAATTCAATTTCAATTTTTTTCAGTATGGTATTTTGTCAATTTTATAAACTAGAACGAGGAAACTATTCTAGAACTTATTGAATTAATAAACCATACAAAAAGGTCAATATTAAAAACTTTTTATTGACCTATCTGCTTTTGCGCACTGGGACTAAATATTATGTAGCTTTGAAAGCAGTGAAACTAATAGAAAGTGTGTTTTATACCTGGTCGTAGGTATTAAACGCCAAATCTTTCAAAAGCGGGTCTAGCACATCTTGACAAACAACTTTTCTTCTAGGACATTTGGAAAATCACGAAGAAATAATCAGCTTTTTCATAGAAAAAAAGGTTAGTTAACGCGCGGCAAAATGTATGGAGAAGCGAATTTGTTTTGCGAATTTTTAAAATCGTATTACAAACGTTGTGTTAGCTGATGGGCATAGTGCTCCAACAGCGTCACTAAGATTCTAGTAGAACACTATTGGACAATATCTGTCTATCCAATAGTATCTGGATATCCAATATCTCGGCAGTCATTATAAAACTTAAAGTACTTACAAGGCTTGCTCCAAACTACTGGCTTATCGAAGTTGTATCACACTCACCCATACACCACCGATCACTATCACAGACTGGCACTCCAGCCCGTCGCCCAAACCATCTCTCTGTCTACCCTCATTCTATCTACTCCTCACCGTCACAATACCGAAGTGTGTTGCGACATCTGTAGGTACCCTCTTTAATAAACGCAGCTAACAGTTGTTTCTCTACGTGTACTAGATCCGCCCTCGAAAGGTTTTGCATTTAATACCTATGACCCTGTATATCTTGAAGAGAAATAGAGGCTGAAATAATAAAGCTTATGCAACATTCTTGTGCCATTTCTGGTCTGCATCATAAGACTGTATCACGTTTACAATGTTGAAAATCATAGCAGGTTACCTAAAAAGGTCAGATAAAATATCTATGGAAATCGCTTGAATGCACATATTTTTAAAAATTTTTGGTCAACCCGCTGAGCAGTAAAAGATTTTAAAAAACTTGCTCTAAAGCACCTGTACTAGTCTTTGTTCCTATTTAACAGATCCCCGTACAACCAATCCCTAGCTACGACCCTGAGCTGCTTCATTACCAGGTAACAGGTAGGTTTGCACGTGAGCGAGACGTGTTCGAATCCTTACACGAACAATCGACATACGAATAAATACTTACTTTGTTCACAAGTTTATGTTGAAATCTGCGAGTTAATTATTTCTCTGGCAAAATGTTTCATTAGGAAATAAAACATTAAATAATTGTGTAGCGGAAAGTAATGTCGTGTGTACGTAATGTAAACGAATTTAAAATATTGTTGATATTATTTGAACCATATTACCACAACGGCTAGAAAGATTTTAAAGATATAATGTAGATACTAATATACCAGCTAAGATGATATCGGTACTCATAACTTTAAGATAGTAAAATTCCTAAAATTAAAAGAAAGCAATGGCTTATTAGTTTATTTTATCGCGGTTGTTTGACATTTTTCTACATAATGCTCTTGCAACGATAAAGGTTGTTTGTGATGATGAGTACTTTAATGTTGTAGAGTTGTTTGTTTATTTTATAGTATTCAATAGTAATCTTAGTTGAAAGTAGGCGAGTCGTAGGCTTACAAAAATATCGCCTATTAAAAGTAAAAAAGTATTTTATACCACACCCACTCGGAAAGTGTCTTATTACTAGTTCATAAACGGGTTACAAAGTTCGTAATTTCTCCCTTAAAAATGTGCGGCGGGAAAAGTTATATGGAATTTTATTACTGCCCTCCGAAGCAGGGCAGGAATGTTGTAAGAAAATACATTACTGCCCGGCTAGCTTTCTTTTATTTTTTAGCAGCGAACATAAAAAAATACAAACGTCAAACCTCAAAAAGGTTTTGTTTGAAATAATTAGAAAAAGAGGCGGGAAACATACAAACCTCAAATCTCAAAAAGGTTTTATATCAAATAATTAGAGAAAAGAAGCGGATTATTTTTTGTTTTCTATTTTTAATGAAATGAGGATGGCAACCTTATTCTGCAATGCGAAAAAAAGCGCGGCATTATGTAATATTAAATAATTTTCCAAAATGTCACCTAATAGTGAAACTGACGATTTTGTAATGATGACGCCACCAGAAACAAAAAATACAGCCCAAGAAGTCATAAATAACTTACTTCCTAAACATTAATTAAAGAAATATATATATATTGTATTTTATTTTCCTCGTAGGTGTAGTATAAAGGACTATGTATCACTCGGGAGAAAGTTCTATTTCTGTTCTCGAGTTTCCTTTAACATACTCTCCAACAGAAATAGATCATTTTCTCCCTTCGGTGTACAATGTACTATAGTAATTTAGTAAGCCTAACGAGCCACGGAGAAGGCTATACTCTGAGTTTCTCTGTGAGATGAGAAATGAGGAGATCCGTAGAAGAACCAAAGTTACCGATACCGACATAGCCCAGCGGATTGGCAGGTTGAAGTGGAAATGGGCAGGGCAGGGCATAGGGCAAAGTTCTCGAGTGGAGACCACGTACCGGCAAGCGCAGCGTAGGACGTCCACCCACAAGGTGGACGTTTAAAAGTTAGGTAATCTACTTGTAATAACATGAAGATTGAAGAGCCATTAGAATTTCAGACATGTTTACAGCCAGTTAAGAGTTCCCCGAACTAAATTACCGGCCGTCTTCGTGCATAAAGCCAACCTATCAAAATGGAGTAAATCGTCGTTGATTACGAAATCGATCAAATTATTGAAAAACCCACTTTTCTTTTCAATACCATACAATATTTTTCTGTTCTTGTTAATCGATTGTCCTTGGTTTTAATTTACGTGCCATGTAACTAAATGTGAGTATAGTTGTACATTTCTGATTGCCTTTTCTTTTTGTTTACATTATGAGAGAGAGGTTTTTAAATAAATTAATAATAAATAAATAATATTTTTGGGACGTCTTACACACGGTCTCTGACCCCAAACTAAGCAAAGCTTGTGATATGGCTGCCAGAGACTGATATACTACATTTACTTATTTTTAAATACATACTTATAGTAACTAAATAACACCCAGACACAGAGACACAGAGAGACCCATAAATATTTGCCCTGGGTGGGGATCGAACCCACGCTTCTTTGATCTAGAAGTTAGGGTCACTAACCACTGAGCCACCGAGGCAGTTTATATTTTTTTAAGAACTGTGGTTTTAATAGATATATTTTTTATATATCAGACATAGATTCTTCGCCAAAATGTTGGAGACTGCATTGACTTTGTAAAAAACTCTAATTTTAGTATTAAGTAAGTACTAATTTTACATAAGTATGCGTTTGCGTCTGAATTTTACTGATATACATATTTGGCCATGATGGAGCTCTATTAACAATGCCATCTACAGTCACCAAGCCAAAAACATCATATTCTATCTGGCTTGCGCCATACACGAGCGTCTTAGGCGAAATGCGAAAAGTGAAGATCTACTTCATTACGTTCACGCTCACCCAATAAGCCATTACAAAAAAAACTTTAAGCGTAACGTAGTTTAACGTAGCAGTTTCCATAGTGATATTTATATCACTATGGAAACTGCTACGCTAAATATAGATCTTGAGCTCAGATAGAACTACGTCCAAAATATTTTTGACTAGTAATTTTCTTGCTGCTTGGTCGTATCTGGATGTTTCCTTGCACGATTCAGGAGACGATCATTTTTGCCATTGTGCAAGACACATCTCGGGTACAAAACCTTAAAATAAACTTATGTAATGGTAGATTCACACACCTACCTACACAGTTCTTCCGCGTACCTAAAGGCATTATTCCGGTTATACATTATACGATATACGGCAGATAATCTATTTCCGTAGGCGCTATCTCTAGCGTAAATTTGCCGGTGGGTCTTGGAGGGAGAATAATCACCCAATCAAATGAGGTATCTACGCAAAGGTTGGATATTTTGTTGGGATATTTTATTCGCGCAAGTCATTAAAAAATTCGAATGGATTTTGTTCAAAATTGAGCGATATTATGTTACGAGCAATCTGCAATTTTGCTTCATTTTGTTTTCAGAATTGAAATGAGAGCAATAATATGATTTTCAGAACATTATTTGGACGTTTGCGAGGTTTGAAGATATTTTTGTATACATTATTATGAAGATTTTTTTTTTATAATTGTATTTGTAATAGTACAGATTTGCTTATCTTATTTAGATTATCTTAAGACCTTCAAGGGTTTATGGATGATCCAATTGCTTTTTATGTAGTAGTAGTGTATGTAGTTTTTGCATATAAAGTAGTATTACATTTTGTTGTTGTTAGTAAAGGCACTTTTGCCCGTTAAAAAAAAGATTTGTTTAAGGATTCTGTCTCTTCTTTTAAGAGACTCTTAATTTTTGCCCTAAATTTAAATTAACTTAGTTTTTTTTTTTTACATAAAACCAATTAGTTTCAGTTATTTATTAGGTGATGTACTTTCTTTTAGGCAGGTTGTGTTCACAACTAAAAGGTGTAAACCATAATTTTAAGTTATATTTTAGCATAAGTTTTAGCAATAAATCCAGTTTGAAACTATTTTTGTGAAAAAACGATATGTAGAGAATTGATTGTGATATAAATGGAGTATTTTACATGAAAATTTTTTTGGTGACATTTATTGTTTATCGTATCTTAAGTTTAGTTATCGTTCTTCTTAAAAAGTAGTATAATTATTAATATCTCTGTAAACAATTTTACACATATAAGCGAAGGCTTCTATAATGTATTAGAAAGATTTAGTCCACCAATATCAACTTTTGTTTTATTATAAAAAAAATTCACCTCGTTGTCATTTTAGCATCTAAGAACCTTCACTGAGACAAATTTCATTAAAGGTGACGTCCGCAAGTGGTATATTATTCAGAGAAAAATCGAACCAAGATGATATATACATCATTTGAAAGCTTGATTTATGGGCTTCTCAAAAATATCTAATTTTGTTTTTTTTAACCCTCCGTTTTTTTTAAAGGGAAAAAATTGTATGTAGAACAACAATACAGCTTTGTTTTTTTCTAGTTTAGCAATAATAAAGTGCATCTATCGTTATTTTACTTGCATTTGTAGCTGATTCTTCTACATTCATTTCTTAATTTGCTAAAATTAAAAATTGTACCTAACCTACCAGTGTCACCAGCTAGTAGGTACAAGGTGACAAAAAAACACTTAAAAACTGTCTAATTTGTAAAAATGATTTTATTTAAGAATTTCAAAGATACTTAATCAGGGTTGCTAGAGATAAACTACCTATTGAGCCAAATATGTTTATGTATCCTAATTAATTCAAAATTAATTTTAAAAACATCGGAGGGCTCTTTTTGGTATTTAACTGATGTAATAGACTCAGAAAAATATGAAAATTTCTCGAAATATATCGAGTGTTGTGGCTAGATTTTTTTATTATTATAATACCAGCCTCTATACATTTTGTGGACATGTCCTTTAATATTTTATTCTTAATAGTTACCATGTTCATAATGTATGTCACAGTATTGTGATACTTACATAATAATGAATAACCAAGCATCTGACTCAAATTGTACCTCCTTAAACTTTGATTAAAAAGAAGTGAAAATAGTGAGTCGCTTTTCAAAGTAAATCATAGTTCCAAAGTAATCTAAAAGCATCAAATCAAATATGACGAAGCGTCGTCCGGCCGTCCGCATTGTCCGAACAGGTATGTGACGTTTCCTCAGACACTGACAAGGGTCCTCGCCCTCCCCCTCCGCCGTTCTTGATTATGATAAACGACTTATGAAATTAAAACGGTCTCGTACAACAAGTTGCCATTCAAATGAATACGCCCTTTGTTGAGATTCATTCCCTTGACAAATCGCCGCTCTGCACTCTGTATACATTGTCTGTTAAATTAAATGGGTCGGCGGCCATTGAAATCGTTTCCACGAAGGCTATTCCGAGACAAAACCATAATACGTCAATCGTGCTCGCGTTCGCGTGGCGTGTTCGAATCTAACGTTCCAACCTGAGCCCGTGAATATACAATGCCTGCGATATATCGACCCGCCGCGAGTGGAGGCAATCTTACAAATGCCTGTCCTATTATACCTCTTTCTTTAACAACCTTACGCTGGACAAAGGCTTCGAGCGGACGAGGTTCGAACAGCTTTTCAATAGAACGAACCTGACGGTTTCGGAAATATTTTAAATCTGCCAACGTTGGAAATCTCTTTGATTTTCAGATATTGTCGACGAGTATCTTGTAACTTCTAATGGATCGTTCAAAATTAATTTCGGCGCTTAATATTTTGCAGATTTTATCAATTAAGCACTATTCAATAGCCTCCGCTAGACGTTTTAATTAAAAAGCTTTTTAACTTTACGAAAATCGTATCGTGGTAATTGAACCGCAATTTTTTCAACGGAGCAGTTTGAAAACTTGATAATGGAAAATGAAAATTATTTCCTAAAATATCCGATACTGGTATCGAGCACAACAGTGGGAGGAAAGAGTGCGGAGGTAGATAGATATCCGCTAGGAGCGATCTTTGACATCGTTCCAATAAGTTTGACAGCCGCGCTATCTCGCCCCCTCGCCGCTTCCTCGCTCCGCTCCCACAAATTTTCGGCCGAAGCGGACTGTAGTTTGTTTTCCTTGTGTCATTTCCTTATCGCTCTGCCAAAATACGTTTCATGACCGTTACGTCAGCCGAAACATACTTCAGGTGAGGACTGTACCTCGACCGAACGAGTTTGGTCATTTCGTGCAACGCGCTGCTGACTCGCCATAAAATTTGTCTCATATAAAATATTTGTTAACACGCAATGCTACCAAAGGCAATTATTTATAAAAATATATTTACGCCGCACTAGTGCTTGTCGCAGGTAACCGCAATATTACAGGAAATATTTTACGCTGTTACGAGCCCATTGCAATCTCCTCGCATATTTTATATCAACCGTTCGCAATTTTATAATAGTTTAATATTGTATTTCATACTTTGTAGCGCAAACATTTCTCATAAATTAAGTAGTATTAATTTTATCATCTAAGCAATAAGAAGATAAAACTAATTTTTTTTTAAATTAGTCATTTGCTAAGAGTTAATTGAAGTGAACAACATTTTCAAAAAGAAATAATTAACACCTTATCACGACAACATACCAAAAAGTGATGTTGACGTACTCAGGTCGTAAAATCTCGGTGCAGAGGGGCAATATCTCAGCGAGTGTCAAGATACCCGAGCAAGTTGTCGTCACGTGCATATGGTTGCGCGACGGAGCGGCGTGCAGTGAAACAACATCTATTTGATTCTTATCTGTACCCCCTTACTCCATCCTAGCGCCGCCCCCCAAAATATAAACAGGTAAAATGTTTTCTTTGTGCAGAAAAAGTCCATTTCAGAGACGAGATAGTCGACAAGATTCTTTTAACAAATATGAGTAGTGAAGTGAGCTTTTGTAGTTTATTTTCTGTTTCGAGTGACAAATTTTTCTGAGTGCTAATTTCATTACTTTGTGCGATACACGTGTAGTTTTGGAGAGATGTGTTGTTAATTGTAGACTCTTTGAGGCTTTTGACAGCTTATTTCTAATTTTGTGAGGGTACGGGTGGAAAATTACAATTTATCCAAGCAAACTGATGAAAGTACCTACTCTGAAAAGTTCATACATCATGATGAAAGTACGTAAATAATAATTATAATTCCATTCCAATATTTAAGTAAGTTTATTTATGGAAATAATTTGTTTTGTGTGTTGCAAAATTGTTTTAAGTTCTACTTTTAAATAACTTTATTTGTCAAACAAAATGTCTTAAATTCTTAACATAGTGATTCTTGAAACAAACTTAAAATTAGTCTTTTGACCAACCTTACTAAATGATGGATCTAATAACAAGATTTTTTAATTTTCTCTTATCATTTAGCGAAAACATATTCATTATCAGTCGATTTATTGCTCCGCAAATACATCCATTTCTTAGTCTAATTTATATACTAATGGTTACATATATAATTATACCTGTTATAGGGTATCGCAATTGATTTAAATACAAAGGTAATAATAGGAACAGTAAGGCATCGGTAACAGTTAGGATCTTATTTACTTTGTCTGGTTCGCAGTATCGAAACATTTTTGTCTAAAAAGTCCTGTATCTCATTTAAATGTTTACGTTTGTTCTCATTTATTTATTTCTTATTTAATTTGCGCTGCGAAAATTTTCAGCTCTCACCTTCCTAATAAAGGTAATCTTAATTCTGTTCCAACTCAATAAAACGCAAGTTTTGGGTGACCACGTCGAAGTCGAGCTTTGTGCAATCGTGCAAGACCAGCCTTAAACTGCCACGCTGCAGTATTGCCACCCTACACTGGGCATTCAGGAACCTGGGAAGGTTAGGAGGCTAACCATGAATATGGCAGTTTTTGGATACTATATTTTTGCCGACTGACTTGACTGCCACGCTGCAGTATTGCCACCCTACACTGGGCGTGCAGGAACCTTGGAAGGTGAACTATGAGTGCGATAGTTTTCGAGGTTAGGTTACCTCTCCCCTCGTGGGTTCCCGTCTTGTCGTGGCGAGGGGGTCTTACTAGCCAGATCTTGTCAGCCTGGTGAAGCTAAGAGGAATCCGTGGTGGAGCCGCCTCTTAGAACTTTTTTCCCCAAGGTAGTAGTAGGTCGTTGTTAGTGATGCCTGCCTGCCTGATCATAAACCTAATTAAAAAAAATATTTAGGCGCTCTCATAGCCGTCGTTATTTTTTACAAACATTTACATACGTTTACTAGATATAAGTACGTAATGAAATTTGATAAGAATTTGACATAACGAGACGAAAAATCCGACAACAGCCACCGAATAAAAATATTTTCATGTCTCTTTCTAACTCGTGCCAATTTAAATAAATGCAGATTCAGATTTTTCTCGATCGGTCACACTTAGGAACTCTGTGGCCCTCAGAAAAATAACTTACGTTATTGTTTTGAGTTGTGTCCGAAATAATCAGAATTCGACACTTTGTCCCACAATTCCAAAATTATGGCTACTCTACGATCTAAAAGGACATTCCTTTAAAGTTCTTTATTTCAAGGGACTGTAGCAGTAAAGTGCGGTTTAATTGCACCGTGGAACTTTCACAGCTCCACTTTTATTTGTAGTCGATGAATTTAGATTCGATTTCTCTCAGCGCTCTCAGAATCCGTGCAATTTTCTCACCGTCCTCTTCTATGAGATTGCGTGCAATTTTCAGTATACGGGGTTACTTTTTAATAAAGTTAAGTTGAGTATTAGTTTTTGACCAACTGAGTTCAAGTCTAAAAGGCATCAGGTGTGTCTGCACTTTGGTTTGAATAATTTTCACAACAGAATTTCTCATTCTTTTCAGCGTTCAATTTCTGTCAATTTTTATTATATCGTGACACTGCTGGTTTCAAGCATGATCTATTGTCTTTCATGATCATCTGATTATCGAGCTAGTGATACCTACGTCTCTGTTTAATCATTAATTTCTTAGGTATCACTAGCACTAGGGTTACGCCATCGACTTGGCACTTTTTCTATAGGTACGAGTAACACAGAATGTCTGTCTGATTTTGAATGGATTGTGACATCACGTCTAGCCATCGACTTGGCATTTTTTCTTCCATTCCATATTATATTGCTATCTGCGACACAGTCTTCCTGACTACTGCTGGTTGCATCGTTTCTTTTGTTATTAGTTACCTTATGTTGTTGTTGTAAGCCGTGGTGGCCTAGAGGTAGTGACACCCGCCTTGCAATCGTAAGGTCGTGGGTTCAAATCCCGGTCCCGTACCAATGAGTTCTTTGGAATTTATGTACGGAATTTCACACCATTGGTTTTTCGGTGAAGGCAAACACCGTGAGGAAACCTGCATACGTCCGTGGAAGAAATTCGATGGCGTAAGCGAATCCACCAACCCGCACTGGGCCAGCGTGGTGGATATGGCCCAATCACCCTTCGTGGGTAGTCCTACGTCCTGCAGTGGATTATTAAAAGGCTGATAGTGTTGTTGTACGAAATAAATAATTTTGAATTTGATTTTTTTTAATATTGATGCGTCTACCCAAGTATACTTACTGTCTTCTCATTCAGACAGTTTGTATACCTATAAATTCCAATGAAATTATCAAAAGTGTTTAAGATACTTATTTTTTACAAAATTAATACTTTATCGACAATTAACTATCAATATAATCGTTCTATCGATACTTCTTAAGTGTTTCTGTTCAGAATATACATATTCGAGTGTAAAAGTGGAAAGACATTTCCCTCCTATTGTTGCTATAACAAAGCGAAAGGTCCTCACGTCTTCCTGCATTTAGCTGGACTTGTACTTCAGCAGGGTTCGAGTGCGGCCTCACCCAATACACGACAATGTGTCTTTATTTTGAGATTCAGCTCGAAAAATTCACAAAAGTAGTCTGAATATAGATCTTATTTAACTCACCCTCAGAGCAAATAAAAAAAACAAGAGAGAGCGTCGTTGAACAGGCAAGTGAGGCCGGTTTTTTATACATGTGTGAGTGCGTCCGAATTGCGCTGCCATAGTTCGACTGACAAACCAAGGCGTAGTTTCATTGTACGTTGGATGTGTGTGTGATTGTCTGTACGAGCGTAGTTTTGGTCGGCCTCACTTGTTTGTTCACAACATTCTGTCTTTATTTTTTTATTTGACCTGAAAGCTCACCGACAAATAAAACAAAAAAATTGCTACAAAATATTTATTCTGGTTTTAAAAGAGTCTTTATGAAAATATGCTTGAATGATAGCCTAAATGTAAGGCGAATTTTGCAATAAAAAGTTACTTTTTACAATTTCGTCACACGTAAGATGCCCACAGTTAGATACAGTAATTACCTCTAGATTTGTGATAAAATTAGTTGTAAATAGCTTGTACTACGTCTATGTGTCTACGTCATCAATATCACTACATAGTATAAAACAAAGTCGCTTCCATGTCTGTCTTTATTATGTGTGCTTATATCTTTAAAACTATGCAACGGATTTGGATGCGGTTTTTTTTAATAGATAAAGTGATTTAAGAGGAAGGTTTATATGTATACCTAATACCTTAGTGCAAAGCCAGGGCGGGGCTCTAATTATCGATAATTCGTTAGACGTAAGTTGCGCTTCCCGGAACGTCATTTTGTGTACTATGAGTGTCTACAAGTATAATGACGTTTTTTCGAAATAAATGGCAAAACCGTCTTCCATCGTGTACAAAATTCGAATAGTTCGCTCTAATTAAAAAATGGCTCAGCCGATTGCGATAAAATTTAAATGGGATCAATTCGCAAGGGTATTTTTAAACTTTTTTTTTTAAATCTGTTCACAACTGGCGATAAAATCGATGAAAATACACAAAATAAAATACATACAGACGAACATAGAACCCCCTCTTTTTTGGAAGCCAATTAAAAAACTGCATACAATTACAAATGTATTGGTGCTGTAACCCAAAATTTATGTTTTGGCCACTGATACTAACAGTTTGTTACGTCTTGAGCAAATTCGTGTATGCAATCCAATCAATCCTAAGCTCCCGAAGATGCCTTCTCATCTGTACTTGGCATGTCTACTTTATTTGTATTTCTAGAATCCTAAAACTATAATAAACACATTGAAACTCAATCGACTATTAAATAATTTAAATCGTGCATCGTAAAACTGCGTGCGTGCGACATTATGTTTACACGTTTCACATCAAAATTCCGCGAACTCCTACGAGCGAAATTAATTAAATTTTATGAAAAGTTTTTACACTACCTTGAAGCCTGAAAATGTAAGCTTTATGGTCGACCTCTCTGGCGAAAAAGTTTCCGATTTACGCAGTTACTAACTCGAAGCAGGTTTTTATAATACTCTTTAAGCATTGAGCCATAAAAGTACAAAGTGCTTAGTAAATGAGATTAATATACTTTAGGGCCACATAGAAAATTAAGAATCACAATTATACAGGGCTATCCAGCACTGGTGTACTAAGCCGATAGAAGGTGATTCAGACCATCATTATGAGCAACTTTTACTATGGAGAAAAATACTTATTCTAGAAAAAAAACCGGACAAGTGCGAATCAGGCTCGCACATCGAGAGTTCCGAACAAACACATTGTTAAGTTAATTAAAAACCTGTTTTAGCATGTGCTAATGAAGTTATTTTATATGATACCTTCCGTGATACGATTTACTTACTTTGAATTTTGAACCCATATTTTGTGAATTTTGAGGCCCTGTTTATTTGTGATTTAAATAAAAATGTACAGTTTTCAGATTTATTCCTATATGTGTACTCTGAGACAATGCTTCTCGACAAATTTCATAGTTCTATGTCAACGGAAAGTACCCTGTAGGTTTTGATTTTTGTGAGTGTAGAATTATGCGGGTTTTTACGACATAAACGGCACTAACTTTTTTAAACGATAACTTAGAAGTTTTTCTTTTACACAACTGCAAGAGATCATAAATATACTTACAGTTTAAATTTTAACTCGATATCTTTACGCGGTCCCGAGATAAAGAGTCTTGACATACACACAGACGGACAGATGGACTACAAAGTGATCCTATAAGGGTTTCGTTTTTTTTCGTTTGAGGTACGGAACCCTAAAAATCAGCTGTGTCATACACTATTTTGTCGCTTCTGAGTTGCAGTTTTGTATGGAACAGCTGAATATTTTTTTCGAATTTTGGGTCGTTACCATAGTAAAATTTGTTCATAACGATGGGCACCGTTTTATGGCTTAGTAAAGAGTAAGCAGATAACCCTGTATTGCATATCAAATATTCATTAGAAAAATATTTGATACAATACAGGGT
Organism: Hypomecis punctinalis; assembly: GCA_949316475.1. Classification (NCBI taxonomy): domain Eukaryota; kingdom Metazoa; phylum Arthropoda; class Insecta; order Lepidoptera; family Geometridae; genus Hypomecis; species Hypomecis punctinalis. Next base: position 9,227,177 of record OX438803.1, on the reverse strand, counting down.
TAATATAGGTAGAGAGCAATATATGATTATCTGCTTACCCTTTCCTGAGCCAAAAGAAGGTGTCCATCATTATATGAACAAATTTTACTATGGGGCCAACCCAAAATTCGGGAAAATATAACCAGCTTTCAGAAGTATCTTCTTCAAAGTGATTCTGTGATCTGCTTCTTTTCATTTTCAATAGTAGGTACTTAATCATCATTATCACTTCGATTTCCTTATTTTTATTGTGTGAGCAGTTCCAGTAGATTTGATACTCAAATGTTGGATTTGGTCAGCCTAATAAATGGCCACAGCAACTGCAGCTTCTAACGTCGACAACTGGAGTTCTACATAAGCTCCAAAAAATCATAGGGTGGATCTTGCATCTAAGTAATTCCTGTCTGGTTTTATGAGAAAAAGATTATCTAACGTTTGGAACGCAATATAATGCCAGAGCTTTTAGTCCTGATTTTGTGTGTTCGCGTGTGGCTGTATACATTTTGGTTAGTTTAGCCTCGTTACCGCCAGGGGCGCTGTACAAAAATGTATATGCAGAAACAGCTGTAGTTTCAATTTACATTTGTGCACTTCTACTCTATGATTTATTTCATTATTTACACAGAAAAACAAAACAAGTATCGAATTCCACTCAACTTTTGTGAACTTAATTTTTTAAATTTGCTACTTGGAAAATATTCCAATATTTCTCATTCTTGCCAGCTAGCAAGCTCGTTTCAAGCGTATGGTGAAATCCACCCAACCAAAATAAAATATAATTTTCCGCTTCTTTTCATAATTGCATCATCTTTGACATAAAAACTTCCAGTGGTATTGTTGTGCTGGGTCATAACTTCGCGGCCGTATCGCCGCACTTCTTACGAACGCTCGAGACGAGAGAGGAGGGGCAGCTCGCATAAATATCGTATAATTACTACTCTTTGCAACCAGGGACGTATTATTTGCTTGAGACTTTAGATAGAAGAAAAATAAAGTGTAAACAATTCTTCTTTAACGTAACTAAAACGTAACTCTAATGGCTATTGGCAATAACATTATTATTATATACTACGGGACTAATCGCGCACTAAAACTACGAGATAAATAAATACCTCCTCACCCCGACGTTTCAAACGAGTTGCATCGATCGTGGTCACGGGTAGACAAATCAAAGATCGGGTTCAAATCACGTTTAAAAACTATATTGGCTATAACTAGGGCTTGCAATTCGGATGTCCGAAAAGTGCGGCGATCCGCCAAATTTCCTATCCGGATAGATTCCTAATCAACTATCCGCATTTTTCGGATATTTCGGATACCTACAAATTTTGATAATTTATTGAATGGATCTAGCTTAATTACGTTAAAACATAACATTAAACCAATTCTACAAAGTTTTGATTCATCTGACGTGTTACATAGAGTCGAATGATGCAAATTAAAGAGGCAAGTCTTGCGCCGCAAGTATTACGGATTTCGTAATTTGTCTATTGAGCCGCCTATGTGACTCTCCATTATCGGAAGACTGCAGTCTTAGCGAGCATCGTTTGGCCATGAGGTTTAGAGTGTAATCGGATTTTTTTGAGGTCTAAAAACTAAGCATCTACCGTTTGGACAGTTTCTGCGAGCCCGTTGTTGATCTTGTCCACCGGCGCAAAGTTCTTCAGGTAAGCCGACTTAAGAGCTCTTCGAAAGTTCTCAGGGTTTTGGATATGGGCACGAGTAGGTTCTCAGACGTCATTATGAAGTCTATTTCTTTTCTCGTGGAACCATCAGGGCTTATCTACTTTTTTTTTCTACTTCCCGTGAGGTGGCTTCAGGAGGAAAGAGTTCATCATAAAATTTCCCTGTCTCTCCAGACAGTCAGTCAGCCTCTGACCCCTGGAGTTCCGTTGTCTATATCCAATTTATTATATACTACGGGACTTATCGCGCACTAAAATTACGAGATAAATAACTACCTCCTCATCCCGACGTTTCGGCCGAGTTGCATCGACCGTGGTCACGGGTAGACTATGAGAAATTTGTTCTAAAAATTGTTCTAAGTTTAATATTTTTCAAATTAGCACACAATTAGGAGCCGAGTAATCGAAGTTTTATTATTACTATACCTACCTCTTAGTCTAGTGCTTGCTTGTTGTTTTTGCGTCCCTAAACTTCTGATAAGTTCCTCTTAGTGTAGTGCTTGATTGTATTTTGTATCCCTAAACTTCTGAAAACGACATCTTTGTAAACAATGATGCTATTAAATTACAGATATTTACTAAATACACGTTAACTACTTTTTACAAATTAAACTATATTATGTACAATATAATGTAACGCGGCCAGTGTTCTGGGGACCTTCCCACACGTTGCTGGTCTGGACGGCGTGTTTGTTTTGTAAATATGTATTTTTATGTTTTTCTGTATATCTTATTTCTTTATAATTATATTGTACATAATATAGTTTAATTTTTAAAAAGTAGTTAACGTGTAATTACAGATTGTTTAGTTGATTAAAACTATGTAAGTGACAACTGAAAAACATTTTTAATACAAAAGCATCTACGTAAATAATTTGGCCTCAATGAACGTGAACAGCAAAATATAAAGACCATACAGTATTTACTTTATTTTACTGCATGTCAGAGTCAAAACTCGCTTTCAAACTATACAATGGCCTTCATTCTTTTGTCACATTAAATTGTCGAAAGCGCTTCGGGACACCAACGAGATTAAAACCCACGCGCTCCTAAAAAGACCGGAACAGCTAAAAAGAGCGGAAAAGTCGAAGTGCGACCCTGTCTTCAAACCTTAATCCACACGAACGAAACATCGCTTGCATCCGATACAAGTGCGCACAAGTGGACCCTTACAGGCATTGTTGCCAGTGGAACAAAGCCAAGAGCCCTCCGCGGCCGCGCGACCTCGCCCGCTCTCGCCCTACACCGACACTCTTTGTGATATCACGTTTTTAGGCCGACAAGCTCACAATTGACTGTGATGATAGAAAGTGTCCTTAATACAGGGTATAGGCGGCGTAAGCTGTTTTGTAGGTACTAAATTTTGCGACGAAATTGAAGCCCCTAGGGGGAATTAAGTACGGGGAGGCGGGCAATATTTCAGACATATAGGCTTTATGTATTTAGCATTGGTTAAAGATAACTACAGGGATTTTTTTACAATTGTTCGTTAATCATCATTCGTCGTAAGCCGGACTTATCTAAAGCGAGGCTTGGCGGCCATTGGCGGAATATTTCCAACTGATTCGTTCAAGAGTGAACAAATCAGGATTTTCTTATAAGTTTATCAAAAGACCAGTCTTCTTAAGACGAGAGTGAAGTGCCAACCTGTCCATACAACAACAATAAGATGTTATCTTCCTCTCAATATTATCCGATATGAGTGAATTTTTTTCATGTAATCAGCACTTCTATTGGTAGGTTAACTAGTAGTAGGTATATAGGTAACTATATGTCTTAGTTCTTACAGCTTTTTACATATATGACCTTAAAGTTATAAGCCTCTAAACGGTCATATTTTTACGCAAAATGTTTGCTGAAAAGTATTGTTTAAGTATCTGTATACTTAAACACTTTTCTGAAAAAAATAAAACGTACGGACGTGAAATATTTCTTTTTCAAGCCATTGACACCAAAAACATAACATTTTGTTACATTTAAAAGGTTAAAAGAGTTTTCTCCCATAACGTAAATTTTATCAAAAACTAGCTTTTACCCGCGGCTTCGCCCGCATTATATTTTGATTTTTGTGTTATCCCATGGGAACCCTTTATTTGTCCGGGATAAAAAGTAGACTATGTCACTTTCCGTCTTTCAAACCCGATGTACTACCTTACCACCCTTAATAAAGGAGGTGGAAAATAAAAAAATAAAAACGATTTGACGGATGCTCGATTCGAGTTGTTTTTTTTGACATTTTTAAAGCGCTCTTTAGACTCGCAGATAGAAGAATTTTTCCTTCTTACTTAACACTTATCGTTATACTATGGAACATTTACGCAATATCATTAGGTATAATCTAAAGCCTATGTGTTATTCTGATATATAAGCTATTGCAAAGTATATTATATATATATTATTGTAAAGTTTCAACTCAATCCGTTCAGTAGTTTTTGCGTGAAAGAGTAACAAACATCCATCCTCACAAACTCACTAACTTTCGCGTCTATAATATCAGTAGGATAGGAAGTAGGATCTACTGAAAATTCTCTTGGCGTTCTACAGAAAACGCGAAAGCAGTGGTCACCTCACACTCCTGTTAAGCTCTTTCCTAGTGCATTTCAGCGTTCTTTGTCGTCTTTATCAAATCGTTTCATCTTTTACATAGCCCACCTACGCTATGCTTATCGGTTCATGACCTCCAATCGATAAGTTTACGGCGCTATTGGCTATCAGTTTCGCGTGATACCTGTCTTACCTGCCACTTCCATTTTCCTTCAAACTACATAAACATCCCCAAGCGCAGCTTTTAAAAACGTCGTGTATTTTTCCCTATCTTTAAAGTCGAGACCGCGGAAGACGTCATAATATTGTTTATTCAGGTCGTTCTGTTAAATTCTTTCAGGTGTCGTCGAATAAACACCTCGCCGCAGTAAACAGACACTTGGAAACAAAGACATAGTTTGCGCGCCGAGACCACTCGAGGTGTCGCGGGAGGCACCTACAATCCTACACTTTACCTGAGACTTACCCGCGCGAAATTCCAGTTAAACTTTTTGGCACATTCGACCTCCGCGAATATGCCGTCCTACGCTGCAAGTTCCAAACTCAATAACCTATCTGTGATATATTTCAGGTGTCATAAAATCGTTGTTTGGAACGGAAAGTATTGGATTCAATTAAACTTTAACTGTTTGTGCAAAAAGGTTGGGGATTGCTGAGTTTTGCAAACCACTGAGCTGTTTTCTAGTTGTATTAGATTCAGTATAAAAACTCTGCTACAAAGTTTTATGACGTTGTACTAACCTACTTACAACATCTACATTTAGAGCTCACCTAATGTCTAGTTATATTTAAATTGTTTTTTTTTCATAAGTTAATTGATACTCATACGTCAAAGGTAACATTCGAGCTCCGCGAATATGCCGTCCTACGCTGCAACTTCCAAACTCAATAACCTATCTGTGATATATTTCAGGTGTCATAAAATCGTTGTTTGGAACGGAAAGTATTGGATTCAATTAAACTTTAACTGTTTGTGCAAAAAGGTTGGGGATTGCTGAGTTTTGCAAACCACTGAGCTGTTTTCTAGTTGTATTAGATTCAGTATAAAAACTCTGCTACAAAGTTTTATGACATTGTACTAACCTACTTACAACATCTACATTTAGAGCTCACCTAATGTCTAGTTATATTTAAATTGTTTTTTTTTCATAAGTTAATTGATACTCATACGTCAAAGGTAACATTCGAGCTCCGCGAATATGCCGCCCTACGCTGCAACTTCCAAACTCAATAATCTATCTATGATATATTTCAGATGTCATAAAATCGTTGTTTGGAACGGAAAGTATTGGATTCAATTAAACTTCAACTATTTGTGCAAAAAGGTTGGGGATTGCTGAGTTTTACAAACCACTGAGCTGTTTTCTAGTTGTATTAGATTTAGTATAAAAACTCTCCTACAAAGTTTTATGACATTGTACTTACCTACTTACAACATCTACATTTACAGCTCACCTAATGACTAGTTAAATATAAATTGTTTTTTTTTTTATAAGTTAATTGATACTCATACGTCAAAGGTAAATGGAGAAAATTCGATGTCATATTTGACAAATGGACACCGACAAAATATAGGTAAGTAAACCGGACCTATACTTACCGAAAATGATTGATTACCCAAGTTAATAGAAACAAATGAAGTCCTAATCCTGAAAACAAAAGAAAATACGTAGGTGTCTGTCGAAAACAATCTTTGTCATAATCAAAAGGAGGAACAATGACGTTAACAATTCCATAGAACAATAGTTAGGATGACGCGCGAGACGAAATTAAATTAGCCGGGAAATATTTTAACTGGTTGTTCGCTCTGAGCCGTGACCTCGACACCCAAATATCTTCAAAAAACCTGAATAATGTTTTCGACTTTTAACAACTACTGTAACATGAAGTATACTCGTTTACATGAACAATATTTGATGAAGATCAGAACATAAGTTATCGTCAAAATTAAATATAATATCAATAGCTAGTTCTTATAACTTGCAATTTGAATACAGTTACTAGGTAGGTACTTATGATTTATACATTGATCTCTTTATGATTTTTTGATTGATTTTTACTTTATGATTTATACATTGATCTCAAGGTTGCCTGGAAGAAATCGCCATGGGTGATAAGGCCGCCACTTTATAATCATATTTTTGTCGTATATGTGTAAATAGTGTTTATTTTTCATATTGTGGTTGTAAATAAAGAGTTTTGTCTGTCTGTCTCTTTAGTCAACTTAGGCTTAGGGTAAAGTAGAGAAAAGATTTTAATTCGAAGACATAAAAACTTGTTTTTTTTTTAAATCTCATGTCCCGCACAGCGCATGCGACCCAAATAAATTCTCATGTTTTTCTAAGATCCTTCCCTGTTCTTACACGGCTAAAGTGTATTCTTACGAGAGATCCCAAACTAATTTTGAAACACATTGTTATTATGTACATTTTTATGATATTGAAACTTAACATAATAATTTTAATAACATACTAAGCTATATTCATATTATTCATGAATATTACGAGAGCATGGACGGAACACTAGCTCTTGTCAAACAAACATGCTACACACAAAAGCGGATTTGACTTCTCGGCCTCTCAGACCCTCCCTCAACCAAATAGACATTATACGTCTTAATCTCCAAAACAAACATAAAATTACAAACTGCACATTTGCACGGTTGCCATCTGACCGGACAAAGAATGTTAATTATTTCAAGCTGAGCTCGCTTTCTCGTAATTTGTATTTTAGTCCCTAAGTAGTGCTTATTTTATTGTATCGTCAGCTAGGGACCGGCTTAACTAGTGCTGGAGTATTATTTTACAGATTTTCACGGCGTCTGCGCTTCTGAAGAGACAATTGTGCTTTAAGACCCATTCTTTTTAAAGTGCTCTCCATCGGAATTAAGTTATTCCGGTAGCTGTCGACGCGGTTTCGTATTCCTACCACTTGTACGCTCGAGCAGCTCTACAGGGTTTCGAAACTTGAATTCAATGTTTTATAGAGACGAGTCGCTTGGAAAATTTTGATACAACTTCTGGTTTTGTAATGAGAGCTTTGTTTAGTTTTGTTTTCGGTATCTGTATAAATTGTTACAGCTTTGTCAAAATAAAAATATTAATTTTATTTTTGTTGTTTTGTTGTGGCTTTTATGTAATAATAAAACTAGTGATTTTATTTTATTGCCAGTAATATGTAGTCCTTTAATATTTTAATGGTAAAATAAAACGAAAATATTTGTGAGCCTCGTTTATTTATTTTTAACTAACTTCTAAAAAGGTAGAAATTCTATGTTTGTCTGTATGTATTTTTTTAATGTTTATTGATATTCATATTCATATTCATATTTATTCATTGCTTAATATGGGTGTACAATGGTTGGTACTTACAGAATAATCGTACAAATAGTCCGCCATACTCAGCCTTTTGGCATGCAATATTTTAAGTGAGAATATTTTCGTCACTTGTGAACTGAATCAAAAAAATCTTTTTAGTTCGAATGAGTATTTAATTTTATCGAAATTGGCTCAGCCGTTATTGAAAAAGCAACAATAATGTAAAATTTGTACACATCAATTCGAGCAAACTAGTCGAATTTTGTACACGATGGAAGTCGGTTTGCCATTATTGCGAAAATAATTATTTAAGTAATCTAGTGTTTCCTGATAAATGATAATTGTTTTTTTTTAATTTATAGAACAAAAAATTACACACCTTATTAGTACTATTAACTGCAAATTAAGAAAAAACAAGCTTTTAATGAGTGACAAAATTGACCCTGACCTTTTTCGAAAATCGAACTTAATAACTTATTTCTAAAGCAAATTCGATCAACACGTATCAATTAACGAAAAGTCACAAGTGCTAAAAGCGCTTTCTCGAGAGCAAAGTACCTAATGAAATAAAATCGATCGAATCACACCAGTCAGAAGTAGACGCCAATTCAGTTTACGAGTAGCTATCTACTAGTATCGCAACTATACAGTAAACAACAATATCGAATCAAATTCGCGATTGAGTTAGACAGTGACCCATAACTAAGGAACGGGATAGGGGAACTTAGCCACGGTATTGGTTGAGACAGTGACTAAGTTTTTCAGTATTTTTTGTAAATATCTAACTCTAAAAGAGTGTAAATAAAATACATAGTTTCTTCTTTGACAAAATAAAACATATAAAATGAACATTTCTTTGTCGGTCGAATTTGAAGGAATGTTTCCAGAAAAACATTAAGAGAACATGTGAATTTACTCGTATAAATCTTTATATTCAGAAAAACGGACGCAGTGCTATGCCACGTATGATTTTTTAGATATTTTACTATTTACGTCAATGATGCATAAAAAAAATTAAATACGGACACAAAATTTAATAATATACTTAAGCCAGTTTAGTTTCCAAAATGAAAATATTTTAGAAAACTACTCATTAAATAGCAAAAATACCCTTAAATTGTACAAAACAGTTTAATCCTAAGGTTTAAAGTATTCAGTGTTATTGTTGTCAACAATTTCTGGACTGCCGTATCTGTACTTTCAAAAGTCTGTTGTGTATTTCAAAAAGACAAATTGCCATATCTATACTAATATTATAAAGAGGAAAGATTTGATTGTTTGTTTGCATCAAGTAGACACCGAAACTACTGAACCTTAAAATAGGAGACATAATTTTTAACCTTAATTTTTCTGAGCGTCTGGTGGACGCGACGCGTGACCAAAATGCTGGTGTTTATTTGGCTCAACGTTGCATTGCCATTCAGCTTGGCAATGCTGCCAGCATGCTGGGCACGCTGCCAACTGGCAGTGGGCTTGAGCACTTGGATTATCTTTAGACCTTCAAGGGTCTGTGGATGATCCAATTGCTTTCTTTGTAGTATTGTTATTATTAAATAAAAACAAAAAAAAAAAACAAAAAAAAAAATATATATATAGGAGACAATCAATAACTGTTTGAATCTATAGAACGCGGCTCAGCCGAGTGGAATCTAAAAACCAAACATGTCTAACGCGAAGTAAAGGATGTTTCGCGAAAGTTTTGCGACACTTATTGCAGTTACAGGGGGCATAGTTGGGAGAGAAAGCTGTACGGTAGTACAGTTGAGAAGCAGAATTTCAGCTCGGATAAGAACTGAAAGTATCGCGCAGTTTTTCAGGAGATTTTGGTCTTTTGTGAAAGTTTGTACCTCTATATTCTAGAGAAGTTTTTTTTTTGCAATTTCAAGGCTGGTTCCGTATTAAAAGTTGATCGGAATCATGAGTAATTACAATCATATTCTATGATAAATATGTGCTAAAGCACTGCTGGTGCCGAGAGAACCGTTGAGTACTTATATCTTTTATAGTAAGCTATAGGGCCTTCTGATGGAGGGAATCATCTGATGGAGAAATCACCATCGCCTGTAGACACTATTGCTCAAACTGATGATTATCTCTACATTTTTCCTAACATATGTATATCAAATTATAATTATGTTAAAAGGTCTTAGGTCAAGCCTCAAACAATGAGGATCGCGCATATTTTAGTTAAGCTCAAACTAAGCGTGCTATTCCTAGATTTGTCCTGACATGTAGGATGCACACCTATCTTGAATAAAAAAAACGTTGTACGAATAGCCGTAGCCAACCAGTCTTGAGCCGTGGTGGTCAAGAGGTAGTGACACCCGCCTTACAATCGTGAGGTCGTGGGTTCGAATCCCCGGTCCCACGACCTCACGATTCCGTACCAATGAATTCTTTGGAATTTATGTACGGAATTTCACACCACTGGCTTTTCGGTGAAGGAAAACATCGTGAGGCAACCTGCATACGTCTATAGAAGAAATTCGATGGCGTATCTGAATCCACCAACCCGCACTGGGCCAGCGTGGTGGATATGGTCCAATCACCCTTCGTGGGTAGGCCTACGTCCTGCAGTGGACTATTAAAAAGGCTGGTACAGTACAGTACAGTACCAGTCTTAGAGTCAGAATTTGTATGCAGCCTGAAAGCCTCTATAGGCTTTTAATACGCGTATTCCAATTACTGGTACTCAATCAGCATCCTTTAAGAAGCTTATTCGGTACATCAAAACTAACAACTTTCGTTCAACCACTTTTATAACATCTCAAAATAAAATGCTGTTCCATAAATAAAAAAATCAATCGTTATTTTTTTAGTTTTCACAAAAGCCGCACACAGTCAGTAACCTTGTATATATATTTAAACATGCGTTCATGCCTTTCATAAGTTTCAAAATATGTTCGTTCTGTTTATTTGATTCGTTATTTTACTTTTAACACTAGAAGGATATGTTACAGCAGTGATTACAATAAAGGATTTGTTTTGTAGCAACAAATATTCTCTCCAAATATAGCAACTAAGATTCTCACACTTTGCTCTTTACCTTTTTGTTTGCGACGGTACACTTTCCACTTAGAACCCTCCCATCTCGCTGAATAAGACTTTCTATTCTTTTGTTCTCGAAAAAAACTTTCTAACAAACAAATAGCACCTACCTACTTACACTTAAAATTGAAAAAAGTTATATTGAACAAAGTTTCTTTTATTCAGATTTTTCTTAGGCAAACATTCTTTAGAAATCTTTTCGAGTCCGTTGCTTTAGACTAGTTAAATTTTCACCAAAAGTTAGTTCAAATTAAAGAAATAGCTTTTATCAAATGAACAACTTTAAAAAGCTATTATTTTATTTCAGTTATTAGGCTTGGTTAGTATATTAAATTAGCACAAATAGATAATTTTTATTCAAATCTTTTGGACTTTAGACAATAGGCCTAATTATGAAGGCACCATCGTAAATTTAATAGCAACGTAAAAAGTGTTCTCCCTATCGAATGCCTAAAGTGAAAAAGAAACAGAAATATTCTAAACTGCTCTTATAATTACAATGACGCCTTCATAATTGGGCCATTAGGCCCAACTTGCAACTTTATAAATCACTCAAACAAGTACTTATTTAATGGTGATAAATAGCTTTTAAATACTTAATCGAAATACAAAACTATTCTTACTAATATATTGACTTTTATAAACTTTTAACTCTATATCAGATATTTATTGATATAAAATATGATGAAAATGATGATTGTTCAAAGTTGTATTTAAAATTTTCATGAATTTTCTTCATTCAGTTTTCGTTATTTTTATTTTTTATCTATCATCAAGTACCTTTAATTTTACCAGTATTAATTTTTAAAGATTCTTTAAAACATTCAAATTTAGTAAGTAAAAGAGATAATTTCGACCGGCATGACTTTAAACCACCTTCCCAGCAACCAGGACAACATAAACTTCAGACAATGGACAGAGTTTGTAGACCGCACGCCTGCATTCTCGGTTCAAGAACCAAGCACATAGGTGTCCCGACATGCATTTCCCTCACCTTGTATGCTGACTTAATGAACTAAGAGAAAGTGTATTTAGTAAGACGAGCAAGGCTAGGTAACAGATACTGTTTTAGTTTTAACTAGTAGAAGTACGTGGAAATTGTTCAAGATGTTTAAAACACAGCGCACGGTTAAGTTTTCAACAAAGAAATAAAAGAAAATCTATGATGAAAAAAAAACCGGACAAGTGCGAGTCAGGCTTGCACATCGAGGGTTCCGTACAAACACGTTGTTAAAATAATTAAAAATCTGTTTTAGCATGTGCTAATAAAGCTCTTTTATATGATGCCTTACATGATACGATGTACTCACTTTGAATTTTGAACCCTTATTTTGTGAATTTTGAGACCCTATTTTTTGTGATTTAAATAAAATGTTCAGTTTTCAGATTTATTCCTATAAGTGCACTCTGAGACAATGCTTCTCGCCAAATTTCATAGTTCTGGGTCAACGGGAGGTACCCTGTAGGTTTTGATTTTTGTGAGTGTGAAATATGCGGTTTTTTACGACATAAACGGCTCTAACTTTTTCAAACAATAACTGAGAAGTTTTTCTTTCACACAACTGCAAGAGATCATAGATATATGTATACAGTTTAAATTCCAAGTCGACATCTTCACGCGTTCCCGAGATAAAGAGTCTTGACATACACACAGACGGACAGATGGACAACAAAGTGATCCTATAAGGGTTCCGTTTTTTCCGTTTGAGGTACGGAACCCTAAAAAGGCAACGATGGCCTAATTTTTAGGACCTTAGGCTCAGACAACATATAATATGAATAATGTATAGCCTATCATTAACTATTTCCTGTGACAAAACTCGCCATACTATCTAATTAATAAACTACGAGTATGATCTTCGTTCATCGTCGGTCACTATCTTTTGTAATAAAACATATCTGCTCTCTATGCTATAAATTATATACAGTAATATGTAGATGCACAGTATGATATTTTACTCTATAGTAGTAAGAAATAGCGTTCACTCAAATACTTACCCCATAAACATATAAATAAACATTATATTCCAATGCAGCTCCCCGTAAACAAACTGGACGATTAGTATGCCGATCCCGCCATTGCGTATGATCGTACGCAGGCTATAAATACTCCGTCAGCTATAAATTATATTAGGTCCGAAGCAAGATCGGTCCAAGGTTCGATTCCTGATGCAAAACGATAAAACGCGTGAAAGATTCATCACGGCGCCCTTGGGAACTATTCCTCTTCTAACTTGTGGCCCTCCGCCCCCTTTTCCTCTTTATATCATATTTTTCAAAATGCCTCGGTGGTTGGCACTACTCGGAGAGGTAGAATTCAAATTTACAAAAAAGTAGGATATTTTTCAGTATTATCATAGCCGTGGTGGTCTCTAGTGGTAGTAATACCCGCGTTATAATCGTGAGGTGGTGAGTTAAGATCGGCTAGCTTGTTGATCAGCAGCATAAGAATGTGCTTAAATAGATCATCCACACAAACGTAGATAGAGCAAAAGTGTAAACAAATCCAAAGTAAAAACATTAAATCTGAATTACAACTCACAGTACAAACTCAAATCGATTTTATAAACGAAGAATCTACCAAATTCCAAGCCTGAAGTCCAACCTCTACCGCAGCCAGCAACTTTTGACATTGAATTGAATTGTCGTTTTCGTTTTGTGTCATCTATGCGATAAGTTCCAAACTATTCCCTGCATGGATATTTTCCTGTTTTGTGCTGTAGAAAGTTAAGAAAGTATGGTAAGAAATCAAGCGGATAATGCAAAAGTCTGGAATGCTTTCAAATGTTTTGATATGACGTGGTTTCGAAAATTTCAAAGCATTTGATATGTATGTCTTGGACGTCTTGTTTTATTATTTACGTGAATACAGGGCTACTGGTAATTAATTAGCATCATTCTAGGGGCTTATTTTGGACATCAAAACTCAACTTTTGTTCATTGACTCATGTCAAAACTAAAAATAAAAACAGCTGTTTCAAACATTTTATCGAGGGTGATCAAAGTTTTTCTATGGAACAGTATTTTTTTTCATTTTTGATAAAAGTTGTTGAACAAAAGATGTTAGAATTGCTAATTGATTTACCAATAACCCTGTGTAGAAAGTAGGAATCTATATTTGACACATCGGCATTTTAAATTGTTTGACACTATACACTACACATCATCGTTTCGTACCATCGTTTGACACATAATTTTGCTGTGCTAGGAGAGACGACGCGACGCATGGGCTAGTACCTAGGTAGGTACGTGTACCCGCCATCTTTAATAGTCCACTGCAAGGCGTAGGCCTACCCACAAGGGGTGATTGGGCCTTATCCACCAAGCTGGCCTAGTACGGGTTGGTGGATTTACATACGCCATGGAATTTCTTGTACGGACGTATGCAGGTTGCACACGCTGTTCTTTCACCAAAAAGCCAGTGATGTGAAAATTCCGTACATTAAATTTTATTACGGGTGCGGGTGTTACCACCACTAGTCCACCACAGCTTCTACCTACGCTTGTATAAAAAAGCTGGCGGATGCGGTTGCGGCATCGACCTGGCACTTTTTTTTGTTGGGTTGCTACCTATAATAGTCGACACTTTACACACTTCCAAAAATTACAAGCAATACCTTGTTAGTTAACTTATCGTTCGTTCGTTCGTTTCAGTCATAGGACGTCCACTGCTGGACATAGGCCTCCCCTAAAGATCTCCAATAAGACCAGTCGGTAGCGGCTTGCATCCAGCGCGATCCTGCAGTCTTAATGAGGTCATCCGTCTAGCTTGTGGGTGGCCGTCCTACGCTGCGCTTGCCGGTACGTGGTCTCCAGTTGAGAACTTTTTTAACTACTAACCTATCGTTTAACAAATATGATATGTTTCGTGACTACAGCATTTTGCACATCTGTTCAGCTATGGTGGAGTCTGATTTTGAACTATTATGGATGGAAAAAAAAAGATTTGTAAGAGTACTAAAAATCGTCGAGCTAACAGATACAAAACCAAAACTGATCTCCTAAAAAAACCGTCAGCAACACTGGGTTTAAGCTTTGCATACTTACATCCAGCGTATTTCTGTGGTCTTATTCAGATCGCTGGTTCACCTCATCGTTGGACGTCTCTCTCTCTCTCTCTCTCTTCTCTCTTCTCTCTCTCTCTCTCTCTCTCTCTCTCTCTCTCTCTCTCTCTTACTAGCTCTATAAAGCATTGAGGTGGGATAAGCTTTCCTCACTTTCCTCCTTCACTTCGCTCAATCGTCAACATTGACTCTGAAAACACAGCACTCTCTCGTGTCTTCATTCCTAATTCGATCTTGCAAAAATACTTAGGTGTAAACTTACAGGTAAAATCGAAACCAACCTAAGCAAAACGTCACCGGCACCCAGGACTTACCGGGTACTTAGCAGGCATCAAGACGGACAGATCAGCGCAGGTATGGCGCGTAATGCGATTACTCGCACCGACACTCGAAAGCTTGCGAGCATTAATTAAATGAACTGTATGGGACACGTGAAAGCACTTCACTGAGGCTTATTGTATTCAATTATTGGAAACTGGACGGGATTGACTCGGTGCGAAGTGTCGGCCTTTTTGACTGCGAGTCTGCTATTAATTTGAGATCTATTTTTATTTTCTTAAAATGATAATGTGAAAGGGAAAATATGCAGGGGAAGATCATGGTAGGCATTCTTATATCATATTAAAGAGAAGTTAGATGTGAAGTTTTACAGCATGAAAACACGTTTTTTTATGTTCCGGGAGAAAACTCGTTTCACCCCTTAAATCACATAGCTATTACAACAAGACAGGTAGCGCTGTTGTCGCTTGAGGCAATTTTCAACCACAAAAAATGTATGGAAAATCTGGCTCAGCGCTCTCAAAACTGTCAAATATGTATTGGAATTTGACACTACTGGGACAAAAACACGGCAACTAGCCACTGAATCGAGATATTTTTTAAGTCTCTTTCTAACTCATGCCATATTAAATCATCGCATCTATTTCTTTCTTTTCTCGATCGACCACGTTATCCCTCTGGTATCTCTATGCCTTAAATAGTTAATTGTAAAGCCGGAAACATACTATCGGACGCGGCTGACAGCCGTGACTTAGCAATGTGCACAGTCTTAAGACATCCGGTGTACCAGATCGCTCTCGGACGTCCGAAGGTGACGTCCGCGACTTATGTCCGATAGTGTGTACGGCTCAGTGTACTTTCATTCTAGGTCGCGGCTGTCAGTCGCGTCCGTAAGCCGCGTCCGATAGTATGTTTCGAGCTTTACGAAATGTTGTGGTTTTGGTGTTAGTTGCCAGAGTAAAAATATTGCAAATATTGTGTTTTATTTTTTTTCGAAAAAGTTTTTAGTTTCTATTTAATAAGTCGGTACTTCTCAGGCTTCTCAGCCAAGTCTTTGCGTAAATATATGACTTTTAGAGGCAGAGAGCAGAACTTTGAAGTAATTAAAAATCTGTAAAAACTAAGACGTTTAGCCCTAGCGATTGAAGTGTTGATTACATGATAACAGCTAATTGTTTTAGTATGGGCAAGTTCGCGGTTCATACTTGCCTTTCATTTTGAATAAGATAATAAATGCTGAGGTCGACATGGCATATTACAAGACAGATAGACGTCAGATGGACTAAAGCGCTCTGGCCTGGTGGCCTAATACAGCGAAACACCAGTGGGCAGATCACCAAATAGAAGAAAGATGTCGTCATCAGAGCATTGAGAAGCATTTGGATGAATTTAGCGTAAGATTTTAAAGAATGGTGTGATAGGAGAGGTCTATGTACAGAAGTGTATGTATGAAGGCTAGAAATGTGAGATAACTGTTTTTTTCTACACTGACCTCATAGTATGGATTACTATTATACAATCCATAACAATACTGACATAAAATTCATAATAATATATTTGACTGCCTCGGTGGCTCAGTGGTTAGTGACCCTAACTTCTGGATCAAAGAGGCGTGGGTTCGATCCCCACCCAGGGCAAATATTTATGTGATGAACAAAAGTGTTTGCTCTGTGTCTGGTTGTTATTTAGTTAATATCAATATAAGTATGTATTTAAAAATAAGAATATAATTATAGTATATCATCTCTCTCTGGCAGCCATATCACAAGATTTGCTTAGTTTGGGGTAAGATGTCCCAAAATATTTATTTATTTAATAATTAAATGAGCTAAATATGTTTGCTCCATAGCCTCGACGCCTGCGCCAGAACTTGGAAGCGCTTTATCTTTGTAATTTTTTTCCTAAATTATTAATAAATGATTGATGAAAAATACGTGTCAAATATTTTTAATATAAACGTACAGTAAGTGTTATTTTAGCCAAACATGTCTTTTAATTATACGGCTATGTTTTGCTCTGTAACCTCGTCTAAGACACTAAGCTTCTAACCGCTAAAGTCAGTTAAGTATATCTATTCGCTAACATATGGCAACGTAACAGGTTATTAGATAATAGCCGGCAATCCCGCCTGAAATGCAGCAGCAGCCCGTAACAAGACATTAGTGTGCGCCGGTCAAATTGGCCCCTCCTTGATTACAATTAAGTGGCGAGATATAGCCTGAGGCCGGCTGTCTACCCAGGATCATCATGTAGATTTAGCTTGATGCGACTATAAGGCTGTGTACTGCGTTGGGAAACCAGTTGTTGGTGAATTTTAACGCAGTTGTTGGTGAATTTTAATTTTTTTTTTATTCTATAACCCTCGATGTAAGAACAACGGGGATAAGTTTGATGCTCCTGTGTGTGTGTGTGTGGAATTGTACCTCCCGAACAGGTGAACTATATTGATTTTCTTTATTTTTTACCGGCTTCCGAAATTCTCTGTATGTATTTTCCTTCTTCCCTCTACTCCCGAAGTAGTCCTATTTAAATTTTATTGAAATCTGCCAACCCGTTTTTGATAATCAACAATCATTTAAATAGATGTCACATCGATTCGTGGGTTTCGATCGTGGGATTCGATCGATCGTTCGATTTTGTACACTGTGGAAGTCGTTGGTGCCATTTTTTGCGAAAAATAATTATTTGTTTGTAAGGTGAACTAATCGGGAGTGTTCTTAGCTATGTTTCATAAAAACCGGTTGAGCCGTTTCAAAGATATTATTGAATTAGCTCTTTTGTTAGCTTCTGTAGGAATCTCACTGCATTGGGAATTTAAAACTATTATATTATATCACATTTATATATTTTTTGGGACATCTTACACACGGCCTCTGACCCCAAACTAAGCAAAACTTGTGATATGGCTGCCAGAGACTGATATACTACATATACATATTTTTAAATACATACTTATATAGATAGTAACTAAATAACACCCAGACACAGAGCAAACACTCATGTTCATCACATAAATATTTGCCCTGGGTGGGGATCGAAACCACGCCTCTTTGATCCAGAAGTTAGGGTCACTAACCACTGAGCCACCGAGGCAGTCCGTATTAATTTAATCTTGTTGGGAAAGTGGCTGAGTGACGAAAAGTGCCAGTATCTTGGCTCTGAAAGTGGCTGAGTGACGAAAGGTGCCAGTATCTTGGCTCTGAAAGTGGCTGAGTGACTAAAGGTGCTAGTATCTATTGGCTCTGAAAGTGGCTGAGTGACAAAATTCTGCACAACTAATGACAGCAGTGTGCACAACCAGTGACCACTGAGTACTGGTTAAACCTTATCATTATACTAAATTATGCGCAATTCAAAATCTTTAAGATGAAACATCGCTACGCTGAAAACCCTTAAATGTAAAATTAAACGTTTAGAAAGATTTTCTATGAAAAAAAGGAGGTCAGAAAGAAAATATTTAAGTTAGCTAAGTAATAACCTTAATAGAAAAAGAAATAATGTATAGGACTAAAACAAATAATATGATGACATACATTTAGCATGCTTAATACTTAATTTTTGACCGACGAACGGATGGACGAACGTGGTCTCTCACTATGGGCCTTATTAGTAAGCTCCAAGTAGCCCAAGGAGCTATGGAGAGGGCTATGCTCGGAGTCTCTCTGCGGGATCGAATCAGGAATGAGGAGATCCGTAGAAGAACCAAAGTTACCGACATAGCCCAACGGATTAGCAAGTTGAAATGGCAATGGGCAGGGTACATAGCGCGGAGGACTGATGACCGGTGGAGTCGAAAAGTTCTCGAGTGGAGACCACGTACCGGCAAGCGCAGCGTAGGACGTCCACCCACAAGGTGGACAGATGACCTCATTAAGACCGCAGGATCGCGCTGGATGCAAGCCGCTATCAACCGGTCTTATTGGAGATCCATTGGGGAGGCCTATGTCCAGCAGTGGACGTCCTTTGGCTGATGGATGGATGGATGAACGGAGGAGGTACTCAATTCGTCGCATTCATTCTTTTTGACGCATGATTTTTTGGATAGTAGTTTTCAATAATTCTTTTGTTATTGCAAAGAATATACTTCGAAGTTGGTTTCATTTAAATTTTATCGAAATCGGCTGAGCCATTTTTGATAAATCAACAATAATGTGAAAAATGCTACATCGATCCGTGCAAACTATTCGCTAATTCTGTACACGGTTGAAGCTGGTCATGCATTTTTTGCAAAAAATAATTATATCATGTTCTTGTATTTTAATGATTGTTCATTAACAAGGTTGTGTAAACTACGTCCACAGTGATGAAAAATAATGATGATGTTTCCTATACTTTGCCGCCCGATCCGTACCGGAGTAATGTTTGCACACAACTACTGACAAATTTTCCGAAAATGCCCCATGACTGGGCATGGCTGAGGCTGGGCAGCGTTCGGAAAACTGCGTGACGTCTTTTTATCCAATACACCTCAGTGCGTAAAGACGAGTTTTTGACAGTTGTGTGTGACAGTGATGACTTAATATTATGTATGAAACCAAAACCTGGTCTTATACTGTGAGCCTTATAAACAAGCTTAACATATCCTAACGTACTATGGAGAGGGCTATGCTCGGTGTCTCTCTGCGAGATCGAATCAGAAATGATGAGTTCCCTAGACGAACAAGTTACTGACATAGCCCAGCAGATTAGTAAGTTAGAATTGCAGTGGGCAGGGCATATAGTTCAAAAAACGGATGGCTTCCAACCGGCCTTATTGCAAATCTATAGAGGAGGCCTATGTTCAGCAGTGGACGTCTTACAACTGATAGATGGATGGATAGATGTCGTGATACTAAATGTGAAATATTTTTCTCGTACAGCGTCATTGCAGCATTATAAGGGACATTGTAACTTGTACTCGTAGCAGACGTAGCGGGCGTGTAGCACGTGTGTAGCGCAGACTACGTCTCGTAGCACAAGAAAAATTGTAAAATGATTTATTGCAAGTTTAAAGCCTTTCATTCGTAGCCTAGTTATTTAATGATACATACCTGCGTATATAGTAAGAAAATTGTTGTAAAGAGATGTCTTCGTAGCATGCTCAAAAGTTCGTAGAGAGTATGTAGCAAGCACCTACTTAATAAATTGAAACCTTCGTGCTTTTAATAAATTTGCATAGCACATGATCTAGTAACTGAACTTTATCTTACTAATATTATAAACGTGAAAGTTTGTGAGGATGGATGGATGGATGGATGTAACTCTTTGACGCAAAAACTACTGAACGGATTGAGATGAAACTTTGCAATTATATAGCTTATACATCAGGCTATAAATTATAATGATATTGCGTCAAAAATCAAAATATCATGCGGGCGAAGTCGCGGGTAAAACTAATCTAAAATAAAAGATTTTAAAAACCTATGGAAGTTTTCACATTGCAGATTTAAACTGATTATGTGACAAGTAACTTTACTCAATAAAAGAAGATTATCCACCAAATGTCTTAGCAAAAAGGAAAGAGCTACAAGAAGAGTACAAGAAGCAAAGAGGTGAAGGAAAAAATGTTGTCTTGAAATATGATAAACTAGTAGTACTTAAAGATAAAAGTGTCTTCACAAAAGAAAATTTAAAAATAAACAGCAAACGTGGACTGTCGGAATCGCCAGAAAGTATCGACAATATAACCAATAAGGTAAACAACTTCAAGCAGAAGCCAAAGAAAAACAAAAAAAACACCATAACATCATACCTAAATAATATGTGACACTGTGCCACGAACTAAATTACTCGTATGAAGAAAAGAAAACAAAAAAAAAACACAAAAATTACCTAAAATAAGAATAAGAACTCGTCAACAACTCCCCCAAGCCGGCTGGTCACCGTGGGGGAAAAGACTAAAACCCCTTGGTTACAACCATATGTAAGTAGGACGTACTACTGTTTCGAAATTGTATCATAATTATTCAAGAAATTAACCAAGGGAGGCCTTACGCCATTTGGCGACTACTACTCTTAAGTTATTTTTACACTAACAAATAACATATGTGTATACTCGTACCTTATCATTCGTTACTAGTTAAGTGTAATTAGTTGAAAAGTTTGATTGAATGGTGTAAAGTCATTTAACACAAAACAAGTTTGAAATACCTACCCTATAAGTACAAATAAAATGCCAGCTATGTATTAGAATAATTTTTTACAACAATGTAGGTACATATTGTAAAATGAATATTAAATCATAGATTCTAAAAAAAAATCACATTACTTACCTACCTACATGTAATTTACTATATGCTAAATACCGAAATAACAATAATCACGAGGTAAATTATGTTACTGTTACAGCAAGCGGGTATATTTACATAGGTACATATTCATGTTTATAAGTTTTCATTTGAGTTTTGTTATTATAAGTTAAACTTCTAATTAAAATAAGTGGGTCCAGACTCGTGGTTACACAGGTATTCCATAGTGTACTTAGTTCCTTAAAGTGCATCAAAACTGTATAAATTGCCTTACCCATTTAATAAGTCACAGAGTAGGTAATAGTGCATGGCGAATCTTAGTTTATGCTAAGTGTATCGCAAAATGTAATGTACCTAGTTATCAACATTGTACCTACTCACACCGCAACGTTTTTGCAATGCTGTAATTAAAATAATACCTATTTGCTGTGAAGTTTTCAAAACCTTCAATATAATTTTCTGATTACTATTTTAAGTAGGTACTGTACATACTATTTTTAAGATGATGTTTTGTGAGTAGTAGAAATAAAGGCTTTTTTATTTTTTATTTTATTTTTATTTAACTTTACTCAAGTAAAGTTCACCTCCATAAAAGTCTTTAAATGAGCTAAAAGTGATCTAAATAAATAAATCCACCTAATACATTTATTATTTATATACCTATTAGGTTTTTGTTTATTTAATCAAAAAACGTAACAACTATTATTCTATTCAAAAAATAGCTTCGCTAATTCAACTCCAGCAATAGTTTCCTCGAGGGCTATGAAATTGTCTAAGATTGGACTTGACTGGGATTTACTAGGAACAACAAGTGATTACTTAAAGCCTAGGGATCCTACGCGTCTGGAGTGGAAATGTTGCTGGGAGTTGATAATTATGGTCCTTGGAGAATGCGACTCAAGATTATAGTATTGCGAATTTAGTTATTTAGTTACCTAGTGCCTGACACTCGTCTCTGATAGTTCTATGTACCTAACTCTCTTTCCTTATCCACGACGTCGCTTACCATCAAGCGAGTTGAAGATCTAGCGTAGACTTATTCGCGAAAATAAAAAAAGTCGGAGCAGAGGGCTGTTACAGTACTACAAGTTTTTTAACCGTCTTTAAAAAAGAAGGTTCTCAATTCGTTTGAATGTTTTTTGAAGTGATAACTTCTTTAGCGGTGTTGCACTTTTTGGGATGGGTAAAAAATGTTAAGTTCGCGTCAGGAAAATTTGTAAACTGATCGAAAATTCGTAAGACGGTGAAGTGAAAACTTGCTTGTGTGCGACGTGTGCGTGTGTGATATTGTATTTTACCACAAAATGCTAGTACTTTTCATTACTATTCAGTAAGCAATTCGTACGAAATTACTCGTTACACACACACACGCACACGCGCACGCGCACGCGCACGCGCACGCACACGCGCACGCACACACACACACACACACACACACACACAGTTTTAAACTGTGTACCTAGTGTAAGCTTTTGCAATAAAAATGTATCTTATCTTTCTCCCTAACCATACCAAATTATTCAAAAATGCACAACGTTAATGTTCAAGTTTTCACTTCTGCCGGTACTCTCTGAGTGCAACTCGTTGTTTTTTTTTTTAGTATGTATGTTACGCGATCACTCCGCCAATTATGAAACGATTTTGATGATTATTTTTTTCTTTGGTCATCAGATTTTATTGAAAAAGCCGTTTTTGAAAAGTCAACCATAATGTAAAAAATACTATTTCGATTATACGAGTACATCGATTTGTATGAACTATTCGAGTTCTGTACACTGTTGAAGTCGTTTGTGTCATTTTTAGCAAAAAAAATAATTTCATCTCTCTGTTGTAGCTTGCGATTCACCTTGTTCCAAGTTACGCAAAAGTCGATTTTTGACCTTCTTTGAGGGTGTTTGTTTGACTCTACTACTGTAGCGACTATACCTGCCACACGTAGAGGAAGACCAAAGAAAGTGGAAAAGTACCTATTATGTGAAGAGCCAATTGATATGCTGATGCTTTTTTTGCCATATCATCTTGAGATATCCTCACGATGATGCCTGATTATGATATTCTAGAAAATTATTTTAAAATAGTCTATGAGAAAGTGAAGTGAAGTGGCGAAAGGAAATGTGCTCTGCGGACCCAACCTCATATGATAAACAAGAAAACGATAATGATATGGAAGACTTTAAAAATGTATATAGATAGAAACCATTTCCATAGACGCAGATGATGTACATCAAACACAATTAGATACATAGATCGTTTTAATCCATTCTCTATCGTCTACTTTAGTAACTATCCGATCGCGTGTACTGGATTTTCTGGATTAAGCCTAATCCCGCACTGCTCCCTAAATAACATTCCTGTCCACACACGTATTCCCTAATATATTTTGGCGAATATTTACCTCCAGTGTCCGATTCTTCGAAATTAAAAACCCTCCACGAGTTAGCAATTGGCCACGTAAAGCTAGGGTTGCCATATAAAACGTGAGATTAAATAACTCACTAATAAATTAAAATTGGTGAGATTTTGAGCTTAAAAATGTTACAGTACTTAATACTTTCACACTTTCATAACTTGTCACAGTTCGAAATCTTTAGTTTTTTTTTTATTGGAATCACTACTTTGTCTAAAAGTACAAAACAAGCATCACACAATCTATGAAAATTTCAAAACACGATAAAAATAATACTCGTATTAGACTATTCATATAAACACAATACATGTGGGCGTACGTAGGTAGAGTAAGACCTTTTTGGTACATTATAAATATGTATCAACAAATTTAAGCAAACCAAATTCACTGAATAGGCATTAAATTACATAGAGTATTAAATTACCTACACAACTTTTAGTTCTACATTTCTAGAAATAGTTATGTGGTTATATTTTGCCCAACTAAACTATTACAGTACTCCTATTGCGGTTCCTGAAAGCTTCTATTTTAGAGTCAATATTGTTTATTCTGAACACGATGAAATATATTTTAGTCCATCATCATCAGCAGCAAATGATAACTTGTTGCGAATAGAGGTGAATATACAGTATTTTTATAGGGAATGGCATAAACAAAGGGATCCGCGACGGGTTATTTTAGTACATAGTTTTTTTTTTTCCAACAGGCTAAAGGCCCAAACCTGGAACGCTTTACATGAGTCTGTCTTTCCACTAAAGTACAAAGTAGTTGTCTTCAAATTTCGAGTAAATTGGTATCTTCAATACCCTAGACCGCATAATATCTGCTTAGGCTGCATGTAGTCAAACGCAAACCTATAGGTATTAAATAAAAAAGGGCTGACGAATCGAGCGAGTTTCTCATATAATATATTTTATTAAATACATTTTGACCATTTGATGTAATTAATAATAACTAGATTTTTCCCGCGGATTCGCCTGCGTGGTATCATAATTATAGTGCTATCCCATGGGAGAATTTTATTTTTCTGAGATAAAAAGTCGCCTATGTCATTATCCGTCGTTCAAACTATGTCCATGGCAAAAATGAAGTCAATCCGTTGATCTATTGCTGCGTAAAAGAGGAACAAACCAACACTTTTGGATAAATTTATAATATTAGTAACGATTGTACTTACCAATTTACCGGTAATTTTACTATTGACAATAATGAACTCTATCAATTTTTCTTATTCCTTTTCTCATCCATAGGAGGTTAACGGTAGAACATAGGCGTTCCTTATACATAGATCGCCAGCAAGACCCGTGGGAAGTCGCCATCCAGCGCAATCCTGCGGTCTTATTGATGTTGTCTGTTCTTTTAGTTGGACGTTCTATCAATCGCTGCAACCATAATGTGTTCAGTGTTTAAAACGATTTAGTACGATTTCAATTTAAAAAAAACGTCATATTTTTTTATTCCAATGGTGCTGTGATTTTTAAAAACCCGTATTTTTGTGGTGACCTAAATCACTGGTAGCCCTACGGGGGGACATTTTATTTTCGGCGAAAGTCCATTAAATACGGACAATCTGTTGATTTAGGACGACTAACCATGTACCAAGTGTTTTGCTGACCCTAAAAGCGACCTTAATTCTTATTTCTATTCAGCACTGCACTAA
The DNA here is from genome assembly GCA_949316475.1 of Hypomecis punctinalis. Classification (NCBI taxonomy): domain Eukaryota; kingdom Metazoa; phylum Arthropoda; class Insecta; order Lepidoptera; family Geometridae; genus Hypomecis; species Hypomecis punctinalis. The sequence continues at coordinate 9,201,967 of OX438803.1, read as the reverse complement.
TCCTCTTAAAAACTTATGCCTGCTTTAATTCACTTGTGCTTGAATAGTCAAAATAGTGAAATATTTGCAGCGGCAAACTCAGTTAATTAATTTTATGTAATAGTACAATTCTGTAGAAAAAATATTTGCTATGTACTCGACGAATAAAAAGACATATTTTAATTATAAAGTTTTTCAAATATTTTGGTGTTTAATGGTAGGATAGGTATGTTTTAAGGACTTGTCTATCCATTTATCGATTTTATGCATTTATCGATTAACAGTCGTCTACACCAATTCATACATTTTACCTAGGTTCCCTATTGATTCGCATATTTTTTTAAGCTATAATATTGAAAATAATATAACTTTACATCCTAATATTCGTTGCTCCTAATAGTCAGTATTCCTAATATCACTAATCCTTGTAACATACATATGTCATAAAATTTATAATAATAACATACAAAAACCATATTTTTGCTAGCCCTAACCCATATTTACCATAAAAACAAAAGCCAGAGTAAATATAGACTACTGAATAGGGGCCGATTAGGGGGTTAGGAGCTTTGACTACATGTATGACTATAAAAAATTATGCACATCTAATATTATGACTACACAATTTTATGACAAGATATGTATGCAAAACAAGTTTAGGACAAAAATATTGGGCTAATGAATAAGACACCTACCCACCAACGAAGCAATTCTGCATGCATAAAATAATAAAGCAATGTTAACTTTTCAACGATCGTTCGACACCAATCTCTACAATAGCTAACTCGAAAACTTTTCCGTCTTCTAATAAAAGAAAAATAATTATTATTGACAGAAAACAGAGTCAGGAAGCGAACCGCTGACCCGAATCAGGAAGTGACGCCCACAAATCTCTCAGAACTAAGCAAATGGAAAACTATTGAGTTGCATTTATCTATCCTCCTCTGTTATATAGAACAATGAAATCAACTGAAAGTGTAGCAAAGGTGACAGGAAGTGGTGCGGCGGAGCGGAACGCTGGCTCAGGAACTGCTGTCGTTCGCTACTGTTGGAACTCGAACGCAATTTGTGGAAAATTATGGAAGAGCTTATAGCTTTTACAGTCTACTCTAGTCTAGGCAGCACGAAAGAAATATTTAGTAGATTTGACTATGAAAACCAGTGTCACTTTTGCACATTCTAGTTTTATTAGTAGTACGTAGATTTGCTGTCTACAGTACAAAACCACGCGTGAGTAATAACTGTGCTATTTTTATTTTATTTAAATTCCATTATTTGACGCACAAATAGCAACGCCAAGGCATGTGACGAGTCAACAATTCAAACGGAATACAATTCAAAAACTTAACTAGGTACATTTTCAAATAAACTAGGTAAATATTCAAATATTTAAATTGATCAAAACATTTTATATGACTAAATATATGTTAATTTTGAAATTATTTTAATTTTATAGTGCTTTCCACAATAGATTTTGCTCAAAGGGTTGTCTTTGTGATAAACATTTCAAAAAGTCGCAAGCGCAGGGTTTGAACCTGCCTCTTTTGGGTCACTATCCAGATGCTTGATGGAACAACATAGGTACTATGGAGCCATCACCAAAATAACGTAAAAACCAGGTATTCTCTATCTGCATTTTGCAAAGTAACAGCATGTAATTAGGTAGAAAGAGAAATATTATGTTTGCTACATTAAGTTAAAATTTTTGCTACAATGTAAATTAAATAAGCTACTTTAACTCTACACTGACTATGAAAACCTGAAACTTTTTTTTGGTTGGCGAAATGACAGACTGTAACAATTGAATACCTAAGTCGATGCGGGTGATATGTTACAAAAAATACGTTGCCTATTTCGATCAATCTGTACCGTTTAGCTACGAGTACGAACATATTAATATTACGTTCATTTTTGGAAAAAAAGGTATTTTAGGGTTCCGTACCTCAAAAGAAAAAAAACGGAACCTTTATAGGATCATTTTGTTGTCCGTCTGTCCGTCTGTGTGTATGTCAAGACTCTTTATCTCAGGAACGCGAAAATATATCGAGTTGAAATTTAAACTGTATACGTATATCTATGGTCTCTTGCAGTTGTGTGAAAGAAAAACTTTTCAGTTATCGTATAAAAAAGTTAGAGCCGTTTATTTCGTAAAAAAGCGCATATTTCGACACTCTCAAAAGCCTAAACCTACAGGGTACTTCCCATTAACATATAACTGTGAAATTTGGCCAGAGGCATTGTCTCAGAGTATACATATAGGAATAAATCTGAAAACCGAACATTTTTATTTGTATCACAAAAAATAGGGCCTAGATTCACACAATGTGGGTTGAAAATTCAAAGTGAGTAAATCGTATCATGTAAGGTATCATATAAAAGAGCTTCAGTACATGCTAAAACAGGTTTTTAATTATTTTAACAATATGTAATTTTCGATATATGATGAAGTCGAGAAAAGTAAAAAAAAATATCGATGATTATAGTATAGATATTTTAACAATTTACTTCCCAATTTTGTGAAATTTTCTGGATTTGTACGGAACCCTCGGTGTGCGAGCTTGACTCGCACTTGTCCAGTTTTTTTTTACATATCACCTTCATCAACCTAGGCTTCGATTGACGTTACATTCAAATATTCTAATAGGAAATAGCACAAAACAAGAAAAGCAGGAAAATCCGATAAATTATGTCTGTAATGGCTGTATGTGAGCTGCAACAAATACCTTTTAAGTGAATTAAATAGTAGCAAAAAGCACTCCAAACGTACGCCACACGATAGGACTAAACATAATGACAAAGGCATGTTAATCAAGCGGATCCCCAAACGACTGTCGCAAAATAAAGCAGCGTATTTGGCTAACCGCAACGGTCATAAAGCGTCGTTCCGCCATTTTCAGGGCTAAAAAAACGTTATCGCGTAACAATAGTAGTGCAATGCCGCGAGTAAGCGTTTTGGCACATTGCGCCCGGAGAGGCAAGCCGCGGCATAATTACGTATCTTCCTCTGATATATCGCATAGAGATGCCTGATATGACAGGAAATTCTCTTTCAGTCTCTTTCTATCTTTATCTCTTGTAGCACCGCGCATCGTCGCGCCGTCGCATCGCTGCAAAGCGCGCCCGTGCGCACGCTATGACCTCTGCCGTGGAATGCCTGCACTACGAGCCGCGCGCGTTTCTTTATTGTGTGCGAGCAGCGCGAGCAATATTGTGCGACAGAGAAGACAAATCATTTTTGCATAATTATAGCATTAGAACCTTAATAAACTCACTTTCCAATTCAAGCTCAAACTGATCTTTTATTTTCTGCTGTACCTAGTCAAGTCCTCCATATTGGTGACCCCGACGTGATTGGTTTTACTTTAGTAGTTTCCAGATCAAGTACCTACAGCTAGTCGCAATCGAACATTTCGCTAAAGCCACAAACGCTGATATTTTTACGGCTACATAGCAAAAGAAACCGCTGGGCACTACTATACTTACGTGTGCAATGCATTATAAAATATAGAAATCGTCGGTGACGGCGTCTGTGTGTTTGGAGACACATTAGTTTATTTATTGGAGGTGCTGTACCAACATACTCCTATCTTCTGCTCCATCTGTCTCACACTCGAGACAACATATTGGTGATTGGGATGGTACAACAACACTTTGAATAAAGTGTCTTTTGACTCATGGCCAGTTGTTCTCCTCTCGTCTTCTTACGTCTGAGAGTTCATCATCAACATTATCAGCCGTAGGACGTCCACTGCTGGACATAAACCTCCCCTATGGATTCCCAATAAGTTCGGTTGGACGCGGCGGATGTCGGAGAGTTGTACTTCCATAAAATTCGGACGATTTTCCGCTATCTTCTATTGTCGGCAACATGCTGCACGTCATACACTGAAACTGTGCAAATATAATCAGACCAACATATGGTACTCTTATTACTCGTTTTGGTTAGCGACGATTTAAAGTAGAATATTGCATATGCAAAAATGTGTTTTATGCCAAAAACTCATTAATAGGCTAGTAAGATATGCCATTTGTCATGCTCTGCTGTTATGACAGTATCAAATGGCTAGCTAATGGCATATCTAGCATTTTCATTCATCTGCTGTTCCCTACCTACGAATAGCGAGCTGTCGTTTAAATCTTGCACGGCTTAAATTTGAAGCGGACTTCACCAGGACCGTGTTATTAATTTAATTCTGCACGGCGCATGATATGCTGTTTTTATTAGGCTGAAAGTCAAATTGTAATATCACAATCAAAACTAGAACTGATGATAGACATATGGAAAATTGATAAGGCAAGGATAATTGATTTGTAAGGCACTGGAATGCAAGACTTGATAAGTGTTACTTATGTACTTATGGATACTCTTATTATAACAATAAGATATTGTACAATAATAATACTTACGTACTTCAACAATAGGAATAGTATACATTGTACCATAAGGGAGCAAAATAATATTTTACGGGAAGGGTGCTTCTGTTAATCCAGAACGAAGTGAAGGTTTCTTTAGTAGAATCCTGAACGTAGCGAGGGATTCAAAGTAAGTCGCACAAGCCAAATATATATTTTACGCCCGAGTGATACCTACACTCTACTTTTCATCACCCACAATGATTTTTGTGTTAATCATTGTAATGCTCAAACATATCAAGAACAGTCTAACTGGTAAACATTACTGAATTATCGACATACCTTCTCACCAGCAGGCCAATCGCGTTTATTTTAAACAGCTGCGTTCCATCTGTAATTCAGTTAAAGTTCGGTTGCAATTGTAGTTAAGTTTCGATTCAGCTTCAAGGCATTAGGTATTGCGCTAAACATCATACACCAACCGTTCATTTGACACCGGTTACGTTCCAACTCTGATCGAGTCGCGTTTCAACTTTAGTCAAAATCATTAGTGCGATACGAAAATAGACAAAAAGTCGAAGTTCAGTTAAAGTTCAATTGTAGTTCAGCTGTAATTTTTTAGTGCGATTGGCCAGCTGATTACAAAACGCGATAGTTTTGAACTGTTAGTTTATTACAGACAAATCTTGTACTAATAATACCAAATAGGTACATTTCTAAGTACGCCAAAATATCATAGTTTGATCAAATCATTTTGCAATCGACACAGGGTAGCAATAAGGTCTGAACCGTATAACTTCACTAGGTAGAGTACAAGATCTCTATGACTTGTAGACAAGATAAGACCATTATTATCTTCTTTAAATTTTCAACTTTACTGATTGCTAAAATAACACAGTGTATCGTCATCTCCATTCAGGTAATTAAACTTCCCATTCCAATAATGAGATCAATAACCAAAACATATGCACAAATTATACCTATAGCCTCCCGACATGGGGATGGAAAGCGGATAGGAGCAGCGCTCGAGCGCATTAGACTACCAAAGCTGAACAATTTAATGACGATTGACTATTCATACCACATTCGAGCGGTTGACCGCTTTGCTGCTCTTGATTTAGAGTGTAATTATTCTACGATCTCAGGCGTGGCGGACGTTACCAGAGTACGTAATGAGGACGTCGCGCCGCCGACCGGGAAGCGAAATGCAAAATGTTGCAATTGCATTTTCCCGTCAGAAAAACAGCTTACACTAGCAAAAATAATTAAGAGTATTAGTAGAGTCGCCGAGCGCAATGTCGCGCAGTAAATAGTCTGCTAAATACCCACCTACATTTATTGGCGCGGGGACTTTGGGAAGGCCAGTAATGGATACAGTTTTGCTTTTAAGGTATCTAACTGGAACAGCTTTTTAGAAAATTTAAATAGCACGCTTGTAGCACTTTATGTAAGTTAAAGTAGGTTTCTTTTGGTCAGTGGTTAGAATAGATACGATAAAAACGTCTTAAAATACCTACCTAATGTGTATTTTTTGTGAAAATCATAATAGGAAAGAGAGGAAGGGGAAGACCTCGGAGGGTATTTAGATCAGATCAAAGAAAAGGTAGATGTCATGTCGTGCAGGGAGGTGAAGACACTGGCGGAAGACCGCCAGACGTGGAAGTTGCTCCACAGACAAGAGCCGCGCTCTTAAATCCTGAATGAATGAAAAATTTTTTTTTTTTTTTTTTATTTCGAATAGGTTCGATAGTTTTACTACACACTGCCTGATGTTAAAGCAGATATGCGGTCTAGGGTGTAATGTGTGTATTGTCTTGTAAGTCAATCGTTCGGTTTAGAAAAGTTATTAATAACAACGATGAAGTTAAACTTTACGACTAGTTCTTAAAAAAGTACCAATAGCTGTAGGTACTTAGAAATAGCTGGGTACGTACAAAGAAATCGAATGCAAACAGATCCACTTGCTGAGGCTATTAATCTCTTTTATATACTCGCCAATTTGATCTAGATGCATCGAATCCATGATGTATGCGTAAACAGGTACCAACTACAATATCGAATCTTTCTTACTCAAAAAAAAACCGGACAAGTGCGAGTCAGGCTCGCACATCGAGGGTTCCGTACAAATCCAGAAAATTTCAAAACATTGGAAAGTTAGTTGTTAAAATCTCTATACTTACTATAACCATCGAAAAAAAGAAAATTACACATTGTTAAAATAATTAAAAACCTGTGTAAGCATGTGCTAATGAAGTTCTTTTATATGATACAATTTACTCACTTTGAATTTGGAACTCATATTTTGTGAATTTTGAGGCCCTCATTTTTTATGATATAAAAATGTAGTTTTCAGATTTATTCCTATATGTGTACTCTGCGACAATGGTTCTCGCCATATGTCATAGTTCTATCTCAACGGGAAGTACCCTGTAGGTTTTGATTTTTGTGAGTGTCGAAATATGCGTTTTTTACGACATAAACGGCTCTAACTTTTTTATATGGTAACTGAGAAGCTTTTCTTTTACACAACTGCAAGAATTCATAGGTTTACGTATATAGTTTAAATTTCAACTCGATATCTTTACGCGGTCCCGAGATAAAGAGTCTTGACATACACACAGACTGACAGACGGACAGACGGACAACAAAGTGTAGGGATAGGATTATAAGGGTTCCATTTTTTCCTTTTGAGTTACGGAACCCTAAAACCATACGCGTCCAATTGAGTATTTCTTCCGTTTCGACGGTCAAAAAGATGTTAGCTACTTACATGGAAATTAATATTAACTGTACTGTACCAGCCTTTTTAATAGTCCACTGCAGGACGTAGGCCTAGCACCGAAGAGTAATTGGGCCATTTCTACCACGCTGATCCAGTGCGGGTTGGTGGATTGTCATACGCCATCGACTTTTTTCTAAGCACGTATGCAGGTTGCCTCACGATGTTTTCCTTCACCGAAAAGCCAGTGGTGTGAAATTCCGTACATAAATTCCAAAGAACTCATTGGTCCGGGACCGGGATTTGACCCACAACCTTACGATTGTGAGGCGGGTGTCCCTACCTCTAGACCACCACGGCTTTATTAACTGGCAGGTACATAGTAAAGTCCCTGGGCTCATCTGGCGTTTTACCTATTCACAGATTTCCAATATTCCCAATGTTTTAGGTGCATCATTTGTCGTCTGTCACGGGATACTTGACGACGGTTCGGAAGAAGCAATCCGTAAAAAAGATAATCCCCCAATTAAATTGAAGCACCATGCGTAAAATTGTTTACCGTGAGAGGTAGACATTTTCTCAGTAGGAATTTTATGGTACATTCGATTTGTGGGGCACGCGAATCGGTAAAGAAAATAATGAAGGCCGTTAGGAAGGCCGCCCGCTCGAACGGCGCGCTGTAAAAGTAGGTACCTAACTACCTACATGGAAAAGTCAACCTTTACCGGTTTACAACAGATTCTGACTTTAGACAAACTAAGTAAGTAAGCGTATTCGCCTTGTTCAGCCGGAGCCACAGTCATTTTGAAATCTGGAAAGGAGAAGGTACCTATGTTCGTCTGTATGCATTTTATTATAGTATATTTGTGTATGTTCATCGATATTTTCGCCAATTATAAACCGAAGTTTATAATTGGCGAAAATATCGATGATGAACATAATATCGATCGAAAATATCGATGAAGGTAACCGTTAATGGTAAGAAGTTCTAATAATTGACTGGTTTAAAAAAAGCAGTTCTCACAAATGGCGCTTCCAACAATGTAGTAGTTGGTAAAGATGATAAACACTTTCACTAATTCGGCGCCTTCGCAGAGTGCATTTTAGCTTAATTGGACAAAGCATCTGGACCGGAGTCCCAGAGGATGCAGGTTCAAATCCTGCGAACGCGTGTCAATTTTTGAAATGTTTATCACAAAAAGAAAGTTTCTATACACCTAGTGTGTGAAGCAAGATAAAAATAATTTCATTAATTATAAACCGATTTAAAGTTCGAAAGAGTATACTTCCGAGGTAATTCCATTTAAATTTTATTGAAATCGCCTGAGCCTTTTTTGATAAATCAACAACCGTAACCGATTTAAAAAATATTTTTAGTTCAAAGAGTATACTTCCAAGGTAGTCCCATTTAAATTTTATCGAAATCGCCTGAGCCGTTTTTGATAAATCAACAACAATGCACATGCATGTCACATCGATTCGTGCCAACTATTCGAATTTTGTACACTGTGGAAGTCGGTGTTGCGATTTATTGCTAAAAATAATTATTCTTAAGAGACTTCGCTGCCTTACCTATACTCAGTGAGCGATCTAGCTTACTTTTATAATTTCCTATATTTGTTTTACAACTCACGGGTTGCCCCGGATCTTTGAAGGTCATTGATGGGGCCGAAACCAACACCAAGAGGCCCTTTTACAATCATTAAGTAAAAAAATACAGTTTTTGGGTGATAGGAAAAGGGAAACTATTGTAAAGACGGGGAATAGGTACTTCTTGGGCTATTTAAATGAATTATTAAGGGATTATAAGCTGGTCTATGGAATGAGGTGCGGCACCCGCCAAGTGATGCCTCGTTTCAAAATATTTAGGCGGGTGGTGACTTGCCATCCACTAAATGGGCCCCCCATAAAGGCAACCGTAATTTAGCGCTGGAGGGGCAACATTGGTTTGGACGGCTTAGGGTGTCGAGAGGTGTGCTGCGCTTTCACTAGACGCTACTCGCGGCGTTATGCCCTTTAACACTTCCACTCTGGAGCTTAAGTTCTTAGCTCTTGCGGAAGCTCACTTAACAGCCTGTAACTAACTTCATTGCCGCTAACTTGTATATGATCCGGCATATCTACCTAAGTAACCCAAGTATATAGGTACCTACGACTACACCATTACGCAAATTACACACGTATCAACTTTTCTTAAACAGAATCGCTTGCGCTGTTAAACTCTTGTACGAATTTAAACGTCGTTTAAGGCTTTAAGCACTCGGAGATTTATCGAGACATCGGGACATCAATTCATCAGGCTAAGACGTGTGTCGGGACAGCCGGGTATCAGACGACACAATGGCTGTTGGGATCCGTGGAACCACCACCGGCATTAAACGTGTTCAAATTGTGGACGCACTCGCGTTGACGACACTGCATTTGATACTAGAGGAACTATAATGATAGGGGAAATGTCCATCATGTACACAGTAACGGGCTGAAAAAAAGCCCTAAACTTAGGTTACAAAAAAAAAATAGTTTCGATTGTGTTAAACGAAATCAAGCCATGGTGGCCTATAGGTATTGACACTCGCCTTGCAATTGTGAGGTCGTGGGTTCAAATCCTGGTCCCGTACCAATGAGTTCTTTGGAATTTATGTACGGAATTTAACACCACTGGCTTTTCGGTGAAGGAAAACATCGTGAGGCAACCTGCATGCGTCCGTAGAAGAAATTCGATGGCGTAATGTGAATCCACCAACCCGCACTGGGCCAGCGTGGTGGATATGGCCCAATCACCCCTTCGTGGGTAGGCCTACGTCCTGCAGTGGACTATTAAAAAAAATGCTGGTACAAACGAAATCAAAATAATCTCATGTTACATTTTCATTGAAACGTAGGTAATAATCTAGTCAAATTGATGTGAATAAAATATGAAGTTGGTGAGAATTTAAATGTCGTTTAAAGCTTTAAGCACTCGGAGATTTATCGAGACATCGGGAGATCAATTCATTAGGCTGGGACGTGTGTTGGGACAGCCGGGTATCACAATGTCTGTTGGGATCCGAGGAACCACCACCGGCAGCAAACGTGTTTAAATTCTGGACGCGATCGCATTGACCACACTGCCTTTGGTACGAGAGGATATTCGTCATTTGTATTGTAGCTAGTGAGGTAAAGATAATTGAAATCGTAGTTTGTGAGAGACCAGAGATACTTCGTTTCATCCCAGGGGAATTTTTTATCGTTTGTATAGCTGCTGTAAATCGACTAATAAATAAAATCGAATAAGAAATGATGTAAGAATTGTGCAAGATGAATTCGCAATAATACACATGCTTAGAGTCTATAGATACTATTTATTAGCAAATTATAAGCTACGTTTTTTCTTTCAAATGAAAAGCGCCGCACATCAGGATTTTTAGTAGTAGTAGTAGTAACTTAAGAATTTAGTAGCAGCGATCCCTACGTTAGTCTATTCGTAATAATAAATCAATATTGCAGTTAGAAAAACTTCATCATGTTAGAAACTTTATTATTCTACACTTACCCTAAAAAAAGGAATTGAGACAAGAAAATCTCCTTTGAAACAGGCCACTCCGTCCAGTTTGAACCATAACCGTTCAAAACACAACGAATTTTTTTCTCCCAACCACTAACATTGAAAAGTAACATCGCAGTAAGGATCGAATTTATCGTCCGTAATTAGGAAACCGTACGAATAACTCCACATTAACGGGAGAACTTGGCAACCCGCGTGCGCCTCTGGCATACACCCAACCCCACTGAAAAGTACAGACAGTTAGCATCGCAAGTTCGGCGAAATTTTTAGTCTCTATCCCTTTGGAAATAAAGCAGGAATTTGCGTATTTTTGTCGGATGGAGTGGTAGTCTGTATAACGCAAAGTGGTCGCACCATTTACCGCCTTCATTTGGCAATCTTTCGCTGCATTGTGATGCATTCAATTCGTGTTGCATTATCATACCTTTTGAATAATTTACTCGTACGTGCGGCGCGGAAGAATTTTTGAATAGTGGTCCAAGATCTTTGAAAAGGTAATGCAGCGTAATTCTCCGTACTTCAGAAATACTTTTATACTATTAGTATTTTTGAAATGAGGAGATCCGTAGAAGAACCAAGGTTACCGACATAGCCCAGCGGATTGGCAAGTTGAAGTGGCAATGGGCAGGGCACATAGCGCACAGAACTGATGACCGATGGGGTCGAAAAGTTCTCGTGTGGAGACCACGTACCGGCAAGCGCAGCGTAGGACGTCCACTCACAAGGTGGACGGATGACCTTATTAGGACCGCAGGATCGCGCTAGATGCAAGCCGCTATCAACCGGTCTTATTGGAAATCATTAGGGGAGGCCTATGTCCAGCAGTGGACGTCCTATGGCTGAAATTATGATGATGATGAATGATTAGTCTTTTCATTAGTAGGTGTGCCGGTTGTGGCGAATTTTAATGATTAATTAGATAATTTAAAGCTAAAATAATATCTAATTTAAACAACATGAACAAAGTTTAAGATAATTTTTTTGGGTACATCTTACACACGGTCTCTGACCCCAAACTAAGCAAAGCTTGTGATATCGACGGGTCCTACGTATACTGGTGCAAGTGCAATTTCACAACTTTACAGTAGAGCCATTTGAATGTTCTAATGAGTGTAACTTTAACATAATTCAACATACATAGTTGAAATTTTGAAATGTTATACTTGAATCCTTTTGGAAAAAAACTGCATTATTAGTTTTTTATTATTTCTGAAACTTTAGAAAATAGCTGTACTTGCATTCGTGTAGATTGTTTCTCTTAAAGCTTCACAACACGTACACTGGTGTAAGTGCCACTTAGACCAGTGTACACAGTGTCATTATGTTTTATTTACAATTATGGTAATTAATTATTAAAAAAATGATAAATCATTATTTAAAAAAAAAATCTGATTATTAATGCAAACAAAAGCAAATAAGGTACAAAATATAAGATATTGTTAGACTTTTAACACTTGTGTTAGTTTACGTGGTTCTGAAGAGTACATGCACCAGTTATCGATGATCTACTATATCAATAACTTTAACCCATTTTCATGTTTAAATAAAACCAAAATATGCAGAAATCAAATAGTTTTATTTTTAATAATTTTCAAGGAGAATAATCAAACAAAATTATATTTTTCGAGTCAACTTAATCATAAAATTATTTTGAGCATGCTCTTTTATCTGTATTAATAAAAACAACACTGAAATAAAGCTTAAACTTTAATTGAAATATTGTCAAAAGTAACCAATGACTTTTTTATCACAAAAAAATTGAACTTATTTTTATTATTCTTAGATAGTTGTTTGTCCATTTCTTTTAGCTCTCGAGCCCTATTTTCTCAGCTAAATGCCAATTATGTTTGGATACGTCATCATCTGTAGGATTTTGCAAGTTTTCAAATGTATGACAATATTCACACTTGTCTTTTTTTGGGATGTGAAATGAGAGATTAAAGTTTTTGTTAACGATGTCTCTATATTGCCTCAGCGACTTAGCCCTGCAATCTTCGGAAATGTTATTTTCATCACACCATTCCTTGTAAAAGGTAAACATTTTTAAGAATGTCAGTGACCCATCTAAATAGATTTTACTCGTTTCTTTTCTAGTATAATGAGACTCTACTGGTTGAAACATTTTAACATGAGAGCAAACACTTTCTTTGGCCGACTGGGATATCTTTACTGGGTGATTTGAATGCTTTCCTCTACGATCACCTTCCACCACCCCTAAACCTGTATTAAATTTGTTCAGCGCCGTATTTACAAAATTGTAACTAATAGACAATGTGCTTAAAAACATAATCTTACAGACAAAAATCTTATCAGTATTACCATCTATCATTACCGGTAATGAGTATTGGAGAGTATGATTTCGTTGTGAATTTTCGGTGAGTACCCGTTTTGTTTCCAGTCTGGAAACATATTTGGTTATGAAGTCCCATTGCCGAGTATGATCGCCTAAGTTCCAAAAATTTTGAAATATCTTGGATCTTGAAGCTTCTTCTATTTTTTCAAAACACTTTCTTGGACAGTTACAAGCAGGTTTCATATCCTTCTCCTTACGGATTTTACTGGTCCGACTCTTGTATTCTAAACCTCTATTTAAGTTATATTTTCGTTGTTCATCAATCCACAATTTTTTATACCTTTCTCGCATTCTGCCGGTATCTTTTTTTTTCTGGCTTCTTTTCTTCACACTTACAGGACTACTCAATGGTGTATCAGTGTAATCAGAATTTAGATTTGGATCTATCTCATCTTCAATTTATTCGTTGGTTGGTGAAAAAGAAACTGGCGGTGAAGGCATGGGCGTGAAGATCTCAATGTCACTTTGTGAAAAGTTATCTGGTATTGAAACATGTAATTCAGAATGGGAGTCGACGTGTTGAGATTTATTTTCTTTTCCTGGTAAATTATGTACAACAGCTGTTATAGTTTGTATGTTAAAACAATCCGTAGAGCTATCAGAATCTTGCGACATGTTTGACAAATTGTTATATAAATTATCAACAGTTGGTGTTTCGTCAAATACGTGTTCTGGACTGCTAAAGTTAATCACCTGACTGATGAACGACATTTCTTCAGCCACAACATCTGCATTTAGGGGAAAGGTGAATCTAAAATAACAAAGCATAATGATATTTTAAAAATGATTATTAAAATGCTCCTTTATGAAATATGATTATTTATAAAAATGATTATCTATACTACTTGTACCACGTGGTTATACTTTTTATAATATTGAAAAATATATTTTTAAAATGGTTTTTTTTTTGAAAATAGAGTGAGACTCAAGCAAACTCTATGTACTTACACTAGTTTAGTACGTGCGTGCGGTAACGTCGCCGCGCGCGTACTGGCGTGACCTTCACTTGCTCTCGAGCGCCGCGCAGTTCGAGACCGCGTAGACTGGTGCAAGTGGTAGACTAGAGGCTTATACCAGTTTTGACAGTCCTTTGGCGGAAAAAAGTTGTATTTGCACCAGTTTACACATTTTTATCTTCAAAATTAATTGATTTTTGGAAAATATTTTTTCAGGATATTAAAGAATAGGTTATTTGAGGACGAATGATGCAATAAAAGCATTTTTGACAATATGTTGGTTATACCAGTATACGTAGGACCCGTCGATATGGCTGCCAGAGACTGATATACTGCATATACATATTTTTAAATACACACTTATGTAGATAATACCTAAACAGAGCACACGCCTATGTTCATCACGTCAATATTTGCCCTGGGTGGGAAACCTCGAACCCACGCCTCTTTGACCCAGAACCACTGAGCCACCGAGGCAGTCAGATTCACATAAACAATATTTATGGTGTTACATTGTTTGTAAAATTATCATTTACGCAATAATTTTGAGACCAAGTGGCACATCTACTAGGTATACGTGAACTATAACAGCATACAGTATTAATTGAGATGTCTCTATACTGATATCCACGGATTGCTGACAGACGAGTCAAGTAGGAACTTGACTCGTCTGTCAGAGCCACAATTTGTTTGTAACGATAATTATTAATTTTAAATGGTTAGTTTCACCTAACAGGTGACTGCCTATTTAGTACTTATTTACAAAGGAAGACAATTTTTTTTAAGATTTAAAATATATTGCCACTATTGGGTACTATATTAGTTGCAACTCTTTGTAGAAGAATCCCAAACGAGTCGCACTATCACTGCAAATCTACAGTTATATAACCATTATTAATAACGTGATCTACATACAGTATCTAAAGACTACTGCCTCAGTGGCTCAGTGGTTTTTTTTTTATCGAAAAATTACCTTACCACAGACTCCAGGGTCTGTGCCCTTTGTTAACTAAAGATAATTATTAGATTTTATTGTACCAAGAGAGTTGGTACATGGTTAAATCTAAGTCTAAGCTATTCAGTCGATGCATTGCGTGAAAGCCACAAGCAGACCGGCGACCCGCTAGCAGCACCCGATCACGAGTATGACACATGTGGCTCAGTGGTTAGTGAACCTGACTTCTGGATCAAGGAGGCGTGGGTACGATCCCAACCAGAGCAAGCATATTGTGATGAACATAGGTGTTTGCTTTGTGTCTGGGTGTTATTTAGGTACTATCTATAGAAGTATGTGTTGAAAATATCTATATGTAGTATATCAGTCTCTGGCAGCCATATCACAAGCTTTGCTTAGTTTGGGGTCAGAGACCGTGTGTGAGATATCCCCCAATATTTATTTATTTATAGAATAGGCATCGGTTTTTGTTAAGAGACACTCAGTTGATTACGACTGTGCAAAGCGATACTCTGTCTCACGAATCACTATATTGGACAACAATCAAGCGATAAACATCACTGTCGCTGGTGACGTTTTTCACTGGTTTGTCTAATGATCCAACGAAAACGAAATTAGCCCAGTATCACTTTCAAAAGGCCGATGTCCATAATTTTTTCGCGCGTACTGTATTAGCATCCTTTTAGGAGATTATTCTGACATCAAAACTAACAACTTTTGTTCAACGACTTTTGTCGAATCTCAAAAAAAAGTTGTTGTTCCATAGAAAAAATAATATCTTTCGCCCTCGACAAAATGTATGGAACAGCTGATTTTTTTTCGAGTTTTGACAAAAGTCGCAGAACTAAAGTTGTTAGTTTTGATGTACAGAATAAGCCCCTAAAAGGATGCTAATTAATTAGAAATAACCCTGTATAAGAGTGTGATTTGATGGGAACCCTTAGGTATGTATGGTGAGATATTAATCTCTGCAAAACACTACCATATCTTACCTACATCAGCGTTTAAAAACAGGGTCTCGGGACTAACTCGGGACGAACCAGCCGACACTTTCACCGAATTCTGTTAGTTATATTTGTACTAGAAAATCTTTTTCCCAATGCCTAGACTAGATCTTCAATTAATTGTTTATTGTATAACTATGACTAAAATTAAAAATATTATTATTTGATAAAAATCAATTTATTTAAATAAATACTTATCGTATTTTAAAAACAATATAGCTGAATGTATACTTCATGAAAGTGGAATGTTTACAACATTTTAACTATTAATTAGCTAAATAGCCATTATTATAATACATTGGTGTTTATGATATGCACACGATTATTGCTAAATACTTATGATTTATTAATATCAGATTTATATTGAGACATTCATATTAATTTTAAAGACGAACAGTTTGCAGCTTGATTACGTTACCTGCCAATGTCAATCGTCACTCACTCAGTCACGTCGTCACTCGGAACTAACCAATAATAAACACATTCACTCACGCTAAATTTGTCTCAAAGAATTATTTTTGTGATAAACATTGCAAAAATTTGCCGCGACCGCAGGACCTTTCGGGATACCGTCCCGGGTGATTTTCCAATTAAGCTAGATCGCCCACGCCAAATTTGTGAAGTGTTTAACTTTTGCGTGGCGCCACCTTTGGTACCCGTATTAGACAGGCAATCACTTGAATCTTGAAATTATTTTTGAAATGTTAATCACAAAAATAACTCTTTGAAATAAACACATTGCTTCTATAATCGTGATAACGACCACGGGCGTAGGTAGGAAGGGCACGAGTGGGCATTGCTTTTTCTAGAAACTTCTTTACCCACATCTATATTCTATTTATTCTGCGGTAGCCAAAATTGGCAGCTGCCCCCAAAAAATCTCTAACTACGTCAATGACAATGAAGCTACAGTGATGTGCCATTACTACGATTACAGATGACAGCTAACGTAATCGTGCTGCTACAACATGGTTTTAAGCCACTTTTAACTTAATGGACATGGAGATAAGAAACAATTTAGCTAACTACAATAAATCATGTATAATTTAGCTAAGTTTATTGTACCCAAAGTTTGTACAGCTCATGTATAATTATTTTGAATTTATATTTAGGTACAATAATATCACATTTTTTTATAGCCAAAGCATTTAAAATTAATTTAATAATTTATCTTTGGCACACATCAATACAAGCACATTTGATTGTGGCCTTAATTTTTAACACAATGTGTCATAATTACTATTCACGATGGGAATTATCAAAATGACAAAAATAATTTATCCTACAGGGATTTGAACCCACGCCTACGAGTATAACTTTATAAGTTATTAATTGTTTTGACTTGAACACTTTTGAATGTGCTACGACACAGCCAAATTTAGGGCCGATTTATACTTACCCA